>OX375866.1:57414515-57557371 GCA_947359475.1 Heligmosomoides polygyrus bakeri | reverse complement strand
CATCAATGGAGCTACGATTCCCATAGGATCGTAGACGGAATTGATTTGGCTCACTATGTCCCGCTTCGTAAGATCAACTTTTGATGGTATACGTACTTCCACAGTAAATTCGTCGTTTTCGACACTGTATGGAACACCCAATATATTTATCGGCCCAGGTGGAGCGCGATCATCTTCTTTCTGGAAACCATCCAAGCAAAAGCCGCTAAGAATAGTATTCGATGCCTCTTCAAACAGAGAGGCAACCTGTCGTTGAATGATGTGATGCACACAGGTGAATCCTTCGTGAACAAAATTCAAGATATCCTTGTATCTTGCCGCCTGAGTAAATTTATTTTATTGTGCGACATCGAAGCCGCATTTACACAGATCAGGCTGATAGACATTCACAAAGACCTTTGTCGCTTTCTCTGGGTGAAAGATATACAGCGCCCGCCGACAAAGACAATGTGGTCATTTATCGTTTCAACCGGCTGCCATTTGGCATCACGGCATCTTCGAATATATTGAACATGGTGATATCGCATTACCTAAAACATAGCGGATACTCCCCTGTCAAGGGAGATCGCAAGAAACATATATGTAGATAATATCTTACTGAAAGCCCGACAGTGAGGGAGCAAGCCTTGAAAAAGTACAAGGAATCGAAAACCTTGTTTTCAAACATTGGTATGAATTTACGCGAATACGTATCGAATTCCAAACAGGTAAACAGTGCTATCGCAGAAGATGATCGCGCTCCACCTGGGCCGATAAATATATTGGGTGTTCCATACAGTGTCGAAAACGACGAATTTACTGTGGAAGTACGTATACCATCAAAAGTTGATCTTACGAAGCGGGACATAGTGAGCCAAATCAATTCCGTCTACGATCCTATGGGAATCGTAGCTCCATTGATGATCAACTTGAAATCATTGATGAGAGATATCTACAGCACAGATATTGGTTGGAATGACAGAGTGCCTTATAGTTTAGCACAGAGGTGGGAAGTAGCGTGTCAGTCGGTCAGAGATGCACGCGTTAGATTGCCACGGGCAGTATTTCGCACATCAGAGGTGACCGCGCCGCGCGCAGGATTTCAAACATCAGAGTCTAGCATGGAAGAGGGTCAGCCCCACGGCGATACCGTTAGGGCAACTCTATGGCTATTTTGTGATGCTAGCAACTTAGCAATATCAACTTGCGCATATTTACAAAATGGTTGTACAAAAGAGGTTAGCCAATTAATTAGCGGTAAAACTAAACTGACGCCAAAAAGAACTCCTCAGACCGTTCCTAAATTGGAAATGTTGAGAATTCTCATCGGAATGAGAACGGCGAAAACTATTTGCTACGCAGAAGATTTGGCTATTCAAGAGCTGAATATTGTAAGCGATAGCGAAATCACCTTATATTGGCTAAAATCAACAAGGAAGCTGCCAATTTTTGTAACGAATCAAAAGGATAGAATAACGAAAATTCAGTCATTCCTTGAATGTTCAGGAATAACCGTGAAATATCGGAACGTACCTACTCAAACTAATCCTGCAGATGCGGGTACTAGAGGTCTAACAGCTCTTCAAATTAACACTCACGACTGGGTTAAGGGACCGCAATGGGTCCAAAACGATGAGCAAAAGTGGCAACTGCTACGATCCATTCAAGCAAAAGAAGTGCTGGAAATCGCAGATGACGAGGTAATTGCTATGGGAGCAGAAGTTCAAGAAAACATTAATGTTGAACTGGAGAAAGAACAATCTCTAATCGATTTATGCAGATTCTCTCGCTACAAAACAACACTGCGAACTATAGCAAGAGTAGGAAAACTACTGCATAAGTGGATTTTGAGCTGTAATAACAAAAGATCTACCGCAATCAAAGAGATGGTAATTGATAAATTCAGCACCAGAGAGGAAATTGATTGTGATGATATAATACTGAGCGAGAAATTGATAATCCAATCGCTACACAGAAATATTGACTTGGAGAAATTGCGCAAGCAATTCTCACAGCAAGCAATTCTCACATTCTCACAGAAAGTTATTAGGGATAACTTCGAGATAATTCGTTATCAGTCTCGCCTACAAAACGCGTCACTACCGTATGACGCCAGAATGCCTATCTACGTGAGTAACGACTCGGATCTCGCCAGACTAATTATCTGCGATATACATAGATCAAATGCTCATTGTGGTAAAGAACATTTGTTAACCTTGGCAAGGCAAAAATATTGGATTCCTCAGCCATCCAGAGCCATCAAGAAATTCGTTAGAAGCTGCGTTACTTGCAAATGTTGCAAGGATTGCCATATGGTGCGCCAGAAATGGCACCACTACCACGGGATAGAGTAATGGTGAGCAAACCATTCGAAAACGTCGGATGTGACTTTATGGGACCTTTTGAGTCCAAGAACGAGGAAAGAATGTACGTTTGCCTCTATACATGCCTTACTACGAGAGCAGTACACCTAGAAGTGGTCGAAAGCCTATATACTGGAGCGTTTCTTAACAGTTTTGTTCGCTTCATATCTCGCAGAGGCGTTCCCCGTTTGATAAGAACAGACTGCGGCACAAACTTCAAACTTGGACAAAAAATCCTCGATCTCATGATTTCGGAGGACGAAACTACTGGAAATTCAGTGATGTCATATAGTGCCTCAGAGAGTATTAAATGGATTTTCAATCCTCAATCTTCCCCATGGATGGGTGGAGTATGGGAACGACTAGTGGGATCAGCGAAAAGATGCTTACATAAGGCAATAAGCAGGAAATGGCTGTCATATGAAGAAATGACTACTGTAATGACGCGCATAGAGGCAGTAATCAATACACGTCCTCTCACAAAACTACACGTCCTCTAACGAAAATTCAGTCATTCCTTGAATGTTCAGGAATAACCGTGAAATATCGGAACGTACCTACTCAAACTAATCCTGCAGATGCGGGTACTAGAGGTCTAACAGCTCTTCAAATTAACACTCACGACTGGGTTAAGGGACCGCAATGGGTCCAAAACGATGAGCAAAAGTGGCAACTGCTACGATCCATTCAAGCAAAAGAAGTGCTGGAAATCGCAGATGACGAGGTAATTGCTATGGGAGCAGAAGTTCAAGAAAACATTAATGTTGAACTGGAGAAAGAACAATCTCTAATCGATTTATGCAGATTCTCTCGCTACAAAACAACACTGCGAACTATAGCAAGAGTAGGAAAACTACTGCATAAGTGGATTTTGAGCTGTAATAACAAAAGATCTACCGCAATCAAAGAGATGGTAATTGATAAATTCAGCACCAGAGAGGAAATTGATTGTGATGATATAATACTGAGCGAGAAATTGATAATCCAATCGCTACACAGAAATATTGACTTGGAGAAATTGCGCAAGCAATTCTCACAGCAAGCAATTCTCACATTCTCACAGAAAGTTATTAGGGATAACTTCGAGATAATTCGTTATCAGTCTCGCCTACAAAACGCGTCACTACCGTATGACGCCAGAATGCCTATCTACGTGAGTAACGACTCGGATCTCGCCAGACTAATTATCTGCGATATACATAGATCAAATGCTCATTGTGGTAAAGAACATTTGTTAACCTTGGCAAGGCAAAAATATTGGATTCCTCAGCCATCCAGAGCCATCAAGAAATTCGTTAGAAGCTGCGTTACTTGCAAATGTTGCAAGGATTGCCATATGGTGCGCCAGAAATGGCACCACTACCACGGGATAGAGTAATGGTGAGCAAACCATTCGAAAACGTCGGATGTGACTTTATGGGACCTTTTGAGTCCAAGAACGAGGAAAGAATGTACGTTTGCCTCTATACATTCCTTACTACGAGAGCAGTACACCTAGAAGTGGTCGAAAGCCTATATACTGGAGCGTTTCTTAACAGTTTTGTTCGCTTCATATCTCGCAGAGGCGTTCCCCGTTTGATAAGAACAGACTGCGGCACAAACTTCAAACTTGGACAAAAAATCCTCGATCTCATGATTTCGGAGGACGAAACTACTGGAAATTCAGTGATGTCATATAGTGCCTCAGAGAGTATTAAATGGATTTTCAATCCTCAATCTTCCCCATGGATGGGTGGAGTATGGGAACGACTAGTGGGATCAGCGAAAAGATGCTTACATAAGGCAATAAGCAGGAAATGGCTGTCATATGAAGAAATGACTACTGTAATGACGCGCATAGAGGCAGTAATCAATACACGTCCTCTCACAAAACTGTGCACATCTGATATCTCACAAATACCTCTCAGACCAATAGATTTTCTACAAGGAAATCTGAAATATTCTGTTCCTCCAGTGAGGGCAAATTTGGAGGATCCATCATTAGATCCAGATTTGCTCCAAACTGTGAGTCAAGCCTATCAAGCGCTTCAGACCGCCGAACTAATTGCGACAAAATTCTGGGAGCGATGGAACACAGAATATTTGACAGCGTTGCGGGATAGCCAAAAAGCTCTACTAAAGCAGCCGCGGCATAAAAGTAACAAATTTCCACAAGTGGGAGAAATTGTGCTAATTGAGCAAGAATTCCTGCCACGAGGACAGTGGGTTTACGGAAAAATTGTGGATGTAGTTATGAGTGCAGATGGACTTATAAGAACAGCGAAAGTTCTCTTGCCAAATCGCAAAGTTCTACAGCGTCCTATGAATAAGATATTTCCACTGGAAATACGAAGTTCGGCCGCAGAACAAGTAGAGGACATAACTACGAAGAAAACCCCTTCATCACTAGGAAATAGTACAAATGTGATTCAACCAAGCAAAAGGGTCTCATTGCCAAGGCAAAGCAAAAACAAGGCCTACGAAGTGATGAAGGCTTTCGAAGAAGGCCTCGATAACGCGGAGGAAAGCAGCCAAAATTTCACTGCTGCTCTGAATACGCGCTCTTCGGAAGAACAGCATCAATGTAGGAGGCGAATTGGTGGCATTAATATCCACTGGCTCGCAATAGTAGCAGTCATCTGTTGCGCAATCAATCCTACTCTAGCGTACCTCGAATGACGTATTCAATGCATTAATGGCATGGTGAAAGTTGATACCCCAACTGCTCAATGTTTATTTCAAGTTTGCCTGAGAATAAAATGTAAAGAGTTTACATACAAGGCAGAAAACTTGTTGTTTTGTTTGCCACCGTCACCGCATAATACTAATACGACTGTCAGCATAAAGACAGCAAAAGAGAATGTGATAATAAAAACTGAAGAATGTGGGCCACCAGAATTTTGCCTACATACTAAATCTTTGATGTCGAAAGGACTCATTGGAAACCCACATTGTTGGCCAGAAGGAGCTATAATCTCTGCCTGCATAGCTATTTACTTTGTGATAGCCGCTATTCTGTTGATAACCATCTTCATTCCTGGTAAGATCAACAAAAAAGTGGTGTAATCCAAGCTATTGAGGAGAATGAAGATCCGCAATTAGTTGAAAATGTTAGGGATATCCCAATCCAAGTTTTCGCACCTACAAGATTAGGAATGTCAACAACCATTGCAGTATGCTGCGTGGTTACTGTACTAATTAATACAACTCACGCGTGTCAGCATGGGTACATGCGGCATACCGTAAACATGGTGTGCTCCCAAAATGGCAGCTGTGATTACGAATATAATGAAGAGGTGAACTTCAACAGAATCAACTCCAACCTATGTATTGAGATCAAGAATAATAATAAAACCTTTGGAGGGATCAAGATATCTCACTATCCCGTGAAACTAACATGTTCCAAAGTCTCACACTTCTATACAAGAGACTCACTCGCAGGGATATATCAGTCTCTAAGATGTCCACAAATGGGTTCATGTTATAATGGAAGATGTAGCAGGCTCCGAAGAACTGAGATAATACCAGAACTCAACTGACAATACACTATCCTGGCTACTCAATTTGTGAGCCTTCATGCACTGGGATCTTGTGTGGATGCCTCTTACCACTACCATCCTGCGCGTTTTTTAGGTTCGTGCATATGCCTAAAACAACGACTGTCTACGAAATAGTAGAGTGTGTAGTATGGAGACCCACCGTTACTATCAAGGTGTTAGTAGAAATGCCGGATAAAGTCAGGGAAAGTAAGCACGAAACGCAGCCTTATATTGAAGAAACTGTAGGCGATTTCAAGGTCACAGTCATTTCTATGCAGAAGCCACAGTCTTCTCTAATGAACAGAAGATTCGCGATGAGCACCGAGGAAACACTAGTGATACCGGAGAACTACCGTATCCCAATCGAATGCGCCACGGCAGATATGGCTAAGAACAATTACAGCAAGTGCACACCACACTTCGACTGTATATGCCATGATTATCGATCTCCTGTTGGGTGTTATTGCCCACCACAGTCCATCGAGCATATAAGATCTCGAATAGGTGCAGCTATTCCTATTCATATGCCCACTATGCAGATCATTGCCAAAAATGGAGATTTCGAAATCTTCACTATAGAAGCTGAAGTTCTTATCTCGCTACAGTCAAAAGTATTGGCAAATGCAAGTGAGTTTGCACTAGAACAACCATGTGAAATTGAGCTTCATAAGCTTTCCGGATGTTACTCCTGCGAGGAGGGAGCACATCTCGCTGTTTCGTGCAAAACTGCAATCCCATCAAGAGTAACCGTGCAATGTGAAGAACAAATATTCACCATAGAATGTGGCCCTCACAATGTAACAAATACCGTGAATTTGGGCTTCAGTTGTGCAGTTGTTAATCAAGATTGCAGACCGAAGTGCAGCGGAGAATCTAGGCATATGATCCTACAAGGGATTCCATTATTCCATGAAGAAAGGGATAGTGATAGCATATTTGATACGAAAGAATTTCATAGATCAGCACCTACTAACTGGCTAGACAATATGAGAATTCCAGATCTACAACCAATTCTAAAGATCGTTAGACAACATTGGTTGGTAACCACAGCAGCAGTAGGAGCACTCGTTGCAGGAGTGGGAATAACCTATATCTTCGGGCCAGTGGTGCTGCTGACCTTGGTAAGGTCACTCCCGCCCATTGCGCGCTGTGTTGAAAAAATTACCTGGAGGGTATTATCGGCAGTATGGACGTCTCTCACACATATCTTCTCTTTTATGCAAAGCGTTAGGAGACATATCAGCGGTCGGATATCTGGGACCAAGTGTAGATATCATCTTTGAATGGTATTGGATACTCAATATAGCTGCTATTCAAATATTCATTATCGGCATTCATTTATTAGCGATCGGTCGGTCATGGATATCAGATTACTACCGATACTCTTTCTTATCGGAGGTTGTAAAGCTGAGTCAAAAAAAGTGGGCGGTACAGGCTATATATACGGAACAGGTATACATCGATATCCTCATACCATGTCTACTTCGAGCAGCGTACCCGATGTCCTCGACTGTTTAGACGACATCGACACAACGCCGGCATTCCAACCTACTGCCACTGCTATTCGTGCTATGGCTGATCAGATGGCGAGAGATTATCGCGACGTCATGCTCAATGTCGATAGTCTCAATCGTGCTTGCGAGGAACTGTTAAAAAGGACAGAACCTCAATCATCATGTGTTTTCTGCACATTGGCGGAAAACCAGGACAATCACTCGACTATGGGATGTTCACGTTATGCAGATTCAGTGTCACGTATCACCCAAGCCGCAAAAATCGGTTTGTGCGTCAAGTGTCTGAAGACGGCGCACGAAAGGGAGTGTGGTGTCAAGCGCAGTTTTTGCGGGATGCTGCACAACTCGGTTCTCTGTCAAAATCGCGGCAGAAACTATAACCAGTCATTTAAGAAGCGTAAGCAACAATAATCTACGGAAAAGTCACCATCTACTAATCGTCCTCGGCAGGAATATTCTCTACTACATCGCCTATCTTCAATACTCATCGTCTCCCTCATCATCGTCTGTTCCCTTCATTGTCGTCATGCTTCTACACTATGGTTCGCGTACATATGGGCAATTGGAACGATGACAATCTACACTGCTCGATGGTTCGCGTACAACTCTATGGGCAACTGCAACGACTACAGTCTAGAAGACGATCATTCTGTTATAATTTGCATGTTTAACTATGTTGATGTCAAGTTAATGTTTGGTGGGGGGAGTGTCTCGCACAAAGAGCGCGACTCCTCGCCATCTGTGCCCCATATGTTAGGACCAGCTAGGCGGAGAGCTGGTCCAAGGGCAGTGTCGTCTATCAGAGCCGTCCGGAGTGGCAGCTCATTTAATATATAGTTATTAAAGACCACTGAACCACCGTCTAGCCCACCTAGGGCAAAGTCTCCAATAAAGGAGCAGGACACCACACTGCACGTCTCCGTTACAATCAGTGCACTTCCTGGAAAATGCTCTAATCGCAAAAGCCTGCTGCAGTTATTTTTTTAGGCCACCCACGTCGAAATGCGGAGATCTGGTAAGGCTTTATACACATTTGTATAGATCTTGAGGAGACGAATCGAATGGTGCCAACAGTTTCTCAAACAACTTAAAATTAAAAGAGTTATGAGCATGCGACGGTTTGCTACGGATTTTTCCGTCGCTAACCGTCTTTTTGACCGCGCGACGCGGGCGGTATTGTAGTTTATTTTACCTTTATGAAAGCATTCGATAAGGAATCCGTTACAATCAGTGCACTTCTGCCAACGATACACATGAGCATTAATTAAATTTTGGAAGAAATCTGACCTTCTAGAAGCAATGAAACACGTCAATTTCGATACCTGCTTAATTTGAAAAGTTTTTCTCGTTGAGAAAATCATCGAGATGTTTGAAAAGATGACAGCCTGTCGGGGCTATCTCCGATAAACAAACAGAATGCGGGAAAACTTCATATCTCAACTGATCTAATTTTTGAATGGTCAAATGCGAGACATGCGGACGGGCGTTATCCTTAAGAAGGATCGGTCTTGGATTTATCAGTGCAGGACGCATTCCAAGCAACTTTTGGTGAACCACGTCTAACACACGACAGTACCTCTTTGCCGTGATAGTTTCACGAGGCTTCAAGAAGTCCTGGTGGATAATACCAGTTGCACACCACCAAACAGCAAGTGTGACCTTCATCGGTGAAGCCTAGAATTGGGAAAGTGTCTCGACGTTTCTTCCTTATCCAGCAATTATGCTGACCTTCATAAATTGTCGAATACGATCCATTTTTCGTCACAGGTAATAATCACCCGGTAAAAAAAACGGATCGTTTTCGTTCTTTATGATAAGGGAAGAACAGATCTTTGGACGACACCTCTGCTGTTCCTCAGTGAGTTCGTGAGGCATTCACTTATCCAGCTTTTTGACCTTGCCTATTGCCTCTAGGTGCCTCGAAATGGTTGTACAACTAACCTCTGAAGCTTTCTCCCTACCTCATGTGCAGTTCCTCGTAGATCGGCTTCCACTCTTTCTTACAAACGACCGTGATCACGCTTTGGTGGTCGTCCGTAACGGTCCTCGTCTTCGAGATCCACGCCTCCAACACGGAACTTCTGATACCATTTGGGCACGGTGCATTCGTTAGCGGAGTCCTCTCCCCATGCCGTCCTGATGTTTTGAGGTGACTCGCTCACACTGTGGTCAAGGTCGAACTCATAAAGCATTATTACCCGTAAGTGCTTTTTTTCCATGGTTTCGTCCAGTACCTTTAACGATGCAATATTTACGACTTTTTAAGAACAGCATAACAAGTTTTATAGTGCAAAACAAGCGCTACAAAACATTATACAACTTATGCACAATTACTTAAATCCAATGATTGTCAGATGGGTAAAAAATTTTTATCGGGCAGAACGTTCCAAGTCAGTGTAAAAGACTAATTCTCATTGATCTTTTCAACTTACAGTGGCGTTACACAAGACGGAATTCTGTCTCCATGTTATTTATACTTACGAACTTGCTGTTGAAATTTCGAAATATGTCTCCTACAAGGTTTATGCCAAAATTATAAAAATTTATAAGGCTATTAAAAGGAAGGAAGATTCAGACTCCCTACAAGCACCAATTAACTACATGGATCAATGGTCCAAGGACTGGGAACTACAGCTTTCTGCGGAAAAGACCAAATATCTCATAGTTGCACCTCGAGGCAAGGATCATACGATATTATACAGCTTACAGAGATCTATTCTACTACCTGTCAAGGACGTCCGCGACATAGGCTTTCTGATATCGCACAACCTCGATTTCAAAAACCACTACAGCGCACTCGTGTAAGAAGCAAATTATAATTTTACTATGTGTTTTTAAGATTATGCGTACGATGACCCCAAATTACTTTTACAAGCTTAGAAATCCTACGTTCGCCCGATAATGGAGCTTGGAATAACAGTATGTAATCCATTCAAAAAGAAAGACATAATGCTGCTAGAAAGTGTCCAAAATAGTTTTACTCGGAAGCTATATATGAGATGTTTTAAAAGAGATTATAATGTCGTTTCTAATGGCATTAGGAGGGTCAGGACCTTAGCCTTCAACTCCTTCAGAACAGACGTAGGAAAGTAGATCTGATTATGATGTTTAAGTTTCTGACAAAAAGAATTCCTATTGACCCAGTAACATTTTTTTGGTGCACCACTGATGACGCCAAGAAACGGAAGGTTCAGACTTTATATTTCTGTGGCGAAATTCCAGATTAAATAAAATTTTATCACGTATAGAAACCTACGGGAGTTCAACAAATTACTTAGGGAAGAGGAAGGCATCCTAGGACTGTCTGTTCAAGCTTTTCAAAATCCTATCATTCGTAAAATGTTTGGTTAAATTTGATGGATGCTACTCTGTTCAAATTTGTGTGTCAGTCAGTTACAGTTACTTATTTTATTCCAACAAGGCTAGCTACTGTAATAAGGCATATCTACCTCCGTTTTTTTCGGCAAAATTCACATGTAGCCTTTGCTACGCGTTTACTATAAGGATGCCGCTGCGCCCATGGGAAACGCGTCTTGACGCATATTTCGCATGATTGTGTCGTCATACTTACAACCCCGGTCCATTCCTGGGTAGCACTCCTTTTGCCTAACTAAGGCCGTCATTCTGTTTCGTCCATAATGGCTGTTGTGCAGTATTTTAAGCATTATTTGTTGGAATTTTTTGGGCAGTACTATCCGGCTGCCTCGCGTTAAGCAGCCATTACATTTCTGTAGTTCCACTCTCCGTTTCTCAAACGGTTTCATATTCGTATCTTTGACCCTTTCAGGCTATCTCTCCGTCACTGTAGATTCTCTTTTCTCCTCACCGTCCCCTCATATTTTTTTCTCTAACAAGGGAGGCTCATAAACGTCCCCCAAAGATTCTTAACGTGACCTATATGGCCTTGTAGAGCATCGGACGAGGATCACAAAGCTGTGCTTCATTTTTGCTAAGTCCATTGGTCCGGAAATGGCAAAAAATGGTATCGCTTCAGGGCGGGTGATAAGACAAAAGTGACACCTGGGATGGCCTGTCGTACTCTGAACTTAACTTACAAAAGGATTGGAGCTCAAATTAAAGTTTGATTATAGTAATTTCCTACGTTTCCTAGACGAAGCTGCAGTGTACATTGAAGTGATTCATTCGCCGCGGCTGCGGCAGCGACTAGATGGCCGAGTGGATAGCAAGGCCGACTTGTGGGAGGGTGTCGGGGGTTCGATTACGGGGTTGGGTTTCTGCGTCGCTAGTTGGATTGTTGTCAATTTTGCAAATGAAGATTACATTTTGGCTCCGGTAGGGTACCTTCTCCGCGTCCTAACCCCGCTTTCAATCTGTTGTCAGGTGTGGAAAAAGCTGGTTTTGTTGCGTGGAGCGATATCGCGCATCCGTTAGACGTGCCTTTCTCGCTGAGGAAGGTTCCGCTAGATGCTATCCCATATGACCTCTTTGTTATGTTCTCAATCACTTTTGGAAGTGTTTCTCACTATCACCTTATTCATGAACAAGATGGGCAGGCATTGATTTGACCCATCATCAAGGCAAGCTCATTGCTCTTCGGATTCCCTCATAGACTGCTTTTTATTCTTCTCGCAACTTTCACTATTTCAGCTATCTGTTCCCAAGAACTGCATATTTTATCTAGCTAGTGTGATTGGTCGCCTTGTTGTGTGTTACCACTCTCGTATACACTTACGGAGACGGGTCAGGGGCATTGCCGCTAGGAGCACTTCCACTCACTCCCTCGACTCTAGAGGTCGAAAAAATTTTTGTCCGAAACTCATCTTTAAGGTTATTTGGGATGTAGACCAGCAATCTTGCAACTATTTTCGGTGAAACGATGGATGGCAAAAGGTTACGATGGGTATGTGCAAGTAACGGGGTGTACGCAGAATACCCGGCACTGCTGCCTTTCACGACTCCAGAGGTCGAGAAGAGGACAAAATAAAATTCGCCCAAACATTGCCCACGGGAGTTATTTGGGGTGCTGATCACGGATATGATAAATGTTTTTAAAATTTCGGTATATTACGGCAGGTTATGGTAGATATGGGTGAGTAAAGTTGTCTACGTTAGTAGGATCGATTTCTTCTCCAATGTGGTCGGACATGTTTTCCAACCTTGGCGTTCAACCTTTGATGGAAAGTAGTGCAAACAAAGTGATAATTTAGAAAAAGAGCGATAGATTCGTGGTCAGGAGCTTAAATAATTCCCGACATTCCAGGTTTCACTTATGCCTTGTTAACCCGCTCTGAAGTCTACCATTTTTGCCTTTTCCGGACAACCCAGTGGCCCGCAACAAAAACGAAGCACAGTTCTGTGATCCTCCTCCGATGACCTACAAGTCCATATAGGTCTCGTTAAGGATCTTTAGGGGAATTTCATGGGCTTCCCTTGTAGGTGTTACTGTTTTGTCTGATGTTCGTCCTCACTTGTCCTTTTTTCGACTATCACGTGTGTTTATGTTACACGTCAATAAATAATAATTAATAATAGCTATACAAGGGCATTCAAAACATTACGTCATACGACATTGATATTAAGCCTAATAAATATGGAGCCAACCAGGAAACAATGGCTGAAAATTCACTTACCATACACACCAGCCTTAAAATTTCAATTCTAAACGCAATTTATCAGACAACTGCAAAAACGAGGTTGAAACTTCACCAACAATAGTTATCTGTAAGGGATAGGTGATCGGATAAGCAGCGCCAGGTTCTGCGTACAATAGCGTGGTCTAATGAGAGTTGGCTGTGCCAATCAAAGTAAATATCAGATGGCGTGCTCCGATGTTTAGGAAAAGTCTGTCGTGGAGGCAATCTGAATGCAATATGCGATTACTTACGATGTAGAAGTCAGCGTTTCATCCTTCCCAGACGAGTCTGGTGTCATTTCACGAATTCCAGAGGGATGAAAGGCTTGGTTAGCCTGGCGGCAAATCCAAACCAGTAACCTGGGATCGTGTGCACACGACAGCCAAAACCTCCGACTTCGTTACCATGCGCCTAGTAATAGGATTTGGTCATAAAAATCGAGTAGAATGTGATGAGTTGGGGAATACATTGTTTCGATAAGAGCTGCATTGAAGAGGTCAAATAGAACAATATGGGAATGCACTTTTGAGGGCGGTGGTTCTACTCAACGTGAATCATTGAATTCGAATTTGTTATTAGGTTGTCCGGAAAGTTCTCAGCATTTTGTGTTATTATTCTTCATTCATCTATTATTAAGTAAAAATTCAACTTGCATTGCGCATTAATGCCTCTTTCTGTGCAGAATTCTTCGTTCTACCTGACTAAATAATGTATGTTTCAACGTTGGTCTGTTCTTGAAGGGGTTATTGAAGTATGTTGAAGGAGCAATTCCGAACGATATTTCATTTTAATCTGAAATTGGGGCAATACGCAGCAGAGACAGCTCGACAAATCAATCAAATGTTGGAGAAAGCACTGTGCATCAGTGGTTCAGTAAATTTCGGACCAAAGATTTCAACCTCGAAGATGATCCCCGTAGCGGTCGACCTACAGCAATCCTGGACGACGAGTGGGAGCTGAACCATCCCAAACAGTTCGCAGGACCGTGGAAGAACTAGACTCAGTAAAACTGCTGTTAAAGTAAAACTGCCTCCGCAACAGCAGTTTTACTGACGTCTAGGTCTTCCACGATCCCGCGAACTGTTTGGGATTTGAAATGTCTTGGGAAGGTGAAAAGCTCAAAAAGTGGGTGCCCCACGAGTTGAGTGAGCGGCAGAAATTGTCATGTTTGGAGATTTGTTCTTTTCGACTTTGACGCCGCAAAACTGACCCATTTTTGGATTGAATCATCACTTGTAATGAAAATTGGATTCTGTATGATAACGGGAAACGTTTCGGACAGTAGTTGGACGCCAACCAACCCCCTATGCGTTTTCCAAAGGCGAACCTCCACCAAGAAAGGTAATGGTCACTGTGTGATGGTCGGCAGCTGGTGTGATCCATTACACCTTTTGGCGCCAGGCCAAACGATCACAGCAGAGTTCTGCTGGAAGGAAATCGACCAAATGCACCGAATATTGCGTCAACTTCAGCCAGCATTGGCCAACAGAGGAGGCCCGATTCTTTTGCATGATAACGCCCGCCCACACGTTTTGCAAATCGCTACTCGAAAATTAAACGAAATAAAGGTTGAAGCTCTGCCTCACCCGCCATATTCTCCAGACCTCTCACCAACCGACTACCACCTTTTCAAATACTTTCAGAGCTCTCTACCCCTTCGCTCGAGGCGTCCCCCGTCCTCTGGCGGTCCCCGTAAATTTGGCTGGTACACACTCTTCGACACATTCAACAAACATAGGATCGACAGTCCTATGTCTGTTGAATGTGTTGCTTAGATAAGCAAACTACTAGTTCTGTATGTTTATAAAAGTCTAACTACTATCACCACAAATACAATAAGCTGCTAAAGAACCTACGAGTTAAAGGGAAGACCGCACCCAAACTCCCAAGCCAACAACCCGCCGGCCATGGCCGGCCCTGCCTCCACGGGATGTGCCAACGCAGGGACGACGGGGCCGGTCAGAGGACCGGCGTTACCTGTCAGTCGACGAGGACAGACGAGACGACGGAGACTGCAGACGATGACCACGGCGATCCTCGGATGTTCTAAGAGGGAATCAGCGCTCCATCGGTCTAAGGTAAGCTGGATGATCCTTAACGACTCCCGGGCTAAGGCGAAGCCCCACGACGGAGGCGACAGGAGCACTGCCCAGCGGGAGCAGTGCTCCAGACACAACCGCTCAGCGGGGGCGGTGTGCCGTCGACTGACTGGCCGACCGGCTAGAGCGCCCAGGGGCACCCCTGCCTCTCTAACCGGTTCTAGAAGCTTTCTTCGCAGGCGACACGTCGATACCGGCTTCGATGTATCGATCGACACGGCTTGACCTGTTGACTCCCGCGACTACCATACAGTGCGGAAGTCACGACACGGGACTATATCCGTTAAGATTTGAAAAAGTTATGGTAGTCCAAAGTGAATCACTCAAAACGGTGGGAACTTTCCGGATAACCTAATAATAACCCTATAAACCTCCATTTTGACTAGCAAATTTGATTAGCACATGAGGCTTTCAAAAGTCATAGGCCTGTTCATACCTCGCGACAATCGATGCGTATGATTTGCCTAGTCGACCAATCGCTCCCGCAGTAGAGGCCCAGCGATAGTGTGTCTGCTGCTTTTTGACACTTCATCTAATTCAATCAGCATTTGTTCAGCAGATGCCAGCGAATTTATATGTGACTCCTAGGCTAGCACTCCTGCTTGGAAGTTCTTACGTATATAGCAGGAATAAGATTGGGGATAGTAGCTCACCTTGGGGATCACCGCTAAATGCAGGAAAGACCTTGGAGTACTGGTCCTTAATTTTTACCTGGTAAGTCCTGCTGCTTACAAATTGTTGAACCCAGCTTATGACCATAGAATGAATTCCCACTGCCTTCATCTTGGCGACCAGCTTCTCTAGCAGGACTTTGTCAAAAACCTTTGAAAGGCCAAAATTCACTACAACTGTACGATTTGTCTTCCATTATCTTTGCCCAACCATTTAATGAGGTGAAAACGGCTGCTTCTACAGACATACCTTCAAGAAACCCATGGTTATATTGGCTTTTAGAAATTCCACCGTGAGCTCAAAATGCAACAAGATATGTTGCTTAGGAGTCTTTTCGCAAGTTCTAGCAAAAACCGACACAGGTCGCTAGTTCCTAGGATCATTTTGTAGAGCCATTTTTAAAGTTGGTGTCACAAACGCCTGCTTTCGCCTAGCATGGATTTCGAACTCTTCTGTAGCTTAGATTCAATATGTGTTCTAAAGGATAGGCAGTGTAATGGATGATATTTTTGTAAAACATATATGTATAAAATCCAATGATGTTTCAGATTTTGACCATTTAGAGACACTTCAATAACTCTGTGAAAACACATCGTAGAATTCATTTTGGGAAAGTGGGGTAGATCCTCTGTACTACAGTCTACCAAACTGTAACCATCAACATTAACTGTAAACATCCTGAAAACTTGTCCCAATAAATTTGCATCTTCTTTTGTTATGGATACACCACATTCAATACACCACATTCATTAGGCAAGCTGGAGTTTCGATTATCACCCCCAATCCGATAGCTTATAAACATATAAAATGCTGTCTTATCTTTAGATGAAGTGTCTTTTCTCTCTATAGGGTTGTAGAGATGTAGGCCTTTGCCAAGCTTTGTGGATCGATGTTCGTACGAAGACAAATCTTTGCTTTTACCAACAGCATATGCATTTTCCCCAGTCAACGAAACGAAGGCAATTCAATCGTATGAGGTAGGCAGAGTAACCTGTCTCTTATTCGGTGGGTTGACGGATAGGGACATAATTCGATTATGTGGTGGAGTATTGTTAACAACAGGCGATCGATCTATGAATTCCCTACTTTTCCAAAACTTTGTTTTGAGCAACAACTGAATGTCTAAAGATTATCTATGAATCTTAAGGATAGGAATTACTCACCGTGGGCTGTCATAACGATGTTTTGTTGCAATCAAAACTTCTAGCGCCAGGGGGGCCTCGAAGCCGCACCTCCCTCTAACCGGGCGGGAATGCTCTACGCCATTACACCACCGGCGCCGTTTGATCGAACGCAACATCCTGTGGTGAACGTTACAATTCGGCAGCTACGTTATTTTTTGATCCAGAGGGTTTCCGACTGATAGAGCCTCAGAATCTTTGATCGAATACATAGAGGATAATTTATTACACAGGGAATAGGCTATTATCCGTGCATCCTATGGTATTTATTCCTTCAAGCGTTGGTTGTATCTTTGCTAGCAAATTGCGTTTTACAGTGGATATCCTTCCACGGATTTTTTCCCCATTAGAAAAATTTTGCACTATCTGGTTAAACGTATCTCGGCGACTTGTTGCAAGGGAACGTGAGTATGGTGGACAGGACAATGAATAGTGAACCAAATGCAACCGTGGAGATGGAGGTGAAGCGCTGGAGATGGTCTCCTTACGTTTTTTGTGTGGGGCTGGTTCAAACATTCTGTACGGGTGTGGCATGTTCGTGCAGGAAGTTCTTGCTTCTGTTCGCGTCAGCGCAGATTGTATTCTGCGTGTCGGTCCGGCCAAAAGCTTGCCTTCGCTCTTGCAAGTCAAAGGGTGGTTCGAGGCCGCCTGTAAAGTCTTGCCCTGTACCTTCAGGCATTTCGGCTGGCCCGGAGCCCTTCTGTCGTATGATAGAGCCTGACTAGCTACGCACGCTGTAGTTAGAAGCAGCAGCACTAAAAGGCTCCATTCCTCTGAACTCGAAAGAGCCACCATTTTGGCCGCAGTGCAAAGGGTGAGCACGAAGCTCTCAAACCTAGCCAGGCTGCGCAAATGGAGAAATAGGACAATTTGAGCTTGCATTGGATCCACCCCTCGAGGACCTGATAATACACTCCAGATATGACACAACAGCATGTAACAGCATATAGCCTTGATACCAGCTGTTCTAGGCCTGAAACAAACATGTAAAACAATGCTCTGAAAAATCTACGTTTCAACTGATCTCTTTTGTTGTTTCTGGTAGAGAAAATTTACCAATTTGCAACAACTTCCATCAGCCGGGTGTCTCACACTGCTCTGCACATTGATGATGACCGCGCACGCGCAAAAAAAACAACGTTAACACTCATCTAATACACGGCTGCCGACCATGGCAATAGAAGGTCAGATCTGATAACAAGCGCAATCAACTGATCACCTTCAATTTCCGTGTGAGACCGGATCCAAGCCCTGGCCGCGTTATCACGGGGGTCACCTTGAACGCAGATCTCATCTTCTTATGGTTGGATCTGCCCTACAACGCAATTAGCGCTATATCCCACGAGTTTTAACCGGAGTTGGTTTGTGTTGCCGTTAAGATAAGCTGGGCGGTTCCCGATAAAATCTACGTTATATAGAGTGTAGCGTCTTATCCGGACCGTGTTTGTAAATAGTTTGCATAAAAGTGTTTTTTAGTGAGAGGAATGCGTTTTTTGCACTAGATAAATTATACAATTTCGAAAAGTTCTACTTCCTGTCTCCAGCTTCTCTCTTCTTGAAACCTCGTATGGTTAGTTCTTGTTGTTGATAGTAGTGTGCCAACAGAGGTTTTTAAGTGGATCTTTATTGTGGCTTTACGTTTCGACAGAATCGTCGTCTTCAGATGCCTGAATGTGGTGCAAGGTTTTTGACATGCAATTCACACCACCAAGCGCCTTACCTGCTCTATCAGTGCTTCCATTGGTCCCTCGGTGGACTACGGTCAGGTACGCCACTCGGACTCTCTTTCTATTGGTCCCATCTACCAAATTTGGTACTGAACTTATTAGAGTTGAGGAGACATTTGGTGGGATAACTTCTTATTGATTAGTCCCTTTCAGGCTCTGAAGAAGGCGATGTCGCCGAAACGTTGGCCAGTAAATAAATTCGTCTACCAAACTCGTGTAGAGCTCAACACGAACAACAGCAATCACAATGCCGAGGTTCACTGAGAGTCGATCATGGCAACTGCTCTATCAGTGTTGACGCAAATCTACGATCGAAAGGCCTAGGAAGGAGAGATGAACTCACTCATAGATATATGTGCGAGAGCTCAGCAGTATTAGTGCCAAACGCCCTCTGTTAGAAGACCAGGGGCTGGATTCATCAACAATTAAACCCGTGGGTATGCAGGGTATAAGGAGTAGAGATAAGACAGGAGGGAAGTAGAGATAAGGCAAGAGTCAGAGACGCAGACTTCATCGTGGGTATCTCTACCCCCTATACCCACGGGTTAGTCGTTGATGAATCCGGCCCCAGTAGGAGCGAATGAAACACACTTTGCAGTCTCCGTACACCTAGGCATTCCTAGAGATGCACCTTGTTTGACTGGTTGTTTTACAGTTCGCAATGTGAAACAAAGGGCAGGATTTCATTTGTAACGGACAAGCACTCATTTCGGTAAAATGCGTTACGAACTAAGCAACTTAGTTTATAGATTACTCCTACTTTCTACTTCCTACTACTAATTTTCTCCTACTTTCTGTTTTTCTGTTTTCTGACGGTTTTTTACTACGTTGATAAACTCGATTTTCTGTTTCCTGCAGAAAGAATCCAAAATTTCTTCTCATCCCTGCTCGCCACACTGCGGAGTCTCTTACGTTCTGTGCAATTTCATTGGACGCCCAAGTGAATAGATCCATTCGCACTGGCCTGAGATGTGAGCCCAGGTGGAGCAGAAGGACCTATTCTCTTTTTCCGAAGCGACAGGTGTCTTCCATTGGGCCACACACGTGGCCTCAAAGGAATGCTACACCTGGTTGTGCCATGCAGGGTAGACCTATGGGGCACGACAACGTCCTTCAATCTCGAGGAGATTAATGACACCTTTGGGAACCATGTGGTGGATAGAGCTTATCTTTTGCTTCCTTCGGAGTGATAAACGAGAATAGCACACTTATCTTTCGCGTTTTTTCGTCATGTGCTCTTCACTTCGCTCTTTCAGTGATTGCCTTTCCGTGTTGACGTGACTGCCGTTAACTTGTGAGGCACTGTTCACTCACTACAATCAGCTTGTTCGAAAACGATCTGACATCGGAACTGTGCATCTAGACTGACTTGAAGGGCCTTGAAGAACGTCAAAGAAATAGTGAAGAAGGCGACTGATTTGATGCATGGGCCAGTTCGTTGAAACGTCGTCAGGCGGGTCTGTAGCGTAACGCGTCTCGTTGACATTCTCTGGTTGACAGCAGATGACCGGGTTCTGCAGGATGTCAAAAGGTATTCAGGTAGTCTTACTAGGTCCACCCGTCGTATGAAGAAATCGACATAGTGGTTGAGCACTTGTTCCTATTTCTACACGATAGACAAAAGAAAACGTTGCCTTCTTGCGAAGGGAAAGAGGTCGGGATTTCCTGACATGGATTTTTGAACCGTTATATTTCCACGGCTAAGTGCTTCATGCAGTGTAACCTCCTTCTCCCACACTTGTTTTGTCCAATTTTGTTGTAACAAACAGAAAAAAGTTGCCCAAAATATCCAGAATCGGAGAACGGAATTTATGTCTATATATGACGCGACACGTATGCTTCCTTGATATTCGGCGAGCCATCCCAAACGAATGTATCCTGAGGACCCAAAATCTATCGCTCGCAACAGTAAGACCTCTGTTATACTCCCGCGGGACATCCGCGGAACGTCCGCGGACCAATGGTGCACGGCGGAGGCGGGCGTGGCGAGGCGCGGCGATTGGCCAGGTGAGGAGTCTCGGCGCGATTCCCGCCCTTCCGCGGATGCTCCCGCGGGAGTATAACAGAGGCCTAAGTGCCATGAGTCTTCGTCAAAGCTGCTGGAGAAGGGCCGGTCGCGAGCGCTGCCATATTATCCTTGGCGAACTACGCGCAGTGCTACAGCCTGAGCAAACAAGGAAAGGCAGTAGCACACTGAGATGAGACGCATATCACGGTATGCGGGTTCATACGCTGATTCCAAATTTATGTTCAATATCTGCTCAACGCATCAGGGAACGGAGTTGTGTGACCAATTTCAGTTTGCCTTTATAGCCTCTGCCTGCTCACAAACACAGGAGGGCGAGCTCTAGTTCGCGGGAAACAGCTCCGACGGCGGCCGAGCAGTGGTGGCACAGTGGAGGACCAGCGAGGTGAAACGGGGTGGTTTGTGGTTCGAATCTCCTGTGGTTCAGCACTTTACATCGATCATTAATGCTTTGGAAGGAGTCCAAAATAGCTTCACTAGGAAGCTCATGATTAGAGCTACTGGTATGGACTACCGTGATCTCCCTCGTAGTGCAGAGAGTAACAACATGTTCTCCCTAGATACCTTAGCGGACAGAAGAAAGAGGAACGACCATTTGAGGGTTCATAGGATCACTAAAGGCACGGCTAAGATCTCCAGTAATGCTTTCTTTGTCCTACTGAACTCAAACACTAAAGGAGCCACTCGTAAGTTAGTGCTACCTGGAGTCAAGTCTGCAGTGCGGGTAAACTTCTTTACTCACATGGCGGGTTCTGAATACCAAAGGTTGAACAAAACGGCCAAATCTTTGCCTCCCATGAAAGTTGGCCAGTCTCTGTGGGTCCAGTTCACTCATTTCGTTCTTTACTTTTTTTGCTTCCAGCTATCGTTCGTGTTGTCTGTTCTTGCGATGTTTTGTATGGTGTTCTTGTCCGATTGTTACATGTACTGTTGAGTGCATGTAATAAACAAATACAAATACAAATACCTCCTCTTTACCGATGCGAAAACATCTACAGTACTGGACGCGTCTTGAACGCGATTTTGCGGTTTTTGCGTTTTTTGTTGACAAAACTCGTCTAAAGTCAACCATTTGAAAAAGCAAGAGAATATTTGAACTCAGGAGCTCGATCTTTATAGTTTGGAATGCATAATCATATGAAGCCATGAAAATTTCCGAAATTGAAAACTTGCGCTCCATTGCGAGGGGCGGCCGCGGAAGAGTTGTCGATCACAAACCGTCAAAAACCGTTGCATGCTCATAATTCCTCCAATTTGAGGTTTTTAAAGAATCGATTGGTACCATTCAATTCGTCTCTTCGGGATCTACACAAACATGTATGCGACTTTCCCAGTTGGCCAAAACGAATGGCTGGAGCAGGATCTTTGCGATTGCGATTTATTTCCCAGGACTAGCATGTTTTGTGAGTATCTCAAACATGGCGTACGTTCATGTGCTCTGTCATGCCATAGATCCTCCGAGCGCCGTGCACAGTGCATATAGGATCGAACCTATCAATCGAGTGGGCGCGACAAATTGCACCGGCGGGTGTGTTCTAAGCGCAATAACTCTGCCAGAGTGGAATCTTTCAGGCTGCAACTAGTGGGTTTTATAGGCAGTAGAAAATTCAAGAAGCGCGCTGAAACACAGCGACATAGCTTATGAGTGGACAAAGTTGCAATACGAATACGAATTTCGGTACGAAAATGCAGGTTAGTCTTATGTGACACGATTTTTCCGCGTTCAGTCCACTACTGCGGGAAGACGAGGAGAGCTAACGGCATGCAAATGCGTGGGCGGGCACGAGAATGAAAGCACTTCATCATGAAGTGCCCACAACTCCCCAGCTGCCTAAACTGCTGAAATCGCAGCTGCCATTTTAGAGCGGCGGAAGGCAGCGGTGAAGTTTCTTCCGCTCTTACTCGCCCACATTTGAGCTCTCACTCTCAACCAATTTCAGAAACTCGAAAAAATTGGTCACCTTCGACCAATTTCAGAAAAATCGATTTTTTGACAATTTCCCATCGAGGACGTGGACGTACTAGGCCGAGCGTGACGTCATCGAAAATCGATATTTTCGAACCTCGTCAAATTTGTTCGTCCAAAATCATCTAGGGGTTGTTTGGTGCGCTGATCGCGAACCGGACGTCTGTTTTTGAAAATTCCGCCGGTTCCCTGCCGTTTGAGGGTGGTCGGGTCACTGAGTTCTAAACGGCAAACCTCATTGTCGTCGACATGACGTCATCAGTTGCTCGATCTGTAACAAACGCGAAGACACATCACAAATGACGCCTATTTTAGCGACATTTTTGATGTAAAGCAATAAAAATACGTTAGTTTCTGTTCTATTTCAGCGTTTTGAGGGGTAGTTGGCACCTTCCGCCCTCAGGACGATACCTTCACTGAGAAATTTTTCGAAATTCCTAGCCGAAACTTCGTTTTTATTGAGAAATTGCCCATTCTGACTTCCGAAGCTTTATTTTCCCTGGAGATTTCACATTTTGACTTCGGAAAGTTCGTTTTCACCTGCAAATTTACCATTTCGAGTTCGGAAACTTCGTTCCCACTTGGGAGTTTCCCATTTTGACCTCGGAAACTTCGTTTTCATTCGGGAATTTCTCATTTTGACTTCGGAAATTTCTTTTTTGCTGAGGAATTCTCCACTATGATTTCAAAAACTTTGTTTCTGGTCAGAAACTGCCGTTTTCAGAGGTCTTCGATAGGATTTCGCAGGTGGATGGAGAAACAGGTGATACGTAGCTCACACTCCTTTTTTTCTTTATGTTAAAGTTTCGAGTGTTGAGAGGATATGAACGTCGCCAGGTCATAGGAGCCGTCAGAAAGGAGAAGAATGGGGAAAAATGCTTTGAGAAGAAACATTCCGCGACCAGCTATATCGACACCTTCTCAGGCAACACAATTATATTGGTGACATGATCGCTAATTTGAAGGAAGCAAAGCGAAAGCAAGGGCAAGATTCATCAGTGATACCAGTGGTATCATCTCACCGCGAATGCACCATAACGGCCCACGCAGTATATGATACAGAGATACGGATAAGATGGCCGATATATCGTTAGTGGCCGGAAAGCGGTTGTTGATAAACATGCCCCAGAAGGAGCAAGTTTCGTCAATTAGTGGGAAATAGAAGTGCGCATTTTGCGGTAGACCGCATCAAACGCATTCTCGGATAAGAAACAACAAAGTAGCTGTGAATGGTGATTGCCTTCGGTTTGCTGCGATTAATTGTCTTCCTGCGATACAGTTTGAGAAGTAAGTCTGCCTCCACACGAGGTATTTGTTTATCAGGAGAGCAATATCAATTGAGAAGACACTTCCTTCCGGATAACCGCCTTGTTGGTTGGTGATGCTCGTGACCGGCATGCGAAATCTGCTAAAAATTGCGTCATAGAACGAGTGTTTCTTTAGAAAAAGGCCACATTAATGGGCAATTTCTTAGTGAAAACAAAGCTTCCCCTACCAAAAAGAGCCCATTCATGCCTGAAGACGAAGTTTCGGAAGTCAATATGGGCAACTTCTCGGTAGAAAAGAGAACCGATAGGAATATCGAAGTGTTCTAAGTGAAAATATCGCCCTGATGGCGGAAAGTGCCAACTGCTACTTAAAACGTTGAAATAAAAGAGAAATTAAAGTACTTTATTGGTTTACATCAAGAATGTCGCTAAAATAGGCGTCATTTGTGATGTGTCTTCGTGTTTGTTACAGATCGCGCGACTGATGACGTCATGCCGACGATAATGAGGTTTGCCGTTTAGAACTCAGTGGTCGGGTCAGGATCACCGACCACCTTCAGTTATCTATATGGGTGGCCTCCTGCCATAATCGGCCAAATGGACTTCGGCATCGTGTTCGACACCCTGAATATCCCCTACTCTAGACCAATTTGAGCAAAATCGGTGATCCTGACCCGACCTCCTTCAGTTATCCAAGGGAAAGTCCAAAGCCTACCAAAATCAGCGAAATGTTCAAAAACGGACATCTGATTTGTAATTAGCGCACCAAATAACCCCTAGATGATCTTGGACGAGGAAATTTGGCAATTTCGAAAATATCGATTTTCGATGACGTCATCGTCCGCGCAGGCTCGGTCGGCCTAGTACGCCCACGTCCTCGATGAGAAATTGTCAAAAAATCGATTTTTCTGAAATTGGTCGAGAATGACCAATTTCTTCGAATTTCTGAAATTGGTTGAGAGTGAGGGCTCAAATGCGGGCGAGTAAGGGCGGAAGAATCTTCACCGCTGCCCTTCGCCGCTCTAAAAAGGCAGTTGGAACTAAGGCAGGTTAGGCAGCGGGGAGTTGTGGGCACTTAATCGTAAAGTACCTTAACTGATTTGCTTGCTCAAGCATTCGCAGGCCGTTAGCTCATCGCGTCTTCCCACAGTGGTCGACTGAAATCGGAAACAATCGTGTTACACAAGGCTAATCTGCATATTCGCACCGCTGTAACTTTTTCCAATCATAAGCTATGTTGCTGTGTTTTAGCGCACCTCTTGATCCTTCTGCCTACAAAACGCACGAGCTGCAGCCAAGGTTCACATCTGACAGAGTTATCGCGCCCAGAACAAGTCCGCGCGTCCAATTTAGCACAACAACGGTTGACGTTCACCGCGCTCTTACTCGCCCAGGTTAAAGTTTTTGCTACTCGCAGTCTTCTCTTTATTCTTTTTTTCCTAAACGTTTAGTCCCGCGCAGTCGCAGGGTCCGTTGTTCTTGTGATCTGTCGACACCTCATCCTATCAAGGGCTCATCTGCCGTGGCGCCGACTTCGGCGAGATATCTCTTGATGACGTCCTTCCACCTTTTCCTTGGGGCTCCTCTCGGACGCTTTCCGGGTGCCTCGAAATCTAGGCCCAACCTTATGGGGTGATCCTCTGGTCTTCTGAGGACGTGTCCATACCACCTCAGGCGCTGCTCCCTCATCTTCAGCTAGATCGGGTATGTCTTCATCACCGCCCTAACATCGTCGTTTCGCACCCATTCCCGACGGGTCCACCCACATGCCCACCTCAGCATCCTCATTTCCGTAACGTGCAGTTGTCGCTCCTGCGCCTTGCCCAGGGCCCAGCACTCACGCCGTAGAGGGGGCAGGTCTCACAACTGTTCTATAGAGCTTGCCTTTGAGAGTCCTGAAGCATCTACGGTCGCAGAGGAATCCCTCCACTTAAACCAGGCTGCGTTTAACCGCCCCCTGAACGCCTGGTCCACACTTCCTAACTCGGATAGGTCACTTCCGAGGTAGCGGAAATTTTCCACCTTCTCGATCGCTTCCCCTTGGCAGTCTAGGATCGGTCCAGCGCACTGCTTAGAGCTAATGAACTTCGTCTCCTTTACGTTCAGCCGTGGGTCGTTGTATGCAAGGGCTCTCTTCCACAGCTGCATCTTCTCCTCCAGCTCCTCCTGGTTTTCGGCTACTAGGGCGATGTCGTCCGCGTAGAGGATCGTCCTGAGAGGGCCTTCCTCAAGGTGGTTCACTATAGAGTCAAGCGTCAGCAGGAAGAGGAACGGACTCAGAGCCGACCTTGGTGTACCCCACTGTGATGCCCACTTTCCTTGTCACCCCGTGTGGAGTTCGTTTCGCTGGTTTCGAGATTTCGTGCATGTCCCTTATGACCGCGATCAGACTTTCGAGACACCCCTCCCCCGAAGGGCGTTCCAGAGTACGGCCCGAGGTAGCCTGTCGTATGCCTTTTCCAGGTCGAGAAATGCCAGGTAGCAGGGGGTTTCGTTTTTCCCCATATTTCTCCATCACCTGCTGAGCGATGAAGGTGGCGTCTGTGGCGGACCTCTCGGGCATGAAGCCCCACTGCACCTAGGAGATGGGTACCATCTCCCTCGGCCTTGAGTCGACCAGTCGTTTTTAGACCTTGATCGTGTGTGAGATCAGTTTGATCCCTCGGTAGTTGGAGCATTCGGAAGCCTCTCCCTTCTGCTTTAAGATAGGGACTATGGTGCTGTTCCTGCAGTCATCCGGCATCTTACCTTCTTTCGTGATTCAGTTGTGGAACTGCGTCAGCCAGTTGATTCCGAGGTCCCCTAGCACCTTCCAAGCCTCTACTGGCACACCGTCAGGCCCTGCTGCCTTTCCGAGTTTCATCTTCCTTATGGCTTGCGAACCTCCTCTTGCGTCCAAGGTGGGATGGGTCTTTCCGTTGGTTGTTCTTCCTCGGCCTTCCGACAAGGGAACTACTCTTTCAGGAGTTCTTTGTACTCCTCCCATCTCTCCCTGAACTCGACCGGCTTCCGTGGTACCCTACCGTCAACACTCTTCACAGTCTTCACTACTTGAATGTCTAGGCTAGCTCTATAACGCGCCTTGGCCAGACGGATGGAGAACTTCTCTCCCTCTGGCCCGTCTAGTTTCTCGTAAATGGCATCCATTTCCGCGTTCTTTGCATTCGCTACAGCCGTTTTTGCTAGCCTTTTCAGCTTCCTGTAGGCTGTGTAGTGCTCGGGTGCCCTCGTCTTCTGCCACAGCTTGTAGGCTTCCTTTTTCTTCTTCACCGCAGTCTGCACCTCTTCGTTCCAGAACCATGCCGATTTATCCCCTCTGGTTCCTCCCTGTTTTCCCAGGGTTTCCTTGGCACATCTCAGGATTACTCGGGCTATCCTACCCCAGGTCTCATTTACGGGACCGGCTGGATCTGGTAGGCCTGCTTCGAGCACTGCCCATCGTAGTTCGTTCCGCTCTGATCCCACAGTCTCCACCATCGGATCCTGGGTTCCGCCTTCACTTTGTGCTTGGTGGGCCGAGATATGCTAAGGACGGCTACCTAGGGTATATGCTGTGATGCCATGTCTTCTCCCGGAATGACCACATCCTGGACAGTTTTCAGGGCAGACCTTCGAACCAGGATGTGGTCGACTTCCGTCCTTCTTCCTCCGCTAGCAAAGGTCCCCTTCTGGCTCTCCCTCTTCGCGAAGAAGATACTAAAGACAGCCATGTCATGAGCGATAGCCAGATCGAAAATTCTTTTCCGTCTCGGTTTATCAGGCCGATCCCTTTACTTCTATGAACTCTTACCACTCCTCTTCTGCCACTCCCAACAAGCTCGTTTTATGGTACGGATCTCCCTCGATAGAGAGCTTTCGGGCTCTGTTGTTAAGAGGGATCTCGGGCCGCTTGTCGCAGGGCCACGTGGCGCGTCCCCGGGTGGTGGATAGGGGAATTAAACGAGAACCATATGCGACCGTGTACTGCCCAGAGACGCAGGTGGGATGCAGGGGATGGACTCCTTGCTCCTGCTGTGTCGGGTCGACGCGTTCCTTGTGCGTGGGAGCGGCATGTTCGTGCACAGTGTGCGCGGATGTGTCCGTGACTGTGCGAATTGTAGCTGTGTCGGCTCGGCCAAAAGCTTGCACTCGGTAGACTGGGAGTACATCGTAAGGCGATTCGAGGCCGCCTCAAAAGTCTCGCCCCGTCCCTTCGAGCAGTCTGGCTGGCTGCCCGGAGTTCTTCGCCCGCATGACAGAGCCTGACAAGCTACCGTGTGTATTGGAGTCAAACACAGCAGCCCGAAAGGGCCTCATTCCCCTGACCCCGAAAGAGCCCCCATTTCAGCAGCGATGGGAAGTACGAGTACGCAGAGGCTGCTAAAATCTCAGGGCCTAACCAGGCTGCGCAAATTGAGAAGGACTAGGATGACGATTTGTACTTACAACGCCCGCACGCTTGCATCGGAAGCATCGTCGAGGACTTGATGATGCAAGCCAGGAAGATCAAGTACGACGTCATCAGACTGACCGAGACGAGAAGACACCACCCCCTACACGCCGCCTACGACTACGTAGAAGAACTGTCCTTTGGAACATGCGACAGCAGGGGAGTACGCGGCGTTGGTGTCCTCGTCAACACGCACTTGGCCATGAACATCGATTCGTACGAGTCTCTGACAAGCCGAATCGAGCGTCTGCGACTGAAGCGATGTGGTTCCGTGCCAGCTTTGACTGTGTTCGTCGCGTATGCCCCAACATCCGACTAGGACGACGAAGAGGTCGAATCCTTCTACGTGGAGCTGGAGAAGTTCTATAAGGAAGATCACATCTTCTATAAGGTGATCGTCGGCGACTTCAACGCCAAGATCGGACCACGAAGGTCGCTGGAAGAACTTCACATCGGAACCCACGGTTTTGAGTGGAACGAGCAAGGTGAAAGGCTGTCTGAGTTTATCATGTCGACCAAGGCCATCCATGGAAACTCGCAGTTCCAGAAGCCTCCCTCCCTACGATGGACCTGGGAATCTCCCGATGGCCAGTTTCACAACGAGATCGACCACATCATCTTCAACCGCAAGTATTGCCTGACCGACGTCTCCGTTGTCCCCAAGTTCTACACGGGATCGGACCATCGCCTCCTTCGCGCAAGGTTCTGCTTTTCGCGTCAAGGAGAGAAGGCCGCGAAGTTCAAGAAGAGGAGTCCCAGAACGACCATCAACTGGGACCTCTACACCTCTCTTGTCGGCCTTTGGGAAGATACCGTCATGGACAACGTCGATGAGGAATACGACCGCTTCGTGCACCATCTCCACGATAATGCTAAGGAAGCTGAGAGCTTGAAGACCACCAAGAGACGCCTGTCTCCGGAAACTCTCGAGCTGATACGCCAGCGTGGAGCAGCACGAGCGTCAGGCAACTACCAACTGACGTCCGACCATGCGAAGCTATGCAGAGAGGCGATAAAGGAGGAAGGAGAGAAGGGCGGAAGTGTAGGCTGAAGCTGCAGAGGCAGGGTTGAGCATACGCAATGCCCGCCGAGACATCGCTAACTTCAAGACCAAGATGACTGCTCTCCGGCGTCCCGACGGAATCGTCACCTCTTCCAGAAGGACCATGGAGAAGGTCGTCCACGACTTCTACTCCGATCTCTTCGATAGCCACGTCCACCTGCCTCCATGCCATCTTCCGCAGGATGGATACGTCGTCCCCTCTGTTCTTCCTTCCGAGATCCGACACGCCATCTCGTCGGTGAAGAAACGCACAGCACCCGGTCCCGACAGGATCAGACCGGAACACCTGAAGAATCTCCCGCCAGCGCTCATCAACACCCTGGCGCCGCTCTTCACATGTTACCTGTCGGAGTGCAACGTTCCATCTCAGTGGAAGACCAGTAGGACCGTCTTGCTGTACAAGAAGGGAGACGTGCATGACATTGACAACTATCGCCCGATCTGCCTGCTGTCCGTAGTCTACAAGCTGTTCACTCGAGTTATCCTGAATGGGATCGGCCGAACGCTGGACGAAGGACAGCCATGCGAACAAGCAAGATTTCGGAGAGGATTCAGCACGATCGACCACATACACACCATTACGAAGCTCATCGAAGTGTCGCGAGAGTACAAGCTGCCGCTTTGCCTTACGTTCATCGACCTGAAGAAGGCGGCATTCGACTCTGTCGAAACTGAAGCGGTCATCGAAACCCTGCTCACTCAGGGCGTTCCTACTCAGTACATCAGAGTCCTTCGAGAGCTGTACAGTGGATTCACGACCAAGATCTCACCATTCTACAACGACGTCGTCGTCGACTGGAAGAGAGGGGTTCGGCAAGGGGATACCATATCCCCGAAGCTCTTTAGCGCCACGAAAACGTCATGCGCGAACTAGAATGGGAAGACATGGGAGTGAAGGTCGACGGCCGGCAACTACATCATCTTCGCTTCGCTGACGACATCGTGCTCATAACACCGAGCATCAGCCAGGCGGAGCGAATGCTGGCCGACTTCGATCGTGTATGTGGGAACGTTGGACTGCAGCTGAATCTTACGAAGACGATATTCATGAGGAACGGATGGGTTTCTGATGCCCCATTCTCGCTCAACAGAACGAACATCTCCGAATGCTCCAGCTATGTGTATCTGGGTCGCGAAGTCGACATGGCCAACGACCTAGCACCAGAGCTGAGCAGGAGGAAAAGAGCGGCTTGGGGAGCTTTCAAGAGCGTCGAAGAAGTCGCGAAGAAGACGAAGAACGCCCGACTCCGTGCCCACCTATTCGACTCCACTGTTCTTCCTGCCCTAACAAACGCCTCAGAGACCTGGGCTATACGAAAGCAGGATGAACACGCGATCAGCGTCGCGCAGCGTGGAATCGAGAGGACGATGCTCACGCAAGTGAGAGAAGGTCTCGGAGTTCCGAGCTTCGCCGACGTTCGAAGATCAGAGACGCTGTCGTGTGTGCCAAGTTGTCGAAAATTAGGTGGGTCGGCCACGTACAATACCGCTCCTGTCTTTCGGTTTTTGGGCGGAATAGACGAAAAAAAACCGCTGTTTTCGCCGCTTTTCCATAACTCCTTTTAAAGCATCTTAATCAGAGAATAATTGTCACCATCCGATTCCTCTCTGGATGATCTATCCAATGATATAGGTAGCATCCAGTGGTTTTGAAAAAAGTTGATTCGGTGACCCATATAATCTCGACGGCGGCGACCTCCCTTCGTCGCTCGAGATAATTGCCCCCACAGAGACATCTCACTGGGTTACCAGAATAAGCAACTTTTAAGCAAATTTCCCGACTTCTGCCTGTGATATGCTCTAAATGTTGTACTTTTTCGTAGCTAGCGAAAAATTCTGATCGTCATGATGCGCTCTTCTTAGAAATTCCCCTCGTCTAGGCCAACAGATTTTTGGTCATCTCCCGATTTCATGGGCTCTTCCTTGGTATCGGTTTCGTCCAGGAAAACTCAAAGTTCGGTGTTCAGCTGAGCTAAGGATAATCCGCAATATAGCTGAGAGAAAGCTACCACAGTAACGTAGTTCGAAAACTGGCTGCTGTCAAAGTCGCCATCAAGGCCAATTGTAAATTCGAAATGTGATTTTTGCCAAATCAAGTGAACGATAGAAGCCTCGCCTTTAGAAGGACGGACCGCAGAATGAGAGCTTTACGGAAGGGCTATGCAACCATCCATCTCTGGTCTCCTTGGCTTGGTGGTGGCTTGTAACACACGGTAAACAAGCGGCCAAACATCATGGGAGGTGCGAAATGGCTCCAACACAATTTTGGCTAAAAAAGTTGTTCTAAAATGGAAAACCTTCTCAACCAATGATCTTCCCAGCGAATTCTAAGTCGAATAATGTTACTTTCTATACTTTTCCATTAATTTATCAATTTCCTAAATTTCTGTGACTGCTCGCCTGCTGTGTAGTGCGGTCTGGGTCACGATTAGGGCGGGCGGCCGGCACTTAGTGACCTCACGCGACCCCCTTGATGTCTGATGCCGCCCAGCAGGCATCTTGCCACCTTTGAAGGTCCATCACACTCCGACTCCTTATCGATCTTCTACAAACACACCATTAGTTGTTTTTTTTTTTTTTTGATGGAGCTATCAATCATAGTTGGCAAATGCATGTTCCAGCAGCTCTGGGTGAGTTATGATGTGCTATGTTGTTTAACTGTGTCCACGTTTTAACCTATATTTCTCCTGGGTACTCGCACTTTTTTCTTTAAAAAATCGCACTGAAAAATTTAAAAAAAACACTAGCTGCTCCCCTTGGAATCCAGCTGCGCAGGGGAAACCTTGCCTCTGCAAAATAAAAAATAAACTCATGAAAACCTCAGAGCTCCGGCTCGCTTTGTTCAGTTATAGTCGCATAGGGAGATGAAGGAGTACATTTGGTCGAACTAGATATAACTAATCTACTCATAATCTTCTATGTCTTTTTTAATTCGATTATTGCATCGTTTGGCCTAGGCCCACCAGCATTCTCACGCGTCCAAGAGGTTAGCTGACAGCGTGCGAAGAAAAAAACATGGAGGTGACCATCGAATGCTTACCGTTTTCATTTCAATATGTACCTAGAATAGGGATCATTAAAGATGATAAGGTGTTCTCTAGGTGATTGCAGGTAAAGGCGGTCGCAGGGTTTCAGTCCATTTCGAGTGGCGGTCACCCTAATCTTGGTCCAGGTCTCAGACAATATAGAACAATAATGCGAAGAATCCAAAAAGTTGCGATTCAAAGTTAAGTGTTGACAGCGCTTTCGTAAGTTTTTTAAGGAGTCTTATAAAATTTTCTAGTCCTACATTTGTAGCATTTCGCGATTGCTCTTATCAACAAAAAAATGATAAAGGATAAGGAACGATGTCAGTCAATCCCTTCAGGGATACGCCAAAAATTCTACATCTAGGAGGCAATTTGATTGCGTATTCGACCTGTATAACAACTAGCGATGGCTAGCCGATGAGCGTTTGTTCTTCATAGACAAGTGAACCTGTCTATGGATTGCGGTCTTATTTCTGAAACAAAAACCTGATCTGCGTCTTGAACAGAGTGAGTGCCTCTGGAAGGTGCAGTGACTTCAAGCTGATCTGTTTATGACAAGAAGTTCAAAGTTTGAAAACTTTGGTCGCTTAATAAGCGTGTTTGGCCGAGTTTATAGAGGAGGCTACTGCCCCCTCCCCCCAATTTGACTCCAGCTTCCCCTTTCTCCATGGCCGTCTAAGCCGCGCATCCAACCGGGACCGCTGAATCCGTACCAGACATTTTTGGGAAGGGTAAAGCGCCAACATAGGCGAACCACCGCCGTCATCGAACAGCTCAGAATTGTAGTTAATATGCCTTTATCCCGTGGTGTCCAGTATCCGTGAAAATACAATACCTGGAGTCTTATAAAGAGATTAACTATCGTCAACGTTTACCTATAAGAGATAAATGACGATGTTAATCAATCCATCCTGGGTGCGCCACGTTATACATCTCTGGTGGATATCGCGGTAGATATTGAGTTATAAAGAATTTCAACTTAAAAAATGCGCATTTGGCCTATATAATGACTTGTCGTGGCCAGCCTATGGATATGTCAGCATTTTGTCCCCCTAGATGAGTCTGTTACAATTAACCCATATGGACTGAATTCCTGGTTGGCCTATGTTGGGAAGTCGAACCACGAACCTGCTGACATCGGGTGCAGGCGACACCCGGCGCCTCACCCAACGGCGTTATCACGCTCCCTCGTTTTATCCTATATTCCAATGTTAAATGTTTAGAAGTGGGATATATTTCCACCTGCGATCAGGGCTCATAAGTCTGTCCCGCTAGGAGCATTTTCGGGAGTTAATCGGAGTTTTTTGCGACAGTTAGCAACAATTAACTGTTAGCCTTAGTATATCATTTGTAAACTGACAATATATAACTTCCCAGTTAATCTTCTGAATGAATTGTGAGTAGTCGACTCTACTCAATCACATGTTTTGATACTGAGTTCGTAGTGGTGATGCCGAGGAGGCTCCTCGTGCTTTGAAACACGGATTTCATGACTTCTGAAAGAGGGTGATATGTCAGGCCAAAATACTAGGATGTTGGAAAGTAAGTAAAAGCGAGACACTATGTATTCTACGAGTGTCAGAAGTCGCTTCCCATTTTAAGGGCATCACTCTTTGTTTATCAAGCTTTCTCAAAAGGACGCCGTCAGCTAACCTCTTGGACGCGTGAGAATGCTGGTGGGCCTAGGCCAAACGATGCAATAATCGAATTAAAAAAGACATAGAAGATTATGAGTAGATTAGTTATATCTAGTTCGACCAAATGTACTCCTTCATCTCCCTATGCGACTATAACTGAACAAAGCGAGCCGGAGCTCTGAGGTTTTCATGAGTTTATTTTTTATTTTGCAGAGGCAAGGTTTCCCCTGCGCAGCTGGATTCCAAGGGGAGCAGCTAGTGTTTTTTTTTAAATTTTTCAGTGCGATTTTTTAAAGAAAAAAGTGCGAGTACCCAGGAGAATTATAGGTTAAAACGTGGACACAGTTAAACAACATAGCACATCATAACTCACCCAGAGCTGCTGGAACATGCATTTGCCAACTATGATTGATAGCTCCATCAAAAAAAAACAACTAATGGTGTGTTTGTAGAAGATCGATAAGGAGTCGGACTGTGATGGACCTTCAAAGGTGGCAAGATGCCTGCTGGGCGGCATCAGACATCAAGGGGGTCGCGTGAGGTCACTACACCGGTGGGGAGTGCCGGCCGCCCGCCCTAATCGTGGCCCAGACCGCACTACACAGCAGGCGAGCAGTCACAGAAATTTAGGAAATTGATAAATTAATGGAAAAGTATAGAAAGTAACATTATTCGACTTAGAATTCGCTGGGAAGATCATTGGTTGAGAAGGTTTTCCATTTTAGAACAACTTTTTTAGCCAAAATTGTGTTGGAGCCATTTCGCACCTCCCATGATGTTTGGCCGCTTGTTTACCGTGTGTTACAAGCCACCACCAAGCCAAGGAGACCAGAGATGGATGGTTGCATAGCCCTTCCGTAAAGCTCTCATTCTGCGGTCCGTCCTTCTAAAGGCGAGGCTTCTATCGTTCACTTGATTTGGCAAAAATCACATTTCGAATTTACAATTGGCCTTGATGGCGACTTTGACAGCAGCCAGTTTTCGAACTACGTTACTGTGGTAGCTTTCTCTCAGCTATATTGCGGATTATCCTTAGCTCAGCTGAACACCGAACTTTGAGTTTTCCTGGACGAAACCGATACCAAGGAAGAGCCCATGAAATCGGGAGATGACCAAAAATCTGTTGGCCTAGACGAGGGGAATTTCTAAGAAGAGCGCATCATGACGATCAGAATTTTTCGCTAGCTACGAAAAAGTACAACATGTAGAGCATATCACAGGCAGAAGTCGGGAAATTCGCTTAAAGTTGCTTATTCTGGTAACCCAGTGAGATGTCTCTGTGGGGGCAATTATCTCGAGCGACGAAGGGAGGTCGCCGCCGTCGAGATTATATGGGTCACCGAATAAACTTTTTTCAAAACCACTGGATGCTACCTATATCATTGGATAGATCATCCAGAGAGGAATCGGATGGTGACAATTATTCTCTGATTAAGATGCTTTAAAAGGAGTTATGGAAAAGCGGCGAAAACGGCGGTTTTTTCCGTCTATTCCGCCCAAAAACCAAAAGACAGGAGCGGTATTGTAATGCGCTTCGCAGACACCCGCTGGACGAGAGCCATCACCGACTGGATTCCGCGGGATGTCAAAAGAACACCAGGACGCCCACCAAGGCGTTGGTCGGACTTCTTTCGTTTTTCTTAAGCCCTGAACGACCGATATGACGCTATTCGTGTCCCTCGAGCGAGGAGGATCCATTGGACCACTCTGGCACGCGACAGGGACGAATGGAGACGCTGCTGGCACCCGCTTGAGCAAGTCGATGACCAACGGGACGACAGGTGATACAGGTGATACTTTATGGCCTCCTCGAGCGTATTGTAGAAGTCATCCTTGTCGTGCTCGGGGCATCCGGTCGCCCTGTCGAACTAGCTTCTTTAGCCGATGTCGTTCGGTCCTCGGAAGCCCTCGCATACTGATAACAAAACTCGGGCGGGGGTTCTGTGCGCCACTTCCGGGTGACGTTCTAGCCTTTACACTGATTCTATTGCGACTTTTGATCATGGTTTTGTGACGAGGTTTCTCCATCAGCCGGCCTGTCAAGCTGGGCTTGACGCTGGATCCGTTGCCATTTTGCAATTTTTGCAGGGCATGGCATGCAGGAGCCGAGAATCGAACCTGTGACCGTTTGTGCTCGAAGCGACATTACTAACCACTAGGCTAACTCGGCTCTTTCTTGCTGCTCGCAGTAACACCATTCAATTCACCACGAAGAGGTATATCGAGTGGTATGAAACTTGGCCCGGTTCGAAAACATCGGAAACATCGATCGATGACGTCATCGGACGAAAGCCCAAAAGCGCCATCGTCTTCGATGCGGAATTGTCAAAAAATCGATATCTCCCGAATTGGTCGAGATTAATACCATTCGATAGAGCGTTTCGAGGGAAACAGAACGGTGCCATTGGGAGTGTCGAAAACTCATATGTGGGCGAGTAAGGGGAAAGAAACTTCACCGCTGTCCTCCGTCGCTCCGAAATGGCAGAAGGGGCTAAAGCAGTTTAGGCAGCTGGTGGGGAGTAGCGAGCATGTCATCGTAATGTGCTTCCAGTCTCGTGCTCGCTCATGCATTTGTATACCGTTAGCTCTCCTCGCCTTCCCGCAGTAGTCGACTGAACTCGAAAAAAGTCGTGTCACCCAAGGCTTACCTGCAATTTCGGACCGCTGTAATTTTGTCCAATCATAAGCTACGTCGCTGTGTTTCAGCAAGCTTATTGGACTTTCTACTGCCTATAAAATCCACAAGTGGCAGAGTTATTGCGCTCAGAACACTTCCGCGGGTGCAATTTGCGAGCGGTCGCGCCCACTCGATTGATAGGATCGATCCTATATACATTGTGCACGATGCACTCCAAAGTCTTGCCGAGGCAGAGCACAGTAGGGCAGCTGAGAATTTCTGTAAAACTACCTAAACGCTCACTCTACAAGAAAAAACCGTCGAAAGCATGACACGTTTTTTTGACGGTTTGCGACCGACAACTCATCCGCGACCGCTCTTCGCAATGGAGCGCAAGTTTCCAATTTCGGACATTTTCATGGCTCCATATGAAGTATGCATACCAAACGATAGAGATCGAGCTCCTGAGCTCAAATATTCTCTTTTTTTTAAATGGTTGATGTTTAGGCGAGTTTTATCAAAAAAGCGCAAAAACTGCAAGATCGCAGTTTTTGCGGCGTCTATTCAAAAGATGTTCCGGTACTGTACACTGCTGGCTTGTGTGTAACCTTCCTCCACTGATCGTGTAAGAACCTTTTCTCGCCTGGGATTGTTATCTAAGGCGAACTGTATGTACCAGGGATGAGCGGATAATAAAATATTGAAACCCGGATAACGGATAACTGATAATTTTGCCCAAAAATGACCGAATAACGAAAAAACGGATAACGAAAAAGCAACAAAATTTAAAACTACTTTTAAACCATTCTTTCTCCAATGGTAGGTCGGTAATTGTAACCCTGTCCATGCCGCAGCCAAGCAAGCCACTTTTAACATTCTTATTGGTGTTTTTTCCTCAAGGCTCGTGGTAGTGCAGTCGGAAGTGCCGCCTGTCGCATGCTCTCCGACTCAATGTTCTGATTCGGATTTCCTCTCCAGGTTAACCAGGCCTTCTATCCTTTCGGGCTCAATGTATTTGAACCAGGCTTCTACGGGCAGGATAATGCACTGAATTGTCCATCGGCTGACCACCGCAAATCATTGTACTGGCCAAATGCGCATTCAAAATTCCTCCAGCATATCACATAAGAATAGAATGCGTGTTGCATCTGGCACTACCGTCGTCTTGTGTCCTTTTTTCATGTTTTCAGCTGCAATGAAGTCACTATGGATAGATCCCACGGGAATTTCTGGGCTTGGGTGGTGGAGTCGTTAAAAAGAGTCGCTTTTTGTTCACTCTCCAATTAAATTTAACACTAATTCTATTCCAGACCGAATAAACGCTCTCTATTGCTTTAGAAAGAGTAAATTGTAAATTGCTGCTAGCGCCAAACATAGTTTCAAAAAGCGATCAAAGGTCGTGTGGATGCGGGGCGGCATCTGGCACATCCTTAAAACGAAGTGATTCGTATGGGCGTTTGTCCTTTTCTCCACTGAACCACTGGTTCACTCCAGATCGTACATTATGCTAGAAGAAATTTTGGTGAAAACCCCACAAATACAAATGAGCAAGGCAGTGGCATTTCAAAACGCGCTATGAGCAATAAGGTAGTTTAATCTAATTATAGCATTGAGAACTCTGAGAAGGCACCGACCTGGCATGGCAAGCGTACGACTGCCAGTGTAAAAGACACAAGACGACTTAAAAAAAATTGTCCTTGTATCCACCTAAGTAATCACAAGCTTGCCACATTTTGTTGTTCCTTATCCAGCCAAAAATTCCGGGATAACGAACAACAAAACGAATAGGTGAAAACCCACCGGAAACCGGTTAACGGATAACGGATAGCGGTTAGTCCGCTCATTCCTGGTAACATGTACATATGCCATTATGTACATATGGGTGGTGGGACCAGGGTCATCGATTTCGCCCAAACTTTGCCCGGAGAGATTATGTAAGGACTAACCATTTATATGAGGTCCGTTTTTCTATTGATCACAATAGCACGGTAGATATGGGTGAGTAAGGGACGCTCATCCTACGTTCCCATATCTACACTAATCCATTGTAATCAATCGGAATTTTACAAACAGACCTTGCATAAGCGATCAGCGCCTTAAATGACCTGCTCTATGTTTAAGTGAAGAATTTTTTCCACATCGTCATGAAGGCACGATACTGCCTATGATTAACGATAAGTTTCTTTTCTTGAGACGTTTTTCGTTACGATTTTGCATGGAGTGACTTGGTTGACTGTGATGGCTCCTTTTTAGGGAGGGCAGAAATGGGGCATCACAGGAGAGTCGAACGGCAAACGACACGTCTCACTACGGCGCTCCTCTATTCACTGCGCCGCCTTTGGCGGCTGGCGGCCGGTTTCACCCCACTTGGGCTCGCCGTCTGCAATTGGCAGACTCTGCGCTCAGGACGAGGGTCAAGAAGGCAAAAATGATCCACAACTCCGCTTCTGGATCATAAGGGAAACTTTTTTGGAATCAGCATTCGAGGCCGCATCCATTGATATACATCTCATCTTAAAGTACCACGAAGACCTTGTATCCTTCCCTTCTAGGCTATGCACGGGCCTCTGTTGGAGGACATCATCTCGACAGTCGCAGCCCTTGGCAGCACTCTCGCTAGCTCTCGCGAGTTCTTCTAGGAAAACTTACAGTGGGTTAGATGGAGAGGTGATAGTCTATAGGTTGCGTTGTTGTGCATGTACCATACATTGCCTAGTAATAACTGTTAACAATATCAATAAAATAACAATATCAACTATAGTATCCTGACATGAAGGAGTGTAGCTTTGGAAAGTTTCATGCTTATAACTCTATTGCTATTCTGAAAATCTAGACGGCATTAGTGGTTTCATCACTTTTGCGTTAGAGCATTCAATGAATTGGTTTTATTCGTGAATGAACAACGGATCGAAAACAGTTTTGAAAGACACGTAGATTATTTGAGATCTTGCTTTTGAACTAAACCTGCATACAGCCCTCCTCTAGCTAGCAGTTGCTGATGCGTTCCTTGTTCCTGAAAACAGCAATTTCCGACGAACAATGTATGTGGAAAAAGCAGTGAAGTAATGACCAGATGGGAAGTCCGTTTGAAAAGGAGTGAAAATAGGACGGTTAAACATGGAAACGGACGGCGTTGTCTACTAATAGTGAGGTTGGTTTTTTACTAACGAAAAGGAAGGTTTTTGAAATGTTGAGGAAGATTTTTGAAATGTTGTAATCTGGGTTAAGGGACAACGGATAGTTTTGCCCAAAAAATGGCATGATAGCTGAAGAACTGAAAGCGAATAGTGAAGAAACACCAAAATTCAAAGCGTGTTGTAAGCTAGTTTCTCTAACGTCATTCTAGCACTGTTATTGTCGAATGTGAATTAAGCCACCTCTAACTATTTTATTGACGTTTTTCAAAAGAAATAGAATCACCGCTTTGGGAAGGTTCTTCGAAATTTTCAGGGATACAGTCAGGTGCAGTTGATAATAAGAGCAGCTTCTTATACCAGGCTGTCCAATAATTCTTGTCCAAAAATTTCACCATTTTTATTTTTTTCAACTTTATTGAAAAACAAGTCTAATCAACAATATAATCATCACAGTTATCCACAACAGTGGCCCATCGATTGGGCAGGTCGCCGATGCCCTTCACCCAGAACTCCGGGGGCTGCCACTCGAAGAAGTCCGCGATGTCGGATTTGAGGTTGTCGTAGTTGGTGAATTTTCTTCCGGCCAAATGGTGCTTCAGCGGGCGGAACAAGTGGTAGTCGGAGGGGGCGAGGTCCGGGGAATACGGCGGATGGGCAACCGTCTCCCAGCCGAGCGTCGCCAACTTCTGCTGGGTCTCCTTCGCCACGTGGGGGCGCGCATTGTCGTGCAGCAGGTGGACCGAGGCCCGTCGGGGACGCTTTTCTCGGATGACGGCGGCTAGTTTCTCGAGCTGATCGGTGTGGATGGAGGCGGTGACCGTCCTGCCTTGCGGGAGCAGCTCGAAGTATAGCATGCCCTTGGCGTCCCAACAGCAGCAGAGCATGATCTTCAGCGGGTGTTCCCTGTCCTCGAGGCTGGTGTCGCCGCTCTCGAAACGATTGAACCAGCGCCTGACTGTGCATTGGGACACTGCATCCTCCTTGCACGCTCTGCAGATATTGGCGACCGCGGTGCCCGTGTCGTTGCCCAGCAGCCACTCGTAGTACACGAACGTACGAATTGGACCTTGGTCCATTTTAGCTTGTACTGGTACTAGACGCAGAAACAGCGCCTTATATACCCCTAGCGTGGAACTTTGGAGAACCTTCTAGAAGGTTTTTACACTTGCTTGATATTATAACACTTCTAAGGAAAATTATAGAATTTTGAAAATTTTCGGACAAGAATTATTGGACAGCCTGGTATGTTTACCAAATGGACAGCCTGGTATGTTTACCAAATGAATATCAAATTGTACCCAGGCAACAAAGCTCCCTACATTAGTTCGAGGTCTGTGAATCACCATCAAAATTGCCTGAGGAGATTCGTGCATCCTCTCCTAAAATGGACCAGGAAGTTCACTGGGGAATGCTTTCTGCTTCCTATGGAAGTTTGAAGGCACCTAGATCAGAGGAAGAGCTTGAACGCTGGTTCCGGAAAGATATGGCAGAGCACTAAACCGACCTCTTGAGCGAGATCTAGCTGGCCAAAGGTCAGGTTAGTGTTCAGTGTTTTCCAACACACTTCTTGTCGAACATCCACTTCATTAGGGAAACATTGCGTGTGAAACATTATAATGTAGAATTCGCTCCCGGTGGTTTTAAATGCCATGCTTCATCAGAAATATGCCATCGTTTAACTCTTGCCACATCGGAAGAAGGGCGCGGCGTATATAACAGCTTTTATTTGAATAAAAAGTGCTTACTGAGCCGTGTTATAAATTTTTGAATACAAGCTCCGAGAACTGACAGAAACCCCTCTACAACCTAATATAACTAAACTGTGGTAAACCGAGGTTTCCGAGAGTCTTCCACTAGATACCAGCACTACATGCAACTAAATCCAACAAACTGCTGTTGTGGAACACTAATGGATGGAACACGAAGGTCGGCGTTAAAAAATTTCAACAGCAAAGCGACTGTAGAAATTTTTAACGCCGGGAGGTAACTACAGGTATATTCAGAGGTATACCATCTCTAATGTCATGTGGCGTCGTGGAGATACATAGCTCGAATGGGCACTAGTAATCATGCTGATGCTACGCCAATGAACAACTCAGTTCCAACAAGCAGTACTAATAATGGTCCTTCACCTCCACTTTTCCATCCTTTATAACGATGATTGTGTCAGCGTTCTGAGTGGATGACAGACGATGAGCGATCATCACACAAGTTCTTCCTTGTCTTGCCCTCTCCAAAGCTTCTTGCACGATCTAAAATGCTCCGAAATGCTCACTGCCAAACCGATTAGGGAAACCGTGCCAGTACCTTTTCGCTCTCCGTATCTAGTGCACTAGTGGCCTCATCGAGAAGAAGAATTTTAGGATTGCGGATCACAGCTCTGGCTATTGCAATTCGCTGCTTTTGCCCTCCAGAGAGCATACTTCCTCGTTCTCCAACTACAGTGTCGTAGCCCTGCATGTTAGTTTTGAAGCAAAAAAAAAAGAAAGTGGCCGAATACCGTTCCCCACTTGTATGCCAGTTACGTTTCAAGGCTGCGAACAAGAAGAAGCGCTCACAGATGGCAATTTGACAATGAAGTTGTGGGCGTTGGCGAGTTTAGCAGCTTCTTCGATTTCGCTGACGGTTGCGCCATCCATACCGTATGAGATGTTCTCCCTAAAGTAGGCACAATTGAAGGTGATGTCCTCTACTAAGCAAAGCCAGCCTGATCACCTGATAGAGTAGTTGAACAGGATCGGCTCCTGACCGACGAGGGATATTTGCGCTCTCAGATGTCTTAAATTCAGCTCGCGAGCGTCCACCTCATCGAACAACTAAATTGGTGCGGTACAGTTTTCCCTAATATTGGCCTAACTCGTTAATCGCAGCTACCGCACAGCTTCAAATTGACCCCACCAGGAAACTGCCTTAACAGTGCGCCGAAACCGCGGAAACGATTAATATGGGAGTCTTTACACTTTAAAGAGTAACCAGGCTTGATTCGTTTTTGACGAGTCCTTGAGTCAATTCAGCTACAAGCACTCATACTTCTTTACAAGAAAAGGTTCCCAACTCGTAGTGATTTTGCGATGCTACTTTAAGTGGATGTAGAACCCTGTAAACGGAGTCCAGAACCACTTGTGGTATTGCATCCATCACGACGACGAAGAGCAGTGGGGATAGTGTAGATCCCTGATGTACCTCTACAGAGATGGGAAATTCCGTCGAGGTACCCGCTAGCGCTCGCACTCGACTCCTTGAGCAAAAATACAGAATGCGCACCCACTCAATAAGCTCTTCAGGAACCATGTTCTCGCAACGCGTACCATCAACATCTCGCAGTACACGATCAAATGCTTTCTCTAAATCGAGAAAGCTAAATGCACCGGTTTCTGTTTCTCGCGATGCTTCTCTAGCAGAAGACGAACGGCATGAATGGCATTAACGGTGCCACAGCCAGAGATGAACCTCTATAGAATCGTGGAAAGCTGGACAACGTCCATCGAAAATTCGCTCAAAGATTTTCATGGTGTGCGAAAGAAGGCGAATTGGACGATAACTAGCGCATTCTGCAGGACTGCCCTTCTTCTTCCAAATCGGGATGGTCGTTCTCTGCTGCTAGCTCTTGGGCACTTTCTTCTCAGCAACAACCTGATTGAAAAACTCTGTCAGCCAGTCAGCAGGGCACCAGCCCTCCGAATTCCACAGGACGGCTGACAGGTTATCGGGACCAGTGGCTTTGCTTCACTTCATCTTCTTCAGAGCTGCTTCGGTTTCGCTCACTGTGATCTTCTGCACGGACCGTATACAGGAGATGCAAAAGGAATAGCAGGATGGTCAAAATCAATATTTGAGATTTCCTTGAAGTAGTCGTGCCATCGCTTCACAGCCCTCTTACGATCCATCAGAAGACGTCCGTTGTCGTCGTTAATGCCAAAGAACTTCTCGATGTCTTCTGCTTGGCGATAGCGAGCTTTCGCAAGTCGGTAAAGATAACGCTCACCATCGTTTCCAATTTTTCGCTGACATCAGCGTAGTATGCGGCTTTAGCAGGGGCCACTGCCTTCTTTGCCGCTTTCTTCGCTTCTCGATAATTCCGCCAATTATGGACTGTTTTATCACCGATGAATACGTGATAGAGCCATTTCTTTACTTGTACTTTCTCTCTGACATCATCCATCCACAGCCATGCCTGCTTGCCGACCCAGCGTCGTCCAGGCTTCGTTGTGGCACGTTACAGGTTTCGTCGGCAGTTGTCACCGTCTGCAACCGAATGCGAGAAATAACTGTCGCTTCCCTCTCTTTCAGTCGCCACCATTTGATTCTAGCCGACCCGCATCGCTCAGCATGCTTACAACTCGAAGGTGTGATCTTCAGCGAACAGATCAGTTGACGGTGTTGCGTGGCAACCGTCTCATACGGCACGGTCTTCGCGTCTGTGGCGTAGCCTTGGTCGCGACGCCAAACAAGGATATAGTCAATCTGCGTTAGCATCCCCGCTATAAAACGAGATGAGGTGGGAGTCACACTTCCGAAATTTGGTATTCACGATGGTGAGGTCATGTGAGTCTGCATACTCAAGTATACGCTCACCATCGGCGTTGCGTGACCCATATCCAAAACCATCATGACAGCTGTAGCCGTCTTTCGTTGCTACGACGTGACCATTAAGGTCACCTGCCACAACAATCATACCTTCTGACGGTACTTCCGCTGTCTTCTCATCAAGCAGGGACCAGAACTCGTCCTTGATTTGCTCGGAGCAACCTGTCTGCGGAGCAAGCACGGAAAAGAAATGACATCGTGCAGCAGGACCACCTCGTCTCCTGCACCGCACAGAAGTCTATCCTTCTTCGCTCCAGTACTTCAACCAACTCGCACGAGCGGCCCGTCAACGTACCCACATTCAACGTTGCTACGCGGGTCTTGCCTACGTTGCGGGACTTTCGGATTAGCTCAGTTGCCCCCCGATGCCGTCCTCGCATCAGGGACCCTGGCATACTTCTCACACTCGCCGGGCTTTGTGTGCGCGTCGGCTCCCGCGGACGCCGTAGCATTATCTCGAGAACTCTGTAACGTCATCAACAATTTGATGTGACAAAGTGTTCGTAGGCCGGCCTGTCACTAGGGCCTGTCGCCTGCATTCGAATGTCCGTGTTGGCTCGGCTCGCAGAAGCAAGCAGTTTCCAGTGGCACCACGTGGAGGAACGGACATCGCCACCAACTCTAGAATGGATAAGACCACAAAAACTCCCTTACTCCCCTTAACTCAGTCACTATTCTCTTCCAAGGGACGGCAGGCAGAAATCGTTCGCAACACATCTCTTTAGATCTACACTTATTCAACAACCTGCAGACATACAATACCGGCCTTAACTTTTGGTCTTTGGGCGAAAAAAGCGAAAAAAAAAACCGCCTTTTCCGCCGCATTTCTGTAGCGCTCTCCAAATTGAGCACATTGTAAAATGAAACACATATTCGTGATCAGCACCAAGCACTCTTCCCATGAGCTGCAAAGCGCATAGCGGGCGCCTGAAAAATAGTTTAGTGACCTAATTTCTGTCTGGCGCGGCTGACCTCTCCCCTCGCGGGAGATAATTACACCCACAGCTCCTTAGAAGTTGGTGAAGGAAGAAATTCGGCCTACTAAAACCTCTTTTCTACTTTATTTGTATTAACACATAGTTCTCTGAATTCCTTAGCATTTCTCGATCACAATGATGTACTTTTTTGAAGGATCCGGTAACTCATTGCTATTATTTTCAGAAAATGTCTCCACTTTGGAGGACTATAATTTCGTCACGTCAAGCTTATGTGTTCTCATATTCTTTTGTCCCGTTGAAGGAAACAGTGGAAATCATGCTGCAAACGTGGAATCTTCGGGGTTGAAATCGCTAGTAATTATACCCTTGCAAAGTTGGCCACATGACACTTCTTTGCAGTTAGCCGCACACTTTTTGCATGATTGAATTGAACACAAAATCGTTTCTTTGAAGAAAAAAACAAATATTTGGAGGCCTATGAAAACACCTTATAGGCCTCAATAGGAAAATTTCGACTAGGCTGGAAGACATTTTGGCCACGTAGTTACGAGGCAAACTCACCCCAATGCTAACTGAGTGTCATTTGAAAAATTATTGCTCGGTGTTAGTGGTTGGCCAGCTCTGAGCATAAACAGAGCGCAACTACAAAGTGAAACTGGTCCCCGATACCCGCTCAGGTAAGTAACACATGTTTGAAATCGGCGTTCGTTGCTGAACATCCATATCTCAAGGTGCCGGTACATTTTGCGAAGGCGCACGGAGGCGTGGGAACATGCGGCGGGTGTGCAGGAACGAGTCACTGTTCCTACCGTAATCATGGAAGCCAGTCACGGCACCGATCGAACATCTGTTGACCTGGCCATGGCACGTACGTGATTACCGTCCGTTGTTAGTTCGGCAAATTTCTGGATGGATCCAGCGTCGTTTAAAGGAAGGAGGCTTAAGCCTTAAGCTCGAGTGAAGAGTGTACGCGGGAAAGAATGGCTCGTGTTCAACACGTGAATCTTCTTGTCATGACGAGCCGGTAGCCAATTCGTTCTGCCTTCTACAAAAAAATGAGCTGCTATATTAACCGTGTGTCAAAATGTAGGGCAATCCTAACCTAAGTAGCGGTCAGGTGACGAATTCGTCAAGAGCGTGTTCGATGTCTAATTGATTCGTAGGAGACTGTTGCAAGCGCATCTCTCTGCTCTTCTTTTTTCACTAAAACCGCCTCCCTCCTGTTAAAAAAAAATCGGGGATTAAGAAGACGTGCCGCAGGCGTCCAAGTTGCGTGAGGATTCCGAGTATACGGGACCAGTAGGAGAGGAACCAGTGCCAGTGAACAGGAGATCAACAACGAGGGAGCACTAGAGGGGGGGGGGGAATAAGGAGGCCAGTATTTCCCCTCAATATCGTCCACTGTGCGTTGGGTTTCTGAACATGGGTCAGAAGTCGTGACACGTGTGTCGGAGTGCAGAAGGAGTGTCATAACGTCGTGGCAACGTGGTAGCACGTGAATCGGGACTCATGTGTCACATGTGGAGAGGGTGGGGGGGGGGAAGGGATAGAGAGAGTAGAGAGGGTTCGGAGGAGTACTATTGCCATCAGACAGTAAGCTGTGTTGACCAAAATCGATTAATTTTAATTATGGTTTTGCTGATTAAGCACTAGATTGGGACTTTCATTACCTTTTCTCGACACGTAGAGAACGTGCGCTTCTTCGGAGAATAAATCGGGTACATGCGACAGAAGGTGGATGGGCTTCCTAGGAGCAGTGAAGATTCTGACCCATCATATCCCGTTGCACTAGTCTGTATAGTGAAACCAGTTTTTTACTGTAATAAAAATAAGGCCTAAAGAAGACAGTAAGATTGGGGTTCCTCTATTCCCGGGGCTTGGGGGCAAAGCCCCCAAACAGTCTGATAAATAAATAAATAAATAATTAAATATGAAAGACATGTTTCTAGTAAGATGTATCTCGTAAAAGTAGAACGCGTGGCGCATTCCAAAAAGGGGATTCAATAAAGTTAATTACTCTCAAAGTCGAAAACGAAGCCGCAGGAGAGTATGAATGACCCGGCCGTAGGCCAACTGTTAGTTTAAACGCACAGACATTAGAATGGGCTCTATTCAATGTCACTAGGATGCGCCATACATTCTGCCTTCCTCCATCCCATTATGCTTATGATATTGCGACGCGCCATGCATTCTACCACCATGCAAACTACGCAATGGAAACGCACGACACGCATCCGGCGCTCCTCAGCACTGCGTTACGCGCCACAGAAGCAACATTTTAGTAAAAATCCCTAAAAATAAATAAATAAATAAATAAATAAATAAATAAATAAATATGGAGGACATGTTTCTAGTAAGATGGCGAGGACACGAAATACGAAAGACAGAAAATACAAGCATGTTAAATGAAAGGGGGAGGTCGTAGATATCCAAACCTTATTTGGTGTACACCGAGTATTTTACTCCACCCTCGTTTGGAAGGATCAATATGGCGTCGCGGCACCGAAAGTGTGAAAACTCTAGTTAGGCGATGTACGGCGTCCTTAGATGACGCGAGGGTCACAGAGGCAGGAGAGTGGACTGGCTCCGGAACTAATCTGGGTCCCGACCAGGGCTACTGGACATTTCCGTCGTAATAAACCGGTTCCAGCGAACCAAAATTTGAAATCGAATCACCCTTCAATTCAGAATTTACTGGAGAATGCTCCCATAGGCTATTTTTCCGTTTTTGAATAATTTTTCAAATGACACTCAGTTAGCATTGGGGTGAGTTTGCCTCGTAACTACGTGGCCAAAATGTCTTCCGCCTAGTCGAAATTTTACCTATTGAGGCCTATAAGGTGTTTTCATAGGCCTCCAACTCTATATTTTTTCTTCAAAGAAACGATTTTGTGTTCAATTCAATCATGCAAAAAGTGTGCGGCTAACTGCAAAGAAGTGTCATGTGGCCAACTTTGCCAGGGTATAATTACTAGCGATTTCAACCTCGAAGATTCCACGTTTGCAGGATGATTTCCACTGTTTCCTTCGACGGGACAAACGAATATGAGAACACATAAGCTTGACGTGACGAAATTAGAGTCCTCCAAAGTGGAGACATTTTCTGAAAATAATAGCAATGAATTACCGGATCCTTCAAAAAAGTACATCATTATGATCGAGAAATGCTAGGGAATTCAGAGAACTATGTGTTAATACAAATAAAGTAGAAAAGAGGTTTTAGTAGGCCGAATTTCTTCCTTCACCAACTTCTAAGGAGCTGTGGGTGTAATTATCTCCCGCGAGGGGAGAGGTCAGCCGCGCCAGACAGAAATTAGGTCACTAAACTTTTTTTCAGGCGGCCCGCTATGCGCTTTGCAGCTCATCGGGAAGAGTGCTCGGCTGATCACAAATATGTGTTTCATTTTACAATGTGCTCAAATTGGAGAGCGCTACAGAAATGCGGCGGAAAAGGCGTGTTTTTTTTCGCTTTTTTCGCCCAAAGACCAAAAGTTAAGGCCGGTATTGTACGTGCTTTTGTACTCCTAAGTGGAGAAAAAAGCTGCACAAGTAGAGCAGCTAACTTGATGTGATTCTCCTTAGCTTAGTGATACTGCAACATCGCGCGAGGCGCGCAAGTGCGAGGCACGCCGATAGATGGAGCACTTGTGAAAAATAAATCTTGAGCAAACTGAAACATAAGCACAGCATAGAAGTCGACACCAAGGCTAGAGAAGAAGGAAAGAAAGAAATAGAGACAGAAAGACCAACGCACATTGTGGAGGCAGGCTTTTGTATTTCTTCTGTTGATTTAGTATATTTGTGTTTCACGACTCAGATACGAAGGTACGTAAAAGCACACCTCCCCCTCCCCCCCCCCTCCCCCCCCCCCCCCCCCCACCCCCCCCCGGGCAATTCAAAAAATCTTCTCATTATCAGCCTACGAGGGCATGGGGTGCGTGACCATCTTAACAGATGGCTAATGGAGGGTGCTATTTACTAGGAAGCAGAAATATGGCTTCGGTGGAGGGGGTACGGAGAGATCCACCGAGGTTGGAATTGCTCGACGGAGGACTGCTCACTTGGGTTCTGCGCTCTTTAAGTGCAGGATTATGCAGAGGCGGAACTCCGGGGTGTGGTCCACTTGAACTAGAAAACATCTAACATCGCTCGGCGGGGAGAGTAGGGTTGGATTCTGCGGCAGGAAAGGGCTTTCGAAGTGCGGCCCGTTCAAGCTTCTTGTCTCAAGGCTGCTCTCGTCGCCCAGCGGGGAGTGCGCAGTTGGATTCTCCATTCACTGTCCGTCGAGAATCGCGGTCCGCCGAGTAGATGACGTCATTTGAAAATTGGCCTTGGTAATCGACGCGCGGGAACTCTTTTTTGAATTGCAAGAGAGAGATTTTAAGCAAAATACTGGGACCTGGTTCAAGGAATTCTTAGCATCCGCTCTTGAGGAAAATTTCTATAATGGGAGCCAGTACGCAGGCTGCGTAATGAACTAGGGCACTCCATGACATGACACCGTAGAGCAAAAAGAGACACGGCGCCTTCTGCAGCAGTGGATTTACGTCGACTTCTTCACACCTAGCCCGAATTAGAACACACTTAAACACTCGAGAGACGCCTCCCACTACTGAACTATCAAAGCAGTGATTGCTACAGTCTCTGGCCTTTGAATAGTCGAAATCTCTGCAGGTGGATATGTGGCTAACATTTGCTGGCTAGTCTGCTTCTAGTCTTCAGAATTTTTATAAGTGCTGCCATTCACCACGACGATTCGATTCGTAACAAAATTACACAGAAAAAAGCGAACTTGAAGCTTCCTAACAATGTGTAGCTTCTCAATGGCGTTCCAGAGGTTAGAACTTCAGAAGCGACTTTGAGGGGATTCTAAATATGCTTCGCAATAGAATCTCATTGTCATGTCAAATTAGACATTGTCCTATGCAAGCCCCACGTCTTCGAAATTAAAATGAACATTTTCAAATCAAACTGGACACTTCTAAGCAAGTATGACGCTTTTGAAATCAAACTCAACATGTCCCAAATAGCGAAAACTTAAAATAGAAGGATAAAGGACGACGTTGTTCAACCCCTTTGGGGATGCGCCACGCACTCTACTTATACTTGTGCTTATACGGGATGTCGTGGAGGCGATTTCGGTGCTTTGTTCTTCCCAGATAACCCTGGTATCAATTCAGCGACCCCGGATGGTGGAAGGCTTGCTTAGCCTGGGCGGGAAATCCGAATCAGGAATCTGGTATCGGGTGCACGCGACAGACTGCACCTCCTCCGACGGCGCTGCACGCGCCAAGTACTGTATCTCACCGTAATCCGCTGAAGGACCAGCGAAAAAAGGCAGGTGTATGAGCAGCGCTTATATCCGTCTATTACGCTGCGATTTTTATTTAATTGATAGCCAAAGTCTCTTTGCGTAGAGTTAGAGACTCGTAAATGGTACAACAAAAACAAGAAGAAACACGTTGCCGTTTCAAGAACATAAGTAGCATGTACACTGGTAGCAAGGCCCTAGCTAAACAGGCCGATCCTAAAACTCTAAATTAAAAAGTCTCACTTTATATGATTTGACGTTTCTGCTTCTGTGCCAGCGAAGTTGGTAGGTGGCAAACTTTTTTCTAGGCCTAACGTTTCGACCGTTTGGTCGTCTTCAGTAGCCTAAAGATGGCTCGAAGTTTTTTAATTGGTTGCCTACCCGACCAAACGCCCCCCCCCCCCGCTGCCATTTTTGAGCTAAAGTCAAGAACGGCGCGAAACCCAACAAATGCCGAAGATGAACTCACACGACGTTCCACCAGTGAGTGTAGCAGTCGCTACAACTCGTTGTTAGCAGACCAATAGCGAAAGAAGCTCACTAAGACCCCATTTCACTCCTGCTAGTTGAGCTCGCAGAGTGCTGCAAACGGGAGCAGATCGTCGGTGATAGACCGACACTCATTTGTGTTGTGCATACGGGATTTCTGGTAGAAATCCAAAGCGCTTCAGGCGTTTTGCGCGAAGAAATCTCAGCCTCGAACGCCAAAATCTTGCACTCGATATCAAAGTCATTACAGCTGTGAACTTCAACTCTGTTCTTGCCGAGTGGTGTTAAAAGGTTCCTAGCCATTTTCGTTTCGTTTATGCTTCTGAAGACCGAGTGGTGTTAAAAGGTTTCTAGCCTTTTTAGTTTCCTAGCCTGGTGTTCTTTGATACGCATCCCCAGCGGTCTACTAGCCTCCCCAATGTATGTGTTACGCAATCACTACATCGAATCTGATAAACTACTCCACTTTTTAAGCAGCCGCAGGTTCTAGTGTGGGGGCAAATAACACTATTATCTGATATGCACTGCCTGTCGTAAAGTCTATTTCGCACAGTTTGCTTTTTGATGTTATTTGCAGGAATATTGACTAGAATAACATCACCATCTTGCAACTGTGCACGATTAACACAAATTTGAGTTGCTGCAGTAGGCTTATCAGAAATAAGAAGGCATGGCGGAACTCTGTTTTGACATGGAAGAGCTTGGTCTCAGCAGGTCATCTGTAGCGCTCAGCAGGGCTTCTATGACGTGAAACTGGCCTTCCGTAACCATTTTCCGTAGCTATCGCAGAAGCTAATCGTAGAGGTTCCCGCGTTAGCATTTCATATGTACACACCGCTGCAGTCCGCAACATGTTTTTAACAACAGCTCGTTTTAGTGCAGGTGTATGCGCAGACGAAGCGTGCAGAGAATGTTCTCTGAGTTTCTTTTTTCAGAGCCATTTCACGCTGATTATGCCTTGTGATACCTTGACCTGTGTGTTGAGATAGGAAAGCCAGCCGTTTTGTGGAACCTCTCCCGTGAGTTTAATGTACGGTGATTGCTCATTCATTATACGGAAACACTCACCCATTTCGGACTGCGTGGACGTCATGACAAGGCAATCATGTATATATATATATATATATATATATATATATATATCCACAGTACATTAATGGCGTCCGACTCCGTGGCCACCTATTCGACTGTACCTTTCTTCGTCCCCTAACATACGCCTCAAAAAACTTGGCTATAAGAAAGCAGGATGAATATGCGATCAGCCTCGCGCAGCGTGGAATCGAGGGGACGAGCTCGGAGTGACACGATTCACGCAAGTGAGAGAAGACCTCCGGAGTTCCGAGCTTCGCCGACGTTCGAAGATCAGAGACGCTGTCGCATGGGCCAAGTTGTCGAAAATTAGGTGGGCAGGCCACGTAATGCACTTCGCAGGCACCCACTGGACGAGGCCGTCACCGACTGGATTCCTCGGGATGTCAAGAAAACACCGAGACACCCACCAGCGCGTTGATCGGACTTCTTCGTGAAAGCCCTAAACGACCGATATGTCGTTCTTCGTGTCCCTCGAACGAGGAGGATCCATTGGAGCGCTCTTACACGCGACAGGGACGAATGGAGACGCTGCTGGCGTCCTCTCGAGCAACTGGATGATCAGCGAGACGACAGGTGACAGGTGACATTAATGGCAAGCGTGCCAGCACTGGTTCTTCTATTCTGCTCATGAAACATACAGCAAGTACTGGCGCTAAACGTTGTCCCATGGCTAGTCCCCTAATCTGAGCAAAGTAGGTACCCGATCACATGAAGATGTTGCAGCATAGGCATTCCTTGGTGATAGTCAAGATGTGCGCTTTACTAAGCCCAAACGTGTATATGTTTTAACCATGCCTGTTAAGCATTTCATATAGAACTTTGCAAGGACTTTCGTTTTGGACTTTTGTGTGAGGTGACATCAAAAGACTCTATCACACAATTTTCTTCTGCTATAGAAGTTCGTAGAAGTTCAAGGAACTACCTTGTGTTGGTTACGTTGTGTTGTTAAATGGTTACGGAACATCAGTTTCACGCCGTAGAGGACCTGTTGAGCGCTTCAGAAGACCTGCTGGGGACCGAGCTCTCTCGTGTCAAAACAGAGTTCTGCTATGCCTTACGTTTGTTTCTGATAAGCTTACTGCAGCAACTCAAAGTTGTATTAATCTTGCACAGTTCCAAGATAATGTTATTCTAGTCAGTATCTCTCAAATAACGTCAAAAAGCAACTTGTGCGAAATAGAATTTAGGATAGGCAGTGCATATCAGACAATTGTGTTATTTGCCCACACACTAGAACCGGCTCAAAAAGTGGAGTAATTTATCAAATTCGGTTTAGTGAGTGTGGTAGCACACACATTGGGGAGACTAGTAGACAGCTGGGGATACGTATCAAAGGAAACCTGGCTAGGAAACGACGTGATAACCGTATAACACCACTCGGCAGGCACAGAGTTGAAATTCATAACGGTAATGACTTTGATATCGAGTGCAAAATTTTGGCGTTCAACGCTGATATTTTTTTAAAGGCCTTGAAGCGCTTTGTATTTTACCAGAAATCCCAGTGTGAACAACAGAAATGAGTGTCGGTCTATCACCAACGGTCTGCTCTCGCTTTCACCGCTCTGCGAGCTCAACGACCAGGAATGAAATGGGCCCTAGTGAGTGTCATTCGCTACTGGTCTGCTAACAACGAGTTATAGCGACTGCATCGCTCAGAATGGAAGGGTCTGAAGCGTATGTCTGAACGGGGGAGCGAGTCATTAGGGAGAATCCTCACCCATCAATTGGTTTGAAAATGTGTTTATTTTTTGCTCAATCGCTAAACCCAAGGAGTAGGGTGTCACAGTGGGATACGGCGCGGCACGCGTTTGGGGGTCTTATACGCCCGCGATGCGTCTGCAGCCAGTGGCTTGGAGCGCAGGTGGGTAGGGGGTTGACTCATGCGATTGAGGCCAGGGGTTTGGTTCCTCTGCGCTGCTTCACTTTTGCATTTCAACTGATTGATTGAGATTTGGCGGATTCTGACGTCTATACCATTTTCAGACATTTTCTGCGCATTTTCCAGGTGTACGCTGTGGTATTCAACATATGGTGGGAATGGTGATAGATGTTCAGCACCAGTGATACACAGGTACAACGTGCCTGTGTAGTGAATCGCGGTGCCTTCCTCCATGGTTATGAGCACGCAACCAAAATCCAATTGAAGACGTTTCCTCCGAAGCAAGAGTCCTAACCGAAAACGTTATAATATGCCCACTACAATACCGGCCTTAACTTTTGGTCTTTGGACGGAAAAAGCGAAAAAAAAACAGCCTTTTCCGCCGCTTTTCCGTAACGCTCTTCAAATTGAGCACAATGCAAATGAAACACATATTCGTGATCTGCAGCGAGCCCTCTTCCCGATGAGCTGCAAAGCACATAGCGAGCGCCTAAAAAATGGCTCAGTGACCTAGTTTCTGCCTTGCGCGGCTGACCCCTGTGCTCGCGGGAGATAATTACACCCACAGCTCCCAAGTAGCTAATGAAGGAAGAGATTCGGCCTCTTTACGCGTATTTTCCACTTTATGTATAGTAACACATAGTTCTTTGGATTCCCTAGTTTCTTGTGGTCACAATGATATAATTTTTTTTAAAGAATCCGATAAATTAATTTGCATTTGTTTCAGAAAATGTGCCACTTTGGAGGACCGTAATTTTGGATTATCAAGTTTATATGTGCGTATACTCATTTGTCCCGCTAAACGTTATTGTTGAAATGAAGCTGCGAAAGTGGAACCTCTGGGGTTGAAATCGCTAGTAATTGTACGCTGGCAAAGTTGCCCACATGACATTTTTTTGCAGTTAGCCGCACACTTTTCGCATGATTAAAGTGGACATAAAATCGTCTTCTTCGAAGAAAGAAACATAGACTTTTGGAACCCTATGAAAACACCTTCTAGTCCTCCATGGGTGAAATTTTGACGAGGCTGGAAGGCATTTTGGCCACGTAGTTACGAAGCAAACTCACCCCACATGCTATCAGAGTGTTATTTTAAAAATTCTTCAAAAACGGGAAAATAATCTATGAGAGCATTCCCTATTTCGAAGAGTGGTTCGATTTCAAATTTTCGTGCGTTTGCACCTGCTTATTACGAGTGGAAGTCCAATAGCCCTGGTCGGGATCCAGATTAGCTCCGGAGCCAGTCCACTCTCCTGCCTCTGTGACCCCTCGCGCCATCTGAGGACGCCGTAAATCGCCTAACTAGAGTCTTCACACTTTCGGTGCTCCGGTGACGTATTGATCCTTCCAAACGAGGGTGGAGTAGAAAACCTGGCGCGCACCAAACAAGGTTTGGATACTACGACCTCTCCCTTTTAGTTAGACTGCTTGTATTTTCTATTTCGTATTTAGCTTTTACAAGTGTTTGGATGCGTGGCGTATCCCAAAAAGACTACTCAAATTCGCTTCCCTCTCATGACTTTCTCAAAACTCACGGCTTCGGTTTTCCAATCATCCGTTTATTACTTTTCATAGTGAACCTATCTTCTTCTTCATTTTACCTCCCAGAAGCTCCAATTTTGTTTGACTGTTGCCTGATTATTTCACAATAAACGTTCATTAGGATTGAGGTTAGATACGGACTCAACCAAACCGTTATGAGATGCTCCACGAGGCACCTCCTTGTATGGGAGTCCTGGAGGCAAAATTGAATTTCATTTTTCCTATGCTATGACTTGCGCTGACCAGTTGATGTACAAATGAGTTCCCAGACACTTCTGATACAAATTCATCTTTTTCGGAGAGACGGAATGCTCTAGTGTTTGAGCAGGTATGCTTTCCCTCTTTAGGCGCTGCGCCTGGTAGCAAAGTGGCGAGACACCAACTTCGCATACTCCCGATTTCAGTTTCCCGCCAGGCCAACCAAGTCTTCCATCCTCCGGATTTGGTGAATAGGTACTACCAGGCTTGTCTTAAAAACACCGGACAAAGCAATGTTCATTGGCTGGCCATTGCAATTCGTTCTTTCGACCATACGCTTTCAAATTGCTTCCGGTTGATGTGGAATGCGTGGCGTCTCCCTAAACGAAGCGATTGGTTAATGCCGTCTGCCAACTGCAACAGCTAGATAGCTTCGAGACAGTGCCAAACTCGCAGGTGAACCTTGCCAAGCTTAGCCCAGGTTGATCCATGCAACAAAAAAATGTGTTCCTGTGCTGCCAGAAAGGAAGGTTTTCTATGATGAAAATATAGAAATAGGTCTACTACTTGATTGTGATGCGAGCAAAATATAAAAATAGGAATACGCCATGCACTCCTTTCCTACGGTATTCGGGGAGATCAATAACAGTCCGCCGCATCCAAAGTGCGAAGACCCTACTTAGGCGATGTATCGCGTGCTCAGATAGCGCGAGGGGTCATAACGGCAGGCGAGCGGACCAATGCTCCGGAACCAATACGACGCCCGAACCGAAGTTTGGGCATTTCACCCCTCACAAAACGGTTTAAATGAATATAAAATCGAAATCGAACCGCCACTCGATTCAGAATCACTGAGAGCATATGGATGAACATTATTTTAGCAAATTGAAGAAATTTTTAAAAATCGTGCTTATTGTGCTTGAGCCCGAGTTTGACGCCAATTTACGACCCGTAATTCTTTTGAGACTTTGTCGCAATTTCAAGCTTGGAAGCCCTCATGGAGTTTTTCTTGTGTTCTTAACTTGTAAGATTCTTGCCCCAAGTGAAGCAATTTAGAGCCACTTGAACTGCAAGCAAAATTCGACTGTTGCTGCCAAAAGGTGTCACGTGGACCTCTTTGGCATCACGTAGATCTTGAAGATTTTCACGCAAAACACTTTCTGGCCGCATCGTAGTTCTCTGCAATGTGCTTCGACGAGTCACTAAGTGTAAGCCAATGCAAGCTCGCTGTTTCAAAGTTATTGACCCCCCGTTAATTTTCTCCAAGTTGACGAATAAAAGAATCGGATTCCTTAAAAAATAATATCGCTGTGACGCGAGAAACTAGGAAATCTGGACAACTATGCGATATTTCCTATAAAGAAGACAATAGGCTTTAAATTAGGCCAATCTCCTTCTTCTTTAGCTACCTAGGAGCTGTGGGTGTAATTATCTCCCACGAGCACAGGGGTCAGCCGCGCCGCGAAGAAACTAGGTCACTGAACTATTTTTCAGGCGCTCGCTATGCGCTTTTCAGCTCATCGGGAAGAGAGCTCGGTGCTGATCACGAATATGTGTTTCAATTTACAATGCGTTCAATTTGAAGAGCGCTACAGAAAAGCGGCGGAAAAAGCGGTTTTTTTCGCTTTTTCCGCTCAATGACCAAAAGTTAAGGCCGGTATTGTAGTCCTGCTTGTTCCTTATAGCCATGCTGAAGATATGTAACTTGATCTTCTCGATCTGCTTGTCCTCCTCCGTGCGGCCGCATATGTAGTTCGTGCAATCCCTTTCCGTGGATGAAGTGAGGAATCACATTATGCTGCAGAAAAAAGAACCGTTTGAGTCAATGGGTGCCTTGTCTAAGACGATCTTCTGTCTGGTTCGAGACAAGGCCTCCATCACCCGTCGAGAATAGTTTGCTGGCACGCCGCATAGGATGTTCGTGCGACTATCGTTGAATCCTGTCATGTCATTTAATAGTGGTGCAGGATGTTGTAGAGTTGTTGAGCCAGGATTGTTATGAGAGCTTTATTCGGCCTATGTTTTGGCGTAACCACCATCTTCTGTTTGGCAATTGGCTATAAGTTGCCTAACTTCCGCACGGAAGATGGTTTTTCCTTGGTATTGTTCGACGAGACGTTTTGTTTCACATGGTGAGTTCATTTAACAAACATTCAAAAGTTATGCCTATAGCAAGTTGTATTAACTACAAATACAGAAGAGCAGCAGGCTGCTATTGGACTCACCACTTTGCCAACCACCGGGTCATAGAACCGTTCAATTAACTGGATAGTAGTGCTCTTTCCACATCCACTTGGACCTACTAGTGCGACCGTCTTTCCAGCAGGGATCTGAGAAGTGTTTTGTATGCTTAATTAACTTTACATGTACACCACGGCTACCTTTATGTTGATGCCTCGGAGAACCATATCTTTGCGGGAAACTGGGTATGAGAAAAATAGCTGCTGGAAGCGAAGCGCGCCTTGCAGAGCCTGCAAGCGTTTTTCTGTCATATATTACTCCAATCAAAACTTGACTAATTTTAGAACTATGCCTACAGTTGTCTTGCCGAGAGGTGAAAGACTGTTGATCTTCGGTTGTTCCCGAAGCATTCGGAACAGAAGGGCAGCTGAGAGTCGAGCTCGTACATACTCAGGGAAGTAAGTGGCGAATGCGATCAACGACATCGAGGCCGTGTTTAGAGCCTCAATAACCCTGAATATCACATTGCATGCCCTTGTCGAAACGTGAGAGACAGCATCCGGAACTTACTGAAATACCGTATACGGCGAGCAGATTCGTCGACGAACAAGCCAGATGCCGTAACGGTAGGCACAGGCAAAATTGAAGCAGACAAAGCTCACAGATAACGCGTAGGTCAGCGACTGAATGATGCCTGAAACTAAGAACACTTAGCGCTCTGTTGAATGTTGTAATTGTAGGCGCAGTAGAAGAACTCGCCTCGGAAGATTGACCTTCTGTGCGGGCCATGCATTTCGATAATGAACTTGTCCACGAATGCCTTCTCTTTGGTGAGATACTGTACAGTTTTATGCTGCTCTATGGCTTCTGTTGCAAGCTGAAGAGATGCCGTTTAGATACACCTACGACATAAACGTGTTGCTTCACCGCCGTATGTGGGAAACATTGTTTTCAAACCACATTTAGTTGTGTACAGTATAAAATGAATTACACAACTAAATGTGGTTGTGTAATGGGCGCGTGGAGCGCAGTCGGAGGAGGCGCGACTGTCGCGTGCACCCGATACCAGGTTCCTGGTTCGGATTTCCCGCCCAGGCCAACCAAGCCTTCCATCCCTCCGGGGTCGGTGAATTGGTACCAGACTTGTCTGGGAAGGATAGAGCGCTGACTTGTTCATCGGCTGGCCACCGCAAGTCATTGTATGGCCAAATACGCATTCAACTGGCCTCCACGACATCCCGTAGAAGTAGAATGCGCTGGCGCATCCCAGAGGGGATTGAATAACGCCGTCCTTTATCCTTTTTTTTACAGTATAAAATGACATTCACCTGTATCACCTGTCGTCCCGTTGATCGTCGACTTGCTCGAACGGGCGCCAGCAGCGTGTCCTTTCGTCCTTGTCGCGTGTCAGAGTGCTCCAATGGATCCTCTTCGCTCGAGGGACACGAAGAGCGTCATATAGTTTGTCAAGGGCTTGGTTAAGGGAGGAGTCCGACAAACGCGCTAATGGGCGTCCTGGTGTTCTCTTGACATCCCGCGGAATCCAGTCGGTAACGGCTCTCGTCCAGCGGGTGTCTCAAGCGCATTACGTGGCTAGCCCACCTAATTCTCGACGACTTGGCCCATGGGACAGCTTCTCTAATCCTCGAACGTCGACGAAGCTCGGAACTCCGCTTTCTCTCACTTGCGTGAGTCGTGTTACGCCGAGCATTGTCCTCTCGTTTCCCGCTGATCGAATGTTCATCCCGCTTTCGTATAGCCCAAGTACTACTAGGCCAGGGAGTAAGTGGAGTCGAATAGGTGGGCACGAAGTAGGACGTTCTTCGTCTTCTTCGCGACTTCTTCGGCGCTCTTGAAAGCTCCCGAAGCCGTTCGTTTCCTCCTGCTCAGCTATGGCGCTAGGTCGTTGGCCATATTGAGTTCACGACCCAGATACACGTAGCTGGAGCATTCGGAGATGTGCGTTCCGTTGAGCGAGAATGGGGCATCAGAAACCTGTTCGTTGTCCGCTGAAAATTAGTAAGATTCAGCTGCAGCCCAACGTTCCCACATACGCGATCAAAGCCGGCTAGCATTCGCTCCGCCCAGCTCATGCTCGGTGTTATGAGCACGCTGTCGTCAGCAAAGCGAAGATGGTGTAGTTGCTGGCCGTCGACGTTCACTTCCATGTCTTCCCATTCTAGTTTGCGCATGACATTTTCGAGGCTGGCGCTGAAGAGCTTCGGGGGTGTAGTATCCCCCTGCCGAACAGCTCTCTTGACGTCGATGACGACGTCGTGAAGAATGGTGAGATCTTTGTCGTAAATCCACTGTACAGCTCTCGAAATACTCCGATGTACTGAGTAGGAACGCCCTGAGTGAGCAACGCTTCGAGGACCGCTTCAGTCTCGACGGAGTCGAATGCCTTCTTCAGGTCGATGAACGTAAGGCACAGCGGCAGCTTATACTCTCGCGACACTTCGATGAGCTTCGTAATGGTGTGTATATGGTCGATCGTGCTGAATCCTCTCCGAAATCCTGCTTGTTCGCATGGCTGTCCTTCATCCAGCGTTCTGCTGATCCTATTCAGGATGACTCGAGTGAACAGCTTGTAGACTTCGGACACCAGGCGATCGGGCGATAGTTGCCAATGTCGTGCACGTCTCCCTTCTTGTACAGCAAGACGGTCTTGCTGGTCTTCCACTGAGATGGAACCTTACACTCCGACAGGTAGCGTGTGAAGAGTCGCGCCAAAGTCTTGATGAGCGTTGGCAGGAGATTCTTCAGGTGTTCGGGTCTGATCCTGTCAGGACCGGGTGCTGTACGCTTCTTCACCGACGAGATGGCGTGTCGGATCTCGGAAGGGAGAACAGAGGGGACGACGTATCCATCCTGCAGAAGATGTCATGGGGGCAGGTGGACGTCGCTATCGGAGTAGAAGTGGTGGATACCTTTTTATCGCCGCTCTGCGTAGCTTCACAAGCTCGGACGTCAGTTGGTAGTTGCCGCCGATTGTGCTGCTCCTCACTGGAGTATCAGCTCGAGAGTCTCCGGAGACAGACGCCTCCTGGTGGTCTTCAAGCTCTCGGCTCCCTTAGCACTATCTCGGAGATGGTGCACGAAGCGGTCGTATTCCTCATCGATGTTGTCCATGACGGCATCTTCCCAAAGGCCGACAAGAGAGGTGTAGAGGTCCCAGTTGATGGTCGTTCTGGGATTTCTCTTTTTGAACTTTGCGGCCTTCTCTCCTTAGCGCAAAAAGCGGAACTTCGCACGAAGGAGGCGGTGGTTCGATCAAGTGTAGATCTTGGGGACAATGGAGGCGTCGGTCAGGCAATATTGGCGGTTGAATATGATGTTGTTGATCTCGTTGTGGAACTGGCCACAGAACATTCCCAGGTCCATCGAGGTCTAGGGCGGGATGCTTCTGGAACTGTGAGTTTCCATGGATGGTCTTGCTCGACGTGGTAATCTCAGTCAGCCTTTCACCTTTATTGTTCTACTCCAAACCGTGGGTTCAAATGTGAAGTTCTTTCGGTGACCTTCTTGGCCCGATATTGGCGTTGAAATCACCTACGATCACTTTGTAGAAGGTGTGATCTTGAGCACCAACGCCGCCTGCTTCCCTGCTGTTGCATGTTCCGTGGAGCAGTTCTTCTCCGCGGTCGTAAGCGGAATATAGCGGTGATGTCTACTTGTCTCGGTCAGTCTGATGACGTTGTACTTGATCTTCCTGGCCTGCATAATCAGGCCCTCGACGGATGCTTCCGATGCGAGCGTGCGGCATTGAATTACAGATCGACCTCCTGGTGCTTCTCAGTTTGCGCAGCCTGGTTAGGTCCTGACAGCCCTTAGCCGCCTCTCCGTACTCATCGCTGCAGAAATAGGAGCTCTTTCGGGATTAGGGGAATGAGACCCTTTATGCTGTGCTTTACGGAAGTATGCACGAGTAGCTAGTCAGGCTTTGTCTGGCGAAGAACTCCGGGCAGCCAGCCAGACTGCCAGAAGGGATGAGGCTAGACTTTTCAGGCGATCGCCTTACGATGTACTCCCAGTCTACCGAGTGCAAGGGTCGGGCCGACACAGTTACAATCCGCGCAGGCGCGGACACATCCACGCACACTGTGCATGAACATGCCGCTCCTACGCACACGGAACGCGTCGACCCGACACAGCAGGAGCAAGGAGTCCATCCCTTGCATCCCACCTGCGTCTCTGGGCAGTACACGGTCGCATTTGGTTCGCGATTCGTTCCCTATCCGGCACCTGGGGACACGCCATGCCACGCCCCCGGCCCAAAATCCATCTTATCAAGAGACCCCGAAAACTCTCTATCAAGGGAGATCCGTGACATTGTAGACATTTGATACAGTACCTTATGCACAGACGCATTTGGAGACGCGTGGTAGCGCTTTTTTAGACGCGATTCAAGGTACTTGGTTCGGATTTCCCCTAGACCAACCACGCCTTCCATCCCTATGGGGTAAATTGATGACGGACCTTGTCCGGGAAGGATAACACACTGACTTGTCTATGGGCTGGCCATTGTACAGGTCAAAGTCACATTCGAATAGCGTTCACGATATCCTGTAGGAGTAGAATGCATGGCCATACCGTTGAAACTTTTCATTATGCATTGGCATTAGTGTGCAAGGAAGAAATCATATAACATAATATCTTATCGGATAGTATTTGCTTGTATTATGCCGCTCACCCTTGATGGCTCCTCCGCTTTTATGGCGTCTTTCTGGCCTCGCCTTTTCAGATACTGTGCGACGAGGGTTTGCAGGGTGATGAGAGCCTTAAAACGGCAAGCTGTGGAAAGGGGAACCTCGATTTCTGAGATCTCTTACGCCAGCTGTGAGGACTCCAATTGGCGCCATTGCAGGACCGTAAGAGAATGCAATGGAAATGCCTCCAATCATCGCCGACACTGCTCCAACAACGTCGGCCAGACGCTGGTCAATCGCCTAAAGTTAAGGCCATTCATGGTAGCGGTGCACTTTTGACAAGTAACGATTTAACGATTATCACATCTTGACTTAACCCTGCATTTTAGGTTAAAATTTGGTTTAACGACTTAACGCAATTTTAAAGGATTTTCTTAGTAGGGCGACCACTTTTTCCAGCCTACAGTAATATTGCCTACGCCTTTCCGATTAGGAGTACGCGAAAAATTGGCCTACTCAGCAAGAATCTTATAGAACAATCGAGTATAGCACACCTATAACCGACGACGAGAATTCACTTCCCAATGATCTCATTCAGAAGAGTAGTCGCTTATATCCCCTAGCTTGCTCAAGCCTACGCTGCACCGGTGATAGAGCGACAAATTTGCTGTGCTAAACCTAGTTATATGTGAGACGAACCCTTGAGGAAAAAGACAGCGTAAAATAGAGAAGATCGTTGAAAGTAATTGACGTTAGAACGAACAGCGATCTTCAACATGCGAGGAGGGGAGCAGCCCTGATGCTATGCGCCACAGTTCATCACTTGGATTTGGTCGAAAGCGCTGAAACCTTTAGGCAGTCACTGGCGATCTCCTGCACGTCGAGGAAAGGGGGTAGGGTAGTGGTCGAGAAGATCGAAATATACCATGTCAAATTAGACATTTTTCAAAACATTATCATTTTAAAAACAAACTGAATACATTGAAAACCAAAATGGACGCCTACGAATTCACCTTCCAAATCAAACTCGCCACTGTATGGAGGAGCTAAATAAACTTCAGTTCGAAAAAGCTACCACCATTTTTCCTGAGGACGTGAATTTCGTCTACCCCAAAATACGGAATGCAATGCTTAAAATTTTATAAAGCTTTTATAAAACTTTGGGAAAATAATGGTTTTAGCGCCAAAATTATGGCGACAAGTTATTCAAAACGCCGAAAGAGAAAATGCAGCACTTTCGAAAAACCAACGATGAAACAATGTTCATTAGTCTGTTGTGAACTATACACAACATTGAGATTCGAATATCTCTCCATCGGCGTCGGTACAGGCTTTGAGACGCTTCAGGAAGGTATCGACAGCGGCACGCAGGTATGGCGCATTGAGCTCATCCCACGCCTTCTGGAGAGCTTCCTTCAAAGAATCCCCGGAGCGGTGAGGTTTCCCACAGGCTTTGGCTTTCAGAACTGCCCAGACGGTGTAATCCATTGGATTCAAATCCGGAGAGTTGGCTGGCCACTCGTGGAGGCTGACAGAGGCCGGGAAGTTGCCTTTGCATCAGTCCTGCATCATTCTCGTCCTGTGAGCTGGAGCTCCATCCTGTTGGAAGATCCAGGAGCGGTTTCCAAAGTGAGACACTAGCCCAGAGTAACAGTTCTTCACAAGGTTCAAATAGTTCTCCCTGATCTCCATTTCTCGCGACATCCGGCGGACCGCACCGGGCACCTGAGGATCCGTTCACATACCTTCACAATGTCTTCCGTAGTTGCCACATAAACGTGCCTTCTTCGTCCGTTTCTATCATCCTTGGTTCCCAGGTCTTCGTAGCGTCTGATGGATCTATATAGAACACTTCTATGAAGTCCAAGACGCTGGTGAATGTCGCGTACCAAGAAGCCTTGACGTGTCGCGTACCAAGAAGCCTTCTATGAAGTCCAAGACGCTGGTGAATGTCGCGTACCAAGAAGCTTGACGGTAAAGTTCAATGATTGGCACGGTGGCAAGAATGTTTAACAATCTTGAAAAATAACTTATTTTTATGCTTGATTGAAATAGCCATAAACAAGTTGATGCAGTAGAAACAATAAAAGCACAGAAAAAAGCAGATGCTCCGAATAGGAGGTCAAATTGTTCGTGCATGTGCTGTCGCCGTAATTTTGGCGCACCCTGTAGATTTATTCTATAGCGAAGAAAAGCCCACCCTCTACGTCACTCTGGGTACCTTACTGATAATGAACTACTGCCTACATGAAGTTTCGAATGGGACACATGTGTGTTTTGCTCACTTGTTTTGTTGCAATGTTGATAGGAACTTAAATTCGTGCAAGGTTTTTAGGACAGTGCAGGGCTTCGGAAAATATGAAAAAAAACAAAATAACGACTTCCCGAATATTTTCTCAACTGTGTCGTGCAGAAGAGAGCTACAAAATGTCTCCACCTTCAATTCTCTAGTCTTTGGTAATCGTTTTTAGAGAAAAATGGCTATACACAGCCTGCAACAATTGCAGACGATGCTGCTCCTTGTAATCTTTAATGCGTGATCAGGTGGATTAAATTTTATCAAATTTAGCCGAAACTTACCGTTCTTATACCGTCAAGTTTTTGTTTCAGTATTGTTGGGCCACCCTGTACTTTTACCGGAGCTTTCATGCAGCATCATTTTACCTCAAGTCATCTCCTTCAAATAGGAAATTCTTTTATTTTCATGAAAAAACTGCAGTTTTAAATTCGACCCCAGTCCTTACTGTAACGAAGATCCCTAGGACTCGAAATCTTACACGCTAAACTTTCATCTCCTGGCGTTGCCTCGGAGCAGAAAATTTTTATTTCCATGACAAATTAAGCCTTCTATCACGACTCTAAGATTTATTAGAGGAGCTTTATGAAGTCTTTGTAAGGCAAACATTTGAATTATCACGTTAAAATGGACACCTTTCAAACCAAATTAGACACTCTCGATGCTTGAGTGAGGGCAACCTTGATACTTTCCAAATTAAACTGAACATCTCCCAAATTATAACGCGCTTCCTCCACAACACAATAGAGACTCCGAGCTGGAATACCTTTTTTGAAGAAAAATTTCCAACGAATGAACATAGCGTTTTACCTTTTCCAAAATTTTTATTTTAAGTAGACTAAAATTAATTTCAAAGCACAGAAGGGCAGCAGTAATTTTATTTCACAAGAAAGGGAGTCGAACGAAATTAGTCTATTTAAATATTTACTTGCACTTCTTGTTCACTAATATTCGGAGTGTCTCAAAAATATAAGTTCAGTTTGAAAGGGGATAACTTTTCCGCCTTCAAAGGTACTGAAAAGTTAAGAGTTACTCTGAAAGGGAAGTAAAATATAAGGTTGTTCCATTAGTCCCCGCCGTTTTTTTTTCAATCATTCACTGCAGATTTCGCCGGCGGTCTCTTGCATGCGCTGCAAAGCTTTCGAAAGAGAATGATTTGATCTATCAAAACTTATATTGCATTTTATATTTCATGAATTTTGTCAATTTTTAAGTCGTTGAAGTGAAAAGTGAAAAAGTGAAAAAATAGCCATTTGCGCACTTGTTCTCTCCGCTTAGGTTTGTAACTTTTTGCGCAGTTTTTACAGCACTTGAAAGACAATGCTTTGTACTACAAGAATGTGTGTTGGTCCTATTTTCTCACTTGCCCTTTATTGATTTTTAGGCCATCAAATTGGGAATTCCGACTTTTCCGTCCGAATTTTTACCAAAACTCCGGTTCTGTGGTTGAACTTTTTTGCTTGGTGTTATATGTCGTTTGGAAGAGGATGTCTTGCTCAGTAAGATTTTGTGTCGCGCTTATTGGCTCATGCTGATTTCTGTCGAATATCAACAACTGAACAAGGAGAAGGAGTTGTTGTGAAGACGATTTTTCTCTTCTTGGCATTTTGTTGATATTCAATAGAAATCAATAAAACGCGACACATATTCTTATAGAGCTAGGCATTCTTTTTCGAAGGACATATAACACGAACCCAAAAAGTCCAACCACAGAGCAGGAGCTGTCGGCAAAAATACCCATCCTCCTTCGAACGTCTCAATTTGATGACCTGAAAATCAATAAAGGACAAATAAGCAAACACACATTCTTGTAGCCCAGAACATTGTCTTCCAAATGCTATAAAAACTGCGCAAAAAATTACAAACCTAAGCGGAGAGAACAAGTGCGCAAGTGGCTACTTTTTCACTTTTTCACTTTTCACTTCAACGACTTAAAAATTAACAAAATTCATGACAAAAAAGAAATGCAATATAAGTTCTGATAGAGCAAATCATTCTCTTTCGAAAGCTGTGCAGCGCTGTGCAAGAGACCGCCGGTGAAATCTGCACTGCATCGTTGAAAAAAAAGGCGAAGAGTTATGGGACAACATAATAGAAATTTGTGGCACATGAGCGGTAGGGAATGAACCACGCGATCGTCTGAATTGTTGCATTAGAAGCAGAGCACAGATTAAGGTGTCAATTAACCACAAGATTGTAACAAGCATTCAGCCCATGCACAATCAAACGAGTCTGAATTGTAAGGCTTCAGGATGGATGTGTGGTGCAATATTAACTATTTTCGCGTGACGGCGTCTTTATTATTCTATACTTTTATATGTGTACCTTCATATAAATCTTAAACGCCTTAAAAGCTTCAACAGCAGCAATGTTAGAATATTTCAAACAGTACCTACATTTTTAGGGTACCCTGCACTTTACTGCAAGCTCTAAAGCATTCGAATACGAACATTCTATTCGAATACTCGAAAAAACGCGATTTTCGAATGTATTCGAATTCGAGTAGATTCGAAACACTCGCGTTCGAATGCCCAAATTCGAATGCTCGAAACATTCGCATTCGAACGTTCGATTGCTACGAAATCTGCCATCAGGCGCGGCTTTTAATTGTATTCTGATTAATTCTTTCTGTACTAGTTGGTTGTGCCCGCATCGAGATTCTACATGCCCATAGAACAGTCAATCAAAAAGGTTTCGCACTGAACTAGGAAAGTGAGGGAACTACGGGACCTGCTTGAGCTAACTCACATTTTAAGATGCCTTGCCGGCGCGATGCAGGCACCAGCCTACTAACTACCGTTCCTTGAGTGATAATTCCGTACCTGTTCTTCTTTCACACCTGAAGATAATTTGTTGGTGAGATAAACTGCTGTCCACTATACATTGGATCCGAATAAATCATTTTCGGGTATCCGATTAGAATATCCCGATCCGAGTCATCCAATTATCCGACCACCGCAAAATCGCCCTTATCCGAATCATCCAAAAATCCGGTGCCCGCAAAATTGCCATTATCCGAATCATCCAATTATCCGGACCCTTGGTAATTCGAGTATAACCGGATAAAATCGGGTAACCCGTTCAAATTCTTCGCTCCATTTTGAAATCGCGCAGCTTGGATAAAATAACATTCAAAACGAATTTCTGGGGCGAACCGCTGCTGAGTCATATGTTTTCGGGCCCCACTGTAAAATAGTGTAGAAGTGATGACGTTGAATATATTTAGCACACTGCTGAGCCTTACCTCGATATTAGCATATTTTTCTTCAAATATCATGTTGCGCTTGCCGGGGGAAGGAAGGACGGGGATTGAGGGAGAGAAGGGATTAAGCACGTACTCTGATCGGCACTTCGCTATTTCACATTGTGTCGCAGACTGCGTCGGAGAGGGGGGGGGGGTCACCATGTAAAGCAGCTCCATACCGCAGTTTGTGCTGTACGAAATTAAGAATGTTATTCTTCAACGCTTGTGTGTCCACCATTTGGTAAATAGGTAAGCTGTGTTAGACTATTCTTATGTAATTCGACATTAATGTGCCTTTTTATAAAGGAGGAAAACCACTGAATACATGGTGGCCCTCCCCTTCACCCAACCCAATTTGCGTCACTTGATAATGGCATTTTGGAAAGCCCGGATCTTAGAATAATTCATCTTGGAATCAGAGATGTGCGGAAATTTTCTCGAGAAAAGCGGAAAACAGAAACGGAACGGAAAAGCTCAAAAATGAGAGGAAACCGGAATACGAAACACGGAAACGGAAATGACTTAACACTCACTACTTCGTCTAATTTTTCATAAATAAATAAATGTATATATATATATATATACTTATTTTTTCACATGTGTACTCACATGTGCAATAAATAAATAAATATCCATAACGTTAGTAATAGCTGAGTTGCCGTTAACTAATTTAGATGGCGGACAAGGCAGCATGCGACTCTTTTTTCAGCAGCATATAACAATAAAAAAATCCTTGTATTCGTATTATTACTGCTATGGATTTTCAAACATTACTACTGTAACAAATCGAAGTTTGTGCAAAATCTCTCTGTAAATAGGAAGAAAGTATTTTGAAAGCAATGAACCCTGCTGACGAGAAAGATGCCAGAAATTCACCACTGAAGCTCTGAAACAAACTCAGAGGAGGGGGTTGGAGAGGCAAGACACCGTATGCGATCTTCCGACTAGGATGGATACAATGTCCTCTATGGAGCGCATTGTTAGCAACCTAAGAGTGCTTATAGAACTCCGATCTAGAATTGGTGAACCAGGCCAGACCTAAGATTAAAGGATAAAGGATAAAGGATAAAGGATAAAGGACGGCGTTACTCAATCCCTTCTGGGATGCGCCAGCGCATTCTACTTCTACGGGATGTCGTGGAAGCGAATGAATGCGTATTTGGCCATACAATGATTTGCGGTGGCCAGCCGATGAACAAGTCAGCGCTCTATCCTTCCCAGACAAGTCTGGTACCAATTCACCGACCCCGGAGGGATGGAAGGCTTGGTTGGCCTGGGCGGAAATCCGAACCAGGAGCCTGGTATCGGGTGCACGCGACAGTCGCGCCTCCTCCGACTGCGCTACACGCGCCCTATCTTAGACCTAAGATTAGTAGGGAAAAAGATAAGCATGCTCCGGATAAGAAATTTGATTCTTGACTCATCTTCACTATTCCATAGTACATCGCTTCAAAAAAAAATTAAAAAGGATCCAACTTGGTTACTGTTTGACATCAGGATGCACCACCAGTTTGAAAGCAACACAATCTCAAACGCATAGTTAGTCTCTTTCTTCAGCCTTTTGTTTATGTTCAAGAGGTGAATGATGGCAGTGGAAAGCAATCAATGAGTGATGGACCTCCATTTACGTTCAGTCTTCCAGCCCAAAAGAGAGCGGAACACGGAAACGGAAATTTCGCACTACCCTATTTGGAATGGTCCACCCCTTTGATTTTTCCCCCACGAGAAGTGGCAGTCTTTCAATACATGCACTGTTGTTGTTAAAGGATGGGTTCCTCTTTAAGGAATGATAGTAACCTTCATCTTGCGTTAATGAGTCGGATATCCGATGCGGATATTTGAAATCCGGGGTCCGAAAAATCGCCCTTATCCGAATAGTCCAAAAATCCGGGTCCTCAAAATTGCCGTTATCTGAATCATACAAAAATCCCGTGGTCCGCAAAATCGTCCTTATCCGAATCATCCAGCTATCCGAAGATTTTCGATCGAATCCACTGTATACTTCCGCACTTTGTGATATTGAATTGTTTCACTCTCCAATCCTTGAACTTTAGTTGTTGACCTGCTGAAGTTGGAACGCATAACGTTTACATTGATCTTTTCCATTTTAAGTAGTAGTTTGCAGCTAATTGTATTTTTAACGAAATTTACCGAACAATTAACGAAAAATTCCCGTTAAAAAATGTCGTTAAAAAATTAACACACAGTACTTCGTGTGCACACTGCTTCGCAACCAACACTTGCTCCACAACCAACGACCCGCTTCGGCTTCGCCTCGGTCGGACAACGCCCTACTGCTAAGGTCCTGGCGACTCTTGCTACACGTAGGTACTGTCCTGCGTCTTGCCTCTTCAAGGTCATGTGAGATGGTCCCGCAACGGCCGCCGACAACCTTACAATACCGCCCGCGTTCGGCGCGGTCAAAAAGACGGTTTGCGACGGATTTGTCCGTCTCAAACCGTCTTTTTGACCCGCGCGACGCGGGCGGTATCGTACTTTCGACGGATGAGTTGCAACCGGCTTTCATTTCAGAAAGCGGTCGTTCTCTACCACGTGAGCTTCACGTCGAGTGAGCCTCTATCGCTTGATAGCGAGCCTGCTCACTTCAGCTCACCGCTATCGATAGTGGTGAGGTTGGCAGTTTCCACACAAGAAGACCGATCCGATACCGAGCCGCTTCTGTACAGAACGCGATCGGTAGGATCCGCTTCAGTAGAAAGCGGCTTCAGTAGCTCAGTTTCGATGAATTGTTACTTTAGTGGGTTTGGTGAGTTGTCACTTCTGAGAGAGGACTTTGATAGAAGAGTTCAAGTCGAAAACTGGAACGAAGTTCTACTTTTGACATCTTTTTCGCTTCGAAAACTCAATTTTTACTATACACACTCCTACTCCTTCGTTCCCTTTTTCTTGTTTTTGTGTGTTTTTTTTTTGTCCTCAGTTTTACCTCCGTTATCGATGGATCCTCAGTTTCATCTCCGGTATCGATCGACGCTAACGTTATGCGTTCCAACTTCAGCAGGTCAACAACTAACGTTCAAGGGTTCAATCCCAATGAGGGGGGGGGCACTCCATACTCACGTTGAAACACTACATAGAGATGAATACTTGTAACATAACATGCCTACCTGAACCCCTACTGTGGCTACTGCAGTCTTCCTCCTGAAATAAAGAGGAAATTTAGAAGAAACAAAAGCCGGACGAAAAGACGAGAAAAAAGCGCGTCGACAGGTTCACCGTGGCGATTCGTACAAGGATAGCCGTACAGTGGCCGTGGATCGATAAGTGGAGCCCGCAGGCATGGGTCGATACGTGGAGCCCGCAGACGTCCCTGTACATATCGCCATGATGAGCCCGTCGACGCGCACACATGCGTTCCGGCCCGAGGCCGCCCCCCTGATTGGGATTGAACCAGTTCAAGGATTGGAGTGTGAAAACAATTCACTATCACAAAGTGCGGACAGCAAAATAAACTGGCTCTCACTAACAAATTATCTTCAGGTGTGGAAGAAGAACAGGTACGGAATTATCACTCAAGGGAACGATAATTAGTAGGCTGGTGCCTGCATCGCACGGGCAAGGCATCTTAAAATGTGAGTTAGCTCAAGCAGGTCCCGTAGTTCCCTCACTTTCCTAGTTCAGTGCGAAACCTTTTTGATTGACTGTTCTATGGGCACGTAGAATCTCGATGCGGGCACAACCCACTAGTACAGAAAGAATTAATCAGAATACAATTAAAAGCCGCGCCCGCGCATTAGAATTCGAATATTCGATTTCGAAAAGAATTATTCGAACTCGAATAGAATTATTCGAATTCAAATGTTTGAATATTCATTCGGGTACAACTATAGTTTTTATGCCTTGAAATTTAAAGAAGCACCAATCAATCGATGCGGCCACTCCATGGAGGAACTGCGTCAAATATTCAAGCGAAATACAATTAAGCAAGTGTGAAATGGAACAATTCAGACGAGAGCGCGGCGCAATTCCCACTCATGTGTCAGAAAGTTTCGATTTTTCTTCGCTTTCACACGAGCTCTTAACTTCTTCACTACTTTTACTGGCAGCAAAGTTATCGCCTTTCAAACAGTGCTTACAATTTGATTGGAACACACTGTATAGAACGAGTACATCAAGGACAACTTTATACCAAAACCGAATACCAGCAAAAATGATCTAATTGTCCAAGAAAATAAATAAGTGAGTGTTCCTTCAATACAAATCCTGCAATTCATATCAGCGCGTTTTTGAGGTACTATCTGGCCACGGTGACTTTATGGAGACCACTTCTGGTACAGCAGTGTATAATTCTGGAGAATAGAAGTTGCTTGAGGAGGTGGAGAATTATCATTTTCAACGCCAGTCACTCGTACACCAGCAGGTATTTCGTAAAACCCTGATTCAGCAACAAGTCTGACTCTACATAGTGGCTGTGTTTTGCGCTGTAGTCAAGTCACCCGAAATCGACAAGGAAGGAACCCCTGAAGGAAGCGGACGGTTTAGGAGGCCTTGAAAAGTGCCGAAAAAGTGCCGATGTGTGTCGAATGTAGACATTGCTCCACCCACTTGTCCAACGTGTCGGGTGTTGACATGAATGATAGTTTGAACGTGATTTGCATGAGGCATTACAGTTGAAAATGCCAAATGTCTGACTGATCTGGCTCAATGGCCGCTTGCGGTGTAGCTAACGATCGTTCACTACACCTAAATTTTTATGAAAGTCTCAGTCGATAAAATGCCAAAAAATAAAGTGATTCCTGAAGATTGAACAACTTAGTAGCTTAGTTTTGACCCCATGCTTTGGAATTGATCTTAGAACAGGAAATTGTTGTGCAAAATCGGACTGTAGGAGAACTCATTTAGAAGAAGTGTTTCTTGCCATCTTGCAAATGGCATTTAAGCTGGTCTCCTTCTACTTCTGCAGCGTTTGTACCGCTTCGTCACGGGTCTGCTTTTTGGTGCCTTTCCCGAACTTGCGCTTGATCAGGGTGGACTCCTGCTAATTTCGTGTCCGTGTGTGGCGTGTCAGACCAGCGCTGCTTCGGGCACTCTCTAGGCACTTCATTTTCTTCCTTCCCACGAAAAACCTTGTCGCACCATCGCGGGCGACCTTCGCGCATCCTGACAGCTATCGGTGCGACACCAAACTTCTGCCGATTAGTGTTCTTTCGGCGTTTAATCTAGTAATCAAATAAGCATCACGGCACGTTGAGCAAGTAATTGTATCTATAGTATGTCAAGCAAATTTGCAGTAAGACTTCCACGTTTCTGTTCTTTTTATGGCCATTATTATACACACAGTGACACACTTTTGGGTTAACGTGTTCTGAGGTCTCTTTTAACAGAAATGATTCGTTTCTCATTTGGTCGAGACCGCTCCTTAAATTAATCCAACAGAGTCAACATATATTAAGTTGGTGCAAAAATAATGGCTGTTACTTCACTTACTTCAGCACTGATAATTAAACAAAATCTTAAACGAATGCAGTAAGGATATACATTGGTGAAGAGCACACTTTTTGCGCTATTCATGGAACTATTATTTTTTCTCCATCACGATGTCTTCGTGATTTCGGATCGCTTGCGAAGATGTTATCAAAACGAGAACTTCTTTCGCCCCGCTTCACGAGTTCAAACTCGGCCGTAGTGCTGTGGAAGCAACTCGAACCATCAACGCATGGGGTGAGGACAATATACATATCAGAACGTACCGCGCGCAGAGAGTTCGAGAAATTCTGAGCTGGAGACTTCGGTCTCGAAGATCGGAAGAGACGCAGTCGACTATCGGAGGTTGACAACGATAAATCAAAGGCAGTGTAAATGCCAACCCACGAACATCAACAACAGAAATTGCCCATGAGTTCACCATACTGGTATGGCGGCATTTGAAGGAAATTGGAAAGATAAAAAACTTCATAAGTGGGTGCCGCACGAGTTGACCGATGATTAACAATTTCGCAGCATTAGAGTGTGTTCGTCTCTTCTTTTCGGCAACAACCCTTCTCTGGAACGTGCTGTGACGTGCGACGAGAAATGGATTCTCTACGACAATCGACGACGTTCGGATCAGTGGTTGGGCCATGACGAAGCTCCGATGCAATTCCCAAAGCTGGCCATGCCCCAAAAAGGGTCAACGTGACTGTTTGGTGATCAGCAGCAGATATGCTCAAACACAACTTGCTACGTGGTTCAGTGATGACTACAAAAAAGCTGATTGAGCGGAATGCGGAATATGAAAACCTCGACTATCCTCCATACTCGCCAGACCTTCCCCTATAGGCTATCACTGCTTCGGAAAACTGCATGTTAAGACACGTACATCATCAATCAAATAAATGCCGCAGACCTGATGAAATGCACGGCGCAATTTGTGACGAAACGCTCTACGAGATCGGGGTAGACATAACTCCAATACCGCGCACCCCCCCCCCCCCCCCTCTGGCATTGCGCGCCCGGTGCGCGATGAAATTGGACGCGTTGTCGCGGTCCGATGCTTCAGTCGGCCAGAAACGCTCCCTACAGGGGACATGCGGCGCGCCTTTGACTCATTTCAACGTTTCTTGGAGATGGTATATGAATGTGGTTTCAGTGGAACGATCAGCGACAGTTTATAAAGGAATCCTGGTCATGTGGATGGCTTCTAGCGTCAGTATCTGCCATCTACAACTTCTTCGGTCAATTTTTACCCGTGATTATGGTTATGCTACGGAAAAAGGTCACTACCACCCATTCTCAGATCAATTGTCCTACTGCAGACTGTTGCCTACCACATTCTGTGGGATCTTAAGTCCCTTGCTAGAAATGTGGTTTGGGAGCTTAAACACTGAGAACATTTTGTGCTCCGCGGCTAACCATGCGTCGTCCTCGTTTCAGCGCCTCGACGTCGCACGCGGCTAGCGCGCGACGTCGCGTTGGAGTTAGGTCCTGGAGCCCTACGAGATACATCCCTCTTCGATTTTGGAATGGTCTAGGGTCGTCTACACCTATATCTGTATTTTTCTGTAGCGGCCGCGATTTCCGATATGGTTTGAATTCTGGCAGTTGGACTTCTAATGCAAAATTTCTATGCGATGTAAGTTCCTGTTTCCATACTAATTTCTGCCAATTTTTTTCAGAAACCAGAAAAAATTGCGCAAGATGGCTAGAAAACCAGTAAGCGGAAATTCTACCCATCTCCGGTCGTGGGTAGAGAAGTACAATCACTTATCGCTGGTTGTAATAGGTTACCCATGAGATAGAGGTCACTATGAGTCATAGATCGTCATGCACAATTGCAGTTTTTCAACAATCCTAAGAAATGCGATACTAGCCTTCTCGCAGGAAAGGATTAGTGAAGATGTAAGAAGCTGTCAAACAATTACCGCCTCAAGTGGAGCTTGAAAGCTGTTGTTGACAAGGCGCAGTGTTTAACAAACACATCTATACGTTCGAATAAAGATGAACGAATTTATTGTTTTCAGAATTCCCCCTATTTAGCTTAAAAATGTGCGCTAAATGTCGAATAGGATTTGTGGAAGCACTCTGGCAAGCGTGCTCTATGCTATCAGTATTGTGTGAAATACTACATAGGTGCATTGACTTTGAACTACTCTCTGAATTGCATAGCTTCGTTGCATGACTACAGCTCACCAACAACTCTGCCTTCGTCTGGTATAATCAACATAAGAAATCACCGCTCTGATATTGGGCGCATCGGTTGAAAGCCGTGTTGTGAGTTTTCCTGAAGCGTGATCTTCTCTGTCGAAGTACTCTCCATCCTGTAATGCTTCACCGTTAGCCAGTTTCAAGAATTGCTTAATCCTTACAAGGGAACTGTCTGAACGGTACCCCGGAACGGCAAGAGCGAGTACTATAGGGAGAATCTCCGTCCTCCAAATAGTATCAGAACATGTTTTGTTTTTGCCGAGTCCTTGAGGCAAACGAGTACGAGTGTGTAATGGTTAAGGGTCCGCAGAGCGAGCTCTTCACGGCAGCGCAAGATCCCAGCGTCGTGTACTGGGTGGCGCGGTGGTAGAGGGCAGACCTCATGTTCGTGAGGTCCATGATTCGGTTCCCATGCTACGTCGGGCTTTTGCACTTTTACCATAGTATCGGATTTCCATAGAGATTTCCATATCTGAACTTGTTTTTGGAGTTTGCTACGGTGAGATGTTTTTACTACTTATTATTTGTCGACATCTCGTAATTCACCAGCAATGTCCGAAATATGCCAAATACGATTATATATGAAATATTTATGAAATGGCTTTACCACCAATGATATACAGGCACAAAGTGCATAAAACAGTAAGACTGATCACAGTAGGGGCAACGTATGAAGGCTACAGTTTCTTCAGATCCCGACTCATCACATGGGCCGAGGTCTTCCGGGAATGCCATTCCACTCGGGTTTTCGAAGCGACCAAGATGTTGATGATGATGTTGATGGTGATGTTCCATTTTCATTTTTTCAAAGAAATCTAAAGCAGAGGCTAGTACTTTCTCTGCTGTGAGATTGCTTCACAGTTCCTGCCCAGTGGCACTCCGCTGCAGCCCAAGCCTGGAATCGTGATACAGTGCACTTTCCCCAGTTCTCAAACTTGTATAGGATAACAATACTAGTATAGCCAAATCTTTTCCTCCGAAACGATCTGTCCTCCCGAAAACGTGATAGTGCCTTCACTGTTAGTGGTGTCGTGACTCCGGCACAATCCTCTTCTGGTTGAAACTCTTGGTCCTCTTCTTCGACTACCTCCAACTTTTCCACTTCGTCGATTTCCAGCTGTCGCAGTTCGAAATCTCGTAGGATACCTGCTACCCTTTCCGTTAGCTTCATCTCGTCTCTCGAACGGACAGCATCCAGTGGAGATCCGCACTTCAGTATCAGTAGGTGAATGACCACTCGAGGGTTAGCAGACATTGTAGAGTCAGTGTTGGCGGGAGCAGCTTGTTATGACCGCGCGACTTTGTAAGCACAACAGAGGCGACAATATTGATCGAGGTGTTAGGTCAAGTTGAAGATCATGTGGTCCCCTCCTACACTGTTAGTACACTGGTGGCACTCACCTAACCGACACTAATAAATTGCATTTGAAGCATTTTTCTGGAATTCTGCCGCTGTTTCATGTTGTTCCTGCGTCAAAATTTTTTACATTGACAATGAGAGCAATTTATTGGAGTAAAAGTTTAATACAAAATGGCATTTTGCATATTTCGGACATTGCTGGTGAATTACGAGATGTCGACAAATAATAAGTACAAAGAACTCTTACCGTAGCAAACTCCAAAAACAAGTTCACATATGGAAATCTCTATGGAAATCCGATACTATGGTAAAAGTGCAAAAGCCGACGTAGCATGGGAACCGAACCCTAGACCTCACGACATGAGGCATGCCCTCTACCACTGCGCCACCCAGTCCACGGCACTGGGATCTTGCGCTGCCGTGAAGAGCTCGCTCTGCGGACCCTTAACCATTACACCTTCGAACTCGTTTGCCTCAAGGATTCTGCAAAAACAAAACATGTTCTGTTACTATTTGGAGGACGGGGATTCTCCCTATAGTACTCGTTCTTGCCGTTCCGGCGTACCGTTCAGACCAGGGGTGTGCGTTAAATTTTTTCGGTAAATTTTTAGCGACCGCTTTTTAACGAAAAATTTTTGCGTTAAAATCGGTAAATTCGGTAAATTTGTTAAATAATATGTCCCTTAGCAGCAGTCAGTTTGGCTGTATTTTAGTACGTAAAGTCCAGATCTTTTTCTTGATTGATTTTTTTTCGACTCCACCTGCATGACAATTATATGACAATGCCTTCATCTTCAGACAACAACAGTCTATCATCAACAAAATAAGCGAGAAGAACCATTAAGATTCTGAAACCAAACAGCTAGACTTCTAAAATAGGAAATTTCTTACTATGCTTGGCTCCCTTAGCTGATGGGAAGTCGTCCACCTTCTGGGAAGATCCAAAGTGCGTCGTATCACGGCTCAACGTTTTTGAGCTTTTTTCTTCTTTTTTTTTCCCAAATTTTTACAAAAGTTTTCCAAATATTTACAAAACATGAGCTCGCTAAGTAGACTTTTGCAGCCGAATATTTTTCTATACTGCCATAATTGTTTTGGGAAACTACAGAATGTTTAATGAAGAATTCAATCAGGCAGCGACCACAGCGAATCCCTTGGTACAGTCCGTCTTTGAAGGATATTTACGAAGCGTTGTTATCTTTCCTAATTCTTCCAAGTAGAGTTTGCCACTGTCTGTCACTTATGTACGATTTCTCAGCAATTGACCACTCATATTTTCTTCTTGAAGGACCTGGTTCCAAACTGTACAGCACATTTGGTTGAGGTTCGAATGCATTTTGAGCTTTCAATTTCTTAACATTTTTGCAGAGCACATTTTGGATTGATGATTTTATAGTAAATTTATAAATTAGTCGAAAAAACCCATAGACATAAAGAAAATACTTGCTAAAGCTGGACCTGCACCTTCAAACATGTACCCTCTCCGTAAATCCTTAAAAAATCTTCATGAAATAGACTGCATGTAAAGTGCCAGTTTTTATACTAACCTGTATAATAAATTACAGATATTGTTCATCGACTTCATATCATTTATGTAATTCTAGTGCTTTTAGCTACATATTTCACTGTTTCTCGTGTATACTGGCTGTGCTTCTCCCAAAGAAAACTGCAAAGGAAGTCCTTGAAGAGGACAAATAGTTAAGAAAAAACGTTGATATGCACGGCATAAATTCAGTAAAAGCCAAGCAAAGACAGTACCCGTAGCCACGCTGTATCAATTAGGCGAGGCTCAAAATTGCCTTAGTGTAGTTTTACAGTCACCGTCTGATGCTGCACGAAAAATTCCTCCAACTTTCCGGAAAGCTTGCGGAGAAGAGGGAAGGAACCATCTCTTCCCTTGCTTCGTTTCTTGTGTTTTTCGCATAGTTTGTGTTTCGTAGCGTTTTCTTCGTGTTTTCTATGCCTTTTCAACCCCACTTATGAAACAAATATCACAAAAAACTGTGGAAAACTGAATGGTTGGTAATTATGAAGAACTAATATAAACCCAAGAAACGGACCAGGAAGTCAAAAAGCACGGAACGACAGCGCAGAAAAGGCACACAGATAAATTGGTCAAGGTCCAACAATTCTTGAAACTCGAGGACAATATCGACTACCTACACGGATTCAAGTAAGCAGAAGGTTTCCTCGGAACACTGCGAAAGCTCATTCAAAAAAATCCAAAATGCATTTACATGGAGAGGAAGCAAAATTTTAAAAATGGTCATAAAATGTCGTTAATGCAATTTAACGGAAATTTTCCTCGTTAAATTTCGTTAAAAAGTTTTAACGAAAAATGCCGGTAAATCCGGTAAATCGGTAAATCGTTAATCGTTAAACGCACACTCCTGGTTCATGCAGTTCCCTTGTTTGCATTTTTCCATGCACGGCAACTCCGAAAACCTACTGTAGTCTCGAAGCGCACCTGCTTAACAATATTCGTGAACAGTGACAGCCGCAGCCGTTTAGTGAAGGTCTCGCCGGATCTGCCGAAAAGAAACCCGGAGATGAACGTGGTGATGCCCGAAGATATCCCCAGCAGAGAGAACCACACAGCGTTCATGGTTGCTGCGTGCAGCTTCTCTGCATTGCTCCCACTTGTTAATGTCTAAACGTCTGCGTTCTCCGACACACAGGCTTGCTTTTGCCGTAGTAGCCGAAAGAGGAAACACAAACCTTGAACATCCGGCCATATATGATCGAAAACACAGGGAAGGTCATTCCACGAACTATAGCAAGAGCGAGGGCCACTGACAGGGAACACCACTCTTCTCTGGCGTACTTGATAATGTCAAAGATGCTGGCTCCCTTCACTTTTTCCTCCTTGACCTCTTCCTAGAATGGTAGGCTGCAGCAAAACAAGAAAGCAAAAAAAAAAAAATAACAAGGACACCGTTGCCAAAAATTGTGCATTTCACAGAGTCCAGGGGCCGGATTCATCAATGACTTACAGAATTTAACGGAGAAAATAAAGCCGACATCCCTGATGGCGCGGTCTATCAAACGATATGGTGAGACATTTCGCCGCGCTGTCAGGAATTTCGGCTGTATTCTCTCCGTTAAATTGCTGCAAGTCATTGATGAATCCGGACCCAGAAAATGACTAATGGGAGTTGCTTCCAAAAATCCTGACCTCCAGGTCATGCACGTCTTGTTGGACGGCTTCACTAGGCTGCGAAATCGCGCGAGACAGACGCTTGCTCATCTTCTCCATCTGGGATTCACGATGCTGCGTCTTAGCTCCAAACGACGTAAACTCTAAACAAGCACGCAATTATTTCACGACATTCACGCCATATAAGGTCCATACCCATTTCGTCCTCGCTCTCGTTTCGCTCCAGCTTTTCAATCTCTTGAGCCCTCACAAGTTCCGAGTACAGTCCGTCTTTTTCCATCAGTTTATCGTGTTTTCCTGCAAAGTTCTTCTTTGCGTCTGTAACTGGTCGGTTGCACTAGTTGGCGAAACTCACCATGTTCCACTATACGACCGTTATCAAACACGTAGATGTGGTCGACGTGTTTTACGGTTGAGAGTCGGTGGGCGATCGAGATCGTTGTTCTCCCAGACTGGGCCTAAGCACCTACGATAAGCTCATCGTTATTTTGAAAACAACGCCTTTATGGTTCTTTGGAGCGAGTCCTTAAATAAAGAATGTAAATAAATAATAAAGGCTGGTGCTACTCCGATCCTGCATTTTATGCACCACACATTCTACTCGTACAGAGAATGTGAAAGCGAACTTGGCCTCTGTAATGACCTGCCGTGTACAGCCGATGGATAAGTCAGAGTTTTATCCTGCCCAGACAAGTTCGATAAGAATTCCTCCCCCCAAGGTTGTTGGTTGTACTGCGGGAACCAAATCAAGAACTTCGATTGGGGGCAAGGAAAGGCGACCTATGTCGACTGCTATCTACAACATATCGCGGAACGCGGTGGAAGGCCTTCTCCAAGTCTAGGAAGGCGAAATGCACTGGCTTTTGTTTCTCGCGGTGCTTCTCTAGCAGAAGACAAATGACGTGAATGGCATCAACTGTGGCAGAGCCGGAAGCGACACCATACTGATTAGTGGAAAGGCTGGACGACAACATTTTCATGGTGTGCGAAAGGCGGCGAATTGGGCGGTAACCACACAGCGCAGTCCGCAGGACTTACCTTCGTCTTCCGAATCGGGATGGTCGTGCTTTGGTCTCAAGCACTTTTTTCTCAGCAACAACCTGATTGAAGAGCTCTGTCAGCCAGTGAACAGGGCATCAGCCGTTCGACTTCCACAGGTCGGCTTGCAGGTCATCAAGACCAGTGGCTTTGCCTGACTTCATCTTCCTTAGTGCTGCTTCGGTTTCACTCACTGTGATCTTCTGACCGATACCGTGTACAGGAGATGCGAAAGGTATAGCAGGATGTGCAAATTCAAAATTCGAGATTTTCTCGAAGTAGTGCCATCGCTTCACAACCCTCTTGCGATCCATCAGAAGATGACCGTTCTCGTCGTTAATGCCAAAGAACTTCTCGATGTTTTCTGCTTGACGACAGCGAGCTTTGGCGAGGTAGAGATAGCGCTCACCATCGCGCGTCTACAGTTCTTTTCTCACGTCAGCGTAGTGTGCGGCATAGCGGTGGCAGCCACCGATAAATACGTGGTAGAGCCGTTTCTTTTCTCAAACCTTTCATTAATATCGTCACTCCTCAGCCATGCCTGCTTGTCGACCCAGCGCCGTCCAGGCTTCGTTGTGCCGAGTAAGCCCGAATTATCGCTTCGCTAGCCTCTTTCCAAGTTTCGTCGACAGTTGCTACCGTCGACAACCGAATGTGAGGAATAAGAGCTGCATTATTCTCGATCAGTCGCCACCCCTTGATCCTTGCTGGACCGCATCGCTCGATTTGTCTCAGCCTCGGAAGGGTAAACTTAGGACTGCAGATCAGCGGACGATGTTGTGTGGCAATTGTCTCATACGGCACGGTCTCCAGCAGCCCAACTTGCCTGCAGTCAAGACCGATTTTTTCTGCCATAGCCGTAAGGGCCTCTACAGAGTCTCGCGGTAGCACCCGCAGAACTCGTCCATATCGCTCCCGCCGCAGTGGGGACCCACGCTGCCACTGTGGTGGAAGACGCGCGCGGACGATTTGTCGCGCCGCCGCACGCAAAGGTCCCCGAGGCTGCCGCAGTTCAGGGCGGCTCTCACCCGCAGCGCCAGGAGCTGCGGGTGAGGCCCGCCGATGGGGCGTGGTCGGATTGGAAGCTTAGGAAGAGGGGGTTTTCTTTGGTTTCCGGGCCTCGTTTTTATGTCTCCTCACGCTTCTGCATTGCTAACCATTTTGCTAAACATAAAAACACGAGTTCTTCCGACTGTGCTAACATGAGCCGTACGGTGGGCTTGTGATAGCGCAGTCAGAAGAAGCGTAGAGCGTCGCGTTCACACCGAATAGGGGTTGTTGGTACAGGCCGCGTACCGACAAATCAAGTCTTCCATCCTTCCAGCGCCACTGAATTGGCACCAAAGTTTTCTGGGAAGGTCAAAGCTTCGCTTGTCATTAGCTGACCGCCTCATGTCCTTCTTACGTCCAGGTATGCTTTCAGACTTCCTCCACGACAACCCGTAGAATGGCTGGTGCAGTGATTAGCACAAATGCAGCCTTTACAGGGGTACTGGAGAACTTTTTTAGGAAGTACTCGTTAATGATGAGCAGATCGGTCAACGTTGTCACTGAATGCCCTTTCGCAGCTATGACGCAGGTCAATGAAAGAACTGCTTAAAAGCTAAAATACTCGAGTAAAATTGCTAACGATAAGTGTCAACATTTTCAATTCTTCCACAACAGCGAGGAGCAAAGTAGTGAAGGCGTACTTTTCATGGGAACAGTGCGCTTTCAGCTGGATCAAAACTCGCGTTTTACTGCACTCATGGTCTTTCACAAAATTGCCATCGAGCTCACGTATAGTACATAGTTGTATACGTAGGTTGAATGCACTGAAGCCGGCGCCAGATTTTTTTCAATATGGGAAGAATCCAAAATGAATTGTGCATGTGCTATGGTTGTTGTGTTTACGTTCTTCTCTAAGCTGGCCCAAGACATTTGAAATCAAAACAAATTCTTCCAAATCGGAGCGGGCTCTTTCTACATTAAACTAATAGAAACTCTCCAAGAAAGAAGGTTAGTATAATTTTTTGTTCGAGGAAAATTTCAATATAATTTTCTTTAAAGTTTTAATTCACCCAATAATTCCTGGTTAAAAACTTGTTTGAAAGAGCAGAAAGGCGGCTATTTCTTATTTTTGAAAGAAAGGATGACACCAAGCCCTCATCCGAAACGTCGCGATTTTTATTCGATTGATAGGAAAATTATTGTTCACATGGAGTTTCACACCTGTAAACGATGCAACAAAAATAATTGAAAAACCAACGTACTCACATGATGTCTCATGTAAGCAGCATTAACACTATCAAACAAATAAAAATCGCGACAACCTTTTCAGCCAGCAAAAGTAGGGTCCGCGGCACCCGCAAGGCTCCGCTGCAGGACTAACGGAATATGACGACAGGAGTGGCAAATGTGGGTCATATGTCAGCCCATATATGCGTTATTGGGGGAAGGTTTCAGAACACTTTTCAAAAATTTGCCGAACGCCAAAATGAGGGGAGAGAAACTCTCCTTACAACCTAACACATGGGAGGCTGGTGTGTACAATAGGCTCGAAAAAGGAGCACTGTTGACCAACAAGGGTAGAAAAGGCCGTCCAAAGAACCTGAAGAACGTGTACAAAAATTAGCAGTAGCTGAAAAGGTTAGAGCTTCTAGAATAGCTCGGTGATACAATACCGCTCGGCCGCACGGTCAAAAGTGGGCGAAAAACGCAAAAGTAGGGTCGCATGTTCATAACTCCTTCAGTTTTAGGTTTTTTGAAAAAAGGTTGGCACCATTTGATTTGTCTCTTCGAGGTCTACACAAATATGTGTAAAACTTTACCGGAACACCCATATTTTCGCCGTGGGTGGTCTAAAATTGACTGGACGGGCGATTAGAGCAGCTTATTTCCCAGGATATGCGTGCTTTCGGAGTATCTCAAACACGGCGTACGTCGCCAGTGCTCTATCATGCCAGGAATGCCCCGAGAGTGCGCCACAACGCACACAGAATCTAACCTATCCATCGAGTGGGCGAGCGCATGTCCCCTGCGCTTCTATCTTCTCTCACTGAGAAATGCGAAATCCTCAAGACTATTTCGAACCGTTTGGAGAAGGTTCTCAGAAATTTTCAGTCACCACACTCAGGATTAGCTCCAATTTTTCCCAGCGAAACTTTGGTGTGCGCCGTGTACAATGCGTACAAAGAAGAACCTTTCAATCGAGGGGGGGGGGTAGCTTGTAAACTGAGCGTTTGGGGAGTTTTATCAGAAATGGACAGCCTTAGAGCACCTCCATTATCAGAAATGTCTTCCCGCCCTACTCAGGAGTTGCTCTAGGGCTGTCCAGCTAGCCTTTGGAGTGCGCCGTGAACAATGCATACACGGGGAAATTTGGCCAATTTCGAAAATACCGGTTTTCGATGACGTCATCATCCGCGCAGCTCGGCCTGGCGCGCCCACGTCCTTGATGGGATATTGTCAAAAAATCGATATTGCCAAAATCGGTCGAAATTGATAGCATTCGATAGAGATGTTCAAGCAGAACAGAAAGGTGTTATTGGGAGTGTCGAAAACCCAAATATGGGCGAGTAGGAGCGCAAGAAATTCTAATCGCTAGCGTCCGCCGCTCTAAAACGGCAGATGAGGCTAAGGCAGTTTAGGCAGGTAAGAAGTTCTGATCCCGTCGCCGTAAAGTACCTTAAGTGCTTTGATACGCATTTTGATGCCGTTAGCTCCCCGCGTCTTCTCGCAGTGGTCCACCGAAATCGGAAAAAAATGCGTCACGCAAGCCTCACCTGCATTTTCGCACCGCTCTAACATTGCCCCCTCCTAAGCTAGACCATTCTAATTTAGCATACTAACAGACCGCTCGTCTGCCTACAAAACCTACTAGCTGCAACCTGACGCGCGTGCAATTTGCGGGTGGTCGCCCCCCTCGATTAAAGGGTGCGAATCTGTATGCATTGTTCACGGCGCACTCCAAAGGTTCGCTGGACAGCCTTAGAGCAACTCCTGACTAGGGCGGCTGCAAATTTCTGACAAAACTCTCCAAACGTTCAGTTTACAAGCTGCCCCCCCCCCCTCGATTGAAAGGTTCTTCTTTGTCCGCATTGTACACGGCGCACACCAAAATTTCGCTGGGACAGATTGGAGCTAAACCTAAGTGTGGTGAATAGAAATTTATGAGAACCTTCTCCAAACGGTTGGAAATAGTCTTGAGAATTTCGCATTTCCCAGTAAGAGAAGATAGAAGCGAAGGGGACATGCGCTCGCCCACTCGATTGATAGGTTAGGTTCTGTGTGCATTGTGCACGGCGCACTCTCGGGGCATTCCGGCATGACAGAGCACTGACGACGTACGCCATCTTTGAGACACTCCGAAAGCACGCATACCCTGGGAAATAAGCTGCTCTAATCGCCCGTCCAGTCAATTTTGGACCACCCACGGCGAAAATATCGGTGTTCCGGTAAGGTTTTAGACGTTTGTGTAGATCCCGAAGAGACGAATCGAATGCTGCCAACCTTTTTTCAAAAAAACCTAAAACTGAAGGAGTTGTGATCATGCGACGCTTTGCGACGCTATTTTTGCGTTTTTTCGCCCACTTTTGACCGTGCGGCGCGAGCGGTATTGTATAACATAGGTTCGGATGCATTCTCTTCTTCTTCTTCTTCTTCTTCTTCTTCAGCGTTTGTCCCGCTTCGTGGCGGGGTCCGCTATTCTGGTGTCATGACGCCACCTTTCCCGATCCAGCGCTAGATCGGGGTGGACACCAGCTACTTTCAAGTCCGTATGTAACGTATCAGCCCAGCGCTGCTTCGGGCGCCCTCTAGGCCGCTTTCCTATTACCTCGAAGTTAAGGCCTATCTTGCGGACGCTGTCTTCTTCTCCACACAGAACGTGGCCGTACCATCGTAAGCGAGCTTCGCGCATCTTGTCAGTTATCGGCGCGACACCGAACTTCTGCCGAATAGCATCGTTTCGGATGCGGTCCATGCGCGTGACTCCTGCCGTCCAGCGCAGCATCTTCGTCTCCATGACGCTGAGGCGCGTTTCAACTTCCTTGGTCGCTGGCCAACACTCAGCGCCGTACATTGCTACCGGCCGGACGACTGCTCTGTAGATCTTCGACTTAAAGCGCTCTGGTATCTTCTTGTCGCAGAGCACGCCAGTCAACGAGCGCCACTTGGACCAAGCTGCACTCACGCGTGAATTCACTTCGACCATCAGTTTGCCGTCAGACGCGACTGCTGATCCCAGGTACTTAAAGACCGCAGTGCGTGGAAGCTCGATGTCGTTAACCTTGATGGAGCTGGACTCGGTAACGTCCGTCGTTAAATACTCGGTCTTCTTCACGTTCAATCTGAGTCCAAACCGCTCCAAGCGATCACACCAAGCTTGCAACTCTCGCTCGAGTTCTCCTTTATCTTCGCTAGCGAGCATCACGTCATCGGCATAAAGCAACGTCCAAGGGACGGGCTTCTGAAGATCTCGTGTGATGGCATCCATGACGACAACAAAGAGGAGTGGGGAAAGCGCAGAACCCTGGTGTACTCCGACAGAGATGGGAAACTCCATCGAGGTCCCAGCTGCAGCTTGAACTCGACTCTTTGGACAAGAGTAGAGAATTCGCACCCACTCTATGAGCTCTTCAGGAACTCCATGTTGTCGCAGGGCGTACCATATCACTTCACGCGGTACGCGGTCAAAGGCCTTCTCCAAGTCGAGAAAGGCGATATGCACTGGCTTCTGTTTCTCGCGATGCTTCTCTATCAGGAGGCGGACGGCATGTATGGCATCAACGGTGCCACAGCCAGCCACGAAGCCGCACTGATTGCTGGAAAGCTGGACGATGTCCCGAATTCGTCCATCGACAACTCGCTCAAAGATCTTCATGCTGTGCGAAAGCAAGCGAATCGGACGGTAATTGGAGCAGTCTGCAGGACTGCCCTTCTTCTTCCAAATTGGAATCGTCGTACTTTGACGCCAACACTCAGGCACGTTCTTCTCCTCCACAACCTGATTAAAGAACTTCGCCAACCACTCAGCAGGGTACCAGTACTTGGACTTCCATAAATCAGCTGCCACGTCATCGGGCCCAGTCGCTTTGCCTGGCCTCATCTTCTTCAAAGCCGCTTCAATCTCCTCCACGGTGATCTTCTGAACGGGGCCGTGGGTTGGAGCCGTGGAAGGGATGGCTGGATGAGGAAATTCTACTGTAGAGATTTCCTCAAAGTAGTCGCGCCATCGCTTCAATGCCTTCTTGCGGTCCGTAAGAAGATGGCCGTTCTCATCATTGATGCCGAAAAACTTCTCAATATCCTCGGTCTGCCGATGGCGATTCTTAGCAAGCCGGTACAGATACCGCTCGCCATCGCGGGACTCGAGCTTCTCGTTGACATCTCCATAATGAGTGGCTTTTGCAACAGCCACGGCCTTCTTTGCAGCTTTCCTCGCTTCTTGGTACTTCCGCCAGTTATCGGCCGTCTTTTCGCCGAGAAACACGTGATAAAGCGACTTCTTCTCTCGCACTTTTGCTTTCACGTCATCTGTCCACAGCCAGGCCTGCTTGTCGACCTTCCGTCGCCCAGGCTTCGTAATGCCGAGTTCCGACTGTGCAGCCTGACGAATCGCGTCGGTCGTTTTCTTCCAAGTTTCGTCGACAGTCGTGACTGTCGGTAACCGCACGCGAGAAATCACAGCTGCTTCCTTCTCTCTCATTCGCCACCACTTGATTCTTGCAGCACCGCATCGCTCGACCTGCTTCAGCCTCGGAGGGACAATCTTCAGAGTGCAGATCAGCGGTCGGTGCTGTGGGGCGACCGTCTCATACGGCACGATCTTCGCGTCTGTGACAAGGCTTCGGTCGCGATCTCTCACAAGGACAAAGTCTATCTGAGACTTGGAGCTCCCACTGTAGTATGAGATAAGGTGCGAGTCGCGTTTTCGGAAGACGGTGTTCACAATGGTGAGGCTATGCGATTCCGCATACTCAAGAATGCGCTCACCATCGGCGTTACGTGATCCGTATCCGAAACCACCATGACAGCTGTACTCGTCTTTCGTAGCACCTACGTGCCCATTGAGGTCACCAGCGACTATGATGAGATCTTTCGACGGTACCTCTGCTGTCTTCTCATCCAGCAGGCTCCAAAACTCATCCTTGGCTTGATCGGAGCAGCCAGTCTGCGGAGCATACGCAGAGAAGAAGTGATAGAGTCGCTCCTTAGCGGCGACAACGATCTTCATCAATCGATCGTCAAAGCGCTCAACGCTTACAATCGAGTCACGAAATCGTTCGGAGACGATTATTCCGACACCACTGGTGGTCCTGGGACTTCCACATAGAACGGCCTTGAAGCCACGTCCTATGTCCCTCGACTTGCGGCAGGACCACCTCGTCTCCTGCACCGCACAGAAATCAACTCTTCTACGCTCCAGTGCTTCAACCAACTCGCACGAGCGGCCCGTCAACGTACCCACATTCAGCGTTGCCACGCGGGTCCTGCTTACGTTACGGGACTTTCGGACTAGCTCAGTTGCCCCCCGATGCCGTCCTCGCATCAGGGACCCTCGCATACTTCTCACACTCGCCGGGCTCTGCGAGTGCGCTTCGGTTCCCGCGGACGCCGTAGCACTATCTCGAAACACTTGAGCTGTCATACGCCATGTGATGTGACATGGGTGTTCGTAGGCCGGCCTGTCACAAGGGCCTGTCGCCTGCAATCGAATGTCCGTGTTCGGCTTAGCTCGCAGAGCGGGCAGTTTCCAGTGGCACCACGTGGAGGAACGGACATCGCCACCGTTCGGATGCATTGCCTGCTTAAAATAAACAATGATCTTTGAGGAATTCAGAGACGTAAGAGGTGGCGTAAGGCGTGCCCATTCCGCGGACTTTATGGATTGTTTGCTATCGAAATCAGTAAAAATGACATTACGTTCTCAAGTGCTTCTTGAACAACGCTTTCGCTCTCCGCATCCAAAGCACTCGTTGCCTCATCCAGCAGAAGCACTGGAGGATTCCTGGCCAACGCTCGTGCGATCGCGACCCTCTGTTTCTGGCCACCAGACAGCTGAACGCCTCCTTCGCCAATACGCGTTTTGTAACCCTTAATTCAAGTCTGGTAAAGGAAAGACAGAACAGTACAGTACCGTCGGTAAACGTTCGCCAAAACGCGGCCGGCGGCGGATTAATCCACCGTTTCCGCCGCTTTGCCATAACTCTCTTCAATGTCACTTCTATTCAATGAAAGGCACATTGTTGGAATCAGAACAACATGATCTACCCAGTGGCGTAAAAATCTTAACAAGGTTTCAAAATTTTTGAGTTCGAGATGGCCTAAATTAGTTGAGCCCCCTTGACCTGATCCACATTCGCCCCTGGGTCTCCCTTAATTGTGCCCCTGGCAGAGATCGAATTTCCCAGCGGAATCTTAAAAATTTTAAACGCTTTCGAAAATATGTTTCATGCTAATTTTAGGTTTTGCCTAATCATGGCGATCTACTTGATATCAAATTTGCCTTGTTTGGCCCCATGTACATCATTCCATGCGTTATCAACTGCCGGTTTTTCCACTTTCGCTAATTAATTACGACCACATCACTTTTGCTCTAGGGCTGAGTTTTGCTGAAGTTTTAGACTTTGAAGTGTGGATTACAACTGCGGGTTTCAGGCTTAGTTTGATCAAAAGTAAGACAGTAGTCAGCCGCCAAATTGGCAGTGCATCAGGGTTCCAGGGAGACACGTCCTGCAGAGGCTACTGTGTAGACCTGTGCCTCCACGAGGCGGATCAGGATGAAAGCTGTATATGTGGTCAGACACCATGCAGAGATGCTGTCCCACAAAAACGGTGGAGCTGGCAGCTCTCGTCTCGGAGTTTCTCTTCCATGGAAAGGCAGTTTCCTTCAAATCCAACATTGAGATTTGACACTGACGTCTGCCCAACCCTCGCAAAAGAGCTCCTACCACTTAGCAAAGCCCTGATTTGCGATATCTTTCGAAATTTTTTCACTCGACTTTAATCGAATTTATTACTTGAGACAGGTCCGATACTGGAGCCCACACTGCTGCCGTAATTGCAGTGACCTGACCTGCCCCTGCAAACATGTGTCCTTTGGACATGCAATCGCTGCTTCTCTCCTCTCACTACTCACACTAACCCAACGCAGGGTCAGGATTGAGGATCCAGAATCAAAGGGGGGTCGCACTGTGACGTCGCCTTTTTCTGGGGGGGGCATCGTACTGCTCCTCGTTTTAACAGAGGACTTTATCGTTTTTTTTTCGTAGTTTCTTGTACACCTTAAAGAATCCAATTCTTTTAATTTCGGCAGTCTTCAAATCAGTGCGGTCCGCTTCAGTTTCGACGTTATGGACGCGACAGTTTTTTTAAACCTGAATGAGCGACATTTGCATGCAAAATTGCACTCTATAAAATATCGAGTGTTAATTGCTAGTAATCACTCAAGTGCTTCCCTTACAAATGTTATCTGAACTTCTGTCTTTTGTTTATCTCTTCACACAGTAAAAAAATAAGCTTCGAGCTTCGATATAATTTGGGGCCGTCTACAAAATTGTGGTTTGCATGAAAATAAAATTATTTTCTACCTAAAGCAAACAACATATATAGCTAAAATTTTGCCTTAAATAGACTCACGTTTTGCTCGATATACAGCGGAAAATACAGATTTCTGAAGCAACCTTCAATATGATCTGGGGACTCCATTTTTCCTATTCCAAAAAAAGTGTCTGAATAGTGGAACCCCACTGATCGCACAGAATATCGCTGCAACAACAAATTGATTTTTAATGATCAAACCTTTAAGGTTTTTCATTCGCACAGGAGAAAACTATTTCCGTGACAAGTTAATCCTTCGAATAGGTCCATTGGTGTCAGAGATCGCTGTTGCCTACACTTAAACTGTCATAAATCGGAGAGCTTTTGGAAAGGCTCGATTTTTGGTTGATTTTTGCGGAAAATCGACCAAAAACCACTAATCATATCGAAGATCGTAGCGGAGAGCCATGTTTTTATCGTATGATACCTAGGGCTTGTATTTTTGTGAGGTAATTTTTATGAGGTATTCCGTTTTCTGGTGTTGTTTCCTAGAGATGGAAGACATACATTTCAGTGACAAGTCATCCCTTTGGTTTCGACTCGGCCATAGATTCAAACAGCAGTTCAGAAAAAAATTTGTAAGGAAACCACTTAAGTCATCATTAATCGATATTTTAAGGAGTACAAATGGTTAGTGTGAGTAGTGAGAGGAGAGAAGCAGCGATTGCATGTCCGAAGGACACATGTTTGCAGGGGCAGGTCAGGTCACTGCAATTAGAGCAGCAGTGTGGGCTCCAGTATCGGACCTGTCTCAAGTAATAAATTCGATTAAAGTCGAGTGAAAAAATTTCGAAAGATATCTCAAATCAGGGCATTGCTAAGTGGTAGGAGCTCTTTTGCGAGGGTTGGGCAGACGTCAGTGTCAAATCTCAATGTTGGATTTGAAGGAAACTGCCTTTCCATGGAAGCGAAACTCCGAGACGTGAGCTGCCAGCTCCACCGTTTTTGTGGGACAGCATCTCTGCATGGTGTCTGACCACATATACAGCTTTCATCCTGATCCGCCTCGTGGAGGCACAGGTCTACACATGTGAAGTAGCCTTTGCAGGACGTGTCTCCCTGGAACCCTGATGCACTGCCAATTTGGCGGCTGACTACTGTCTTACTTTTGATCAAACTAAGCCTGAAACCCGCAGTTGTAATCCACACCTCAAAGTCTAAAACTTCAGCAAAACTCAGCCCTAGAGCAAAAGTGATGTGATCGTAATTAATTAGCGAAAGTGGAAAAACCGGCAGTTGATAACGCATGGAATGATGTACATGGGGCCAAACAAGGCAAATTTGATATCAAGTAGATCGCCATGATTAGGCAAAACCTAAAATTAGCATGAAACATATTTTCGAAAGCGTTTAAAATTTTTAAGATTCCGCTGGGAAATTCGATCTCTGCCAGGGGCACAATTAAGGGAGACCCAGGGGCGAATGTGGATCAGGTCAAGACAATTACGGGCTCGACTAATTTAGGTCATCTCGAACTCAAAAATTTTGAAACCTTGTTAAGATTTTTAGGCCATTGGGTAGATCGTGTTGTTCTGATTCCAACAATGTGCCTTTCATTGAATAGAAGTGACTTTGGAGAGAGTTATGGCAAAGCGGCGGAAACGGCGGATTAATCCGCCGCCGGCCGCGTTTTGGCGAACGTTTACCGACGGTACTGTATAGATCACGTCCTAGAAGCAGCCTTTAGAAACGGTTTAGCGGTGCATCTGGTCACCCTCATTTGAAAACCTTCACCTGGCTGAGATTCATGATAAAGTCGTGAGCGTTCGCCATTGTACAGCATCTCTCCATTTCCTCCTGAGAGATATCCGCACGTCCGAGGCGAATGTTATTCTCCACCTTAAATCTACAGAAAAGTGTCGCTGACTTGAAATAATAGTTGCAAAAAATGTGTATTGGATATTTGTCTCATCAGACCAGGTACCACACGGAGGAGTAACGCAAAGTGCGGAAGAACTCTATGATTAAGAGGATCAACATTAACGCCAGAAGAAGGGCAGTCCGAAGATCCAGTTTGGTACTCTGGTAAAGTATCGCAAATTCTGATGGCTTTCAAGGCAGCACCAATGAGGATCAACCAACTGAACTTGGCTCACATGGTTGCGAAGCTCAGATTGCGGCCCTCGTCTCGGAAGCTCTGATATTGCCAGAGCAGTCCTGGACAGGCAGGTTAACCGGTATGCATCGAAAGATCGCCTCGGACTGCTACTCTCCTGGTTCAAAGAGATACCAAGGTTGGGTGGGTAACTGAATATTACGTGCGCACACACATATCGAGGCATTGCGACTCCGAAATTAGACGAAGTGTGGGCTCTATTTGTTTGGAATGACCACAACTGCGGCCAAAACATGCAAGGCAGGAAAACAAATTTGGTAAATAGGCTGCTCCTCACTACTCTATTAATAATATGTAAGAAGACCTACCGTGTCAGCGAACAAGGCCGGCTCCTGAGACACAACTCCAACGATATTTCTGAGATGCTCGACGTTGAGGTCACCTACAGGAGTGCCATCTAGTAATACCTAAAACTATTCGTTGGAATACCGGAGCTGCTCGACGCAGTTTTCGCCTACATATATTTCAATGTTCACCTTTCCTGACTGCTGTTCATAGAAGCGTAGCAGTAGTCCAACCAAAGTACTCTTTCCGCATCCACTATGACCGACGAGCGCCACGTGCTGACCGCTCTCAACCTCCAGCGTAATTCCCTTCAGTACTTCTACCTAAAGCGTGAAGAATCTCGCAAGCATGAGTTCTCCACAAGTTTCTAAACCTACACCCAGATCTAAATGACCTTGCGATGATAACGACCAGTGGCCGGATCCATCATCTTTTTTAGCGTCTGTCCCCTTCGTAGCGGGGTCCGGTATTCTGGTGTCATGACGCCACCTTTCCCGATCCAGCGCTAGATCGTGGTGGACACCAGCAACCTTCAAGTCCATACGTAACGTGTCAGACCACTCTGTTTCGGGCGCTCTAGGCCGCTTTTCAATTACCGCAAAGTTAAGGCCTATCTTACGGACGCTGTCTTATTCTCCACGCAGAACGTGGCCGTACCATCGTAAGCGAGCGCGCAGCATCTTCGCCTCCATGGCGCTGAGGCGCGTTTTAGCTTCCTTTGTAGTAGGCCAGCACTAAGCGCCGTACATTGCTACTTGCTGGACGACTGCTTTGTAGATCTTCGACTTCAGGTGTTCTGGTATCTTCCTATCGCAGAGCACGCCAGTCCGCGAACGATACTTGGGCCAAGCTGCACTCACGCATGAATTCACTTCAACCATCAGTTTGCCGTCAGACGCTACTATTGATCTCAGGTACTTAAAGACCGAAATGCGTGGAAGCTCGCTAACCTTGATGGAGCTGGACTCGGTAACGTCTGTAGTTAAATACTCGGTCTTCTCCACGTTTAGTCCAAACCGCTCCAAGCGATCACAGCAAGTTTATACCTCTCGCTCGAGTTCACCTTTATCTTCGCAAGCGAGCATTACGTCACCAGTATAAGACAACGTCCAAGGTACGGGTTTCTGAAGATCTCGTGTTATGGCATCCATGACGACAACAAAGAGAAGCGGGGAAAGTGCAGAACCCTGGTGCACTCCGACAGAGATGGGGAACTCATCGAGGTTCCAGCTGCAGCTTGAATTCTACTCCTTGGACAAGAGTAGAGAATTCGCACCCACTCTATGAGCTCTTCAGGAACTCCATGTTGACGCAGGGCGTACCATATCACTTCACGCGGCACGCGGTCAAAAGCCTTCTCCAAGTCGAGGAAGGCTGTATGCACTGGCTTCTGTTTGTCGCCATGCTTATCTAACAGGACGCAGATTTCCTCAAAGTAATCGCGTCCTCGTTTCATTGCCTTCTTGCGGTCCATAAGAAGATGGTCATTCGATTTTTAGCAAGTCGGTACAAATACCGCTCACCATCGCGAGAGTCGAGCTTCTCGTTGACATCTCCATAATGAGCGGCTTTTGCAGCAACCAGGGCGTTCCTTGCAGCTTTCTTCGCTTCTTGGTACTTCTGCCAGCTACGGCTGTCTCCTCCCCGAGCAACACGTGATAGAGCGACTTTTCCTCTCGTACTTTCGCTTTCACATCGTCCGTCCATAGCCATGCCTGTTTGTCTCGCCCAGGCTTCGTAATGTCGATTTCCGACCGTGCAGCTTAGCATAGTGCGTCGGCAGCCTACCTCCAAGTGTCATCGACAGTCGTGACTGTCGGTGACCGCACGCGAGAAATCACAGCTGCTTCCTTCTTTCTAATTCGCCACCAATTTACTCTTGGAGCACCTCATCGCTCGACCTGATTCAGCATCTTAGGGGTGATCTTTAAAATGCAGATCAGCGGTCGATGCCGTAAGGCGACCGTTTCATACTGCAAGACTTTCGCGTCTGTGACAAGACTTCGGTCACGATCGTTCTCAAGGACAAAGACTAACTGAGTTCTCGTGTTCCCACTATAGACCGAGATTAGGTGGGAGTCACGTTTACGAAACACGGATTCATCAACGACTTACAGCGATTTAAGAGAGAAAATATGGCCAAAATCCCTGAGAGTGGAATGGTTCACCGTATCGCTTGATAATCAGCGCTATCAGAGATTTCGGCTGTACTTTTTCTGTTAAATTATTGTAAGCAGTTGATGAATCCAGCCCCTGGTGAAATCACTTCCCAGCTAGTAAACAGACAATAAGGAGACGTACTCACTTCAGGCCGCGAAGGGTAACTGAACCGTACATCGGCGATGGTGATTCTTCCCTTGATGTCGTTGAGATATCGTCCAGCATTCGACAACGAGTCAATTGGAGGCTTCTGAAAGGAGAACGTCTTCCGCGTACGCAGGAGCAACTTCGTTTTTCGTACTGGACTGACTCGATCAATGATGGCGAAGATCGGAGCAGCAGCGGTCATGCTCGAAATGAGGATGCCTATCTGAGGAGCAGCCTGGGCCGCCGCGAAGGCCCCGCCGATCACTGCCCAGAACACGGCGAACACCGTGCCTGGCGTGATCTGGCCGGAGATCACGAGCTTCGTTCCGTACCTAAAACAGGCCACCGTTGCGACTGAAAGAGACAGTGTTAGCCTGAGCTCAGCAGATTAGGGCGAAGCTACCAAAACGAGACGGCCATCGAGCAGAACAGGGCGGCCATGATGAATGCCGTTCCGAAAGAGGTAAGAAACGCTTTTCGGACACCCAGTCGCATTCCCGTCTGCAGATGATCGGAGTATCTAAAGGTTGCTGAGAATATTGATATTGATATATTGATTCAATACACAGCAAAAGGTAGACATCAGAGAAAAAACACAATCACTCAGCACAACTACTAGCAAGACAGAAGTAGACACCTAGCCTAGCGTCGAAAAAATAGAAAAGCAAGGAACGAATAGATCCACTGCACTTTTCAAAGACGTGAATATAGAGCCTGCCTTACGAGTAAATGAGTTGGACCTTGTGGCTTGTTTTTGGAGTGGTCTAGGTGATTTTCACGGTACCTCTAGTTATTGAGAATACAATTTAATAAAATTTTGAGCTGCACATTTTTATCATCGCACTCAAAATGTTGAAAACAATGCGGGCATCCTTGGTTTTTCCATGAGATTCCAGAGAATGCAGTACAGGGTCTTGATTTATGTGAGACGAGTGGAACAACCTCATCTAACTGAACCCATGTCTCAAGTAAAGCTTCCTCTGAAATTTCGTTACCCTTTCCCCAATAGGGATATATGAGGATATAATAGATATGAGGGCCTTGTTGGGAATATCTCTCTGCAATTAGTCCTTGGATCAGCTACAGCCTCCAGCTAGGCTTGATTAAGTAATGCATTTCGTTCGCTTGCTTTTCCGCTTGATACTATTTAGTAGAAGGCTTTTCACGTTTGGTGTCAAAGAACTGCTCAAACGTGTCTCCTATTAACGAAGCTTTTACATAGACTACTATAGCACGAGATGAGAATCATCAGCTATGCGCCTCTGAAAGCAAGCATAATACGTCCTGATACACCTCCTCTACATTTGCTTTTGAATCTCCTCAAGAACTACACATAGTACCGAGAAAAACTTGCTATCCTGAATAGAGTTATCCGCAAGCTGAACAAAAACTCGTCGACACGACAATGCTATGCACGGCAGACCGATTTCTGACTGTCACGAAGTCTGCATTTTCAGTCCGTAAGGACAGCATAATCTGACAGCCTAAGAAGTCGCAACATTCTTGATGTCTTCGTATACCCAAAGACCGAGCTATGTACCTCCTGATTTCCTTTTCTTGTCCATTGAATGCGACAACCGTTCGTATACCGTGAATAACTTCTTCTGCTGTGGAACCGGCATTAATATAGGCATTTTGCTCCTCAGGAACGATTTTAGCCATAAACTGAAAATAACAGCAGTAGAGTAGTAACCAAAGGTTGTCTCTTAGTCATACCTTGGAGGCTATAGCCAGAGGACCGAAGAATATTGGAAAAAACGCTAGCATCACCAGTGTCATCTGCCAGCTGCAAGAATGAATGATACGGAATATCTGCCAGTAATCACTCAGGTTTTCTCGTTGAATTTACGGCAAGGTTTCTCTGATTTCCAAACTTATTTTCCTTAAGGTTTCTTGTCATCTCAGAAATCAAGTGTCGACAAAATCACCATTCTACAGGAGCAGGCTTTCTTCTGTGATTACTCATAAATCAATAAGATTTTGATAATAGTATTTAACATGTACTGAGTCCATTTATTTAAGTAGGATAGAGCGAGAATATCAGCTTGAATCATAAAATTTGCAACATTTCTGTTTTTCATGGGATTCAAAGCAAACTCGCTGAGGTTATGCTCTGTTTCAAAGCGATTGTTTTTGGTTACCGTTAGTGTGACTTGCGTTGCTGAAAAGTTTTATTCTCCAGAACGATGACCACTCAATCAGGCTCGGCAGCAACCCACCGACGGGATGGTGGGGGGGGGGGGGGGGGTCAAACACCTCGAGGAATTCACTAGCAGGTTCACTCCCAACGGAGTAAAATGTGGAGATGGCATCCTTGGAGATGGCAACTTCCTTTCCGCTCAGAAGATCAAAAAATGACAAAACGCTCCCGGGACGACCAACTGCCCCAACCAAAAGGCGCCTGCGGAAATCCATCAAGTCGAGTGCTTCCCAAACCACGCGACAACTGACCGCTGATCTCTCAGTGAACCATCATTCGTCATCGGTACGAGATTGGAAGATCGTCAAATCACCGACCACAGGACCTCATCCGAGTCATCCGATGAAGGAAACTCGACCAAACCGTTGTGCATCCGACTGCGGAGAGTTTCTGCACCGGTTCAAGAGAGGGGCCTGGATCGAGTGCTTACCAGCGATGAAAAGCAAGTGCTCTACGAAGACCGTTAAGCGGTAAAGCACAGGCTAGAATGCAACGAGTCGTTGGTTATGACTTCAAAACTGGAGCTCCACCACAAGATCGTGCACTGGTGGTGTAATAGTCCGATGTATACTTATGCTCTCGCAAAAATTTCGATTATTTAAATTGTTTCAAATACCGAAAATTTTCGAGCATTCAAAGTCGAATATAGTATTCGAAAAACGCGATTTTTCAAATATTCGAATTCGAGTGAAAAATCAGGCTGCGTGACAGACATGATAGACGAAGCCCAGAATAAGAAGCGGAAGCAAGTCATAACGGACCTATTCCTGGTTAAGCACGAGGTCTTTATCGTCAGGCCTTTTATAGACCTCTTTGTGCATCGTAAAAATGAGGTGAAGAACTTACACGTAGTAGGATCAAAGGGCTTATGGAAGTGACACAATCTGCTTGAGCCACTGTAAGCTTCTAGGTCACATGAAACGATCATTTTTGGAATTGGTGACCGACTGACCATTCAGGAATTTTCACGGAACAATGCTTTCACCTAACGGCAGCTAACGATAGACTGACGACGAATATGCAAAACTGTAGCCAATCTGTCCTGCTCATCTAAAAAGGTGAAATATCACGGAATATTGAGGAAGGATGTGAACGAGTGCGGATCTATTAGGAGCAATGCTTCTGAGCTGTCACGAGTCAGATCTTTGAAGTGGAGCAACAGTCACGACCGATGGCAATCTAAAGTTGGAGGTGAATGCGCGCGTGAGTGTAGTCTGGTCCAAATGGCGATCGTTGACTGGGGTGCTATGCGACAACACTTGAGCACCTCAAATCAAAGGTTCATAGAACAAACTTAGTCCCAGTAGCGAAGTACGGTGCTAAGTGCTAGCCCGTGACTAAGGGAGCTGAAAGCCGCCTCAGTGTAATGGAGACGAAAATCCTACGGTGGGACAGCCGGAGTTACGCGTTTGCACCGCGTTCCTAATGACACTAAACGACAGAGGCTCGGTGTCGCCCCGATAGCCGAGAAACTGCGCGAAGCTCGTCATCGATGCTACGCCCACGTCCTTCACGCAAACGACGACACCGTGCGTAAGATTGGCCTGAACCTTGAGGTCCCTGGAAAGCGGCTCAGGGAACGCTCGAAGCAACGTTGGAAGATACATTGCACTTGGACTTAAATACAACTGGTGTGCATCCTAATCAAGCATTTGATCGGGAGAATTGGCGTCCCCATACCGGAAGAGCGGACCGGCCACTAACTAGGAAAGGGTTTCGACCTCCCACGGAACTTCAAGTTGAGACCAGGATCATTAGAAAGAGATCGGAATGCTGATTACGAATATGGGTGTCGAAATTGCAAAATGAAACTCCTAAGCGAGTTATGACCTGCCGAAGTTGGGTGGTCTGACCACGGGCTGGCCGTGAGGAAGAGCTGTCGCGAGAGCGATGTGGCAGTGGCGTAGAAGGAGCGCCACTGCTTGTCGTGTGTGGCGTCGTTGGTTCGGTGCCCATTGCTGCTGGTTTTTTTTTGCAAATCATAATTTATCTTCGAAATGACCTTTTCTCCAGAATTATGTTGATTGTTTGATTAAATAGCCAGAGAAACTACCATACACGTTTGCAAAAATGCTTGAAGGCAAAACCTGCTATGGTGATACTTTTGTTTACTGTTTTACACAAATAGAGTCCAAGTCTTATATTGAATAACTGGAGGTGTTTCCAACATCTTTGGCGTTCATGGAACAAAGCAAAAAATGTGTGAACCAAAAAGGTAAGTAGAATAATGTATGTGTGATAATAAGACAAATGCCGTTGATCTACTGCACTTTTGATTGATGTAGAAGCCCAAAATGTCGTCCACCTATTGCTTTTTATTCACTCACTATGTCCTTTTCACCAGCAAAGGTGGTGTCCGATCTTCTCGCTGATTTTGGGGTGATAGACCACAACGATGCACCAACTCGTGAGGAGAAGAAGATCGCTAGAAGGTCCGCAACTATTCTACGTGACGGCGCAGCAGCTTCAATTGATGTCGGAACGGATGAAAATTTCAGATCAGATGCGTCTACTGATGAAGAGTCCGACTGGAACCATTGCGATGACGAGGGCGAAGAAAACTCGAGCACCACACACGAGAATGTTATACACTTTGACACCAATATTCCTGCCGGGGTTACGTCGCTGATTCAACCACTAGACGTCTTTTTTTCTTCGGCCCGATGAAAAACGTTATGAAAAGGGTCAGGTCGTTTGCCATGGCAAATAGTGTGGAGTTCAATGTGACCCAGAAAAACAGCCTACTGAAGACGAAAATGTCACCATAGCAGGTTTTTTTGCTTTCTAGCGTTTTTACAAACGTGTATGGTAGTTTTCCCGGCTATTTAGTCCAACACGTGTCATAATTCAGAAAGAGGTCAGTTCTAAGACAAATCATGATTTGCAAACAAAGCCAGCTGCAACGGGAACCGAACCTACGACGTCGCACCTGACGAGCGGGGTCAGATTCATCAACCGCTTTAAGGATATATCGGTTGTCGTGTCTGCATCTCTGCATCTCTCTGTATCACATACTACGTAGGCCGGTATGGTGAATCCGCGATAAGATGATACCAGCGGTGTCCTTGATGAATCTGGCCCCAGGAGCAGTACCCCGCGCCACCGCCGCAGCTGGCGGGCCCTTCTTAGGCCTGCTATACTCCCGCGGGAGCTTCCGCGGATGGGCGGAAATCGCGTCGGAACCCCGCGCCGGGCCACTCGTCGCGGCCCGCCACCCCCGCTGTCCGCGGATCGCCGCCGACAGACGACAAGAGGGGTGTTATGCTTCCCGCTCGCGGGAGGGCAGCCGTCCGCGGTGCACTGCACCGCGGAAGGCTGTCGTCCCGCGGAGTTCGGCGCGGGAAACGCGCTCCGATGCGACGCTAGCCACCCCGAGACGACGACGACCGTCCCGGGGTGGCTAGCGTCGCATCGGGGCACCGTCCGTCCACGGACGTCCCGCGGAAGCTCCCGCGGGAGTATAACAGGGGCCTCAGGCCTTACCGAGCCCCGATGACTCACCACTCTCGCGCCGGGAGTGTCGCAGCCATATGGTGAGCCCACCCCCCCCCCCCCCCCGAATCGGCAGGCTTGTTCAGGAATTTCATTTTGCAGTTTTGGCACCCATACTCGTAATCAGCATTCCGAGCGAGGGTGTGCGTTAAATTTTTTCGGTAAATTTTTAACGACCATTTTTTAAAGAAGAATTTTTGCGTTAAAATCGGTAAATTCGTTGATTACATTTTCCTTTATCTGCAGTTAGTTTGGCTGTATTTTGATATGTAAAAAGCCAGATCTTTTACTTTATTGATTTTTCGACTCCATATACATGGCAATATGACACGTTTACAGCGAATTATGGATCTATCCTAGTCAGAGTGGGGGCAACACCAAAGTGCCAATTTCCCAGGTCATCCTATGCCACACAATCATATCCACTGAAATTAAGCAAAAACCCTCGCATTGTGGGACAGCAGCTGAAGCTCTCGTAGAACCGCTACGTAGGGAATAGAGACGCAAAAACTGTGTATGCCCCCTCCTACTTGGATAGATCCCGAATTCTTTGGTTCAGTGCGTTTTTGGAAAATATTTACGACGTCCATAGATCCGCCTGTTTTACAGAGTGGTCCGTTTGTCCCAATAGGTTCTGTTCTTTCTGCAGCCGACAGCAGAGAATCAAATAAACGGCCACGGACCGTTGGCCAAATTTTAATCGAATCGAATTCTATTGCATCGAGCATTCTTGTCTTTGCTATCCAAGTAACGCTTCCCAATTGTTAAGCCTTTTCTTCTCTGCCTTCTGAAAGAAATACATATGAAGCACGCGTACCTATAAGAGAGTTTCTTGCCCTATATTGGCAGTGTTCTACCTTCCCCTTTTCCCTCCTTCTCCAAATAGAATTCGCCACTATCCACCACTCTTTTGCAACTTTCCAGAAGTTGACTAATCTGATTGTCTTATTGAAGCACCTGGTGCCATACTGTACTTTACTGTACTGCACATTTGCTTGAGGTTCGAAATGCTTCGGCTTTCTCAATTTCATCCTGTTTTTGAAGAGCACATTTGATATTGAAGAAGTGTTATAATAAGTCCGCAAATTGGGCGAAGGAATCCGCAGTCACAAGGGGTCTTGCTTCAGCCAAGCCTGGACCTGCAAAGATATACCTTTTTCGAAAAACTGAAAAATCCTAATCCAATAGACCACTTAAAGTAGCAGTTTTTATAAAACCTCATATATAATACTTGACGAAGAGTAGTCATATCTTTCTCTTCTTTATTTAATTTTATTCTTTTCATGTAAATTTGTTCACTATTTCATGTGCACACTCACTATGCTTCTCCAAAAGAAAACTGCCATGAGAACCCTCGAAGAGACGAAAAGGTTGAGCAAAATCGCTGACACGCACGGCATGAAGTTCAATAAAAACGGAGCAATGATAGTACCAGCAGCCACGTTCTATATATAATCGGTGCCCAATGTTGCCTTGATGTAATCCCCAAAAATCATCGCTTGATTCTGTACGAAGAACCGGTCCCATCTTCGGAAAACTTGCGAAGAAGAGGAAAGAGCCTTTTTCATCCATTGTTTCGCTTCCTATTCCTGTTGTTACACATTATTTGTGTTTCGAAACGTTTTCATCGCATTTTCTATGCCCTTTCAAAATCACTTTTGAAGCAAGTATCACAAAATACTCTAAAAAATTGACTGGTTGTTAATTATGAAGAACTAATATGTAGCAACCAGACGCCTAAAATGGCCAAGGAAGGCCAAAAACGCGAAACTACGGCAGAGAAAAACAGGAGGCGCAGGCAAATAAATTGGTCAGGAGCAAGAAAAATGCTAAAAATTCTTGAAATACGAGGACGATATTGACTGCCTATTTCCATTGACTGAAGTAAGTAGGTTTCCTCGCTACCGAAACGATACTTCGAAAACTATAGCAAAAATCGTCCAAAGTGCATTTGCATGAAAGAAAAGCAAAATTTCAACATTTAGAGTGTAAAATGTCGTTAATGCAATTTAACGGAAATTTTCCTCGTTAAATTTTGTTAAAAAGTTTTAACGAAAAATGCCGGTAAATCCGGTAAATCGGTAAATCGTTAATCGTTGAACGCACACCCCTGATTCCGAGCTCTGTCTAATGACCCTGGTCTCAACTTGAAGTTTCTGAAGCTCTCGTTTCATATTATAACTGCTGGAAGTGTCGACAAACTCAGGACAGGTGGTTCACAGTGAAACGAAACAACGCAGTGTTCTCAACCGGCTGGGATAGACTTCAGTAGCCTTTGCTGTTAATTTATGTTGGCTTGTTTGAGATCAGGCTGAATTTCAGAAGCTGTCAATTTATGCTCCATCGCCAATTTCGCGCCGCTCTACTAATCAGTATCTGCACTTCGCAGTGTATGCTTATGACGTGAAACAGTCTTATTTTCTTGCGGTGCAAACTATTCAATATTCTTCCGTCTGAGGTAGAACAATACTATCCTCACAATCGCAGCCTTCCTTCGATCATTTTGTGCGGGAACCTTCGTTGTACGCATTCTTAAAACTGTATCGCATTAGTACTCTCCTATTTGCCGTTTTATAATTTGATGCAGTTCCATTTCTGGTCTTCACATTCCAACCCCTCGAGACCGTGGAATAGTGCTAATCAGCATAGTAAAGGCGCCTTGGATCATTCCAAACTCGGACTCCTCAAACTCTGGAAAAGGCTGCTGGGGTGGCGTTGTCCTCTGGCAGACCAAGATGCAAAGGCCAGTAATGCTCCGCTACTGCATTTCAAAAGAGAAGTCTCTAATGGAAAGGCAAGGGAGCGCCTGACGAATTGCGATCGGATTGGGATCGTTTGGAAAACAACAATTCAAAGCTGCACTTGCCTGTTCCAGAAGGCAACGGTGGTTCCGGCGACGAAGGTGGCCACGTAGGCGAACATCGCACCGAGCTTGTCTCCTATGCCATCACGAATTCGATCAATTCCGCTGGAATGGGTGTGTTGCCTTCAACCGGAACATCTTCCTACCGAAAAGCTCAACTATAATATTTGCCTTCCAAAATGTATGCTCCACAGCAGGCGTAGCAGTAGCCCACAGATGACCGTCGAGACACCTGTAGCACCTCACGTACCTGGTTCCTTATGAAGCATCATCACGAATGTGCTCATTATCAGCTTTCCCCTACGCGTCTCTCCAAATCTCAAATCACCCTCTAAAGCTTCGCAGAGAGTAAAGTAGGAAGATTTCAAACGACGAGAACTGTTGCTGACAAGGAGTTTTGATTAGAACTTCGAAAGAAAGCAATTATTTGACAGGTTAGATAGTGATACCCAGTCCAGAAGTGAAAGCTATTCTCTGAGCAGGAGTGGTCAGCTTCACTGAATGGATAAGCACATTATAGGAAGGAATACTTTGGTGCTAAGCGCCTTTATGAAGCTAATAATAATTGATTGATACCCAAATGCTAGTGCGAGTCGGACTGCAAATACGAGGAACAACATACAAGGATTCTGATGCGCTAAAGGAGTGTGGCGGATCGATTTTGATAAGGTGTGCACTTCATAGCGAAGTCCACAAAATTGTATGAATCCTATAGACGTCTTTTCCCATCTCATTTTGTGGTCGGCTCTTCAACTACATGTAAGCCCGTGGAAGACTTTTTTCTAGCAAGAATCACAAAAGTCAGTGCAAACTCAGATCCCTCGATCTTCGGTTGATTGCGTCTAACTTATCTGTGGTATCCGTTATATTTAAACCAGACGTTCAACGGCCTCCCGACCGCCAAACGTATAATTGGGGGCTTCGCCCCAAACCCGGGGAATAGAACACCCCGAACGTCTTCTTGTCCTCCTAGGCCTTCTCTCATTCATTACAGTAAAAAACTGGTATCGCTATACAGAATGGTACATATAGCAGAATACACAGTAGGGCAACATCTTCAAAACTGCTCCTATGGTGCCTCACCCTCTATTGCACGTACGCGATTCATTCTCTGAAGTACTCCTTCTATGGTCCCCTTTTAATGGTTGTATTACTAGATAAAAAGGACATTACTAGATCCTTTATTGAATCCTCTTAACTGGCGTTCCCTTTATTGGCCCCTTACTAGTCCCCCCTTGACTGGTCCTTCATTGGTACCCCATTTATTGGTCCTCTTCATTGGACCCCCCCCCCCCTTCTCTTCACCGGTCCCCATCGCTGGTCCCACATTCACTGGCACCCCCTTTACCGGTGCCCTCTTCATTGCTTCACTGGTCTCCCTTTATTGGTCAAGCCTTTTTCTGGTCCCTCCTTACTGGAACACCATCCTTCACCACTTCCCTACTGGTTCCATCTTGACTGGTAACACGTCGTCTGAATCCGGGCAGGCCTTTCGCGACATCAGTAACACCTCCTCTGAACCCAGGCACCTGATGACGACATCGGTGACATGTTTTCTCAAGCCGGAAGTGCTTTGAGCGGCATCGTTGACACGTCGTGTGAATTTGGAACCCCTGGCACGACAACGGTGACATGTCGTCTAAATCCAGACAGGCCTTTCGCGACATTGATGACACCTCTTCTCAGCCTAGGCACCTGATGAAGGACATCGGTGACATGTCTTCTCAAGCTAGACGTCGTGACATCGGTTACACGTCTTCTAAATCCAGATATACTTTACACGACATCAGTGGCACTTTTTCTGAATCCGAACACCCCTTGCGCAACAACGGTGACATCTCTTCGCAACCCGGAGTCCTTTGCGCGATATTGGTGACATGTTTTCTGAACCCAGACGCCTGTTGAACGACGTCGATAACACCTCTTCTGAACTCGGACGCTCGCTTTCACGACGTCGATGACACATATTCGGAACTCGGACGCCCTTCGCGTGGCATCGGCGACACGTCTTCTGACCCCTCTCAACACGACGTAGATGACACCACACAATTACAACCCCCTATCCCCACACTTCCTCCCAACACACTCCTCTAGCACTTCTCACTTCAAACAAACACACACAGACAAACGACCGTTCTCGCTTATATATAGAAGGATTATTGTTTTCGTCATTCTGATGTTTTTTTTCTGAATGCACCGCTGAACACACGAGCTGCACCAATTCCCGAAGTTTATTCTTGCTCACGAGTGTGCCACTTTGAAAAAATCTGTGCATAATAATGTAAAAAGCCAACTTCGAATAGGACCTTGATAACGCGAATTTTTATAAAGCCACCACTACTTTGTAAATTTTGCCTTTTTTACGACACTTTGCGGTAAGTGGCTGCTTCCGCTGAATTCGCCGTGGTCAAAAACCATACGTCAAAATGAGTCGAAAACCTATCTCGAGCATAAAACTTTTGAAGAAGAAATCATTGGTTTTCCACTGTTTCATGAGTATAAGGCCACTGACGATACTGGTTTGTTATACCTGCAATTTTTCGCCCTGCCATACCAAAACCGCTCTACATTGGCTTCGTTACCACCCACTATCCTAATGCCAACATATCGCGTGATATCCGACTGTCCCTCAAGGAGAAAATTCAATTTCGAGCGTGATAACAGGCAGGACACTCCACTCGAGAAATCGCTGCCCAACTTCGTCCAGATGCGCTGTGTCCAGCTATCTGAAAGACCTGTTGGCTGTGGAAGAAAAGCAGTGTCCGGAAGACTTCCTGTGCTTTCTGGACAAGATGTTCGACCCATTCAGCGACTTTTATCGAACTCGACGGCTTCGATCTGCCAAGTGAAGGCGGTCTTATCGCTGGATGCATCTGGAGAGCAGCTAGATAGAGCGGCAACATTGTTCTTGAGCCCATGAAGAGGGCCCCGAGACTGACGGATCGCCCCAAGGCCGAACATCTTCAATTTGCGCGTAGAAATATGAGAAGTGATTGGAGCACGGTATGCCATTTTTTCGCTATGAAATTCCTTCCCTTTGAATAAGTCCTGTGCTTTCGAATAGCCTTCTCCGACGAAAAGGAATCCAATTTAGACGGCACCGATGGATCTCACTGCTACTGGCGGGATCTGAGTAAGGATCCACTCGTCTTCAGCAGACGTAATTTCGGTGGTGGCTCCCAGATGGTCTGTGGAGCCTTCTGTAGCTCTGGTGTTCTTCGGGTTGTATTTACCACAGTCGAATGAATTCACAGGACTTTCAAAATACCCTTTAAGATCATCTACTACCATTTCGCGATCATCATACACAGGAATTCACTTTTATGCAGGATAACGCATCGGTGCAGATCAACCATCCTCTGATTGAACTCCGAGAATGTTCAGGTGCTAGACTGACCAGCTTGTTCACAGGACCTGAACCCGATTAAGAACATCTGGAGAATCGTTGTACGTCAGATATATGCTAGCGGAAAGCAATTCAACAACGTCGAGGAACTGCGCAGAGCGATCGAGGCAGCGTGGAACCGTGGACCGTGATTTCCTGTAGCGCCCGGCTAAAAGTATGCCAGACAGAATTTTTGAACCTATTTCCACTCAGGGAGGACCTGTCCATTATTAATTTGTAACTGCTGATTCTTGATTTTCATAAAATGGAAATGTCTCTGAGGTGACCTTATACTTTTGAAACAGTGGGAAACCAATAATTTCTTCCTAAAAAGTTTTGTGTCCAAGAGTGGTTTCTGATTCAAGTTTCAGGTATGGTATTCGACTACGCCGAATATAGTGGAGGCAACCCTTACCGCGAAATGTCGTAAAAAAGCAAAATTTACAATAATAGGGGTGGCCTTATACTTTTGAAACACACTGTAGTGGAGAAGTATATGTTGTGGTGTTATACGTACTCGCTCATTCGGGTAGTGAGTGATCCAGTATCATTCCGATCGAACCATGCCATATCCTGCCTTAGCACAGCACCAAAATAGCGGTTTCGGATTTGGCATACCTGTCTCTCACATACAGTATGCCAGCAACACATCTGGAAATATATTATTTTTTAAGCTCAAAATGTGCTGTCGCGAAATTAGTTAAGAATACTGGACGCTCAAACATATGAAACTAAGACAAAATATGGATTCTCGGTAAGTGCGGCACCTAAAGAATGCAGTTGTACGGCACGGAGCTAATTGTTAGGTATTTAAATTTTAGTCAAAAAGAGCTCTGCTTTATTTTCACACCTTTAAGCCCCGATTTAGAGGAGAGGACACCCTCTTCTTCAAACGTCGTGAACGTTTCTTGGTTATATGAATGGGGTTATATCAGGCAACAGAGAAATAGAGAAACTTATTATCCTTCCCAGACGTGTTTTTTTTTCAAATATACTATTCGATGATTGTAATTTGAGGAGCTCATACACAAATATAAGATTATCGTGCTACTCCTCACCATTTCATTGTACGCCCACTAAAACTGCCATTTGTTGCACTAACAATGCCATACAAGTCCTCTCTGATGGACAGGCAATGTGAAAAGTGCAAGCCGGCACAGCCTTGCTCAACTTGGATGCCACGGAAAATCATATGGATGACACGACTTTCTCAGCGCTCTCGCGAACTCGTCGAGTGGATGTTGAATGGACTACATATACGCTTGTCTAGGGAATTCGAGCGGCAGCCAAGGTCTGAACTTTTCAAATTTCCCTTGAAGTTACTTGCCAGTTAGAGCTGAATTTATATCTGTTATCATGCTATCTGCTATGTAGCTCTGTGCTTCGTTTAGCAGTGTTTGGTATCTGGGCGAGGTCGGCTGAATTAAATTTGGCTGCTCTGGAATTAATGGAATACGGTTTTCAAGGACTTAGGATCCAGGGGTGCACACGAAATTCTGGGCGTTCAATTTTCTTAACGAAATTTTTTAACGGAAAATTTTCGTTAAATTTTCGGTAAGTCGTTAAATTTCGTTAAAAAATACAATTAGCTGCAAACCATTATTTCAACTGAAAAAAATTAGGAAAACCTTATACGTTTCAACTTCAAGAGGTCAACAGCTAAGTTTCAAGGAATGGAGTGTAACACTACAATGTAAAATGAACAAATCCACATCAACAAACACAGAAGAATAAATAAGCCTTCAGCATCAAATTATCTACAGGGTATAGAATAAAAACAACTATGGAATTACCATTCAAGGCAGGATGATCATCGGTAAGGCATTCTGAAATGTGCGATCAGGCAGGTACCCGGAGTTCCACCCTTTCCTAGTTCTTTCGTTTGACTGTTCTACGAACATGAACAATCTCCGTGCAGGCACCAGCCCATTAAGTACAGAAAGAATTAATAACAATACAGTAAAAACCCCTATCAGTGGAATATTAATACGTTGACGAACGCAAATTTTCGACTGCCTGGTGCGTGGGACCAATCTTATTTTTGCAACGTCGGGACAGTGATACGAGTCCCACACTGCCGAGAAAATGTGACACGCCGTCTTCTTGTTAACGTTCAGGAAAGGTAGCTTTCCAAGTTTTCGTTATTAGCGTTTTTGTAAAATAGCTTGAAATACGTCCAGCGGCCGAAAACATTTGCTCCGTCTCGACTGCTCCAGGTGGGCAAAAGTATTTTGAGATGAGCAGCGCCAGGTAAGAATAGGCATATCTAACGAGGGGCTTAAACCAGTATCTTTGTGATTTCGTTGACCTGCTTGGGACTCGGCGAAGAAATTTCTAGCTCCAAAATGCATTAAAGGATAAGGATAAAAGACAACGTTATTGAATCTTTTTTGGGATCTGCCACGCATTCTTCTTCCACGGGATGTCGTGGAGGCGATTTGAATGCGTATTTGACCAATGGCTTGCGGTGGCCTGCCAATGAACAAGTCAGCACTTTCTCCTTTCCAAACCATTCTGGTACCAATTCAACGACCTCAGATGGATCAAAGGCTTGGTTGGCCTGGGGGGGGGGAAATCCCGAAAAAGGATCAGAAACCTGGTATAGGGTGCACGCGACAGCCGACACCTCCTCCGACTGCGCTGCACGCGCCCCAAAAAATGCATTATTTCCAAAAATTTAAAACGAATTGAATTGATAAAAACATCAAAATATTCTTGATGATTTCAATAGTCTCCAGGAACAGTCCTAATCGGGAGGATGAGACCTGCAATATTAGAGAATACTGAGGGTAAATGTGATAAACTCACTGAGAAAAAAGTCCGTTAAAAAATCCGTTAAACTCCTAAAAATTTCCGTTAAATCATTAAGCCAGATTTTACCGAAAAATGCCGTTAATTCGTTAAATTCGTTAAATCGTTAACCGTTCAATGTGCACCCCTGTTAGGATCAGCAACATCGCCTCATTGCAGTGTACGGATTGAAGTGAGCTCACCTGTGAGAGCTCACTTGCTTTAAATGGCGCTCGTTCTTATGCTCATACCTCTAAACTCGTAGCTCTTTCGAGCCGTCGTCTTCCGCTAGCGATGTAAACTGCAGAGCTAGCCTGCCACCAAAGAAGGTGAGATCCGCGTAAAGGCAACGCAGAAGAAAGTGATCCGCTGAATCGTTCGGGAACCGCTTTTAAGCTGCAGAGCATTCGACATAGGTTCGATGTGGATAGCTGATAAATTCCGCGAAGCGCTACTGCAGTGGTTCGCGGAAAAGGAGGAGGTGGCGTAGGTTTTGAAAAAAGAGCCCGGTATGAAGAACGGCCTAGAGGGCATCCGAGGCGATGCCTGATGCTGACCTGATGTGCTATACTGGACTTGCAAGTTACTGTTGCGCACTGTGATCAAGCGCCGCATTGGAAAAAGCAGCGCCAGGGCGCTAGAGAAGAAGATTGCTCAGTCAAGAGGGATAATGCTTAGGATAAAGTGTCAATTATTTATACATTTATTTACCTTAAAGAATAGGCAGCAACCTCGTAAAAGGTGTCAAAAACGCAGTGCTATTATGCAGTAAAGTGTGACATTGGTATATATGTGGTTAATGCACAAATACATTTGTTTCCCGCTGCTTCAGCTCACATTTTGTTTTGTAAAACGATAGCGAAAAACGAATTCTTCAGTGACGTGAACCGTTCGTATATACCGCAGGGCTCGTAGGTAATACATGATAGGACTCGTCACGATGTAACAGATGTTCTACACGCTTTGGTACATTGAGCCCTTGCAAAGTGAACAGCGCGAGTTGACTTCGAAAGGAACTCACGGATAGAAAGCCGAGTGTAAACTGCAGAACGCCAAAAATTGTATAATTGTAGACGGCATTCATGGCAAGTTGCGTAAACTCGTAGTCATCGAAAAGATTCATATCCCATTCGAACTGACCTGAACGGGAATAATAATCGAAGCCAATAAGGCACCGTCTCAGCCACACAAGCAAGTGATTGGCTGCCGCGATTACGGTAGGAGCAACGGCGCATTCTCTTACACCTACGGTGCCTTTTCGCGACATGTTCTAAGCACGATTTAATATAAAAGTTCATTGAAAACAAAATAAATAAACAAACACAAATAAAAGTTGAGCATTTATTTGAAGAACTTTTTCACTATCGTAGAGCACAGTTTCTACTTTATAAGGATGAACCGTTGTCCACGGATCTTCTTCTTTACAGAGTCCTAGGAAAGTCCTTGTTATAGGGGTCTCAGGGAGAGTCAAGCGTGGGATTCTATTTTTGTCGAAAATTTACCACTCTCCCTTCTCTATCGGAGGGGATTTCGTACGACCCCCTCCTGTCTCCGTCACTGTGCTATGCATTATATATCTTAGAGGTCTTGGCTTTTTCAACAATTTATGTGATTTTCGTGCTTCTCTATAGTTTCTTCTTTCCAGGTGTTGCTTCGACGTTGAACAGAGTCAGCTTCGCTCATTGTAGAAGACAGGTTAGCGTAAAAGCTTGGTTTTGCTGCATAATAATCGGTTTTATGGGAAACAATTTCACTTTCCGATGTTGCTACATACTATCAGAGTGGAAAAAAATTGTTTTCGCGATAAGCCCATCTTTCGCATGCGATTGTCTAAATCAGAGAACGCAGTTCGGCATCGGCGAGTGATGCAAAACCGAGACCCCTTATCACATAGAAGTTCGACTTAGAAAAACATGTTTTCATTACGATGTGTGAATCACGGTTTAAAATTTCATACGGCACATAAACCGTAGAATTGATTAGAGCTCTAGGTCAACATTGTAATGATATCCTTATCCGGCTAACGTCTTGCGCTCCTGAGGGTCCATTGCACGCTGCTCTCTCGTATTCGTGCATATCCGTGCACTTTCTACCGTGCGGTTGCAGTGAGCGGTTGCTGGTCTCGCTGCTGGTCTCTCAACTTCGAACTAAAGCTACTCAGATACTTCAGGCTCCTGGTACTACTGTCACAATTGTCATCACTTCAGTAGTTACTGTCGCCATTCTATCGTAGCTTATCGCTTTTTTCTTCAAATCCTCATTTAACGTTGGACAACTTTCTCGTATTGTGTATTGATTGTTTTCCTTCAGTGATCAGTCACGCCACGACCAAGTCGCAGAACTCCACTGAATGCGAGACTCACTTCTAGCCAAGTCGAAGGCCCTAGCTTGAGCACTGCAGCAACTGTTACTTCTAGTAGTGGTGCTAACGCTGAGCATTTATCGATGACTGCGTTCGAATATCTAGATCGATCTTATTATAGCTGAAAATAATGATCCAAAATAGATCAAATGCTGCAGGTTTTAAAGACCAAACTTCCAGGAGACATATCGAACGCGGTAGAAGAGGAAAAGCGAGGTCGCAGTGTCGTCATCAGTGGGCTACCGGCGTCGGTCGCACATATGAAGCCTTCGTTTAAGCAGAAGGAGCTTGAGGAGAAGGTCGAGAGTATTCTGGATATGCTAAAAGTGGAGTGCCGACCGGAAGAAATTTATAGAATGGGTAAATTGGAAGGCGGACGACCTAGGTTGGTAAAGTTACTGTTAACTTCTAATTCCCACTGGCATACTGTGCTCGCGAATGCTCGACTGTTGCGCTCGTCGGAGTCTGATGGCGTATTCGTATGCAGCAGCGTGACTCGGGAGGAGCGCAAAATACCATTTGCGTCAAGCAAGCACATTTCTATTCCGAATCCTGCTTTGAATTTCTGTGCCTGGATCTAATAGATCCTGAGTTTGCTTATACCACCAGATACATTCTTGTCTATAGGCCGCCCAGCGCATCCAGCTACGATGAGGAACAGCTCCTGGACTTGCTAAGCAATCTGTGCTCTGCGAGTTCAAGGCTAGTTGTACTTGGAGAATTCAATTTGGACTATGATTGGGTGAATCAAAGGCCGCGTAGTTTATCATCTGCCTCTTTTGTTAACTTCTTTAATAGTTGCAATCTTGTTCAATGTGTGACGAAACGCTATCCTTGATTTAGTAATGTCATCTCTCCACGTCTGTACCGATGTTTTATATCTTCCTCCATTTCATACGTCAGACCATATTATGCTTGAGTTCCGCTGTACTACTTCGTATAAGCCTCCTCAACTATTAGGTTGTAACGAATTAAATGGCACTGGCTCGCGCCATTTTTTGGCGCGTCTTTACGCGTTTGATCAAGAACAAACCGTAACATGTGGCATATCATTTAGAAGCGCAAACTTTGCTCTACCGGCGAATACCAAATTTTCTATGTAAAGGTGGGAAAACTTTAGAGTTTTATTGACTTTTTGCAGATGGACAAAAGGGTAATCCGAGGCATTTACTTGTATCAATTCAAGCTGGGCACTACAGCTAAGGAGGCGGACGAGAAGATCAACACCGCATTCGGTCAAGGATGTTCCACAATTCGGACGGCGTATCGTTAGTTTCAAAAGTTGTAATTCAACCACATTTGCGGAATTCATTGACTTTCTCCACGGCCTCTGTGACGAGTGGAGTGGCCACATTCTTCATAATTTCCCAACAATTGAATGGTGCGACATGTCGCATAGAGCAAATATTTCGACAATACCCTCATCTCTATTTGTTGATTTTGCCACATCACTGAACCTTAAGCAGTTGGTATCTCAACCCACTCATGGTCTAAATATACTCGATATACTTTTAGTGTCCCAGCCTACCATAATTGAAGCAGTTTATGTCCTCCCACCGTTCAGTACATCAGATCACAACACCGTTTCGTTCAGAATTCGTGGAACAAAGAATCAGCCCACTAAGAGGTCCAAACTAATCAGAAACTTTTCCGAGGGTGACTATGACTCGATAATTTCTTCGTTAGCCGAAATAGACTGGGTTGGAGTAAACAACTGTTCACCTAATGTTAACGTTTTGTACAAGAACTTTGTTGAGATATGCCACAACCTTATCGCGAATCACGTGCCTTTATTACGGCGTAGTCATACTTGTGATAGTTATCCAAAAAATTACTTGTCCTCAAATCCAAAGTTGATCGGCTTTACTACTCTACCTCGTCCATTAGGGACTCAAGATATATCAAGTTCTCGCGCAAACTTAAGCGAGCCGTTGCTAGCTATCAAATAACTGTGGAAAAAAGAATAGCTCGTTGTGCTAAGCTATTTTTCAGTTTTTGCAAGAAGAAATTAAAATTAGAGGAGACTATACCTTGTTTGATAGCAGGCAATACTTTAGTTAGATATGATAACGATAAGTGTAGGCTCTTTGCCGATTACTTCAAATCAGTCTATAAACCTCCACGCGATACCGGAGCCTATCTACCCTCTATGACCGACAGTGAGCTGAACTGGGTTGACATCACTAAAGAAACAGTTTACAGCGTACTACGGAAACTGCCTAACAGATTTTCCACATCGTCAGATAATATAACATATGTCTTTTTGAAGAGGGCAGCGCTCGGTCTAGTTGGCCCGTTGACAATCCTTTTCAACAGATTTTTACTCGAAGGTGATGTTCCCCGACTTTGGAAGGTTGGTTTTGTGCGTCCTATTCACAAAAAAGGACCAAAAAACGAGGTTGTCAATTATCGACCCATATGTCTTACCAGCTCGACCAGTAAGGTTATGGAACGTATTTTATGCAAAACGGATCTCCCTCGATAGCCCCTCCACGGATCTCCCTCGATAGCCACGGATCTCCCTCGATAGAGAGCCTTCGGGCTCTCTTGTTAAGAGGGATCTCGGGCCGCTTGTCGCAGGGCCACGTGGCGCGTCCCCGGGTGGTGGATAGGGGAATTAAACGCGAACCAAATGCGACCGTGTACTGCCCAGAGACGCAGGTGGGATGCAGGGGATGGACTCCTTGCTCCTGCTGTGTCGGGTCGACGCGTTCCTTGTGCGTGGGAGCGGCATGTTCGTGCACAGTGTGCGCGGATGTGTCCGTGACTGCGCGGATTGTAACTGTGTCGGCTCGGCCAAAAGCTTGCACTCGGTAGACTGGGAGTACATCGTAAGGCGATTCGAGGCCGCCTCAAAAGTCTCGCCCCGTCCCTTCGGGCAGTCTGGCTGGCTGCCCGGAGTTCTTCGCCCGCACGACAGAGCCTGACTAGCTACCCGTGTTGTATGGAAGTCAAACACAGCAGCACTAAAGGGCCTCATTCCCCTGACCCCGAAAGAGCCCCCATTTCTGCAGCGATGGGAAGGACGAGTACGGAGAGGCTGCTAAAATCTCAGGGCCTAACCAGGCTGCGCAAATTGAGAAGGACTAGGATGACGATCTGTACTTACAACGCCCGCACGCTCGCATCGGAAGTATTCGTCGAGGACGTGATGATGCAAGCCAGGAAGATCAAGTACGACGTCATCGGACTGACCGAGACGAGAAGACACCACCCCCTACACGCCGCCTACGACTCCGGAGAAGAACTGTTCCTCGGAACATGCGACAGCAGGGGAGTAGGCGGCGTTGGTATCCTCGTCAACACGCACTTGGCCATGAACATCGATTCGTACGAGTCTCTGACAACCCGAATCGGACGTCTGCGACTGAAGCGATGTGGTTCCGTGCCAGCTTTGACCGTATTCGTCGCGTATGTCCCAACATCCGACTACGACGACGAAGACGTCGAGGCCTTCTACGTGGAGCTGGAGAAGTTCTATAAGGAAGATCACACCTTCTACAAGGTGATCGTCGGCGACTTCAACGCCAAGATCGGACCGCGAAGGTCGCCGGAAGAACTTCACATTGGAACCCACGGTTTGGAGTGGAACGAGCAAGGTGAAAGGCTGTCTGAGTTTATCATGTCGACCAAGACCATCCATGGAAACTCGCAGTTCCAGAAGCCTCCCTCCCTACGATGGACCTGGGAATCTCCCGGTGGCCAGTTCCACAACGAGATCGACCACATCATTTTCAATCGCAAGTATTGCCTGACCGACGTCTCCGTTGTCCCCAAGTTCTACACGGGATCGGACCACCGCCTCCTTCGCGCGAGGTTTCGCTTTTCGCGTCAAGGAGAGAAGGCCGCGAAGTTCAAGAAGAGGAATCCCAGAACGACCATCAACTGGGACCTTTACACCTCTCTTGCCGGTCTTTGGGAAGATGCCGTCATGGACAACATCGACGAGGAATACGACCGCTTCGTGCACCATCTCCACGATAGTGCTAAGGGAGCCGAGAGCATGAAGACCACCAAGAGACGCCTGTCTCCGGAAACTCTCGAGCTTATCCGCCAGCGTGGAGTAGCACGAGAGTCAGGCAACTACCAGCTGAAGTCCGAGCTTGCGAAGCTATGCAGAGCGGCGATAAAGGAAGATCTCAAGGAGAGAAGGGCGGAAGTGTTGGCTGAAGCAGCAGAGGCAGGGTTGAGCATCCGCAATGCCAGCCGAAACTTCGCCAACTTCAAGACCAAGATCACCGCTCTCCGACGTCCTGACGGAACCGTCACCTCTTCCAGAAGGACCATGGAGAAGATCATCCACGACTTCTACTCCGATCTCTTCGATAGCCACGTCCACCTGTCCCCATGCCATCTTCCGCAGGATGGATACGTCGTTCCCTCTGTTCTCCCTTCCGAGATCCGACACGCCATCTCGTCGGTGAAGAAACGTACAGCACCCGGCCCTGACAGGATCAGACCCGAACACCTGAAGAACCTCCCGCCAGCGCTCATCAACACCCTGGCGCGGCTCTTCACACGATACCTGTCGGAGTGCAAGGTTCCATCTCAGTGGAAGACCAGCAAGACCGTCTTGCTGTACAAGAAGGGAGACGTGCACGACATTGGCAACTATCGCCCGATCTGCCTGCTGTCCGTAGTCTACAAGCTGTTCACTCGAGTCATCCTGAATAGGATCAGCAGAACGCTGGATGAAGGACAGCCACGCGAACAAGCAGGATTTCGGAGAGGATTCAGCACGATCGACCACATACACACCATTACGAAGCTCATCGAAGTGTCGCGAGAGTATAAGCTGCCGCTGTGCCTTACGTTCATCGACCTGAAGAAGGCATTCGACTCCGTCGAGACTGAAGCGGTACACGAAGCTCTGCTCACTCAGGGCGTTCCTACTCAGTACATCAGAGTCCTTCGAGACCTGTACAGTGGATTCACGACCAAGATCTCTCCATTCTACAACGACGTCGTCATCGATGTAAGGAGAGGGGTTCGGCAAGGGGATACCATATCCCCGAAGCTCTTCAGCGCCACCCTCGAAAACGTCATGCGCGAACTAGAATGGGAAGACATGGGAGTGAAGGTCGACGGCCAGCAGCTGCACCATCTTCGTTTCGCTGACGACATCGTGCTCATAACACCGAACATCAGCCAGGCGGAGCGAATGCTGGCCGACTTCGATCGTGTATGTGGGAATGTTGGACTGCAGCTGAATCTTGCGAAGACGATGTTCATGAGGAACGGACAAGTTTTTGATGCCCCATTCTCGCTCACGGAACGAACATCTCCGAATGCTCCAGCTACGTGTATCTGGGTCGCGAAGTCAATATGGCCAACGACCTAGCGCCGTAGCTGAGCAGGAGGAAACGAGCGGCTTGGGGAGCTTTTAAGAGCGTCGAAGAAGTCGCGAAGAAGACGAAGAGCGTCCGACTCCGTGCCCACCTATTCGACTCTACCGTTCTTCCTGCCCTAACATACGCCTCAGAAACCTGGGCTATGCGAAAGCAGGATGAACACGCGATCAGCGTCGCGCAGCGTGGAATCGAGAGGACGATGCTCGGAGTGACACGACTCACGCAAGTGAGAGAAGGCCTCCGGAATTCCGAGCTTCGCCGACGTTCGAAGATCAGAGACGCTGTCGCGTGGGCCAAGTTATCGAAAATTAGGTGGGCCGGCCACGTAATGCGCTTCGCAGACACCCGCTGGACGAGAGCCGTTACCTACTGGATTCCGCGGGATGTCAAGAGAACACCGGGACGCCCACCAACGCGTTGGTCGGACTTCTTCGTGAAAGCCCTGAACGACCGATATGACGCTATTCGTGTCCCTCGAGCGAGGAGGATCCATTGGACCACTCTGGCACGCGACAGGGACGAATGGAGACGCTGCTGGCGCCCGCTCGAGCAAGTCGATGATCAATGGGACGACAGGTGATACAGGTGATTTTATGCAAAAAAATCTCCGAGTATCTCAAGGTCAATAACCTCCTCCGAAAGGAATGGATTTTTAAAACAACAACATCCGCTCTACTTTCCACTGTTGCATTGTGGCACATAGAGCTTGACAAGGGTAAACACGTCTCTGTTTGCTACCTAGACTATGCTAAAGCCTTCTACTCAATTTCCATACCTTTACTTGTTAAAAAGCTCTCTTCGTACGGAATTAAGGGGCAGCTGTTGAAATTTTTGCACTCCTTCCTCAATGACATAGTACAGTCTGTTGTACTTAACGATAGCTTTCTCCGTCCTACCCCTCACTAAGTGGCGTTCCCCGGGGAACCTGTTTGGGACCACTTCTGTTCGTAATCTTCATTAATGATTTGCCGTACGCTCTCCCACCCGACTGCGTATTCAGCATATATGCCGACGACACCAAAATATTTACAGTTAACAATTGCCAAAAGCTTCAAGATGCAATAAATTCTGTCGAACAGTGGTCAGCAATGTGGGACTTAGACATATCCGTGCAAAAAACTGCTGTCATAAAACTAGGACGAGGTCATCCGAATTTCTCTTTCTCACTACGAGGAACTGCGTTGAATTGTGTTGAACAGATACGCGATTTAGGGGTAGTGTATGATACTCATCTCAATTTCGACAGCTACATTCATGATAAACATTTACTATATCGGTCGCAGTGAGCGGTCGCTGTTCGATTCCGTCTGCCTTTCGTTTTGTGTTTTTCTGTGTGGGCTATAGCTTACGTTCGCTTTTGCTATTTTTGGTAAGCGCAGTGCTCTAATCTACTGAACGACTTGAGTCAGTGTACTTTATTGTCTTTGTTGCCTACGTACGCGCTTTTTTTGTTTCTCACTCTGCAAGTTCGATTCGACTTCGATTGATTGCGGCTCCGGTGACCTATTATGCCACGTCCACGACGCACTTCCCTCAGAAATCAGGTCGATCAACCTCATATTGATGAAGTTGGCTCAAATGCAGATACGGCGAAGGATTTTTCCACTTTTTGCGCCTCTGAGTACTTAGATCTAATTATTGCCGAAAACAAAGATCCCAAGATCGACAGAATGTTACAGGTGCTCAGGACCAAAATACCCAGCGATATATCCAGAGCGATCGATGACGACAAGAGGGAACAGAGTCTCGTCATATCTGGTTTGCCAGAATCGGCCGCTTCCATGATGCCCTCCCAGAAGCAGAGAGAATTGGAGCAAATGTTGAAAGTATCCTTGATATTTTAAATGTTGAGACCCGTTCTGTAGAGCTTTATAGAATGGGTAAACCTGACAGCGCCCGCCCTCGCCTAGTTAAGTTAGTGTTGCCTTCAAAGGCCCAATGGCTGACAGCTCTGTCGAATGCCCGCCTACTGCGCTCTTCCGAATTCAGCGACGTATTTATACGCAGGAGCAGGACTTTGGAAGAGCGTAAGAAGGAATTCGAACTCCGTCAGGAAGCGCGAAAGCGAAATGGTGAGTTCAAACAAAAGCAGTGGGTCGCATATCGTGGTGCATTAGTAAACGTTAAGGACTTAAGATCTAAACCAAATTCGAGAAACGTGCAATTCGTCAAGGCATCCTCCCAAGCTTGAGCTGCTTTCTCTTTAATGCCAGGAGTATTGTGAATAAGCTTCACCATCTTCATTACTTTCTTTCAACAAATGATCCCGATATCGTTTTCATAACCGAGACCTGGCTTTCAAATAACGTTTGCGATAGTGAAATTGTAGGTGGACTCCCCTACGTTATCTTTAGAAATGACCGCTAAACTGGCAGAGGCGGTGGCGTCTGCTGCTTGTGTAAAGACGTACTCTGCATCAAGCAATCCTTTTCTCATTCAGGAATCCCATTTAATAGCTTGATTTGGATCTTTTGAGCCTTGACGTTGCTAGCACCACGAGAGTCGTTCTTATCTACAGACCGCCGAGCTCTGCCAGGGATGACGATGATAAACTTATGGAATTTTTGATTAATACATGCTCCGATAGAGCTCATATAGTCCTTCTTGGTGATTTCAACCTAGACTATGACTGTAATGCAAGATGTCCTGTTGGACCATCCTCTGCAAAATTCTTCCGCATTTTCAGTGACCTCAACTTGGAAAATAAAGTACTTGAGCCCACTCGTTCTGGCAGCGTCTTGGATTTGATTTTGTGTTCCAAACAAATGGTTGCGGATGTACAGCACCTGCCTCCTTTTCACACATCTGACCATATGATACTTAAGTTTCGCTGCTCCTTTCCAGCTTTATCTTCTGTAATGCTTCCACCTATCCCCAATTTTTACAAGGCAGACTTCATCGCTCTAAACCAATACTTAGCCTCCATTAACTGGTGGCAAGTCTTCCAAAACTACTTATCAGTAGATGACCTGTACAAGAGATTTTGCCTAGTCATGTATGAAGGCTTCAAAAACTTTGTTCCCTTTAGCTTTCGATATAAGGCACCACCAAAATATCCGCGTCACATTCTCAATCTTTTACAACAAAAATCAAGACTTTCTTTTGACTCTTCTAGTACACTCTACAGGAAAGTATGTTTTGATATAAACTTCCACATTAAGAAGTTCCATGCATATTACGAAAGAAAATTAAAGAAAAAGGCGTCCAGTAGACATTTTTTTTGAATACATTCGGCATAAAATGAAGGGTAACGCTAAGCTTCCTGTCTTGGAGGATGGTGGCCGTAATCTCTTGTTTACCGACCACCAGAAAGCGGAAGCGTTTGCTGTGTACTTCTCTAGTATAGTTTCCGCTAGCAACATGACAGACGTGATGCCGTCTATTTCTTTCAGTGATCGTCCACACCATAGATTGAGTAATATTATTTTTGACCACAAAGACGTAATGAAGTACTTGCAAACCCTGAAGGATCCTTCTTCCATTCCCTTCGATGGAATACCACAAATTGTTTTTAAGAAATGCGCCAAAAACCTCTGTAAGCCTCTGTCAATTATTTTCAACATATCCTTTATGTTTCATACAGTGCCCTCCATGTGGAAAGAGGCACTTGTCACACCGATTCCAAAAGTTGCGAATTCGAACACACTGTTAAACTATAGACCAATTAGTATCACTCCTACACCGATAAAGATAATGGAAAAGATTATACGTGAGAAGCTAATAGATTGGTTAGACCGTTGTAAGTTACTGCCGTGCGAACAGCATGGGTTTCTCAGAGGTGCTTCAACTACTACTCAGTTACTGGATAGTACCTCTGATTGGTATTGGGCTTTGAATCGCAATCTTTCTGTGGACATCATATACTTTGATCTTTCAAAAGCGTTTGACAGAGTTAACCACTTTAAGCTCGTCCGTAGGTTGAAACAGATCGGAATTGATGGTATTCTCCTAAAGTGGTTTGAGTCGTACTTATCAGAACGACACTTGTGGGTCAGAATAAATGACTGTTTCTCGAGTCGTTACCCTTGTTTGAGCGGGGTCCCTCAGGGTGGAGTACTATCACCCCTGCTTTTTATTATCTATTGTTTCGACCTTCCTGACTTTCTGAAAACACACCCGTCGATAAAGGTGCAAGTTTTTGCGGATGATATAAAGGTGTATGGTGCCTATGGGAAGGAGGACAAACATGTCATTCATACTACCCTGACTGAGTCTATTTGTAGACTGATGAAATGGACTGATTTATGGGATCTCCCGGTTAATCTCTCAAAAACTTATGTATTGCACATGGGGCAAGATCATGGTATGCAGTGTATTAACTCTGACACTGTGTTCCAAAACTGCAACGAGGTGAGAGATCTAGGCGTTCTAATAAACGAATCCCTCAATTTTCAAGCACCCATAAATTACATCGTTCGTAAAGCTTTTAGTAGTGTGTTCTTTCTTTTTAGAAATATATATTCAAACGACGCGAACATTTTTCTGAGGCTCTACAAAGCTTATGTGCTCCCACAGTTGGAGTACTGTTGTCAGCTGTGGAATCCTCACGGAAATAGGTGACTCCAGACTCAAATTGAAAAGGTTCTGCAGACCTTTACTAGGATGCTCACATATAGGATCTTGAACACAAGAGAGCACAACTCATTACCAAACTACACTACAAGGCTTAAGAATTTTGGTTTAAAGGGCCTATTGTATCGTAGAGTTTATCATGACATCGTCCTTTGCTTTAGAATACTACGGATAAGCTTAAACCTAGCAAGTACTGGGTTTTCAGACCTACCTTAGGCCGTACTACTACCTTCATGATTGACTGCCCTCCCCTTAGAAGGCAGCACTGGTCTAAAATTTACAATTCTTTCTTTTATCGTACGGCTCGATGGTTTCAGCTGCTGCCAGAGGGTATTCTTAAGTCTCGCAGTCTTTCTGAATTTCGAAGCAGACTCAATAAAATTGACATTCTCTCTTTACTAAATATTCAGGATTTTTAGAGTCTAATATGTATTTTCAGGTCCTATTGAATGTCCTCGTGGCGCTATGCCGTAAGTCGTGTAGATTGTCATGTGTTTCCAGCACTTTTCAGCCTCTAGTTCTCGTAGTTAATGTGATGACACATTATGATTTCTTGCAGGCTTCTCACAGGAATTTCGAGCCATTCTAGTTTTGCGACAGATTCCAGATTAGCCATTGCCAGATAGGAAATGACCCTCTGAGTGCTCCTGAGTTTTTTTTTTGCATCAACTCTATTCGGCGAAAAGAGCAGCACTTTCCTTGCGTCTTTTTAGTGGTTCGTGTTCCAAAACTGAATCCCTGTTTTCTTCTTCGTCTTCACTCTGTTCACTAAGCCATTTGTGTTTGTTTCTTTCGGATTGTCAAAAATTTCTGATGTTAGATTCGTTTCTGAACTAGGGTCTTCCTAAAATTGGATGCCTTCTTTTTTCTCTTCACTTGGTTCCTTGAATCATTATGCCTGCCATCATTCTTTTTTCTGATGTTAGTGGTTGCTTTTATGCTAGATACAGAGGAGCCCATGCAACTCCCCCCTCAGATATATTTTTTTGTTCTTCAATCAAATATTTATATTTTTTTCTGAGTCAATATCGTATACGGCTCTACTTCCTAGCAGTGTTTTATTGCGAGTTCGGTTAGGTCAACTCAGTTCCTATGGAAGCAGCTTTGAATGGAAGCGTAATAGCGGCCTAGGTTTGCCCGGAATTAAGACCGGACCCCTAGGTGCTTCCTTCTTTTTAGCTGCTCGAAAGTGATCTCCTCATCCTCGGAATCACGCCATAGGACATACTGATTGACTAGCCTGAGACTTGCATTGCTACACAATAGTCAATCTACTTGATTTAATTGTATTAAATGAAGTGGACTTTTTTAAATTTTATTCTCATTGTTTTATGAACACTCATCGTTCAGGCTCCTTGTATATTTTTTTCTCTAGTGGCAACACATTACCGAAAAATACGAAATAGCAGTGCATAATGATTCTCTAATTTTGCTTTGCTGATCAGCGTTGTTGACCATATTTGTGCGGATTGTTTTTGGTTTTGTGTTTCTGGATTGCTGTTTGTGATTCTACCCTGTTTTGTTATGAGCGCACTCAAGGTGCAATTATAAATAAATAAATAAATAAATAAAGTAAGAGATGCCCTCAAGTGTTCAAACTTAGTTCTAAGAGGCTTCAAAATGCGAGATCCTGTTGCGCTCTTCCGACTTTTCGTTCTCTACGTGAGGCCATTACTTGAATACTGTACGCCCATATGGTCACCACAAAACGTATCTCTTATAGAAGAAGTTGAGAAAGTCCAAAAGAGCTTCACATATCGCTGTTTTTGTCGCTGCGGTTTGCCAAGTCTTTCTTATGAAGAACGTCTTTCCAGACTCTCTGCAGTTCAGACGCAAAATATCCGACTTCACTCTAATGTACAAGTTGACACAGATGAGATTGGCCTCAATATCTACGACCTTTTCGAACCAGCAGCCAGTGTTGGCAGACTAAGGGGTCACCTATTCCGTATTCGACCGGATAAGCCTAATACGGCTACGGCAGGTTGCTGAGTGGAATAGTCTGTGCCCTGACTTGTTCATCCACCGAAAATCCCACGCATTTCAAATTCGCCTAGCTCAACAACTCAGAGCGCCGACCTGATTGTTAGCGGGCCACTATCTATGCATGGCAGCTCTATTGTACGCATACGTTATATGTACGCGAACATTGTACGCATTGGAGCGCGCCACTGGCAGCGGCGGCGCAACGTCCTTGTGCGCTGTCTGCAAACAGGCGACCAAGGTTCGAACCCTGCATGGTGTAGCGACCTGCGAATCTTTATTGCACCTAAATAGCTCTTGTTCTTGCCAGTGGCGGTTCTCTCCTCTTGCTGTCGGCCTTGGGGTGCGAGTCCGCGCTGGTTCCTGGCTGGCTGTTCACTCCTTGTGGTTGCGTCCGTAGTCGTCGGTGGGTTGTCCTCGGTGAGGCGAATCCAGGGCGGGTAGGACTAGCGAGCGATGAAGTTATAGCGAGCCCTTTCCAGCCCCTTATATAGACGTGCAGACAGTTCTAGAAAGATCAGTCGCCTCATAGTTCAAGAGAATTGGTCTTTATGACTGTGTTGCCATGCACGTTATGTTGAGCAATACTTGGGATTTCAGGAAGGTTCTGTTTTTTTCGACCGAGGCCTCTCGATGCGTAGTCGATGGATTTGCCTGCAGACGCCGTTCAGCTCCAGGAATTAGACAATTTGTTCCGATCACAAAAGTCTTCTGCTTTTATAGAAGTCACCTTCTCGATTCTTTTCTGGCTAGCCTCGTGCGTTGCTTGTGCTACATGAGTGTGTCAATTGAAAACGGCTATGTAATAACGTCTCGTTCGCTGCATTACACTATTTGTGGGTATTTAGCAGAATGCCAATAGATCCTCACGACCTCCCAAGACAGCCTTTGGGGTGCGTACCAGTTTAAAGAGGCCTTTGAGATACAGGGCCCGCCCCAAAGGTTAATTGTCTATTATGCCTACTGGTAGTAGTATCGTGAGGCATCTGCTAATGTACATACCCGTGGTCAGCGCAGCTCCGTCATGACATCTCCAGGTGCTCCACTCAAGCTCACACGTATTTTTGTCACGACTCACTCTTGTATGCAATCTCGCAGCGGCCAGGCGTATTTCTGCCCGTTTTCTATCCCTCTTTTCTTTTTTCTCTCTCTTTTTTCTCAGCTTCTCTATGTTTTTTGCGAAGTGCCAACCATTATCTGAAATCTTCCTTGTTTACCTATGCGTGCCATTATTTGTGTTGGTCAAATAAATAAAAATAAAAGTTCCGGAATGGAGATGAGAGCTTGGAAGAACATGAAGGTCGTGGGAGGCATAGTGGTGTTGATGAGGACAAGCTGAGAGATGTGGTAGAGGAGGATCCACACAAAGGTACCAGGGAGATAGCGAAGGTTCTTGGCGTCAGTCACAACACAGCTGCCCGGCATCTGAAGGAAATTGGAAAGACCAAAAATCTGGAAAGATGGGTGCCTCACGAGCTGTCTGAGGAGCAAAGAAACCGTCGATATGAGATCTCGTCCGCACTGCTTCTACGGAACGAAACGGACCCATTCCGTGATCGCATCGTAACCTGTGACGAGAAATGGATAATGACAACAGGCGACGATCGGCACAGTGGATGGACAGCCAACCCCAAGGTTTTTGCGAAGCCGGAATTGCACCAAAAGAAAGATGGTGACAGTATGGTGGTGTTCGCTGGGAATTATTCACCACAGCTTCCTCCCTCCCGGTGAATCCATCACGGCAGAGAAATACTGCATTGAAGTTGAAGAAATGATGAAAAAGTTGAAGGATATCCGGCCGGCCTTGGTAAACCGAAGGCGAGTTCTCCTTCTGCACGACAATGCTCGCCCCATGTAGCACGAATGACGTTGCAGAAATTGAATGAGGTGAGCATTGAAACTCTACCACATCCTCCGTTTTCTCCCGACCTCTCCCCAACAGAATACCATTTCTTCAAGCATCTTGGCGACTTCTTGGTAGGGAAAATATTCAAATACCAACAGGATGCCGAAAGTGCCTTCGAAGAATTCGTCAATTCCAGAACTTCTGATTTTTATGCTACTGGGATAAAAAAGCTTGTGTCACGTTGGCAAAGATGTGTAGAATCAGAAGGTTTTTATTTCGATTAATAAACTTGCCTACAAGCCGAGATATTAACTGCTTAAATTTACAGTGGTTCAGTGCCATTTATTTCGTTACAACCTAATATTTCCTATGCCGAATTTTTTCAAAACCGACTTTACTAGCCTAAATCGTTACCTCGCGTGTATAAACTGGTGGAGCGTTTTTGATGGCTTTCAATCTATTGATGACCATATATGAGGTTTTGTGCAGTAATGTATGAAGGATTCAAAAAATGTGCTCCTCTGTGTTATCCTGGTAGCAAAAGGACAAGGTATCCAAAGCACATGCTAAACCTTTTGAACCAGAAGGCGAGGCTTTCCCCATCTTGTGCGCTCTATAAAAAAGGGTGCTCCAATGTTTTCATTCATATTAAGAAATTCCATGCTAATTGTGAAAGATTAGCAAAAAAATCGTCCACAAAACAATTTTTCGAGTTGGTTCGCAGTAAGATGAAAGGCTGTGGGAATCTCCCGACAATTGAGGATGAAAATGGCAATGTGTTCGTAACTGACAAGCAAAAAGCAGAAGCATTTGCGAAATATTTTTCTAGTGTGTTCACTTCCAGAAATGCGAGGAATTATAATCAACGCTTTTGCTCAAATGGATTGCTCAACGGCCGCAAATTCGAGAATACCACTTTCAATCACAATGACGTGCTGAAGCACTTGCTAGCTCTAAAAGAATCCTCATCCTCTACTTTTGATGGGATACCTCAAATAGTGTTTGAGAAATGTGCCCAACATATTTGTAGACCTTTGTCAATGATTTTTAATATTTCCATTATGCTAGAAAGCGTCCCCTCAATATGGAAGGAGACACCAATACCAAAAGGCTCCAAATCGAATATTGTAGCCAATTATAGACCAATTAGCATTTTACCGCTCCCAATAAAAATATTTGAAAAGATTTTACGTGAGAAATTCCTTGACTGGCTTGAGCGTCAAAATTTGCTCCTACAAGAACAGCATGGTTGTCTAAAAGGTGCATCAACTACTACCAACTGCTTGATAGTAGTTTTGACTGGTACTACGCCATGAACAACAACCTTGCCGTAGATGTAATTTACTTTGATTTAGCTAAGGCATTTGATAGAGTAAACCACTCCAAACTAATTTTTAGCGTCATTTGTGGGTAAAAGTGAATAATTCCTTCTCAGAATGCTATTCTTGTTTAAGCGGAGTACCTCATGGTGGTGTTCTCTCTCCTCTTCTTTTTGTCACGTATTGCTTTGATCTTCCAGACAAGTTAAAGACTCATGCATCAGTAAAAGTACAGCTCTACGCCGACGATATCAAGGTATATGGCATTTACGGACAGGAAAACAAACACGAGATTTACATGGCATTGAACCAATCAGTTCGCAAGCTAATGGAATGGACTGATTGTGGGACCTCCCTGTTAATCTCGAAAAGACCTACGTAATACACTTTGACGAGATTATGGATTTGAATATGGATATGGAGAAACAACTTTGAGGAGACGTGAAGAGGTGAAAGACCTAGGAGTACTTATCAACAGCTCTCTAGATTTTAAGTCCAATGTGAATGAGACTGTTCGGAAAGCTCTTAGGTATCTATTTCTTATTTTTAGAAACGTTCATTCCAATGAAAGTACGATATTTCTTAGACTTTACAAAGCATATATTCTGCCGCAGTTGGAATACTGATATCAGGTATGGAACCCGCATGGGAACAAAAAACTCCAGGCACTGATTGAAAAGGTTCAGCAGATTTTCACAAAAATCCTAGTGTTTAGGACTTCCAATATCAGGCACCCTTACGAGATGCCTGATTATGCGACCCGGCTTAAAAACTTCGGTCTAAAAAGTCCATTGTTTCGTAGAGTTTTCAATGATTTGGTTCTTTGTTTTCGTATACTACGGATGGATGTGAAACTGAGATTGAGTAGGTATTGGGTTTTTAGACCTACGATGGACGTACAAGACATTTTGCCATTGGCTGCCCCACACTTAAACACTGGCACCGGTGCAAAATTTACAATTCCTTTTTTATCGGACTTCACGGTGGCTGCAAGTGCTGCCCGCCAATGTACTGAGCTCCCCTAGTGTCTCAGTTTTTCGGAGTAAGCTAAAAAAAATCATAGCTTCTTTCTTTATTAGAGATACAGGACTTTTAGGTAGTAACATGTAGCTAGCTCAACTACGGACCTTAGACTCCGTCACTTCAAGGGAAGTCATTATTAAAATAAGTGCTCTCCTTTTATATTCATTTGATGGATACTTTTACAGCAGCGTTGGATGTTTGTCCCGACTTCTCAATGGACTACTCACGGCTTATCAATGCCAACAAGGCTACGCCGTTATGTCGCACATGTCCTTCGACATAGTATCATCGCCTCTCCCATAAGTAGGCTTGTCCACGAGCTTCTTTTACTATCGCCTTGAATGATATTTTCGGATTTCTCTCCTGTTCTTAGCTTCCTTTGTTTCACTTACCCCTCGCGTTCGTTAGTGCTTTTCCTTAAAATACCTCAATTTTTCCTGGTGTAAGCCTTTCACTGCCTTGCAGTAATGTTGAGTCATATCAATTCGGAAAGCACGGTGCTGCAGGCAATGGCTCTCTTTGACTTGAAGAAATCACTGTCTTATTTTTATATAGTTACAACCAGCTTTTTTGTTTGTTGCTTCAATTCTTTTACCTGACTATATCTTTGCATACCTATCTCCTCTGCGGGTCTCCTTAGTAGGCCATCGCCTGGGGTGCGTAGTTAGCTTAAAGAGGTTCTTGAAAGATAGAACCTGCCCCGGTATGGTTATGCCAGTTGCGTGCCTACTGAGTCGTAGCACTCAAGGTGGAGAATCATTGATTCTATGTAATATAAGTCGGGAAGCAGTTGTTTCCTAATTATAGTTTTAAATGAATTGTATTTATTATCGCCACAATTTCTTTTATATTGCAGACAAATTTATTTCCGGATAGACTTTCAAGTCAAGTAGAGCCGCAGTATAGGCCTGTTCTTTTCCTCGTTTTTAGTATAGTATATTACGCATTTTGATTCGTAAGAAGAATATGTTTGTAGGCTTATGAATTTTTCGAGGTATTCAGGATCAGCAACGTTGACAAAACAATTATGACTCCTCAGTTTCCTACCTATTTTTGTCTAGATTATTGTTTACTTCCTTGGTGGCGATGTCCGTTCCTCCACGTGGTGCCACTGGAAACTGTTCGCCATGCGAGCTAAGCTAAGCACGGACACTCGATTGCAGGCGACAGGCCCTTGTGACAGGCCGGCCTATGGAGATCCCATGTCACATCACATGGTTGATGGCGTTAACTGCTTGTCGAGATAATGCTACGGCGTCCGCGGGAGCCGACGCGCACTCGCAAAGCCCGGCGAGTGTGAGAAGTATGCGAGGGTCCCTGATGCGAGGACGGTATCGGGGGGCAACTGAGCAAGTCCAAAAGTCCCGTAACGTAAGCAGGACCCGCGTTGCTAAGCTGAATGTGGGTACGTTGACGGGCCGCTCGTGCGAGTTGGTAGAAGCACTGGAGCGAAGACGAATCGACTTATGTGCGGTACAGGAGACGAGGTGGTCCTGTTGTAAGTCGAGGGACATAAGCCGAGGCTTCAAGGCCATTCTGTGCGGCAGTCCCAGGACCACCAGCGGAGTTGGTGTAATCGTCTCCGAACATTTCCGAGATGCGATTGCAAGCGTGGAACGTTTCAGTGACCGCTTGATGAAGGCCGTTGTTGCTGCTGAACAGCGTATGTATCATTTCTTCTCTGCATACGCTCCGCAGACAGGCTGCTCCGAGCGAGCGAAGGACGAGTTTTGGACCCTGCTTGATGAGAAGACAGCAGAGGTACCGCCAGAAGACGCTGTCGTTGTCGCAGGTGATCTCAACGGCCACGTTGGGACTGCGAAAGATGGTTACAGCTGTCATGGCGGTTTCGGTTATGGAGCACGTAACGCTGATGGTGAGCGAATTCTTGAGTATGCGGACTCGCATAATCTCACCATCGCGAACACAATGTTTCGAAAGCGTGACTCCCATCTCGTGTCTTTCCATAGCGGGAATACCAAGACACAGATTGACTTTATCCTTGTCAAGCATCGCGATCGAAGGCTGGTCACAGATGCGAAGGTTGTGCCATACGAGACTGTCGCCACGCAGCACCGTCCGCTGATCTGCACACTTAAGATCGCCCCTCCGAGGCTGAGGCAGGTCGAGCGATGCGGACCATCAAGGATCAAGTGGTGGCGGATGAAAGAGAAGTACGCAGCTGTTGTTGCTCGTATTCGGTTGCCGACGGTTACCAATGTTGAGGAGACATGGAAACGTGCAACCGATTCGATACTACAAGCTGCACGTTCCGATCTGGGCTTGACGAAGCCTGGACGGCGTAAGATTGAGAAGCAGACTTGGCTGTGGACTGACGACGTCAAGGAAGAAGTCAAAGAGAAGAAAAGACTATATCACGCTTTTCTCAGCGACAAGACAGCCGACAATTGGCGTATGTACCAAGAAGCGAAAAGGGCGGCTAAGAAGGCTGTTGCCGTTGCAAAAGCTTCTCATTATGAGTATGTCAACGAGAAACTCGAGACGCGCGATGGTGAACGACAACTTTATCGGCTTGCCAAAGCACGCCATCGCCAGAGCGAGGACATCGAAAAGTTCTTTGGCATCAACGATGAGAATGGCCATCTGCTGATGAACCGCAAAAGGGCTATGGAACGATGGCATGACTACTTCGAGAGAATTTCAACAGTAGAGTTTGCCCATCCGCCTATCCCTTGCGTCCCTCCTACGCACGGTCCTGTGCAGAAAATCACTGTGGAGGAGACGGAAGCGGCTTTGAAGAAGATGAAGCCAGGCAAAGCAACGGGCCCTGACGACATAGCGGCCGAACTATGGAACTCGAGGTGCTGGAATCCTGCTGAATGGCTAACGAAGTTTTTCAACCAGGTTGTTGCGGAGAAGAAGGTTCCTGGTAGTTGGCAGCAAACCACGACGATCCCGATCTGGAAGAAGAAGGGCAGTCCCGCGGACTGCACAAGTTACCGTCCAATCCGATTGCTCTCGCACAGTATGAAAATATTTGAGCGAATTGTGGATGGACGTATTCGCGATATCGTCCGGCTTTCCACCAATTAATGTGGCTTCGTAGCCGGCTGTGGCACCATCGACGCCATTCATGCTGTTCGTCTCCTTGTGGAAAGACATCACGAGAAACAAAAACCGCTGCATCTTGCTTTCCTCGACCTGGAGAAAGCATTTGATCGTGTACCGCGTGAGGTCATATGGTATGCCTTACGACAGCACGGTGTCCCTGAAGAACTGATCGAGTGGGTGCGCATTCTTTACTCTTGTCCTAAGAGTCAAGTGCGAGCGCCGGCCGGCACATCCACGGAGTTTCCAATCTCCGTCGGTGTTCACCAAGGTTCCGCGCTTTCCCCACTTCTTTTCATTGTCGTAATGGATGCCATTTCGCGGGTCCTTCAGAAGCCTGCTCCTTGGACGCTGCTCTATGCAGATGACGTAATGCTTGCCAGTGAAGACAAGGCCGAACTTGAGCGACAAGTGCAAGCTTGGTGTGACCACTTGGCAGCGTTCGGGCTCAAGCTAAACGTCCAAAAATCTGAGTACTTGACGACAGACGTAAACGAGACTGGGTCCATTGAGATCAATGGCACTGCGCTCGTACGAGCGACACATTTCAAGTACCTTGGATCTGCAATTGCGTCTGATGGTAGTCTGACGTGCGAGGTGAACTCACGCGTGAGCGCAGCGTGGTCCAAATGGCGCTCAATGACAGGCGTTCTGTGCGACAGAAAGATACCGGAGCGCTTAAAATCAAAGATCTACAGAACCGTCGTCCGACCAGTAGTGATGTACGGTGCTGAGTGCTGGCCTGCAACGAAGGAAGTTGAGAGCCGCCTCAGCGTGATGGAGACGAAAATGCTGCGCTGGACGGCTGGTGTCACGCGTTTGGATCATGTTCGCAATGTCTCCGTACGTCAAAGGTTTGGCGTCGCTCCAATTGCTGACAAGCTACGTGAAGCTCGCCTACGGTGTTATGGCCATGTTCTTCGTGCGGACGGCGACACCGTTCGGAAGATTGGCCTCAACATAGATGTGCCCGGAAAACGGCCTAAAGGACGACCTAGGCAACGCTGGCTTGATACGTTGCACGTGGACTTAAAGGAAGCTGGTATCCACCCCGATCAAGCGTTTGATCATGCGAAGTGGCGTCATCATACCAGAAGAGCGGACCCCGCTGCTAAGCGGGACAAACGCTGAAGAATAAGAAGAAGATTGTTTACTTCCTTGTTCTTTTACTGTGTTCTTGACATACCAACCATAGTGTCTTCTTTTGTGGAGTGCTGGCTGTTTTTTCTTCTTTTTGACGCATCCATGAGTGCATAAATAAATAAATAAATAAATAAATAGATAAATATCGCCTCAGTCATCAAGCAGAGCATAGTAAGCTCAGAAGATACAGACCGACAAACAACTGGTCGCCGTTGATCAACGTAGACGTGGGTTTATCTCATGGCACCTTCCTAACACAATGGCATAGAAAGAAGAGCAACAAGAACATCTTAGTGGGGGATATGGCAAGAGAGACGGCTTCTCACATTGCATTGCTCAATGGGTATGTTGGCCATACTGTCGAATGCCTGCGTGTGCGACATCGTCCGCCTACAGGAATGTAAATGTGCAGAAAACGAGCGCTCCAAGGTTGCTTTCGCGGTCCCAGTTAACTCGGATGCTCTAAGTGCTTAAGTACAAAGCTGTATTCGCAGAGCTGGATTAGACGACCTGTTCAGGCTGATAGAGATAAGCATCACCTGGTAATCTCAATGCGCAGCTCATGCGAAACCGTCTGTATGATTGCGCTTGCACTACTCCTTCATGTGTGATGTGCCCGTTTGGCAACGAAGGAGGTGCATGGTCTCGGGGGTGGTGTACCTCATAACTTGTTCCTCAGTGCAAGGCGGAAAACATCGGCGAGAAATGCTGGTCACATTGGGTAAGAATGAAGGAGTACGTGCATGGACGTAACGGGTGCAAGCACTCGACACCGTTAGGAGAACACAGGCTGCGAGATGGCAATGTTTAGGGTAGCGGTGACAGAACTAGCGCCCGGAGTTGACATCATAATGAGCAAGACTCTCTAACCATAAGTGTCGTGGATTACCACAAAGAACTCCGTAATGGATATGAGAGAGGAACGCGTGATAGTGAGTCAGGAGTTCGTCCCATTAACATTTGTAGAGTGGCGCCAGGTAGTTATGGAAGGAGGATCGTTAAGGGGGTGGCAAGAAGGGGAGAATCTAGCTGGCTATATCTGCCTCCATCTGAGGGTGACGTGCCAGCCTCTCGGCTGATATCTTAAGCTTAAAAATCGAACTCCGTTCTCACTCGTTCCTCTCTGTTTTCCGGGCTATAGTGAAGGCGGTTGCGTCGAGACGATAACCGGATAAAAATGTTATAACTACCCCTATCTCAAACTCGGAGTAATTCTCTTTCGTTTGATTTCTGTTTAACATTAGCCGTGATTCACCGACGGTCGTACGTGCAATATTATACAGTACAATTTCACTTTCTGATGTTGTTTCCCTCAGAATGGAGAAAATTATTTATTTCCGTGCCAAAGTCGGTCCTTCGGTTGCGAGTCCATGATCGATTTGAAGAGCGCTTCAAAAAATTCTGTATTGATAGCACTAACGTCATCATCAGTTATTCACACTCGACATTTTGTAGAGTAAATTTCGAACGCAGGAGTCGCTCCTCCAGTTAGAAAACTGTTGTGTCATGACATCCTTGAAAAATCTGCAAATATTGAACACCTCCCAGTGACACGAAAGCTGCCGGCAGAAAATCTCTATTTTTGACTGTAGAACAATCAGTAGTCAAAACTTTAAGTGATTCAATTCTGTGCTGCTAGCTTGTTTCCTTCAATGAAGGGAGCTGCGCGCGATTCTCTTCAATGTCGAGGTAACATCCAGAAAGAAGAATCTATTAAGGGTGGAAACACCACCTAAAAAGCTGAAACAATAATAGGCAATCCTCGGCTAAAACCAAGAGAAAGCACATTCCTTTCCCCCTCGATTCCTTCTCAAGTTTGACCCTGTTCTCAGGTAGCTGGTCTCGGTGGTGGTTAGGGAAATGAATCGGGAACTAAATGCTACCGCCAACTGCTCATCAGAGACGCAGGTGGGTTGAGGGACAAACTCTTGGCACCTACTGTTTCGTGCCGCTCATACTTTTCTGTGGACGTGGCGTTTCCATCTGATGAGTACATGGGAGCGTTCTCGCCTGCGCAGCTTCTATACCACAGGTCGTCCTTTCCAGAAGTTTGTCCTCGTTAAGCTGATAGAGTAAACAAGGGCAAATTGAGGCCGCCTGAAAAGTCTTATCCCTTCCCTTCAGGCAGTCCGGCTGGCTGCCGGAAGCGTCACTTTGGCACGACAGAGCCTGACTAGCCACGTGTTCGGTACTTCAGTGAGAAACACCAGGATTAAAGGGCCTCATTACCCTGACCCCAAAGGGCCATCTGTTGCTGACAGGGTGACCGAAAAATCAAACACTCAGACAACGAACACAATTGCAGCAAATTACAAACTCACGATCAGTTAATCATACATTCCTCAAATAAATCTAGGATTCTTTCTTGTTTTGCCTGCAGCCTTTCGATTTCTCTTCCCCACTATTCTGGAGACTCTTAAGAGAAGAAACTGAGACCTCCATCTCTATTTGGTGTTCGTCCTAGGACTCTATCTCGGGGGGGGGGGGGGAGAGAGGAGGAGCTGATTCAGCACTCTGAATGATCGTCGGAAAGATCCATGTCCGGACGGTGGGTGTGTAGAATTGCCGAGCCTAGTTCCTGAATTTTCTCGTGGCTCACTTTCGCGACATGTGTACGCGCGTTGTCCTTGGAGGTTGACGTGTTCCAGTTCAGGGGCGGTCTAAATATACTCGATATATTTTTAGGGTCCAACTTACCAATTGAAGCAGTTCATGTCCTCCCACCTTTCAGTACATCAGTTCACAACTCCATTTCGTTCAGAATTCATGAAACAAAGCAACAGCCCACTAACGATAAGAGGTCCAAACTAATCAGAAACATTTCCAAGGGCAACTATGACTCGATAATTTCTCGTGCGGCGCTGAAGACGACAGAACTTTGATGTACCCAAGGTTTACTGGCTGTTTCACGAGAGAGTTTTCAGTATAACCAAGTGTCGCCGCCAATAAGATCGCTTCGGGCTCCATACCACGACAGTGCTAAGGGACCAAATAGCTGGAAAACCACTAAGAGATGAAGGTTGAAAACCACTAAGAGATGAAGGTATACGCCAGTATGGACCAGCATGAGTGCCAGGTAACCATTGTACCAACTTGAGAAGCTATACAGAGCGACGATAAAGGGTGATCTCAAATAGAGAAGAGGCATCGACTGAACCTACGTAAGCTGGTATGAGTCCGCAATGCCCGGAACTTCGTCAAGTTCAAGCATGTGATGACCGCTCCCGGCGCCCTCACGGAACTGTCACCTCTTCCAGGGCCCGGATTCATCAAGCAATGGGTATAGGTAAAGATACCGTAAGGGAATCATACTCACTACCAGCAATGGGTAGTGGCTACGAATCGTATTCATGAAAGGAATCAAGGGTAAGGTACAACTAGGCCTTTCGCGAAAACAGATGACCTCACTGGAGCGCCATTTTGTCAATGGGGCGTGAATGAGTCGCGGGTATACAGATGTACCCACAACGATCGACGGGTTTTCTCTACCCACTGATATACCTACGATTTGGCGGGTAAGGTTTATCATGAATCATGGGTATGTCCTCACCGTGGGTATGTCTACCCCCTATACCCAGCATACCCATGGGTATGCGCGTTGATGAATCCGGGCCCAGAACGACCATAGAGAAGGTCATCTGCGCCTTTTACTCCGATCTCCTTGGTAGCTACGTCCACCTGACATCTTTCGCAGGATGGATGCCTCCTGTCCTCTCTCCGGCACCCCGTCTCGGTAAAGAATTGTACAACACACGGTCGCTAGATTAGATCTGAACAACTAGAGAACCTCTCGCCAGTGCTCATCAACACCCTGGCGCGACCCTAGACAGGTACCTCTCGACATTGCCAGCTATCTCTCCATCTATCTGCTATCCATTGTAAATAAGCTGTTCATCCCTGTCATCCTAAATGAGATCAGCAGAAAGCTAGACGAAGAGCGGTGAATAGGGACCGTATTGTGGCATTGCTGTGAGGGGGATGGGTTTTGTGTGGTAACTTGGTTTTAAAAGAGGATTGCCTCGCAATTTTGTAGCTTTTTAGGTGATTTTTCTATCTCTTAAAAGGTTCTTTCCCAGTGTGGTTCGACATCGAGAAAACTTCCGCACAGCTTAATTCGCTTAAGGAAAGATATTATGGACATGGAATTGAATCCTGCAAATTTGAAAATGCTGTTTCTGTTCAATACAATAGTTGTTCAATAGTTAAAAAATGGTAATTTTCTACTGCAGTTTTCGAATCATTCAGGGTAGGTTCAATGACACGACACATTTTTCTAGCTGGACGAGAATTAGGAACCGAAGCTGCACTACATAAGATTTGGATAATCACAAATGGTACTTTAGGTACGTTTTCAATGTTCAAAAGACTTAGTCTGCAAAGTTTTTTGGAAACGCTCTTCGAATCTATCACAAATCGTAACCGGAGGCCAGACTTTGTTGTTTTGACAAGGAAACATTTTTTCTACATGAAGGAAAATATTTCTTCTACTCGAAGGAAACAACGCTTGAAAGTGAAATGTTGTTACATAAAATTTCGAACCCCGATTATTGTACGTAAAACAATCTTCAATACGATCGGGGGGGGGGTCGATTTTCCATTGTTTTTCCTAAGCCTTCGCAACGTAAATGCCACGCCTAGAATGAACTTATTAGCAGATGCTATTATCACCTAGAAAGCTGAGAAATCAGATAAGAGGAGAAAAGCTGTGTTGGAGACAAGGGATCGTATCAAATCTGCTCCGGAAGAGGGAGGGGGGGGGGGTTGTTGATTTTATGCCGAAATCGGACCCCACGCTCAACATTGGTCGGTCCTTCTCGTGAGCGTCCTCAACGAACTCTATGACGCTCTTCGCGTCGGTCGGAGGGCAGAGAATCGGTTGGAGGGCTCCGACACGTGAAGGGGCCAAACGGAGACGTTGGTGGCGCCCCTCGACAGGTCAAGCGTGGGGTTTGATTTTTGCCGAAAATTTACGACCCTCATCATCCCGAGCAGATTTGACACACTCATGCCTCTATTACAACTCTATTTCTATTCTGTTCCGCCCTTTTAAGTTCTTCAGGTAATTTCTGTTCCACCACATATGCACAAATCTGTAAATTAATTGATCTTTCCAGGAGTGTCTTCGGCAATTTAGAGAGCGGCGTGCAGCTTTGTTTGCTGAGGAAGCCATGGTATCGATATGGAATCCAATCCTATAAAGTTTTGATTGCTTATAGTTATGCGGTTAAAAAGTGATGATTTTCTGTGAACAGTCATCGAATATGAAGTTTTGACGTTTTTTTTTTTCAATTTACGCATTTTTTGTCTTAGATGTACTTTCCTGTCCCCTTTCCAAAATCTGAAACCACTCCGAGATCTGCAGTTGCATTATCGACTTTCTCTCAGTGTGAGCTCTGCTTCCAGCTGATCTGTGAAACTCTGGACGAAAAATTATACCTATGATCAGGGCGTCCATCAGGTGCCGAAAGATCATCGATGCCAGCGAATTTAGAGTGCCTTGGGTGGCCGCGAACACCGCTCCAAGTATCATCAGGCAGAAGTCGAGCTTTGTGGCATAGCGAAACTGCAAACCATCACGTACATCTAGCCATATGTGAAGTGCAGATCAAACACTAACATATTATTGCCCTCCTTACCGTCGCCACTGCGGTCGTTCGCTTATTGCGAATCTTTGAAAGCGATATCAAAACGATAATACATAATACGAGAGATCCCAACACGTTGGAAATGTTTCCGGTGCTTGAACAATCACTTTTTAATTTTTCTAGCTAAAGCAAAATGTTATGGCTTATTGAAGAGCGGGAAGCCGCAAATTTTCGATCCTATTTGCAGCAACGGAAGGGAGCAGCGCTTAGCGCGGAAGCGCGTAATTTGCCGCCGCTAGAGGTCGGAAGAGCTCGACATTTGTACCACCACTCATTTATTCCAATCTTTCCCTATTTTATTACTCATCCATTATTTCATTCATTTATTTGCTTATTTATTGATGGACGTGAAATTCACACAAAACATAGACAATTCGTGTAGGACACAGCCAAAAACGTCAACAAGAAATATCGTCAGAAAAGGAGAACAGATAAACAGGAACTAAAATTGGTCGAACATAAATATGAAAAACTCGGTGGCGATGTCCGTTCCTCCACGTAGTGCCACTGGAAACTGTTCGCCTCTGCGAACTAAGCTAATCACGGACATTCGAGTACAGGCGACAGGCGCTAGTGACAGGCCGGCCTATGGAGATCCCATGCCACATCACATGGTTGATGACGTTAAATGAGTATCGAGATAATGCTACGGCGTCCGCGGGAGCCGACGCGCACTCGCAGAGCCCGGCGAGTGTGAGAAGTATGCGAGGGTCCCTGATGCGAGGACGCCATCGGGGGGAACTGAGCTAGTCCGAAAGTCCCGTAACGTAGGCAAGACCCGCGTAGCTACGCTGAATGTGGGTACGTTGACGGGCCGCTCGTGCGAGTTGGCAGAAGCACTGGAGCGAAGACGAATCGACTTATGTGCGGTACAGGAGACGAGGTGGTCCTGTTGTAAGTCGAGAGACATAAGCCGAGGCTTCAAGGCCATTCTGTGCGGCAGTCCCAGGACCACCAGCGGAGTTGGTGTAATCGTCTCCGAACATTTCCGAGACGCGATTATGAGCGTGGAACTTTTTAATGACCGCTTGATGAAGGCCGTTGTTGCTGCTGAACAGCGTATGTATCATTTCTTCTCTGCATATGCTCCGCAGGCAGGCTGCTCTGAGAGAGCCAAGGATGAGTTTTGGACCCTGCTTGATGAAAAGACAGCAGAGGTACCGTCAGAAGACGCTGTCATTATCGCAGGTGACCTCAACGGCCATGTGGGGACTGCGAAAGATGGTCGCAGCTGTCACGGCGGTATGGAGCACGTTACGCTGATGGTGAGCGAATCCTTGAGTATGCGGATTCGCATAATCTCATCATTGCGAACACCGTATTTCGAAAGCGTGACTCCCATCTGGTGTCGTTCTATAGCGGGAGCACCAGGACACAGATCGACTTCATCGCGATCGAAAGCTGGTTACAGATGCGAAGGTGGTGCCGTACGAGACTGTCGCCACAGAGCACCGTCCGCTGATATGCACTCTTAAGTTCGCCCCTCCGAGGCTGAGGCATGTTGAGCGATGCGGTCCACCGAGAATCAAGTGGTGGCGATTGAAGGAAAACGCTGCAGCTTTTGTTTCTCGTATTCGGTTACCGACGGTGACAACCGTCGACGAAACATGGAAAGATGCCACCGATACGATATTACAAGCTGCATGTTCTGAGTATTGCATGACTAGTACTGGATAGCGCAAGATCGAGAAGCTGGCGTGACTGTGGACTAACGACGTAAGAGAAAAAGTTTAAGAGAAGAAAAAATTATATCACGCGTTCCTGCGCGACAAGACCGCAGACAAATGGCGTATGTACCAGGAGGCGAAGAAAGCAGCAAAGAAGGCCGTAGCCGTTGCAAAAGCCGTCCATTATGATGATCTCAGCGATAAATTCGAGACGCGCGATGGTGAACGACATCTTTATCGACTTGCCAAGGCACGCCATCGTCAGGCCAAGGACATCGAGAAATTCTTGGGCATCAACGATGAGAACGGCCATCTACTGATGAATCGCAAGAGGGGTATGAAACGATGGCATGACTACTTCGAGAGAATTTCGACAGAAGAGTTTGCCCATCCGCCCATCCCTTGCGTCCCTCCTACGCACGGTCCTGTGCAGAAAATCACTGTGGAGGGGACGGAAGCGGCTTTGAAGAAGATGAAGCCAGGCAAAGCAACGGGCCCCGATGATATAGCGGCCGACCTGTGGAAGTTGAGGTGCTGGAGTCCTGCATAGCGGCTAACGAAGTTTTTCAACCAGTTTGTTACGGAAAAGAAGGTACCTGGTAGTTGGCAGGAAAGCACGACGATCCCGATATGGAGGAAGAAGGGCAGTCCTGCGGACTGCACGAATTACCGTCCAATTCGCTTGCTCTCGCACAGCATGAAAATCTTCGAGCGAATTGTAGATGGACGTATTCGCGATATCGTCCAACTTTCCACCAATCAATGTGGCTTCGTAGCGGGCAGTGGCACCATCGATGCCATACATGCTGCTCGTCTTCTGGTAGAGAGACATCGCGAAAAGCAGAAACCGCTGCACATAGCTTTTCTCGACTTAGAGAAAGCATTTGATCGTGTACCGCGTGAGGTTATATGGTACGCCTTACGACAACACGGTGTTCCCGAAGAGCTTATTGAGTGGGTGCGCATACTTTACTCTGGTCCAAAGAGTAGTGTGCGAGCGCCAGCCGGCACATCGGCGGAGTTTCCCATCTCCGTTGGTGTTCACCAGGGCTCTGCGCTTTCCCCGCTCCTATTCATTATCGTAATGGATGCCATTTCGAGAGACCTTCAGAAGCCTGCCCCCTGGACGCTGCTCTATGCAGATGACGTAATGCTTGTAAGCGAAGAGAAGAGCGAACTCGAGCGACAAGCGCAAGCTTGGTACGACCGCTTGGCGATGTTCGGGCTCAAGCTAAACGTCAAAAAATCTGAGTACTTGACGACAGACGTAAACGAAGCCGGGTCCGTTGAGATCAATGGCACTGCGCTAGTACGAACGACAAACTTCAAGTACCTTGGATCTGCAATTGCGTCTGATGGTAGTCTTACGTTCGAGGTGAACTCGCGCGTGAGCGCAGCGTGGTCCAAATGGCGCTCGATGACAGGCGTTCTATGCGACAGGAAGATACCGGAACGCCTTAAATCGAAGATCTATAGAACCATCGTCCGACCAGTAGCGATGTATGGAGCTGAGTGCTGGCCTGCAACCAAGGAGGTTGAGACTCGCCTCAGCGTAATGGAAACGAAAATGCTGCGATGGACGGCTGGTGTTATGCGTCTGGATCGTATTTGCAACGATGAAATACGCCAGAGGTTTGGTGTCGCTCCAATTGCTGACAAGTTACGTGAAGCTCGCCTTCGGTGGTATGGCTACGTTCTTCGAGCTAGTGGTGACACTGTTAGGAAGATTGGCCTTAACATAGATGTGCCCGGAAAACGGCCTAAAGGGCGGCCGAAGCAGCGATGGCTTGATACGTTGCATGTGGACTTAAAGGTTGCTGGTATCCATCCCGATCAAGCATTTGATCGCGTATAGTGGCGTCACCACACCAGTATAGCGGACCCGCCTCAAAGCGGGACAAACGCTGAAGAAGAAGAAGAAGATAAATTTGAAAAACTCACAAGCTCAGAAGAAGGCAGGTAATTAAGTGTTATGGAGATGATATTCTAACATCCTCTTCAATTTGATCTGGGAGTCAGGAATTGGGGATTTTTTTCGTTAATTTTATGAACTCGGAACTCTTCAATCCTTGAAAACGAAGTTTTGAGTGTGAACCTCTGCATCGTGGTGGAAGGCAAATCGTACAAAGATGTTCCACAAGATAGATCCGTCATCAAATTTAGGATTTTGTAGAACATGATGAGGTCGTATCTATATCGTAAGAAATCGTAAGAAATCAGTTTCAGTAGGAGAGATAGATAGTGGAATTGCTCCCAGACACAGTTAGCATTCGTTTTCAATTGATCCGTACAGATTAACAGTAGCTTTGTAGTGTTTACAGGATTGCTGCTGTTCAAGAAACTGCGATCTCCATATGCCGCAGGCATACAGGCTGACTGCTTCAATCGAAGCCAGAAAACAAAACTAATCGTGACGAAAGCGCTCAAAGTCCGGT
>OX375866.1:57253599-57414315 GCA_947359475.1 Heligmosomoides polygyrus bakeri | reverse complement strand
AAACCAATCAACCTCGAAGTTCGTACGATTGTCGAAAGCTGGTAAAAGACTGAAATCAAATGAAATATTTTCCAATGACATGGAACACGGAACATCCACGGAACAGTGAGGAGAGCAAACTCTTCGAACGGTGACGTCGAAAAACAATCAGCTGGTTGAGGCATAGACCGGGAGAGAGAAGCCAACTAGAGAAGAACAATGATCGAACTGAATACAACAAAAAGGAAGGAACGACAAAAAGGAAGGAACAAGAAACGTCATCCGAACCGCCAAAAACAATCAGCTGATCAGTCCAGTTTAAAGACGCGCCTGTCTAAACTTTAGATCTCCGCCACGAGGGGCTCGAGCGCAGGCAGTCTCTGCCAATAATGATTCACATCATTATCGCGGTTTGCCCCAGTGGCGCCGCTGAGCTCGCCGCCGACGGAGAGCTCTGCGTCCCTGCCCTACGGTTAAGAATAAGACCGCGGCGTTGCCGCAGAAGTGTTCAGGTAGCATTTCGGCACCTTTAAGGGCAGGTTCATAATCCGCGACGGGTGCGATGACAGCGACGAGAGCGAACCGATTGTAGCGATGAGAGCGATAGCAGTGCCCAAGAAATATGAACAGCGACTGGAGCGACGGGGAGCGATGGGAGCGACTGCAGGTGTAGTGTCCGTAGCTACACAACAGAAGCTATTCGAAAAAAGACCCTTGAAAACCGGACTTTGAGCGCTTTCGTCACGATTAGTTTTGTTTTCTGGCTTCGATTGAAGCAGTCAGCCTGTATGCCTGCGGCATATGGAGATCGCAGTTTCTTGAACAGCAGCAATCCTGTAAACACTACAAAGCTACTGTTAATCTGTACGGATCAATTGAAAACGAATGCTAACTGTGTCTGGGAGCAATTCCACTATCTATCTCTCCTACTGAAACTGATTTCTTACGATTTCTTACGATATAGATACGACCTCATCATGTTCTACAAAATCCTAAATTTGATGACGGATCTATCTTGTGGAACATCTTTGTACGATTTGCCTTCCACCACGATGCAGAGGTTCACACTCAAAACTTCGTTTTCAAGGATTGAAGAGTTCCGAGTTCATAAAATTAACGAAAAAAAATCCCCAATTCCTGACTCCCAGATCAAATTGAAGAGGATGTTAGAATATCATCTCCATAACACTTAATTACCTGCCTTCTTCTGAGCTTGTGAGTTTTTCAAATTTATCTTCTTCTTCTTCTTCAGCGTTTGTCCCGCTTTGAGGCGGGTCCGCTATACTGGTGTGGTGACGCCACTATACGCGATCAAATGCTTGATCGGGATGGATACCAGCAACCTTTAAGTCCACATGCAACGTATCAAGCCATCGCTGCTTCGGCCGCCCTTTAGGCCGTTTTCCGGGCACATCTATGTTAAGGCCAATCTTCCTAACAGTGTCACCACTAGCTCGAAGAACGTAGCCATACCACCGAAGGCGAGCTTCACGTAACTTGTCAGCAATTGGAGCGACACCAAACCTCTGGCGTATTTCATCGTTGCAAATACGATCCAGACGCATAACACCAGCCGTCCATCGCAGCATTTTCGTTTCCATTACGCTGAGGCGAGTCTCAACCTCCTTGGTTGCAGGCCAGCACTCAGCTCCATACATCGCTACTGGTCGGACGATGGTTCTATAGATCTTCGATTTAAGGCGTTCCGGTATCTTCCTGTCGCATAGAACGCCTGTCATCGAGCGCCATTTGGACCACGCTGCGCTCACGCGCGAGTTCACCTCGAACGTAAGACTACCATCAGACGCAATTGCAGATCCAAGGTACTTGAAGTTTGTCGTTCGTACTAGCGCAGTGCCATTGATCTCAACGGACCCGGCTTCGTTTACGTCTGTCGTCAAGTACTCAGATTTTTTGACGTTTAGCTTGAGCCCGAACATCGCCAAGCGGTCGTACCAAGCTTGCGCTTGTCGCTCGAGTTCGCTCTTCTCTTCGCTTACAAGCATTACGTCATCTGCATACAGCAGGCTTCTGAAGGTCTCTCGAAATGGCATCCATTACGACAATGAATAGGAGCGGGGAAAGCGCAGAGCCCTGGTGAACACCAACGGAGATGGGAAACTCCGCCGATGTGCCGGCTGGCGCTCGCACACTACTCTTTGGACCAGAGTAAAGTATGCGCACCCACTCAATAAGCTCTTCGGGAACACCGTGTTGTCGTAAGGCGTACCATATAACCTCACGCGGTACACGATCAAATGCTTTCTCTAAGTCGAGAAAAGCTATGTGCAGCGGTTTCTGCTTTTCGCGATGTCTCTCTACCAGAAGACGAGCAGCATGTATGGCATCGATGGTGCCACTGCCCGCTACGAAGCCACATTGATTGGTGGAAAGTTGGACGATATCGCGAATACGTCCATCTACAATTCGCTCGAAGATTTTCATGCTGTGCGAGAGCAAGCGAATTGGACGGTAATTCGTGCAGTCCGCAGGACTGCCCTTCTTCCTCCATATCGGGATCGTCGTGCTTTCCTGCCAACTACCATGTACCTTCTTTTCCGTAACAAACTGGTTGAAAAACTTCGTTAGCCGCTATGCAGGACTCCAGCACCTCAACTTCCACAGGTCGGCCGCTATATCATCGGGGCCCGTTGCTTTGCCTGGCTTCATCTTCTTCAAAGCCGCTTCCGTCCCCTCCACAGTGATTTTCTGCACAGGACCGTGCGTAGGAGGGACGCAAGGGATGGGCGGATGGGCAAACTCTTCTGTCGAAATTCTCTCGAAGTAGTCATGCCATCGTTTCATACCCCTCTTGCGATTCATCAGTAGATGGCCGTTCTCATCGTTGATGCCCAAGAATTTCTCGATGTCCTCGGCCTGACGATGGCGTGCCTTGGCAAGTCGATAAAGATGTCGTTCACCATCGCGCGTCTCGAGTTTATCGCTGAGATCATCATAATGCTTTTGCAACGGCTACGGCCTTCTTTGCTGCTTTCTTCGCCTCCTGGTACATACGCCATTTGTCTGCGGTCTTGTCGCGCAGGAACGCGTGATATAATTTTTTCTTCTCTTAAACTTTTTCTTTTACGTCGTTAGTCCACAGTCACGCCAACTTCTCGATCTTGCGGCGTCCAGGCTTAGTCATGCCTAATTCAGAGCATGCAACTTGTAAAATCGTATCGGTTGCATCTTTCCATGTTTCGTCGACGGTTGTCACCGTCGGTAACCGAATACGAGAAACAAAAGCTGCAGCGTTTTCCTTCAATCGCCACCACTTGATTCTCGGTGGACCGCATCGCTCAACATGCCTCAGCCTTGGAGGGGCGAACTTAAGAGTGCATATCAGCGGACGGTGCTGTGTGGCGACAGTCTCGTACGGCACCACCTCCGCATCTGTAACCAGCTTTCGATCGCGATGAAGTCGATCTGTGTCTTGGTGCTCCCGCAAAGAAGTTATTCAAAAAGGTTGACCTGCGCGGCTTTTTCGGCCAATGATTAAAATGCATGTCCGGTACTGTATCGCGCAACCTTATGGGCAATGGATAGAAGGATTAAGGAATAACGAGATTAGTCGTGATTATTGAGAGGTGTTTCGAAAATCTATAACTAGTGTCCTACCCCAGATTTCCTGACATCTTTAAAAATAGAGGAGAATATCATCCTTAAAAGGTTATCAGTGTGGTGCAAAAATGTTAGGAAAAAAGAAATACAGTGAGAAGTTAGCTGACTTTGAAAAGGCGGTACAACATTACTAAACAAAGCAAAAGAGATTAGAACCGTACAAATAGAGCAAAAAATCTAGATAGAATAGGTGTATTGAACAGTCAGGAAGGTGGCAATTCATGGAAGTAACCCGTTCTTCGGCATTGAACGTGTATCGCTTCCACACCCATGTTTAAAAATAAAAATATTTCTATTAAATGATGCGTACAAAAATTTTTCAAAACAAGCTCGTGCGGCAAACAGGGAAATCAATAGTCCTGTTGATGCTATGGTGCTGCGCGGCTCCCTAGAAATGGCGTAGTACCGCTGGGTTTCGCATCCAGGTGCGAGGAAGGCATACTGCGGACGCGGGCGATGAATGCAGCGCCGAGGTCGAACCGAACGCTGCCTAGAAGTCGACCTCGGCGGAAAAGGCACAAAAGGTCGATTCTCTAAAATTTTTATAAAACTACATTGTTAGAAAGCGCTTGCAATGAGCAGCCGTGCTACACTAAGCATTTTATAGACTGAATGGCCCAGAGACTTAGGTGGTGAAAACCAAGTGGGATTAAGATGTCGTGAATTTCCTCCGAATTTCGGCGTCTACAAAGGACGATTCGATTGAACTTGGTTCCTTCCACCTTTTCTGTTTCAAAGACACTCAAGCGTGTTTTGTACAGAAAAAATCTTGGTATCCTAGCGTCCTTCTTTGAAAAGTTACAGTGCGTCCAATGTCTGGAAAATCCATTGCTGAGGGTGGTACACCACTGATTTGTGGCTGCTGGATGACGCCTTTGTCCTTCTCCAGGTCGTTCCATCTCTTCCTCCGTCTATTTCGCTGACATGCAACCTACCGTACAGAGAATTCATCGGGCGGTCGTATGCTTTCTCACCAAAGATATACGCGTATCAAACAGGAAGAATTCATTATTGAGAGTCAAGCGCAGTGGATTTATGACTAGCGAAACTTTTTCTGTTGCGATTGCATGGCGCATCTCAATTTGAAGCTGACTACACCGTCTATCCTATTTTTAATCCCCTCTCTTAATTTGACCAGATAGAAACAATTTTTTGCTAGTGAAGGGAAAATAAAGGAAAAATGTGCTGTGCATATTGCTATAGCCAAAATAAATAAATAAATAGAGTAGAATATTTTCTATATGGCCTTATGATCTTTTACGTCCACAGAATGTTATCTGAAGACTGTCAATTGCGCCGGCTTTGGATTCGAGCGCTTAAATGTCCTTTGGGCGCAATTAGTGGAGACGTCCCTCGCTAATGAGTATCCCCTGGCGCTTTCGAAAAAATAGCGGTCAAAAATGGAGTAACGAAAAACGTTTTTGTGGCAATGTGTAGATCTCGTCAAGGAGATCACGGCAGTATGTGACTTTTCTAAAAAGGATAAAGATCAAGACGGCCACAGCAAAAGAACAGAAAGAACGGGGAAAACGCGCCTACCGCGCCCTTTTTCCAATCCTCATGGTGGGTGTTGTACTGCGAGCAGCAATAACTGTAATCTGGGCGGGTAAAAGCGCAGAGAACATCGACCATTGTTCTGCTAAATTAGACGCGCGGGCGTGTTCTGAGCGCAATAACTCTGTCACGTTTGAATCTTTCCGGCTGAACATGCATTCGTATGCGAAGAAGTGCTAGAATATACGCTTCTCCAATCGCAAAAAGTCTGCTCCAGTCATTTGTTTTGGCCTCCCACTGCGAAAACGCGGTGGTCTGGCGAAGTTGTATACATGCTTGTGTAGACCTCGAAGAGAGGAATAGAATTGTGCTAACCGTTTCTCAAAATACTTCAAATTTGAGGAATTGTGAGCATACAACCGTTTTTGACGGCTTGCGACCAACAACTCGTCCGCGACCGCCCTTCGAATGGAGCGCAAATTTTCAATTTCGGACACTTTCATGGCTCCACATGTGATATGTATACCAAACGATAGAGCTCGAGCTCCTGAGCTCAAATATGCCTTTTTTAAATGGGTGATTTTTGGGAGAGTTTTATAAAAAAGACGCAAAAACCGCAAAATCGCGGTTTTTACGGCGTCTATTCAAAAGATGCATCCGGTACTGTAACCATGTGAACATAGCGATTCACTGGAGCATATTTTGACACTAGGCCAACGTTAAAATTTTCGATGCCCGCCTCTTGGTAGACGACTTCAAAGCTTATTGTTGCTCAAGAAGTAAAACTTTTATGGTAATTAAAACAACGGTCACTGCTACGTCCTTTTTATGAAAATATAAATATATGGAAGGCTTTTAGAGACGTAAGAAAGACATATCAACGTACCATGTCATGCAGTGAGACTCTGCCGGCCTCGCCCAATGCAGTTTGATTCCTTAAAATTAGGGCATTATTTAATATCGTTTCACATTAAGGTAAAGTGAATAAAACGCGGCTTTCGTTTTAGCAACTCAGGTTTCAACCACGTTGGTGCAAATTTCAAGTACAAAAGCTTTTTGTAGGGTTTCTTTTCCTGAATAAGCTTGCTTCATTTGAAGTGCAGAAAAAGTCTATGTACAATACAAAGTACAATACAATGTATATATGTGACTGCAACGAGTATTATAAGGGGTGGGTTCTATGTGCATCATGTTCTTGCACCGGTCGTTTTCGTTTTCCTCATTCTATAATGAGCTGCATGACTGCACAGATTTTCACAGAGTGGCCACACAATTTTCAATAAGGCTTGTGACGCCATTATATTTTGTCCCTAAATTGGTGTATAATTTTTGCTAAATTTGATTCTTATAAATCGGCTGACATTCTCTGCGTCCAAGCCGACACCAACTTCATTAGAAAGTTGTCGTCGTTCTCGACCTCTACTCATTTATTTTTATTTAGAATGATCGTAATATCGTTCGACTAGAGCCCTTTTGATTAATGTAATAACTGCTGCATTTAGCATCTCTCTGTCGAATAAAACCACCAGTAGCAGCTTCATTTTGTGATCAGCTCGTCAGTTAGAGCTCATTAACATGTCAAGGTTTATTACTGACATATTTTGGTGCAGATCAGATCACTGAAAAATGATGGCCTCCGTATGCAATCCCCTCCGCCCCCATCTTTAAGCACAGGGCAAAGACGCAGAGATCGCCGCCGGTGGCATAACTTGGACGTACTGTCACAGGGGCGGCCGCTGCCTCGTTCGCGACACCGGCAACAATGACCCAAGGCATTATTGCCTTTCCGCCGGCAGAATTTTGTCTGTGCTCTAGCGTGGCGGGGATCTAGAACGGAAGCTGATAATAATAATCGACCGAAATGTTACACGCCGCCAAAACATGGTTCCCTTATGTCTCCTCTTTATCTCTTACGCTTTCTCTGCTGCAGTTCGAGGATGTATAACCCATGCGCGTCTGCAAGATGGTGTTATTTCGGTCAACAATCCTAAGAACAACATTAGAAAACAGCTGGTACGAAATAACTCAACGACAAGCATCACGTGACAGATGATTGTGTTGTTTGTCCCCACTCTGCAATTGGGGATCGCGCAAAAAGCGGGGAGATTTATAAGAGCGGGTAGGTAGGGGAACTTGGAGATCTCTATATATTCGTGTTAAAGAACATCTAGATAGCAAAAGGCGTTGTAACATATCAACACCGCTCGGCAAGCATGGGGGAGAATAGTGGTGAGGTGTCTGTGCACGATTTTGGCGTACGAGGCAGAGATCCAAAAAAGCGCTCGAGGCGTTTTCTTCCAGGAATCCAAGAATGAACAATCGTAATGAGTTGGATAGCCCATGACGAATGACCTCGCACCGTTTGCACCGCACTGCGAGCACTGAAAATGACACGGAGCGACGTGCTACTTTCTACACTGATATGTATCGTGAAAGTGCGGGTGAGGGACGTTCTGCCCGAAAGCGGTCTGGGCAAAGACGCGGGACAGTGTCTGTGGAGCCAATTAGCGTCGACACGCGCAGTGACAGCCGCCGCTTCGCGCTAAACCCAGACAGCCCTCGCCGCGGAGGCGATGCTGACCTGGGGCCGGATTCATGAACGATTTACTGGCGGGTAAGTGCAAGATTTACCCCCACCCCCCCCCCCCCCCCATATACGCGCGATTCATGAACGCGCGGCGGGGAAAATCGGGGGTAAGTGTCGAGGTAAATGCTACCCCGTCGGCGCGTCGGGGAACATTTACCTTCAAGGCGGGGTTTCGCTCCGCGGCCAATTTCTGACCCAGTGCAACCCTCCGCTGGTCCTTTGCCAGCTCTGAACTGTGTAATGAACGTAGGCATCTATTCGGGATCAACTCTCGACGGTCTTAGAATGTTGCAACAGTGACAGCCGTTGTTTCATCCCACTGGCTGAAGGAAATAAAAACACCTCTACGAATGCTGCAGGGTTCGTCCTAGTCTGATCGCTGGCCGTGTTGTTTCGGCTCCGGCGCCTCCCCGCCCCTGAGGAGTTCCTGAGCCTAGTTCCTCCTTCCCCCCTGGCCTCATGTCCGTGACCTGTATCGCTGGCCACATGCTTCTCCACTGTTAATAAAATCTTTATTTTATTGCCGTGTTTTGTTATGTAAGGGCCTAAGGGGCCGTATGATCTACACGTAAATAAACCTGAGAGGGGCAGGTTTATTACAACTGGCCACCAGCCGCATTATTAATGCTCGATAGGGGGTGCTTAGTTGCCATCGCCTGCGCCGTCTTTCGCCGGACCTATGGTGAGTTGTTTGACCTTTTGTTTTCTCTATTAGTCTTGAGTTCTATGATTTTTTGGGCTATGTGGACCATGGCGGCCCGCAATGCCACCTATTGTTACGCGATTTGCTCCCTTTAGTGGCATTGTGGGTCGGCTTGGGCCACCATGAGCCCGGTCCACCACGCAAATCGTAATTTACGATTTGCGTGGATGGACTATGCCCGTCCGCCACCTTAGCCTCTCTTGGCATATGTTGTCTATGGGGGCTACTGTGTGGATGACACCCATTATTAGCCATGTAGGACCATACTTACAATAGCATTCCTACTGCCTAATATGCTGCTACTTTCCACCCCTCTCCCCCCACCCCTCCCCCTTACCTCACATTTCACATTTCATTTCCCCTAACTACGATGTGTGCCAGTGTCGGTGGCAGCGACTTCCCAGCAGCAAAGGTGATTCGATGCTAGCTGATGAAATTGGCCGCTGAGCAAAACCCTCGACGGCCGTCATGAATCAGAAAAGAGAGGTAAGTTTAGGGAAAGTGGCGGGTAAATGGTTATCGAGGTAAGTGGGGGTAGAATTTACCTCCTGCCGCGTTCATGAATCCGGGCCCTGGCCGATCACGGGCGCCCACAGATCGACCAGATTTGGTGTGATTACAGTCGATAGAAGGCAGGAGGCTCAGACGGCTTGCATTGGCAGTCCAGAAATTGGGATTGATGTGAACCCTACCATTTCCTATATTAGAATTTCGAGCTCTATCGAACGAGCCAGGAAAGAAACTTGCCTCAATAACCATTTTAAGGATTTTTTTTCAGGCGCTGTTTAACTTTCGTTAAATATCAATTTTTATTTATACCAGAATTAGTTGCGAGGCATGCTTCCAGGCTTCTGATGTGAGCTCTACCATCTCCTGTATTGGAATTTCAATGTCTATCGAATGAGCCAGAAGCAATCCTGCCTAATTAGCCCTTAAGGCAACTTTTTAGGCTTCTTCTTAAACATCAGTTTTTATTTATATCAGAATGAAATCCAAGGCATGCTTCCAGGCTGAAATTGAGCGAGAAAACTAACTAGATACACTAGAAACCTTCCAAGAGAACCCCAAGTGCTCAACCTTTTTGAAAACGACATTATGATCCTTCAGTATGTAGAGGACGTTTCCAGTTTGAAATTGCCCGACGGGTTCGATTTGATAGTCGGTAGACCTCCTAAGAACAATTAAGTACTAGTTTTCTCAAAGCATTTCATGAGTGTTCCTTAACCCGTTCATTGGTGGAGGTGACCTTGGTCATGCAACTACATTGCCTGCATGACTCAAGGTCAAAATACCGCTAGAAGCCACAAGCGAACTTTTCGGGGAGGAGCAAGAAAAAAGTTGTGAAAGGGATGTGATGCGTGGAATTTATTATAACCTTATTAATCTTGTGTAATGTGCACATTCAACAACGACTATATTGCACTACTTTGAAGAGGCTTTTGGGATGCAAACATCCTGCACTGTCCACATTGATAACGCTCCTCCACGACATACACTTGGAGGCGAAATGTTTACTTAATATGAAAGTAATGGTACTAGTTCGTAGAACTTCTTAATATCTCGTGGAGGATGTAACGTTATCGGACTGTTTTCAGACACCTGATGAAATGAAGCGCCTTAGAAGGCGCGATGCTGAAAGAAGAAATAATGTAGACAGAGAGATGTCGAGGTATTATAGCTCTAGTAAAATGTATAGTAATTATGGTCAACTGTCTTCTATAGGTTCGACCGGCGGTACAATTCCAGAGCAATTAGTCCCAGAGAATTAAGAAAATTTTGCAGCAAGATGTCAAAGCACGTCACTGGACGAGCAGTTTTAAGTATTGCGTGATGAAATTCGCTCTCGGTGAACATTAGATCTGATAAACACTTATCCAGTCTTAGTCTTGAAATATATGATGTGTGTGTTAAAAAGTTCCTTAGAAAAATCAGCTGCGAAATGCTAAAGAGATGTTATGCCGAAACTAATGCTTTAAACTTATATTAAAAATCTCTCGTCTATCTAATTGGAATCCTCGTGCAATTTTAGCCTGGAAGCATGCCTCGCAATTAATTCTGGTATAAATAAAAACTTATATTTAACGAAATCGCCAGAGCGATGCAAACTACGCATTGTGCACTGGAGAGATGTCTTCTGAGGACAAGCCTTCGTCAGCAATGGCAAGAAGGCCTACGAAGCTCGGAGCTACGGGAGAAGTCGCAATTAGCAGACCCGCTGCAGTACATGAAGAAGTCCAAATATCGCTGGGCCGGACACCTGCTTTGACGAAAGGACGACAGATGGAGTCTACGTGTCACAGAATGGCTCCCGAGAGACCATAAGAGACCCTGGGACGACCGCCATCGCGATGGGCAGACTCATTCTCAAGATCTTTCAGAGAGCGGAGTCTGCCTCACTGGATGCAAACAGCCAGAGATCGAGCGGTCTGGAAGAGTTGTGGTCCCCGCTGAGAAGACCTCCAGCCGATAAAAGGACCATCAAAGTATCAAAGTAAAGTTTTTAACGAAAATTGAAGAGCGCCTGAAAAAAATCGTTAGAAGAGTTATTGAGGCAAGATTCTTTCCTGGCTCATTCGGTAGGGCTCGAAGTTCTAGCAGTTTAACATTAACATTTATTACATGCGCAGAGACAGACAAAACAAGACATGAGACAGAACAAACACAAGTATAATATATAGAGATGGTAGGGTTCACATCAAACCGAGTTTCTGGACTGCCACTACAAGCCGTCTGAGCCTCCTATCCCTCTATCGACTGTAATCACACCAAATCTGATAGATCTGGGGTCTCGTTTGGTCGGCCAGTTCAGCATCGCCTCCGCAGCAAGGGCCGTCTGGCTCGCGCGAAGCGGCTAGTGTCACTGCGCGAGTCGACGTTAATTGGCTCCGCAGGCACTGTCCTGCGTCTTTGCCCGCGCCGCTTTTGGGCAGAACGTCCCCTCCCCGCATTCGCTACTAGTCTTACTAATACTGAATGGTTACTGAATCGTTACTCCCAGACGGTGGAGCACCGTGTGAGCTCGTATTCATCTTTCGGGTTCTTCGCATTGTGTTTCCGGCTTTAGGTCGGAAACGCTAGCGTGGGCAAAGGGCTTGATCGGGTAAGGTGCAAAGATAACGTTTTAAACTGCCGCGCCAAAACTGTCACGTTTTAGGAACGCGGCAGTTTTGGCGTCTGCCGCTGTTGCTGCAAAAGTGTGCGGGGGCCATAAAAGAGAGCAGTGTGGAAACAACATCCTTTCCATCTAGGCAGAGTGAAACGTACCTTTCAAATGTAGATACTACAGCTTTTCTGCCGATGGATCTAACCACCTTGTTTATGGACTTGTCACTCGGATGGGAGCTCTTGTTTACCAGAGCAGGATACATCTCGAACAGGTTTTCACGCATTGTTCGATCCTCATCAGCATGTTCTCTAATCTTCTAACTCGCCTCCTGGATTACAGAATGAGCCAACAGAATACCATCAAGATTCAACAACGACTCATGGAAAGTAGCCTCGAGGATATGTTTTGTGGTGACTAGATCCTCACCAAATTTTTCAGTTAAGTTACTGCTTACTGAGTTCGATTTGGCCGTAATAACAAACGTGTGAAAGCAAAGTGTCCCGTGCAGAAATACTTCATTGATGGATGTGTAAGCAATTCAGCCACAACGTAGTTGCCGAACCTTGACGGATTCTTTGAATCGAACTCGTCAATTTTTTGGAGCACCCCTATACAATACCGCTCAAATTCTTTGCAAAAAATACGCCTTGCGAAGGATTAATCAGTCACAAAGTGTCGCATTGCCATAACTCTTTCAAAGTTATTTGTAAAATCCAATTAACACCATTAGAAGTCCCGTCTCATTTTCTATCCAGCGATCTGAACATCATCTAAAACAATTGCGCAGTGACCTAGTTATGGAGCTTTTCTTCCTCGGTTCCGTTAATTAATTTACGATCCCTCCGAGATCCCCAGTGGAATGTCCTTAAGGCTTTTCGTTGGCGAGGTTCATCGAAACTTTCCACAGATGTGATATTGTCCGTATTCAAACTGAAAACCATTTTCACCTCTTCGGCCGCCGAAACAAGTTTGGGGCTGCACTTCAGCCCGAGTGTGGACACGGCGGCGGGCCGCTCGTTGCCCTTGCGACCTCCCGCGCCACTCCACATTTTGTATATGTACAGTATTCACGCTTCCTGCGCCGCGTCTATCAGTGATCACCCCGAATACCTTAGAAGCCACCGACGCGAGTTTGGGGCTCATTGGCGAAGGCGGCGCACTCGAATCTGGGCGAGGTGCGAGAGTTAGCGACGTCGGCTAACTCACTCCACCAGACTCACTGTATGACATATATGTATATCTACACACATATAAACATAAGTATACAGTAAACACCATAAATTCTAATTTTTGCCTTTTGCACATCAGAATATTGTACGGACGATTGAATATATAAGGCATGTACTGTGTTTTTGTAATTTCGTATTAAAAAGGCGTCGGTGGATTTAGTACAAGTAGGACACAGGTAATTTCTGCAGAGCGAGGTTATACAAAATACAAACACAAACAATTAAAGAACAGGTCGTCCAGTGTCGCGTATCAGTGATCATGCCGAATACCAGATAAAACCAAAGCGAGGAGTGGAATTGTAGCATCGCTCTACTCTACCTAGTAGAACTTCCGAGCGTCCTTCCTTATACAAAAAGAATTATTGTAGTAAGGTCAGCACTATCCCATCATACAACTATTTGATACTGATCAATATAAAGAACGAACCGTCTTACATTTATTGTGTTCAAACAGCCCTTGTATCCGTGCTGAGAAGCCGCCCAGTACCCCCAACTTCAGGCCTATGTTATACTTCCGCGAGAGCATCCGCGAACGGGCGGGGATCGACCCGGGATCCCTGAGCTGATCAATCGCCGCGCCCCGCCACGCCCGCCGTCCGCGGATCGGCGCCGACAGACGACTAGAGGGCTATTGTACTTCCCGTCCGCGGGACGGCTGTTGTCCCGCGGAATCGGGCGCCAAAAAGGCGCTCCAATGCGACGCTAGCCGCCGCGAGACGGCGACGACCGTCCGCGGTGCACCTTCCGTCCGCGGACGTCCCGCGAATGCTCCCACGGGAGTATAATATAGGCCTGACCTATACTCCCGCTGAAGCATCCGCGGAAGGGCGGGAATCGCACCGAGATCCCTCACCTGGGCAATCGCCGCGCCCCGCCATGCCCGGTGCACCCTTAGGCCTATGTTATACTCCCGCGGGAGTATACGCGGATGGGCGGAAATCGCGCCGGGCCACTCGTTGCGGCTCGCCACACCCGCCGTCCGCGGATCGCCGCCGACAGACGAGGAGGGGCTGTTATACTTCCCGCCCGCGGGACGGCTGTTGACCCATAGGCCTATGTCATACCATCGCTCACCCCGAGCCACGCCTAATGATATGCTCCCATATCGATCGCGCGGCGCGATGGAATCGATATGGGTGCATATCATTAGGCGCCGCTCGGGGTGAGGGATGGTATGACAAAGGCCATAGAGGTCGGCGCGGGAAACCCGCTCCAATGCTACGCTAGCCGTCCCGGGACGACGACGACCGTCAAGGTGCAACTTCCGTCCGCGGACGTCCCCGGATGCTCCCGCGGGAGTATAACATAGGCCTTAGTCCGCGAGTATTCCAGCTCGGACATTCGGGTACGACGAGTCGAACCGTCCCGCCCAACACTCCTTTCAACAGGATGGCAACTGCAGATGCCAACAGAAACTGCTGTTGCTATTCTGTTGGTACAGCAACATTGTGTTGGTATCCTGTTGCAGGTTCGCAACACACTGTTGCTATTCAGGCGCAATGACTAGCGTGCTCCAGTCGGACACGCTCGCACCGCTAAGAAGAAGTTAGAACTTAGCAACACACTATTGCTTTCCAATTGCGCCCGCGCCATCGCCTCTGCGCAGTCTCACTGTCTGCGCTCTGAATTGGCCTCACATCATCATCTGTCGTGCTGTCTGCGTCTCAGGGCAGGGCGCGCGCCATCGGCCAAGGTCTCCTCGCTCTCGCGCCTTGCATATGCGTCTGTGCACGCTCTCGCGCTGGCAAAGCTTCTCGAAGCGGTCTTGGCGCAATCAATACTGCCGCCGCCTAGTCTAGACGTTTTCCGGGCTACTCGCCCACGTGACGTCAACTTCGGCGCACACATGGGGCTTCGCCGTCTGACGTCTCTCGCTGCAAACTATAGATGTGCTCGAACGAATATGTTCGAATAATTATTCGAATAATTTATTCGAGTGATAATTCGAATTATTCGATCATTTGATATTTCTTCATGTTCGAATATTCGTTCGAATTCGAACATTGAAGGGACCCATATTCGAATATTATCCGAGGATCGAATAACTGAATTCCATTTGATAGAAAAATTTTACTCGGATGTCGAATTAACTTCAAATCTTCAAGAATAGAACTTTGAGTGCACGCAACATTTGAGTGATTAGTGTCCTAAATTTTTTCATGTATCTTTCTATACATCGTATAATCTAGAATCTTCTCAATTCAATGGCAAGTGCCGCAGCGATCACAACCAGTATGGTTTTAGCCTCACACACTTCCAGAAAAACAAGGAATGACGGAAGTGGGATCCTTATGTACGAATAGTTACTGCGAGTTACATAGTTATAAGAGACATCACTCTTGTTACTACTCGGCCTGATTAACCTGTGATGTGCTTCTTTTAACGTTTAGAACTTAACTATTACGTTAAAGATACAAGACATGCGTGTTTGTTGATTGCACAATTCAAATGGAGCCCCATTTTCAAAGACGGATCCTGTGGACTGACGGACCAACATTCAAGCTGAATGGAGAGGTTAATCGGCATAGCTGCAGCTACTGGGCGATGGAAACATTAAAAGAAGCACATCGCACAAGTTAACGTGGCCATATAGTAAAAAGATTGCAACAAGCATTCAGCCCATGCACAACCAATCGAGTCTGAAATGCAAGGTTTCAGGCGGAAGCATGGCGCAATCTTGACTAATTTCATGCCACAGAAGTCTTGTTACATTGTCCTTTTATACGAGTCTCAAACATCATAAAGAGCTTTACTAGAAGCAATGTTAGAACCATTCAAACAGTACCTGCATTGTTGTTACTGGATGTTTTGTTGCGATCAAAACTCTTGCGCCAGGCGGGACTCGAACCCGCATTTACTGCTTTTCGGGCAACGATGTTCGCGTTACACCACCGGCGCTGTTTGGCCGCACGTAACATCCGCGATATCCTCGAAGTCTGTCAGCACCCACCTGTGATACGGGGATGGGCCGGCCGCTGATATCAAATATCACATGTACGTATTGAGAGAGCTGGATATACGTGGATATTTGGCAGCCCAACCATGGGGAATACGAAGGTACGGTTTGCGGAGCGAAAGCACGATTATCCCGAAACCGTCTAGCAACCGAACGGCAACGCAATAGCAACCGAACGGCATCACAATAGCAACCGAACGCAACTGCTCTTGTAACAGAATGGCAACAGGAGCCGCCCCCCCCCCGTTGACCGGCTTCTCAGCGGTTCCCCCCCCCCCCCCCACCCAATAGCAACTCGAGCCTCGTGACCGCGTGGCTCGTGTTGCTATTCAGTTCGGCTCGTAGAACCCGAATTTCCGAGAGAGGCCATAGGCTTAGGGTACTGTATGGCCCGCCCCCTCCGCACGAATTGGGAGGGGATGGGGATGTCAAAGAACACACCTTGCACACCGGGATGGACACAGAACACCCTGGAGCGCCGCGCACCCGGTGGTGGAGGCGCCCCTACGGGTGCGGTAGAAGGATCCGAACTTGGAGCCCTCCACTCACGGGTGACGCCTGATAACGGCGAGCACCCGCCCTGCGCCATCCGGCACTATCGAGATGCGGCGAATCGATGCCTCTAGTGGCCGCACTGTGCGTACATCGCATTCGCCTGTGGCGCGTCGCCTAGCAGACATCGCGACGACGAGAACGAATAGCGCGACGTCGCGATATCTGCGAGACGGCGCGAGGCCTCTGGAGCGTGGCCGTTGTATTTGAAGCAGGCGTCGTTTACAAGATGTTTAAGGCGAGTGAATTTGAAAAAAAAACAGTACCACATTACGTTAGCGACCCAGCTTATGTTCGTAGAAGTCTACGAAACACAGTTTTCCCAAACAATAGTGAAATTTTGGTTTCTAACACTTCAGCTCCAGCACCGATCCCAGATCATTTCTTCGTCTTGAGTGTCGTCTCTTATTCGATAAAGAGCAGGGGCATCGCTTACAAGAATTAGCTACCGCCCAAGTCCTCCAGAGTGAGTGACACAGCTCGCATTTAAACGTGAACGTGAAATTTAACTGCAGAGTTTGCCACGCTTTAAAGAGATAGCATAATCACAACTGTTTCCGTTTTTTACTTTTTGCCGATCTCTTGCTAGTATAATTCATTCATTATAATTCATCAAGGGCAAACTATGATCATCTATTGCAAATATACCTGCTCAGGTAAATAAAGAGCAACTCCAAATAACCCATCACTAAAAAAACTCAAGCGTGCAAGAACTGTAGAGTTTGAAGATGAAAGTTCTACTTTAACGGAATATGGTTTCAAAATATTGTTGAACTCGTAATGGGCCTTTAAAGTGCCATCGCTGAATTACCTGCAAACAACTTCTGGTCTATGATCTGATGACCTTCGCGCCATGGTTAAGGCTGAAGTCGCCAGAAGTCATTTGCCCTGCAGTGCTGCTGGATGTAGCACCTTGATGTGAGAGACAACGGTACTGCCCCATTTAGTGATAGAGCGCCATTTCTGCTGCGACCGTTCTAAACCTCATACGACTCTTTCTAAGGCTTCGTGTGCTCGTTTCAGAATTTTAGGGGTCATTTGTGGTTTGAGTTGGTTGCGATGGAACTTCGATCAGCACATTGCTAGATGCTTCCTTCTGCAGAAAGCGTCATGCGGTAATGCGTAGAGCACTCTAATTATCCTCTGTCTTTTGGTATGCGCCATGTGTTGTACTCATACGTGGTCTAAAGTGCAACTACAATGAGAACATATAAGAAGTTGCAATCAAGTCCCACACCTTTATTAAACTAATAAGCGTCACCATCGTCTTCGAAAGAGTTGCCGCCTTGGCGTTCTCTTGCTGATGATATCATTTCGTTTTCCCGTAACGCCTTCCGATATCTCCCAACTCGCGCGTTCAGCACATTTTTTGCATTCCTCAACACATCCTCCCGCAGATGTTCAGGAACTTCATAATATTTGAATAGGCAAAAAATTATACTAAGCTTTCTTGTGAGAGCGAGAAATATGTAGAGCTCAACAGCCAATAAATAGCTTCACCTGCTAGATGAAAAGCACGCGGTCCTTAGATTATACATGGCTATCTACTGCAACCTCGAGGTCCCTTTTATCGTCTTCGTACACGAGCTTTTCCAGTGCTAGCACGAAAGCATTCCTGTTTAATCCCTTAAGCTCTCTAGTTCTGCCACCGAATTCATGCCAGCGTAGGTGTTGAATATGTTGTCTAAAGTCTTCCGTGACTTCAACATATATGTAGATGCCAGTCAGTCACCGCTCAAATTGCTTTAATTTATCTTTAATAGGCGGTTCAAAAATTTACCGTGAGCGGCATTCGCAAAGTTTCTATGCAACATTTCGTGGCCCATCTTTTTCAGTCTTTCCATCCTATCGGACTGTTTTTGAATCCGAGGGTCCCTCAAATAATTTGCTAGAGAACCCTTAACAAAAATCAATCGAATGTCCTACTTACAGGTTTTTGACTATACCCATAATAAGCAACAGGTTCTCCTTGATGGCTATTAGTTGTATAACGTTCTCCCTTCTAATTGCCTCCAACCCGGTGTCCGCAACAGCGTCCTCTCTAGAATACGTTCTGTTGGACTCGCTTTTCGCGCTCTGTTGCTCCAAGAGGAGACACATCGAAAACGTTTTGAGCAGTTCTACGTCAGCTGTGACGGAAGATTTCACAAATCTACTTTCTTCCAATGAAAATCTATCTACCACTATATAATTGAGTTAGCACCCTGCCCTGTAAATGATGAGGCGTATCTCACTCAGGTCGAAAACCTGGCTGAGATACGCCCCGTGGAAGAATCATGGAACACCTAGCGGGACGCCTCCGCGTACCTCGCGCGGGCAACGTCTGCCGTTCAACATGAGATGTTGTTACAGAAGAGGACGTGTAGCCTCCTCCTGCTTCACACAACGGCCTCTGCGCGCGTTTCTGAGTGGCTGGATACAGAAGTTGGATTCCCTCTGCCGCACCACAACCGTCTGGAGTCAGAAGAGGAGACACCGTCGACCGACGACGAGGGATCGCATTCAAAATTGAACATGAGATGCTGCTGCAGGAGAGGAAGCGCAGCCTCCTCCTGCTTGAGACAACGGCGTCTCCAGAAGACGGGTTCCCTTCGTCGCACCACAACCTTCTGGAGTCAGAAGATCGAAAAGAAAGGAAGCAGAGGTCACATCGTCGTCGTACGACGACCGGCCGCATGCAAAACTCAGCATTATCCCATGTTGAACGGCAAAGTTTACCCGCGACAGGTACGCCGCTGCGTACCTCGCGCGGGCAACGTTTGCCGTTCAACATGGGATATTGCTGTAGGAGAAGAAGCGCATCCTCCTCCGCTTGACACAACGGCCTCTGCGCGCGTTTCTGAGTCCCTGAGTCCAGAAGACGGATTCCCATCGTCGCACCACAACCGTCTGGAGTCAGAAGAGGAGAAACCGTCGTCCTACGACGAGGGATCGCATTCAGAATTGAGCACGAGATGCTGATGCAGCAAAGGAAGCGAATCCTCCTCCTGCTTGACACAACGGCGTCTGTGCGCGTTTCTGAGTGCCTGAATCCAGAAGACGGGTTCCCTTCATCGCACCACAACCTTCTGGAGTTAGAGCATCGAAAAGAAAGGAAGCAGAGGTCACATCGTGGTCGTACGACGGCCGGCCGCATGCAGAACTCAGCACTATCCCATGTTGAACGGAAAACTTTAGGTACGCCTCTGCGTATATCTCCCCAGACCTGTATTTTCTCATGGTCAACTGTACGTGGCATGCTGGCGAGTTCGACAGAAGTTCCATCTGAAAATGTGGTTAACACCAGGGCTCAAGTCGATACCAAACGTTGTATTCACCGAGATGCTTCAGTAAATGTTGCCTTTTTGTTGCTCTGTTAACAAAATTGTTTTGAAACATTACACGTACTTTCTGTGTGAGAGTATTTTCTAAGAAAAAAAGGCAAACCTATAACCCCGCGAGGCGGGCAAGTGCGAGACACGCCGTTAGGCGTGCCGTAGCACTTCTTATCTATAATAGAGTTCACAACAAAGGCCTATGGTATAGTCGTCCACGGACGAAAAGTGCACCGCGGAAGGCGGTCGTCAAACAGAACGGTCGGCGGCCGACACTGAATGATAATCGCACTGGAGCGCGCTTATCATTCCGTGAATTAGGAACGATCCAAGTTCACGAAATAGGTCGCTTTCGAGCTGGAGCACGTTTATTTTTGATAACATTTTTGATACCAACGACCGACAGCCTCCCGCGGTGCATTGCACAGCGGGAGGTTGTCGGTCGGCGGGGTCGTCCCGCGGACGGGAAGTATACCAGCCCGTCCACCGACCACCGCCGACGATCCGCGGAAAATGGGTGTTGCGGCCTGCTGCTATTGGGCGTGCGTTGGATCCCGACTAGATTATTCCCATTCCGCGGACACTTCCGCGGGGCGGGAAGTGGATGTCAACAACTTTGGATTACCTTTGCTTTGTAGCTCCTTGATTCCCATCGAACCTTGGTGACGTCTCCAACGACACATCCAAAGCAGCACAACATCGCTCACATGCGAAAAGAATACTTGAGCGAAAGCCGTGGTTATTTCAGTTTTAGCTGTGTGCGTTCGTATTTATATGCGGACAGTTTATGCAAAGCCCAACAAATCATAATGGGTCGCGCAACATCGGGCATCCCATTACAGGAGCATGTCTTGAGGTTCTGTGACCTACAGAACAATGTAGGTCGCGATCAAATATTCAACAGATGCCACAATTATACAACATCCCGTGATTTATGTATCACTACAATTAGCTATGTAATTGCTGATATTGTAGATGAGTTTTAAAATTTATAACCAGCTCAGCATAATAGTGAAGCTAGGACAGCAAGGAAAGCCAGATAGTGAAGTCACCACAGGGGTCTGAAAGTTGAGTTTTTTGGCGCTCTCTTAACTTTCACATATTGTACGTTACCGGATTTAGGCTGATCCAACGATCACATATGCTTCAATGTCGAGGTTTCTGAAGAAGTTTGGGATCCTGACTTTTTAAGGGCACCAAACCCTAGAATGTTGCAAGGTTTGTAAATTTATAAAGTGCTTAATCCATAAAAGCTTCATTCGTTTGACAGGCGTTTTCTAGCTCATCCCAACAAGATTGTTAGGGAAATCGAACGCTGTTACACAAGCAATAGCTCGGCGACTGCAACGGATGTCGTCCAACGATTGCGAACGCGTGGAATATCAACGGATGTCTCTACCGTTAAGAGGATGAGACATAAACCTGGTTTTAAGAGGACCGTGACAAAATATTGTCACACAATTAGAGAGCAGAATCAGGCGGCCCGCGTTGACATTTGCAATGCAGGGGATTGAAGAAGGGAGAACTTATTCTAACTGTGTATTCACAGACGAATGCACAGTTTAAAGTGAGTTTTCAAAGCGATCATTATAATCGTCACTGGTCACAAACATCACGTTTTCGTGAAGGATCAGCATTACCAGACCTTGTGCATACTGGATTTGTAATGCTTTCATTTGGCTGTTCAACACGTTTCTGCTCCGTGAAAGAAAGAGACCTATTCTCATAGGCTCTGTCATCGAGCGAAACACCCCGCGAAGATGCACATTTGTGGAGGCATCTCTGAGCGAGTACCTCCCCAACTGATAATCCTTCCTGGCAGTTATGGGAATGATAGCGCGTTCTTTTGTAGAATTCTAGAGAGAGGCTATCTACTCTTCAAAAAAAAAGGTTTACAATGGTTTGTTCCCATTGTTTTCATTACTATATTACAAGCAACTTAATCAGTGAGGAACTTCAGGTATATGTCAACTGGTCCAAGACAACGCGCCACCTCACAAGAGTAGATATACTAAGGAATTCCTCGAGAAATGGCATGTTGATACCATAGCGTGGCCTGCAGAGTCCCCCGTCTTGAATCCAACCGAGTTGGTATGGGCAGCATGAAGAACTACATTAGGTGAGACTATTAAGGGACTAAGTGAAAGGATAGTTGCGTCATATATGCTATTAGGTTGGTGCATAAGTTCTCGGACATTTGATCCCTCCTGAATTGAAAGCGCATTTTCCCTCCAAATTTCTCTCATGCGTAAATGATCGATCGATAGAGAAAGGAAAGGGCTACAAAACTGTTCCTAAAATTTATTTCTGGGTTGTTAGCGTCAGCTATTATGGCTAAGCGATTCATCCTAACTGAGACGCATACTCGGCACGTTCCTGCATCAATCTGGCCTCAATGCCAACGAATCGTATCATCGCCTGAAAGATGTTTACAACGAGAGTGCTCCTGCTCGAAGTACTGTGTACCAGTGGTTCTCGAAGTTTGCAGTTGGTGAATTCTCCGTTGAACATAATGAACGAGAAGGGCATTGGGTCGCTGGGTACCTCACGACTTGACACAACATGACATGGATCGCAGAGCCGATGTCGCTTTGTCTCTCCTTACCCTCAGACGTACCCACGGATGGCTGGACAACCTTGTCACGGGATGAGAAGTGGATACTCTATTCTAATTATCACCGGCGTGCACAGGTTGACGCAACTGGAGAGGCAGAGGACGTTCTGAAACCCGACCTTCACGTGAAAAAGGTGATGCTATGCATTTGGTGGAGCGTTCTTGGCGTATAATACTGGGAGCTGTTAGACGAAGGGATAAGAGTTGACGGCAGAGGTTAACATCAACCATCTGAGGAAGTTGAGGGCCCACCTTCAAACCACACGAGGAGAGCAAGTGAAGGTGTATTTTCAACACGACAACGCATATTGCTAGAGCGACGGCGGCTGAGTTGGCGGACTACGGGTGGACCGTTCCTCCACATCATCATTTTTTTTCAAGCCTTCAACGCTATTTGGACGGCCAGCAATTTAGGAACCGAGAGGATGTCAAGGAAGCACTGCTCATATTTTTCGAACCACAACAGGCCACGTTTTGGAGAAAAGGCATCCATGACTTACCAGCACGTTGGCGAAAGACAGTTGATGTAAAGGATGGTTACTTCAAATAATTTGATATTGTTGTTCGTATGTTGTGATAATAAATATTTCATGCCCCAAATGTCCGAGAACTTATGCACCAACCTAATATATAGATGTATGTGTGTAATCCGTTCTTAATTGCTTTATCTAGGAAGCAAGAAGTTCGGACACTTGATGATTTGAAGGCCACAAAACTCAACTTTTAAAATACTCTAACTCCAGAGATATGCAAAGCTTACATTGCTGGTTAAAGAGAGAAGATGGCTCGTGTTGTAGAACAGGGAGGGAGGAACATAATAGAGGGAAAATAACACCCTGTTCTTTTCTTTGTTTGTATTTGTGTTTTGTATAAATGCTTTGCTCTTTAGAAATTCTCTGTGTCCTACTTGTACTACGACGTTTATCAATTCGAAATTATAAAAGCATAGTACATTCAACAGTATTTCGTCGCTACAATATTCTGATGTCTCAACAACAGCCGTCCCGCGGGCGGGAAGTACAATAGCCCTCTAGTCTTCTGTTGGCGCCGATCCGCGGACGGCGGGCGTGGCGGGGCGCGGCGATTGATCAGCTCAGGGATCCCGGTCGATCCCCGCCCGTTCGCGGATGCTCCCGCGGAAGTATAACATAGGCCTGAAGTTGGGGGTACTGGGTGGCTTCTCAGCACGGATACAAGGGCTGTTTTGAACACAATAAATGTAAGACGGTTCGTTCTTTATATTGATCAGTATCAAATAGTTGTATGATGGGATAGTGCTGACCTTACTACAATAATTCTTTTTGTATAAGGAAGGAAGCTCGGAAGTTCTACTAGGTAGAGCAGATCGATGTTAGAATTCCACGCCTCGCTTTGGTTTCATCTGGTATTCGGCATGATCACTGATACGCGACACTGGACGACCTGTTCTTTAATTGTTTGTGTTTGTATTTTGTATAAGCTCGCTCTTCAGAAGTTACCTGTGTCCTACTTGTACTAAATCCACCGACGCCTTTTTAATACGAAATTACGAAAGCACAGTACATGCCTTATATATTCAATCGTCGGTACAATATTCTGATGTGCGATAGTTAAAAATTAGAATTTATGGTGTTTACTGTATACGTATGTTTATATGTGTGTAGATATACATATATGTCATACAGTGAGTCTGGTGGAGTGAGTTAGCCGACGTCGCTAACTCTCGCACCTCGCCCAGATTCGAGTGCGCCGCCTTCGCCAATGAGCCCCAAACTCGCGTCGGTGGCTTCTAAGGTATTCGGGGTGATCACTGATAGACGCGGCGCAGGAAGCGTGAATACTGCACATAGGCGATATACGACATGTGGAGTGGCGCGGGAGCTCCAAGGGCAGCGAGCGGCCCGCCGCCGTGTCCGCACTCGGGCTGAAGCGCAGCCCCAAACTTGTTTCGGCGGCCGAAGAGTGAAAATGGTTTTCAGTTTGAATACGGACAACCACATCTGTGGAAGGGTCGCAACAAGCAGAAAAATGCTGTCCAGTTGATTTTTCGAATAACCTCATCCATAAAGAGGTAAGCGACTGAAACAAAATTTTCTGTTGTTTTCGTCAAACTTTGGCCGCATAGAAATCTACCTTGAACGGCTAAAATCTTTTCTCTATTTTCAGATTCGAATGTACTTGTGGTCTACTGTAGACCACAAAAAACGCGGCTTTCGTACTTATCCTGTACAACTGCAACCGAAGTTCAAAGATAGGAGAAATAGTACGCCGCATATTGAGATTGGACCAATCCCTTGTTGAAAAAAAGAAAATCTAGCCATTCTGACAATTTCTCAAAGCCATTTTACATGTTTTATAAAGACCATCGTTCCCACAACGGAATAGTAGAATACTGTCTTCTGTAGCTGGCTACTAGTTGGGTAATTCTTAACTGAATCTTAGGTTTCCGCGCGTTTGCGCTTATCTGAAATCGGGCCTATGTTATTCAAACTTGGCACTACTTAGCATCACAATGACAATTGATGCGTAACAAATACAGGTCTGCTGTAACAATAGAGGATTTCTGAGTTTCGATTAACCTCGTCAACGAAAAGCCTTAAGGACATGCCACTGGGGATCTCGGAGGGGTCGTAAATCAATTAACGGAACCGTGGAAGAAAAAGCTTCATAACTAGGTCACTGTGCAATTGTTTTAGATGATGTTTAGATCGCTGGATAGAAAATGAGACGGGACTTCTAATGGTGTTAATTGGATTTTAAACAAATAACTTTGAAAGAGTTATGGCAGTGCGACACTTTGTGACTGATTAATCCTTCGCAATGCGTCTTTTTTGCAAAGAATTTGAGCGGTATTGTATATTTTCTATGTGTCTACGGGAAGTCATCGTCCGAACGTAAAAGCAACCCAACGAACTGCAGACAACATTTCGAAGGTACTGAGTGAGAGAAAGTTCTTGAACCTCATGGAATCCAGGTTTAAGAAAAGTTAGTCTAAAAAGGGATGTCACTATTCGACTACTGCGAAACATCTGAATTGAACACTGAAAGGAAGGTGAACACCTGCCGAAAAGCAATGAGGAGATGGGAGAGAGTACTCTTCCATTTTCGAAGCGTTCTGATTGAGGAGGGAACGGAAGGAACACCGACTCTAACACTGAAGGGACACTGCAGTGATGGTACATTCTTGTGTCCCAGTGCGGATTGAAGATCATGTAGTGCTCGAGGTGGTTCGTTTTGTGTTTTTGTAAGCGAAACGCTAAGCTGCTAATGGCAATAAAACGTGTGGAAACGCCTAAGAAATGTCTGGGTTGAAGCTTCTTCGGAGTGCAGTAGAACCCATTGTTCTTTATGCCATCTGCAGCCTTTCATTGCTAGAAAGATCGTTTGCAAGAGTTGCCATAGAGCCTGCGCACTAGGGCGTCGCTCATGTGAAAGGTCAATTTCCAGCATTTGCTTCACAACGCGAAGCCGCACGCAAGTAGTTCAACGCACTCAGAAGTATGGCGTGAGGGTGCATGATAGCGCACGGTTCAATTACTCTTGAAAATTTGTACACAGGACAGAGTGAAGTTTATAACACCACGAGTTAGACTGAGCACCCAGCTTAATTAAATCAGAAACAACTCACTTTTTTAGCTCCGTCAACCCATATCTCGATTCGCCGTTATCGACCATGACTAAAGAAAAAGATGATCAGAATTTGCAACTGGATAAGCATACGATGATTGAAAAAAGATTCGCTGGTATTCATAGCGGTAACAAACTGCCCTTAAGAGTTTATGGTAATTATTCTATTTAATTATTTATTGCACATGGACGTGCGCGCAATGACAGGCATAAGAACGATTCTCGTGTAAGAAGCGAAATAACAAACAGCTTGAAAGTCAGAACAAACTGTAATAGAAATGGAAAACCACACAAGTTCTTAAATGTGAACTACAATACCGGCCTTATCTTTTGGTCTTTGGGCGGAAAAAGCGAAAAAAAACCGCCTTTTCCGCCGCTTTTTGATAGCGCTCTTCAAACTGCTTGCAAAAAATTGATTCGATGACCTATATTCTGGGCGGCGCGGCGGGCCCATCCGTCGCTCGAGATAATTACAGCCAAAGGTCACCTCCTCCTAGTTAGCCGGAGAAGATGAAGTTTCGGTCCAGTTTTATGCTCCCTTTCCTCTTTAAAGACGACACCACACAGATTTTTGTATTCACCAGTTCTTCACGACCACACTTATAATTTTTTTGAGGAATCCTATTCTTTTACATAAGTCAACTTGGGGAAAATTGCCGAATTAGGAGTTCAATAATTTTGAAACACCAAGCTTGTATTGGCTTATAGTCACTGACTCGATTAAGCATATTGCAGGGAGGTGCGATGCGGAAAGAAAACATTTTGCATGAAATTCTTCGGGACCTACATGCTGCTAAAGAGGTCCACGTGGCACTTTTTGGCAGCTGCCGTCGAATTTTGCTTGCAGTTCAAATGGCTCTGAATCTGTTTTCTTAGTGCAGGAATCTTACAGGTTAAGAACACAAGGAAAACTCCATGAGGCCATCCAACCGTGAGATTGCGACTAAGTCTCAAAGGAATTCCGCGTCGCAAACTGGCGTTAAACTCGGACTCAAACATAATTAGGGTGGTTTTAAAAAATTTCTTCAAATTGCTAAACTACTGTTCCATTATATGCTCTCAATGATTCTGAATCGAGTGGTGCTTCGATTTCGATTTTATATTCATTTAAACCGTTTCATAAGGGGTCAAATGCTCCAGCTTCGGCTTGGGCGCCGCATTGGCTCCGGAGAATCGGTCCGCTCGCTGTCGTTATGACCTCTTGCGCCATCTTGCAGTCTCAGTCTCCAGTCTTGCAATACACTTATTTCTGTATTCTATATCGAATTTAAACTCTGAACTATTTCTGTATCGAAAAATGGACGCAAGTGTGCATTTATCCAGAAGGGGAGGCTTTCTCTGATGTAGCATAATGTGTATTTGAAACGTTCGAGATCTACGACGTTTCCTCCTATCGGAGTGGTGGCCGTAATTGCTCTTCGACCTGATCCTAGCGTTCTCAGTTAGGTCGCAGGGCTGCGCCGCTCGCATCTAGGTGCGAAAGCTAGCGGTACTGCGTCCTCTGTGCTAAGTAATAAAGCAACAGTAGGCAAGAATCGATTTATTTATAGACTTCCTTCGCGTCTGTGGAACTGTATAGGAACTGCAGTTTTGGCTGACCTAACTTACCCGTTTATGACATGTTGCATCCTCTTCACAATAAGCTAAGCGGGTCTAAACGGATTTTGTCTGTTTTTCCTATTCCATACTGCCTTAGCCTACGTCTGCTTTATGAGACTAGGTTTTCTTCTCAGCTTTCTTACTCTTATTCGTTAGTTTTTTGCTTGCTAGCTTTATGTATGGTCGCCACTACGTTTACACGAGGTTGTTTTCATGTTTGGCTTCATCATTAAAGGGATTTATAAAGTGACTCGATAGATTGCCATTTTTTTCTGTATTTTGGACATTACCCTAATTCCAGTTAAAGCTTGTGATACCAGTAAAGGACTAATGGTAAGGAATGATTTTTGTGATGAAAAGGAGTTTACTAGGCTCCAGAGTGTTATGATCGTCGGCGGTCTTTGCCGATAAAGGGTGATGAAACAAACGCAGACATTTAGGCTGGAGGTGATTCAAACCGCTACGAGTATTTTAAATGTTGTCTACTTTTTCTTTGCATTGCACGTGCGTTTTATTTTAGGTGCTTTTTGTGTTTTCAAAACTTCCGTTTAATAGGCATTTCACCCCCACAATCAATGGAAAGCTCTAGCGCTGGCCAGCACCTCCTGTGTTCTGACACCTCGATTATGTATCAACCCGCTTTCGTCAAGTTCAGTCAATTTTCTGGAATGTCTTGGGACTTCTTCCACATCTTTCTTAGGCGGTATTCAACCGAAACCCCTTTCGTATTATAAGATTTCAACACTGCATTATCATTTCGACGCGCTGTCCGACGAAAACGGTCAACCAACGATCACGTAGAACCATTAACCCCTTTCAATTTTAGTGTAGCGCTGCCCAGTGAGGGTGGAGGAGAACTTTTATTTTATTTTAATTATTTATTTAAAGTCGACACAAAATGAGAAAAGCCTGCTTCTTCAAGCCGACTGAGAAAATAGTTGAAGCAATTTTGTAAAAGATTTGAAAAATCCTCTTCTGTGGAAAAACAGGTGAGCCTATGGCCAGGTATTACAATAATTTTTCGCTCCAAGATCCTCTAGCACACTTTAGAAAGTCTTTGGAAAATACAGAAATAAGTGTATTGCAAGACTGTTATGCGGGGAAATGTGAAAAAATAAAAAATTGGAATACACCATGCATCCCGTTCCTACGGTATCCGGGGACCAATAACAGGCCGCCGCATCCAAAGTGCGAACTCCCTAGTTAGGCTATGTATGGCGTGCTCTGATGGCGCAAGAGGTCATAACGACAGGCGAGCGGACCGATTCTCCGGAGCCAATGCGGCGCCCGAGCCGAAACTGGGGCATTTGACCCCTTATGAAACGGTTTAAATGAATATAAAATCGAAATCGAAGCACCACTCGATTCAGAATCATTGAGAGCATATAATTGAACAGTAGTTTAGCAATATGAGGAATTTTTTTTTTAAACCACCCTAATTGTGTTTGAGTCCGAGTTTGACGCCAGTTTGCGACGCAGAATCCTTTGAGAATCTCACGGTTGGATGGCCTCATGGAGTTTTCCTTGCGTTCTTAACCTGTAAGATTCATGCAGTAAGAAAACAGATTCAGAGCCACTTGAACTGCAAGCAAAATTCGACGGCAGCTGCCAAAAAGTGTCACGTGGACCCTCTTTAGCAGCATGTAGGTCCCGAAGATTTTCATGCAAAAAGTTTTCTTTCCGCATCGCACCTCCCTGCAATATGATTAATCGAGTCAGTGACTATAAGCCAATACAAGCTTGGTGTTTCAAAATTATTGAACTCCTAATTCGGCAATTTTCCCCAAGTTGACTTATGTAAAAGAATAGGATTCCTCAAAAAAATTATCAGTGTGGTCGTGAAGAACTGGCGAATACAAAAATCTGTGTGGTGTCGCCTTTAAGAGGAAAGGGAGCATAAAACTGGACCGAAACTTCATCTTCTCCGGCTAACTAGGAGGAGGTGACCTTTGGCTGTAATTATCTCGAGCGACGGATGGGCCCGCCGCGCCGCCCGGAATATAGATCATCGAGTCAACTTTTTAAACGTTTGCTGCGCGCTTTTCGTTTCATCGGATAGATCATCCGATACCGATCCCAAATATCGGATTTATTTTTCAAAGCAGGCAGTTTGAAGAGCGCTATCAAAAAGCGGCGGAAAAGGCGGTTTTTTCGCTTTTTCCGCCCAAAGACCAAAAGATAAGGCCGGTATTGTATAGCTCGATTATACAGATTATATCGCGTTGGAGCTGTCAACAAGGGTTTTTACAGAAAGGATGAGATGGCTTGTTACTAAGGTGTGTGGACAGTGTTAACTAAGCGCTACTTTTGCGGGTGGCAGGGACGCCGTCAAAAAAATCGGCGCTAGGTTTTCGGATGTTACCCATTCCTATCCCCAACAATTCAGCACCAGTACACACAGTATTGTTCATCTTTTGCAGAAATACTGTTTGGGTAAACCCGTCGGTTGATGCAAGAGTTTTTAGGTCCGTCGACGTTTCAAGACGAGGGGACATGTGGGATGCTACACATGCGCTGTGGGAGCACAACCGCTCGCCACCTTCAACACTGCAAATTCTGCCATAGTTCGTTTCTCGAACTCATCAGTAACCTGACTGCTGTGCTTCTTGCTCTTTACGACCACCTCGGGCCACCAGCAGCTCGTCGGAGTGCCCGATTCAAAATTCATAAACGGTGGAGCGATGCCGCTCCACCGTTAAATAAAGGCCTTGTTCACCGTTCTACTTTTTGCGGAACTTGACCCCCAAAACAGTTACGAGGCCCCGCAAGGGGAGCTCGATGAGGTCGTCTGCCTTCAATTCACCTACTGTCGCATGAGAGGCGTGCCAGGCGGGGATGGGCGGAAATTTTTCAAAAAATTTCAGAAAACTGAAAACAGGAAATCGCTTCCGACAGAAAAGGCAAAAGCCAAAAACGCTAGAAAACAGAAAAATCAGAAAACAGAACATTTCGAAATTATCATATGAGTGGGGCTCGTGTAGCGCAGTCGGAGGAGGCGCCGACGGCGCGTGCACCCGATACCAGGTCCCTGGTTCGTCTTTTCCGCCCAGGCCAACCAAGCCTTCCACCCCTCCGGGGTCGGTGAATTGGTACCAGACGTGTCTGGGAAGGATAAAGCGCAGAAGTGTTCATCGGCTGGCCACCGCTAGTCATTGTATGGCCAAATACGCATCCATATCGCCTCCACGACATCCCGTAGAAGTGGAACGCGCTGGCGCATCCTAAAAGGGATTGAGTAACGACGTCCTTTACCCTTTATCCTTTATCATACGAGTGAATGATGTAATCTACCTATCGGATTCATATTTTTAAAAAAGCGATTTAAGGCTCACTGATACAGCCCAAAATGTAAATGTAATCACAAAACAGAGATTCGCTAGATTAATGGTTCAACTAGCAAGAAACTGGCCTTTTAGAGTACCGAAAACAATGAATGCTCTTGACCGCTGCATGTTTCTCCATTGCTTGAGTTTTTAGACACAATCTCGCAACCTACTCTGAAGCTGTGCAGAGATTCGTTGAGTATTACTGGCTACGCCAGAATCTACATTCCTAGTTCGTATCGTTCTCATAGCTTTCATAGTCAGTGTTTTTGCGTTCCTGCAGGTTTTCAGGTCAATCATCAAAGTGCTTTACAACATCCTGTTACTCCTTAGCAGACTAAAGATGTTGCATCTGCCTGATATTACACAGAACAACACGAGCTTGTGGCCAAAGGGGCTGTTAGCACACCAGTTTTTGGGTGAAAGTGCTTTCTTGGATGCACAGACATTATAGAAGGAGGATCGAGCATATAGCCTCTCCATCATGATCTTATTGCAGTATCCTTATTACAGTATACTTACACCTCTTCCCTAGAGGGTTGTAAGTATACTGTGATAAGAATGTATGCCTAGCTGTCTTCAAAGTTTGAGCAAATTTGGCTTAAAGACGTTGGAGGAGAGGCGTGCAGTTTTGGACTTAACATTCTGTTTTCGTGTTCTTCGAAGAGAGTTCAAAATACTTCCAAGTAAGTGCTGGACCTTCAAACCGTATAGTGAGAAGCGGTGGGTCTATCTTCCACTCAAAGATTCACAACAAAAATTACAACGTAGTGTTTAATAACGCGTTCGTCAGGTGTGCAAGATGGTTCCAATACTTCCGGCGACTCTCTTTGGAGCAACTTGTGGCTGCGCCTTTAAGAAGCAACTTGATGAGCTCCATCTTAACAGGCTACTATTTGATCTGATCATGACGTTGCATATCACCCTCAAACTTTTAGAGTTTCTCCAGCAAAACGTCCTCGCCATGGATTGCGGCAATGTATGTCGTAACGCAATGATAGCTCGAGACTATTTCTGTAGTTTTTCGATGCTTTCTGTGTTATCGTAGGTTCCAAGTGGACCATAGAGGAGAACGTTTTAGTTGCTAATGATAATTTCGTTATTCGTTTCTTCTTTGTTTCTGTTTGTTCGTTGCGTTAGTGTTTTATATACTCACCGCTAAAGTTCTTGAAAGTTTGAAGAATATCATCATTGGAAGATCTGTAAATTTTCCACGGATTCAAGCGTGACCAGGCAATTCATATTTTAGTTTTTTCACGGAGTTGAAATATCCTGTTCTTAATTCAGTTACGCCTCCTATGGTACCTATACACCTGACGTTGCTGAATCTTCTACGCTTACAAGCTATTTTGAATTTACGTGCTAGGTAATTTGCGGGGGCAGACATAACTCCAACGCCGAGCGAACCCCCTTACGTCGCGCACGGTGCGCGACGAAATTGGACGAGTTGTCGCGCTCCGATGCTTCCGACGGCTAGAAACGCTTCCAACAGCGACATGCACGCGCCTTATTTCTTTGGACATAGTATATGAAGCTGGTACCAATAGGACGATCAGCGACAGTTTATACAGGTATCCTGGTCAGGTGGATGGTTTCTAGCGTCAGTATTTGCCATCTACAACTTCTTCCGTCAATTTTTACCCGTGATTATGGTTATACTACGGAAAAAGGCCACTATCACCCAACGGAATTCATTCGAATTTGAATATTCGAATTCGAATGAAAATTTGAAAAATCGCGTTTTTCGAATGCATTCGAATTCAAATATTCGGAAAATCTCGTTTTTCGAATATTATATATTCGATTTCTGCACGAAAATTGAGGCTCGAAAATTTTCGGCATTCGAAGTCATTCGAATATTCAACACTTCCCAGAAACCTAAAATTATTCGAGCATTCGAGAAGTGCCATTCGAATATACGACGAGAATTTGCGTAACGGAGTACGATTTTGAAAGGGCTTGTTAGGTTTTTCGTGAAGTTAGGATCTCCAAAGCGGTTATTTCTGTGAATCAAAGCTCTGGTGCGGTAACCGCTCGGTGCTGGGATACTGAGCGCCTCAACGATTCACTCCCCGAAAAGCCTTTCTGCCGAAAAGGAGAACTTCCACAACGTCTCACAATGTTGAACGGAAAGAATTCCTCTACGCAGAATCGCTGCAGTAGTTGATGACCGATCGTATACACCTAATCGACATGGTCAGAAAAACTATCAAATGATCGTCTGATCGAACTCTGACACATCTTCTGATTTACATCTCCGGGTTTCTGAATCCAGACGAGCTTTGGACATCTGTAGCACGATCTCTGAAACACAACGCGCAGAGGATACGTTCAAAACATCGTTAACATCGATCAATAGTGATTGGCCGATTGGAAATTTCCTCATCGCGGAGCCTTTCCGCCGGTCGTCATAATCATGTGACTCCTACCCCGATCGGTTAACCCTGATGGTGAGAGAAAACTGATATAGGATAAGGATAAAGGACGGCGTTAATCAATCCCTTCTGGGATGCGCCAGCGCATTCTACTTCTACGGGATGTCGTGGAGGCGACATGAATGCGTATTTGGCCATACAATGACTTGCGGTGGCCAGCCGATGAACAAGTCAGCGCTCTATCCTTCCCAGACAAGTCTGGTACCAATTCACCGACCCCGGAGGGATGGAAGGCTTGGTTGGCCTGGGCGGGAAATCCGAACCAGGAACCTGGTATCGGGTGCACGCGACAGTCGCGCCTCCTCCGACTGCGCCACACGCGCCCCCAGAGAAAACTGATATCACCGATAAAAGATAGGTAATGTCGAGCGATATTGACTGCCTATCGACCTGTGACACTGTATCCTGAATTTTGTCGCTCGCTAATTTTACCTGCCTTCTGTCAGTAATTTCTAACGCAGCGACGATTGAAATGTCTAAGAGCATCCAAATAGTATGAAAGATTTTTCAGATCGCCCTAGAGTATGAACATTACCTGCATCATCCGTCGTCCCGCTGATCATCGAGCTGCCTGAGCTGGCGCCACTATCGCCTCCATTCCTCCCTGTTACGTGCCAGGATGCTCCAATGGATCCTCCTTGCTTGAGGGACACAAAGAGCGTCATATCGTCCGTTCACTTCTATCACGAAGAAGTCCGACAAACTCGTTCGTAGGCTTCGTGGGGTTTTCTTGACATCCCGCGGAATCCAGTCGGTGACGGCTCTCGTCCAGCAGGTGTCTGCGAAGCGTATTACGTGGTCGGCCCACCTAATTTTCGACGACTTGACCCATGCGACAGCGTCTCTGATGTTCGAACGTCGACGAAGCTCGGGACTCCGGAGGTCTTCCCTCAATTGCGTGAGTCGTGTCGCTCCGAGCTCTCGAGTTCATATTGCGCGACGCTGTTCATCTTCTGAGGCGTCCTCCCTGCCCACGGCATGACATAGTCAGGGCAGGGAGGACAGTGGAGTCGAATAGGTGGGCAGGAAGTTGGACGTTTTTCGTCTTCTCACGACTTCTTCGACGCTCTTGAAGGTTCCCCAAGCCGCTCGTTTCCTCTTGTCTAGCTCTGGCGCTAGGTCGTTCGCCATACTGAATTCGCGACCTAGATACCCGCACCTGGAGCATTCGGAGACGTTCGTTCAGTTGAGTGAGAATCGGACATCAGGAACTCGTCCGTTCCTCATGAACATCGTCTCCGTAAGATTCAGATGCAGTCCAAAGTTCCGACATACACGATCGAAGTCGGCCAGCATTCGCTCCTCCTGGCTGATGCTCGATGTTATGAGCGCGATGTCGTCAGCGAAGCGAAGATGGTGTAGCTGCCGGTTCTCGACCTTTACTCCCACGTCTTCCCATCCCAGCTCGCGCATAACCTTTTCGACGGCGGCGCTGAAGGGGATATGGTATCTCCCTGCCGAACCCCTCTTCACGACGATGACGACGTAGTTGTAGAATGGTGAAATCTTGGTCGTGAATCGACTGTACAGCTCTTGAGGTACTCTGGTGTACTGGGTAGGAAGGCCCTGAGTGCACAGCGCTTTGACGACCGCTTCCGTTTCGACGGAGTCGAGTGCCTTCTTCAGGTCGATGACTGTAAGGCACAGCGGAAGCTTGTACTCTCGCGATACTTCGATGAGCTACGAAACGCTGCATATGTGGTCGATCGTGCTAAATCCTCTTGCTGTCTTTGGTCCAGGGTTATTTATCCAATTCAGCATGACTCGAGTTAACAGCTCGTTGACTATGGACAGCAGGCAGATTGGGCGATAGTTGCAAATGTCGTGCACGTCTCCCTTATACAGCCACACGGTTTTGCTAGTCTTCAATGGGATGGAGACTTCAGACCTTGGACTCCGATAGGTAGCGTGTGAAGAACCGGCCAGGGTGTTGGTGAGCGTAGGCGGGAGGTTCTTCAGGGGCCGGGTTCATCAATAATTAAACCCCTGGATATGAGGGGTATAAAAGGTAGAGATAAGATACGAGTCATGAAGAGATAAGGCAAGAGTGAGGGACGCAGGCTTCGTCGTAGGTATCTCTACCCCCAATACCCGCGGGTTAGTCCTTGATGAATCCGGCTCCAGGTGTTCGGATCTGATCCTGTCGGGACTAGGTGCTGTACGCTTCTTCACCGACGAGATGGCGTGTCGGATCTCGGAAGGGAGAACAGAGGAAACAGAGGGCAAAAATCGATAAAGTCGATCGGTAGCAGCCTGCCGAAAAAGTCTATGCACTTTGTCAGTGTAAAAGAAGAAAGAAAACAATAACGTCGGTACTATGTGGGCTGGTGTCTGCTTGCACACCGGCAAGATATCTTAAAACGGATAAGTTAGATTAGCCAGACTCCGGAGTTCCTTCCTTTGGGCTCTACTCCGCTGAAGCGTCAGCGGTAGAGCACAAAAACTGTGTTTACGTGAGTGTTCCACGACCACGTGCAATCGCGCAGCGGACACCAGCCCGCTAAGTACCTTAACGTCTTTCTTTACCACATGGCTTGGACAAAAATATGTTCCTTATAGTTTCACGTTACCGTATGTTTACAGGTGCATGGAGATGCACAGCAGGAGATGCAGGATGTAGCGTGCACCCCAAACAAAGGCTATTGATTCGGGTCCCGCCCAGGCCAGGCAAGCCTTGCATCCCTTCGGGGTCTCCGAACGTACCACATTTTTTCGAAGGATAAAGCAGGGACTTGTTTATCGATTGGCCAGCGCAAGTCAATATTTAGGCCAAATACGCATTGGACTTGCATCCACGACATCCAAAGACGTAGAATGTGTGCCGAATCTCAAAAACGACTGCCTGACGCCGTTGTTCACCTTATGATGTAGATTTTCAACCGTAGTTGTTGTAGAACCGCGGATCTCCCTCGATAGAGAGCCTTCGGGCTCTCTTGTTAAGAGGGATCTCGGGCCGCTTGTCGCAGGGCCACGTGGCGCGTCCCCGGGTGGTGGATAGGGGAATTAAACGAGAACCATATGCGACCGTGTACTGCCCAGAGACGCAGGTGGGATGCAGGGGATGGACTCTTTGCTCCTGCTGTGTCGGGTCGACGCGTTCCTTGTGCGTGGGAGCGGCATGTTCGTGCACAGTGTGCGCGGATGTGTCCGTGACTGTGCGAATTGTAGCTGTGTCGGCTCGGCCATAAGCTTGCACTCGGTAGACTGGGAGTACATCGTAAGGCGATTCGAGGCCGCCTCAAAAGTCTCGCCCCGTCCCTTCGAGCAGTCTGGCTGGCTGCCCGGAGTTCTTCGCCCGCATGACAGAGCCTGACAAGCTACCGTGTGTATTGGAGTCAAACACAGCAGCCCGAAAGGGCCTCATTCCCCTGACCCCGAAAGAGCCCCCATTTCTGCAGCGATGGGAACGACGAGTACGGAGAGGCTGCTAAAATCTCAGGGCCTAACCAGGCTGCGCAAACTGAGAAGGACTAGGATGACGATCTGTACTTACAACGCCCGCACGCTTGCGTCGGAAGCATCCGTCGAGGACCTGATGATGCAAGCCAGGAAGATCAAGTACGACGTCATCGGACTGACCGAGACGAGAAGACACCACCCCCTACACGCCGCCTACGACTCCGGAGAAGAACTGTTCCTCGGAACATGCGACAGCAGGGGAGTAGGCGGCGTTGGTGTCCTCGTCAACACGCGCTTGGCCATGAACATCGATTCGTACGAGTCTCTGGCAAGCCGAATCGGACGTCTGCGGCTGAAGCGATGTGGCTCCGTGCCAGCCTTGACTGTGTTCGTCGCGTATGCCCGAACATCCGACTACGACGACGAAGACGTCGAGGCCTTCTACGTGGAGCTGGAGAAGTTCTATAAGGAAGATCACACCTCCTACAAGGTGATCGTCGGTGACTTCAACGCCAAGATCGGGCCACGAAGGTCGCCGGAAGAACTTCACATCGGAACCCACGGTTTGGAGTGGAACGAGCAAGGTGAAAGGCTGTCTGAGTTTATCATGTCGACCAAGACCATCCATGGAAATTCGCAGTTCCAGAAACCTCCCTCCCTACGATGGACCTGGGAATCCCCCGGTGGCCAGTTCCACAACGAGATCGACCACATCATCTTCAATCGCAAGTATTGCCTGACCGATGTCTCCGTTGTCCCCAAGTTCTACACGGGATCGGACCACCGCCTCCTTCGCGCGAGGTTCCGCTTTTCGCGTCAAGGAGAGAAGGCCGCGAAGTTCAAGAAGAGGAATCCCAGAACGACCATCAACTGGGATCTCTACACCTCTCTTGTCGGCCTTTGGGAAGATGCCGTCATGGACAACGTCGACCAGGAATACGATCGCTTCGTGCACCATCTCCACGATAGTGCGAAGGGAGCCGAGAGCTTGAAGACCACCAAGAGACGCCTGTCTCCGGAAACTCTCGAGCTGATACGCCAGCGTGGAGCAGCACGAGCGTCAGGCAACTACCAACTGACGTCCGAGCTTGCAAAGCTATGCAGAACGGCGATAAAGGAAGATCTCAAGGAGAGAAGGGCGGAAGTGTTGGCTGAAGCAGCAGAGACAGGGCTGAGCAATGCCCGCCGGAACTTCGCCAACTTCAAGACCAAGATGACCGCTCTCCGACGTCCTGACGGAACCATCACCTCTTCCAGAAGGACCATGGAGAAAGTCATCCACGACTTCTACTCCGATCTCTTCGATAGCCACGTCCACCTGCCCCCCATGCCATCTTCCGCAGGATGGATACGTCGTCCCCTCTCCCTCTGTTCTCTCTTCCGAAATCCGACACGCCATCTCGTCGGTGAAGAAACGTACAGCACCCGGTTCTGACAGGATCAGAGCTGAACACCTGAAGAACCTCCCGCCAGCGCTCATCAACACCTTGGCGCGGCTCTTCACACGGTACCTGTCCGAATGCAAGGTTCCATCTCAGTGGAAGACCAGCAAGACCGTTTTGCTGTACAAGAAGGGAGACGTGCACGACATTGGCAACTATCGCCCGATCTGCCTGTTGTCCGTAGTCTACAAGCTGTTCACTCGAGTCATCCTGAATAGGATTAGTAGAACGCTGGACGAAGGACAGCCATGCGAACAAGCAGGATTTCGGAGAGGATTCAGCACGATCGACCACATACACACGATTACGAAGCTCATCGAAGTGTCGCGGCAGTACAAGCTGCCGCTGTGCCTTACGTTCATCGACCTGAAGAATGCATTCGACTCCGTCGAGACTGAAGCGGTCATGGAAGCCCTGCTCACCCAGGGCGTTCCTACTCAGTACATCAGAGTCCTTCGAGAGCTGTACAGTGGATTCACGACCAAGATCTCTCCATTCTACAACGACGTCGTCATCGACGTAAGGAGAGGGGTTCGGCAAGGGGATACCATATCCCCGAAGCTCTTCAGCGCCACCCTCGAAAACGTCATGCGCGAACTAGAATGGGAAGACATGGGAGTGAAGGTCGACGGCCGGCAACTGCACCATCTTCGCTTCGCTGACGACATCGTGCTCATAACACCGAGCATCAGCCAGGCGGAACGAATGCTGGCCGACTTCTATCGTGTATGTGGAAGCGTTGGACTGCAGCTGAATCTTACGAAGACGATGTTCATGAAGAACGGATGGGTTTCTGATGCCCCATTCTCGCTCAACGGAACGAACGTCTCCGAATGCTCCAGCTTTGTGTATCTGGGTCGCGAAGTCAACATGGCCAACGACCTAGCACCAGAGCTGAGCAGGAGGAAACGAGCGGCTTGGGGAGCTTTCAAGAGCGTCGAAGAAGTCGTGAAGAAAACGAAGAACGCCCGACTCCGTGCCCACCTATTCGACTCCACTGTTCTTCCTGCCCTAACATACGCCTCAGAGACGGGTTATACGAAAGCAGGATGAACACGCGATCAGCGTCGCGCAGCGTGGAATCGAGAGGACGATGCTCGGAGTGACACGACTCACGCAAGTGGGAGAAGACCTCCGGAGTTCGGAGCTTCGCCGACGTTCGAAGATCAGAGACGCCTTCGCATGGGCCAAGTCGTCGAAAATTAGGTGGGCCGGCCACGTAATGCGATTCGCAGACACCCGCTGGACGAGAGCCGTCACAGATTGGATTCCGCGGGATGTCAAAAGAACACCAGGACGCCCACCAACGCGTTGGTCGGACTTCTTCGTGAAAGCCCTGAACGACCGATATGACGCTCTTCGTGTCCCTCGAACGAGGAGGATCCATTGGACCACTCTGGCACGCGACAGGGACGAATGGAGACGCTGCTGGCGCCCGCTCGAGCAAGTCGATGATCAACGGGACGACAGGTGATACAGGTGATACAGTTGTTGTAGAAACGAAAACCAGAAGCAGAACATTCAGCCAGAACGGAGGAGCAGAAGAGTATAGCGAGCAGCGTGATGAAAATCGCAAGACCGACTCCATGGGGCACGGTTCTGCAGCAGGAGACACCGGACAGAACCGGAGCGCGCCCCTGTTGATCCTCACATGCATTCTGCAGACATTTGATGGCCTATGGTCTCAGACTCCCAACTGCAGGGTGAAGGGCAAGTAGCGTCCGTTTGAAACACCGCCCGAATTATCATTTCCAAGTATGTTCCGCAGATGAGAATTCCTGTTCTTCCTCGGCCGCTTTGCACAGACGCAGTAATAAAAGCAGAATGCTTGGCACCTCCCAAACAAGAGTTTACCTTTAACCTTCCTACTGCTGTCCTTCATCCTTTATACTTATACGTTTACAGCTAAGCTTCCAAAACAGCTTGAGTGCAATGTAAAATTGGTCCAGATCAAATTAACCTTTATGTTCATACTCAATGACGATCTGAAAAAGCTCAGCGCAAGCGCGAAGTAGAGGGGTTGGTAAAATTAAAAAACATATATACATACCTAGTTAGACAATTATGTAAGTAATACGAAACCACTTACTATTTCACCACAATTGCGCCGGCGCCGTGCTGGTTGGGGGCTGGGCGGGGAGGGGGGAGGGGGTCATGCAGATAACCTAACTCCTGGCCGGAGGGTTGGAGATTGCCTTAAAAATTATGAACCCTCGCGTCAGCGAAGTATGGCGCAGAACAGAATACCGCTGTTTCTTTGCCTCCTTATTTTGGCAAGTGAAGGGACTCCAGGATGTGGGCAATTTTAACACGAGTGCGTAACTCGGCCCACAAAATTGCCTGCATCCTGGAGTTTCCTACCATGCCCAATTCGGAAGCAAATAAGACACGAATCCGTAATCGAAATGAGTAGAGAAGACTGCATTTATAATCGCTATATGTGGCTACTCGCCAGGCTTGCCCGCCACGGCATGCTGTGGTGACCAGGGATGAGCGGATTATCCGTTATCCGGCTTCCGAGAGGTTTTGGCCTATCCGTTTCGTTGTTCGTTATCCGGCAATTTTGGGCCGGATAACGAACAACAAATTGGCTGATACCCAGGTTTGGGCATGGTATTGCATAGCTGTGCAAGCTTCACAATCATAGGAGTGATCACGAGCAACAATAGAGAGCATTTAAATCTAGAAGGTGGTTGACTTCAGGCACTGATGACGTAGTTGGAAAGACGTCTAACTTCCATCCTTCCAGGGTCGTTCATTTATACCATACATCTATGAAACCTAGTATGGGCTGATTTCTTCATGAGCTTTTCACCACAAGCCATATGCAGACCAAGAATGCATACAAGCTGCCTTGATAATATTACTGACGGTCACAAGTGGAGGTCCTGGCACATACAAGATGAGCTGTTTAGTGCCGAATTTAGCGTTCTTTTCCACGAACGCAGTATGTAGGTAGCATTCGGCAATGGTATTTTAGTTTTTACTGACAGACTGTTGTAACGCATTAAACACACACCGCTGAGCAGTAATGAATACAAGCAAAATGGGCACAGGTTCCATTTAAATGAGTGGAGAAAGCTACGCTCCTACAAATTGTTGAGGTGTGTTTATAGAAACGATTCTCTGAAAGTATTTTCTGTACGCTGGTACTGGTGGTACCTCCGTAATGCTAAGAAATTGATCCTCTCTATCAAAAATCTAAATAGGGCAATTGAACTGTACTAAACCGATTCCCCGCTGCGCATGTTGGAACTTCATTTTAATTTAAGATTGCCTTTTAGGGACATTCTACTTCTGCTTTTCTAGTTTTCATATCTCTCTGCATGTCGTCTGGTTCGGTGTCGTTCCGATAGCCGACAAGTTGCGCGAAGCTCGTCTACGATGGTATGGCCACGTCCTTCGCGCTAACGACGACACTGTCTGTAAGATTGGCCTGAATCTTGAAGTCCCTGGAAAACGGCCCAGAGGACGCCCGAAGCAACGTTGGCTAGACCGGTTGCACTTAGACTTAAGGATAGCTGGTGTGCATCCCGATCAAGCATTTGATCGGGAGAAATGGCGTCACCACACCAGAAGAGCGGACCTCGCCACCAAGCGGGACAAACGCTACTGAAAATGATGATGATGATGATGATGATATCTCTCTGCATGTGCATTTGGAGTGAACAATGGCTTGTAGTGGCTAGCCTGTAGAAAGCAGGTATTTCATCCATCTTATTCCACGTTCTTAGATCTTGGGATACTGTCGAACAAGAGTATCGATCCGCGTGAAGCTGCGAAACCAAGATTGTTATGCAGACTTTATTCGGCTGAGTCATCTTAGCATAGAAAAGTCAAGAGGCGTCGGAGGAGCCATTCATCCAAGGATCATTCTGTTTGGTCACAGTCTTAATTCAAAAAGAAAACCTGACGATTGATCACTAAAACCACCCAACAATGGAAACTGACAAAATGAGGGCAAGTTGTTCGATGAAGACAAATGTGAGTGAATAAGAGGTGAATGAGTCTCACATCTCTCCCTCCAAGGGTGACTCATGAATGTCTCCATACGGTTAGTTGGGCTGTTTTACGCATCCTTTGTCTCGTTCTTCCAATTCGTTTTAAACGGCAAAAATATGAAATTTTTTAAATTGTACTATGGAAATGTGCTTGAATGAAGTAGAGTTTGCAGAACAGTTTTAGTTTCACAGCTTGGTGGTCTTGCTATTTGTCCTCCCTGATGAGTTTGATAGCAGTTCGCGGAACCTGGTGAAGGAATTGTGGTTCGCAATTCGACTCGGCATCGGTTTGGATGTCAATGAAGAAGCGTTTCTTTTACTGAAGTTTCGTGAGAATCCCATAGGGCTTTGTTAAGGTGACTGCACTATGTTTAAAAAAAGCTCCATTAATGTCGTTGGAAAGGACTTCTAATTTGACAGCAGTTGCGGTCCATATCTGATGTTGAAACTTGAGCAGTTTAAGCCCAGTTTTATTTTTGTTGTTTGTTCGTTATCCGTTTTTGCGTTATCCGGCGATTTTTGGGCAATAATATCCGTTATCCGTTATCCGGGTTTCAAAATTTTGTTATCCGCTCATCCCTGGTGGTGACCCCCCCGCGACCCTATTTGCGCCAAAACGGCCACACCGGCCGCGCGCCACCGATCCACTGCGAGGAGTGGGCACGAAGGTCTAAAATCTCTGATTTCGCGTGCGCAACAATGCGCGAAATAAGAGACTCTGGGCCCGCACCGATAGTAGGAGGTCCCGGAAACTGAGCTAGGTGGGTGATTTCCTTATTATTTTTCCTGCATACTGGTCTGATTGCGGCAGATTGTTTGGCTTGAATAAGCTACCTAGGATGTGCTCAGTCCCATCCTAGGTGATTCACTGGAAGTTACCAACCCCTCTGCTTTGCGATTGCTCCAATCTTACATGCACTATACCAAAGAAAGGGTTGCGTAAGAAGAAAGGATGACGTCATAAGGATGCGCTAAGAGCTGTCGATCGCCACTGTGTCAAGATTGACTGGCAGAAAACAGGTGAAGTTCACGTAAAATAGACACACAAAATACCTAGAAATATCCAGACTTCTCCAGCGAGCGTCAGAATTCGGAGGACAGTGTCACAGATCGATCTGGCAATTGATATCGATAGACATTATCGAGCTTTTTTTCAGTGATATCGATTTCCTCTCATAAGGGAAGGGTCTGAGGCATATGTCTGAATGGGAGAAAGAGTCATATAGGAAGAATCTCCACCTTAAATTAGTATAAAAATGTGTTTTTTGCCAAGTTGTTAAACCCAGGGAGTAGGGGGTCCTTGAAGCTACGATGGAATCGGTGCCTCACGTGTTCGGGGTCTTGTAGGCCCGCGATGCCTCTGCCGGCAGGCGGTTCTGAGCGCTGTGGATAGTAAGGTTGCTTCATGTGAAGGATGTCGGGAGTCCGATTCTTCTGCACTGCTGCACTTTTGCATTTCAACTGATTGGTTGAGATTTGAGGGATTCTGTCGTCTATACGATTTTCAGACGTTTTCTGTGCATTTTTCCAGCTATATGCTGTGGAGAGTAACTTTCTTGCGACTCGTCCATTACTGACCGCTTTTATAATCAAAATGCAATGAGAAAGCTATTCAACATAGTGGTATAGAAGTGTATAGAAGTTCAACATCAGTGATACGCAGGCACAAGGTGCATGAAACAGAAGCACTGGTTACAATACGAACAGGGTATAAGGGCTACAGACTACTCACAGTGTGCTTCCATACACGGACGAATGACATCGGCTCCATAGACGAAATCCAATTGAAGACTCACCTTTTCCTCTGAAACAAGAGTTCCACCCGAATACGATCAGATGTCCACTGCCTGCTTGCCTCTCCTCGTCCATCAGTTCGTCTTGCGGATCCCAATCTTCCTCTTCTTCTTCCACCACCTGCAGCTGTTCGTCTTCGTCAACTTCAAGTTGACGTGTATGCTGACCATCCTATGCATCTTCAGCCAGCTTGATCTCTTCCCTCGAAGGCTCCTTGTCTAAAGGTGGTTTGCCTGTCACGCTTTAGTGTGAGCATCTGGATCACCACTCGAGCGACATTGTTGGTGTTAGGTTTAAAAAACCTTCAGAAGACCTCTGATTTGCAGGTGACAGGCAAAGGTGAGCGAAAGAGTGCATCGACAGTTTAGGTCAACTTGCGGGATCCGCAGACACATTTTAACCACCTGTGACGTCCCGTATTGGTTCTTTTGAAAATCCGAGCAGGATTTCGTCGATGTCATTGGTCCATGTATGGAAACAAACAGTGAGGAGCCCGTAGCTTTTATACACTGTCCGTATTGTGAAAAGTGCTTCTGTTTCATGCACTTTGCGCCTGCGTATCACAGATGTTGAACATAGATACATCATTATGTTGAAGCTTTCGCATTGCGTTTTGGTTAAGAAAGCGTTACTAACAAACAAGTCGCGAGAAAGTTATTCGCCACAGCATACTGATAGAAAAATGCACAGAAAGCGTCTGAAAATGGCATAGGCGTCAGAATCTCACAAATCTCAACCAATTAGTTTAAATGCAAAAGTGCAGGAGCGCAGAATCGAACCCCGACCTTCCTCTCGGAAAGCAACATAAGTATCCACTCCGCCGCTTGCCGGCAGAGGCAGAGGTCAATTCCAGTGTACCTTCAAGGGCCCTCCTACTCTTTGGGTTCAACGAGTTGGCAAAAAAGAAACACATTTTTATACTCGTTGAGGGGTGGGGATTCTTCCTATATGACTCGCTCTCCCCGTTCAGACATGCGCTTCAGACCCTTCCCTTACCAACCGATCGCGGCGCGAGAACGTGGTTATGACGGCCGACGAAAGGGTTTCACAGCAGAGAGACAATCTCCATTGATCGATATTATTGATGTTTGAATGTATCCAGCGTGCATTGTGATTCAGAAGTCGTGTTACAGATGTTTTTCAACGTGCGCCTGAATTCAGAAGCCCTGCCACAGATGTAAATCAGAATACGTGTCAGAGATCGATCAGGCAATCATTTGAGAGTTTTTCTATCGATGACGAGTAGGCGTTCCCTGATCGGTCAGTCACTGCAGTGATTCTGCGTGGAAAAATTTATGCAGTTCATCATTGTGAGACATTGTGGAAGTTTCGGGAAGTGACCAGAATCAATACGGCGCTTGGCATCCCGGCGCCCACCCTGTATCGCACCGATTGCTTTGATTCAGAGACAGAACTGTTTTGGAGATCCTAATTACCTGAAAAATCTAACAATCCTCTTCAAAGTACGCCGTTACACAAATTCTCAAGAGCAGTCGGATGACACTTTCGAATACTCGAATAATTTTGGCTTGCTGGGGAATTTTGAATTTTCGAACGGTTTCGAATACCGAAAATTTTCGAGCATTTGAATTCGAACGTTCAAACTAGAATGAAAATCATTCGAATACCGATTCGAGTGGGCCATTCAAGCATAAGTATAGTGTTGAATAAGAATAGTGTTATCATTATGATGATGATCACCGGCAGCGCATCTTAAAGTGTGCTATCAGGCAAAACACGGGCACGTCGTCAACGTGTTGACGTTCAGGAAAAGCAGCCTTCCTAATTTTTGTTATTAGCGTTTTTCTAAAATCGTTTAAGATACGTCCAACGGCCGGAAACATACTCCCTGTCTCATATTTTCCAGGTGGCGAGAGAAGCGAAAGTATTCCGGGATAGGCAGCGCGAGGTGAGGATAGGCATATCTTATGAAGAGGTTAAACCAGTATCTTTTTGGATTCGTTGAGGTGCTTGGGGGATCGGCGAAGAGATTTTTAGCTCCAAAACGCATCAAACGATAGCGATGAAGAACGGGTTACTCAATCCTTTTCGGGATGCGCACCGCATTCTATTTCTGCGAGATATCAATAGTTAGATTCACAAGTTCATCGCAAATATGAAATAGATGTTTCTGTCATATACTTGGGTATATCACCAGAAAGCAATGAGACCGACATCCACAGCTGGCATACTCCCAGCTACCTGTGATAAATTCTGGTGCCGTAAAATTTACAGTGTGATATTCCACGTTTTTAGATGAGCAGGACAGATTTGCTATAGATTTACATATAACACTTCGTCGTCAATCCGTCACTAGCTGTCGATGGGCGAAAGCACTGTTTCGTTAAGGTTCTTTAACACTCTATATTTAAGTTCTCCATTTCATTTTTACGATGCACAAGGGGTTTATGATGGACCTGTCGATAAAAACCTCTTGTTTAACTTGGAAGGGATCCGTTATCTATTGCTTCCACTTTTTCTTCTGGGCTGTCGTCTATCATTTCTATCATGTGGTCTGATTTTTCATTCGAATCGAATATTCGTATTCGAATATTCAAAAATCGCGTTTTCGAATGTACTCGAATTCGATTGTTCAGCAAATCGCGTTTTTCGAATATATTCGAGTCCTAATACTCGAAAACTATGAGTATTCCAAATAATTCGAATATTTGAAATTTTTATAGACCATTCTCATTAATATAGCATAAATATATACCATTTTCACGTCGAACTGGACACTTTTCAAATCAAATTGGACACTTTTCACCTCAAATTGAACAATCTTCTAAACGAAGCTCACACCTTTCAAATCAAAGAGAACTCTTCCAAATCGTAATGAGATTCTTCTACATTAAACTAGGGACTCCAAAAATGTTAGACTAATTTTTCGCTCATGGAAAGTTTTAGTATAACTTTCTTTGAAGTTTAAATTTAGTTCGCAGTAAAAGAAAACGCAGTTTGAAGTTTTATAAAAAATTTATTTTTTGAGGAAAACATTTAACTAAAACTTGTTTTGAAGAGAAGAAAGACGGCCATTTCATATTGCCAAATAAGCGGTTACGCCATGCCCTCGTCCGAAATTTCGCGATTTTCATTCGACTAATAGCAAAATTTTTGTTTGCTTGCAGTTTTACACCTGCTGGCGGTGCAAACCAAACAATTGCAAAAAGCACACACATCCTAACTTTTTTGCTGCATGAATGCAGAAATTACACTATCAATCAAGTAAACGTTGAGTTGAACTTTTTGAGTGCACAGCGCGATCCACTATTTTATGCAGGACATGGTTGGACAAGAATCTAGATTACGGAAAATGCAGTGTCGACTTACCGTAACCCAAAATTGCGTAAGCGGTGTGTTGTGCAATCACGACACGCCCTGTTCCACGGATTTTCACGCGATGTACGAAGAGCATGCTTTGGGAAAAATTCTCCAGCTGATTAAAGATAAGAAATAGTGCGAAATTGTCCAGATGTTTAGTATAAAACCAGTTTTATTCGAGGAAAAGCACTTAATTGTTAGTAACTTAAGGTTACCGGTTACCGAATCATAGAATTTCTCGTGTAAAATCAGGCAAACGTTTTTCCTAGTCTTCCTTTAACGCGGTTTCTTCTTCTTTGAGTTTGTGGTTATCGTAACATCTCTATTCTCTTAATCGTAGCACAGCTGAACGGTTGTTTGTTGGTATCAGGACAAAAAAGGTTAAACTAGATAAACGAAGAAGGCTAATTACTGGAATGTAAATCAAAACCACATTTTTGTCTCATTCAATGTGTTTTATGTTTTGATTATCTTCAAGGCTTTTGCATTGTGCTACGGAGTTCTCCTGAACAAAGTGTAATCGCATTACAACGCTAAAAGAAGGAAAACGTGATGGTAATACCGCAATTTAACAGCAAAATGTGGACGAGTAGAAGATGTTTGCCTGCCTGAATAATCCCACTCGAGTTTCTACATAAATTTGCGTGTAGTATGGAGAGGTAGTGCAGCTGTGGTCCAAGAGCTACCTTACGCAAGGAAATGAAGCATTGCATTGACCTCAGAAAAGGTAAAAAAGTAAATTTGCCTCCAGCTTGATGGAGATCTTCGATTAACATTCAGTTTCAAGAGCACCAAGTGGAAGTACATCTGCACGGAGCACGCCGACGTGGTAAACTACTGGTGAATTTAGTGCACATTTATATCTAAGGCAGACCTAGCAAGTGAATTTACACTCTGGAATAGTTACCACTCTCCGAATTCTATATTGGAACAACACCTCTTACGATGCAATGAAACGAAGACGTGAGCAAACATTTGTGGCATATAGAAGTATAAAAAAGTAAAAGACAGCATTTCTCCATCCCTCTTGGGATCTGCCACGCGCTGTACTTCTACGTATTAGTGAAAAGGATTTTTATCTCTACAATGACTTGCGGTGGCCAGCCGATGTACAACTTAGCGCCTTATCCTTCCGATAATATCGATCGGAATTGATTGCTCTCCCTGCTGTGAAGTCCTTCCGTCTACGATCATACGAGCCCTTAAGCACATTGGACGCCGTGTTCGGCTCGTCTTCTGAACCCCTACGCACAGTGGACGTACGCACAGTGGACGCCGTGTTCGGCTCGTCTTCTGAACCACTACGCACATTGGACTCCGTAGACCTTACCAGCAATTCTGTAGATTCCGATAGATTTCATTAAGATTGAGTCTGAGCGGAGATACTTCAATTTGAATGTAACGGCTTAAATCCGACAGCCTTCGATCAAACTAATAGAACAACAACGTTGAAATGAACGCGATTTCTTAGGAAAATGAAGATTCTAGGAGGGCTGCATGAACAAAACCGACTGCGTGACACATAAACTCATGGTCAGTAAGGAACTGATTTTTTTACAACCCCGGTTCGTAGGAGCAGTTCCAAAGTGCATTTCCTTCGCATTCACTGTCTCCCGATTTCGTAAGAGCTGTTGTAGAGGAGCGCGGGTCTGAACGTGGCAGGTTAGACTCCAGACGGAAAAGTCCGGCCTTTTCTGTGCTCTCTTCCACTGTCGCGGAGGAGAGCACAGATTGGGCTAGGGAAGGGATTCCAGGGTGTGATGAGTCACCAGACGCGAAGCAAAACAGGGCTTGTGCGCCGAAACTGCGGTCCCGGGGGGCGGGTGCCCGGAAACCGTTGTAAAGTGCTTCCCCTAAGCGTTCACCGTGGAACAGGGCGTGTCGTGTTTGCACAACACACCGCTTACGCAATTTTGGGTTACGGTAAGTCGGCAATGCATTTTCCGTAATCTAGATTCTTGCCATGGTTGGCGGCTTGCTGCGCTTTAACACAATATTCAACCTATTATTCTTTTTGAAAAATAAAAATTTCATAAAGTGATTTCACTCACTCGGCAGCTAAAGTAAAAAAAACTTTTAAAAGTTATTCCAAATTTTCCTTGAACAAAAAATTATTCTAACCATCTTGGAGAGTCTTTAGTTTACCTATAAGGAGCTCGTCCCAATTTGGAAGACGTTCATTTGATTTCAAAGCTCATAGGCTAACTTAGAAGAGTGTCCAAGACGTGAAGTGTCCAATTTAGTTTGAAAAGTGTCCAACTCGACGTGCAAACGGTATATATTACAGTCTTCCCCCCCCCCCTCGTTATAACGCGACTCTCGATAAGACGCAGATTTTCTCAGGAACCTGCCAGCCTAGATTTACGCCAATACAAACCAGCTCCGGTTAACGCGCGTCGGAAATAACGCTACTCCCGTTATAGCGCGGTTTTGAGGGAAGCTCTTCGTTCCAAATAACTCGCGTTATATCGCGGCCAGGACCCAATTTCGGTCCTACACGGAAATTAAAGGCGAGCAAGTTGCCGGCTGTGCTTGTACCATTATGTTGCCTTGTTCACATCCACGAGGGGCACCTGTGCAACAATATTTTGGGTGCATATCAACGTTTTTCGCGCGTGCGCGGCCCACGAGGGTGTTTGTCAGTGGAGTCCCGGTAGCCGTTAGAAGCTTCCGCATGTTGGGAGATTTCTTCTATCAGAAACTAGAGAAGATGACACTTAAGGTCCCCACAGACTCCTGCGCGAACGCCGCTCCCCGCTGTGGTTAAGGAAAGGGCAGGGACGCCGCTGGCGACGAGCTCTGCGTATTTGCCCTATGATGAAGGATAGGGCAGCGGCAACGCCGCAGAAGTCTGGGGGGCCTTTAGATTATTCAAAACAATGCCGCACACATTTGTCTTGAGCTCAAAGTAGCTGGTGTAGAGGCTATGTACCCTTGGAAGATTTTTTGTTGCGATCAGAACTCTCCTGCCATGCAGGTCTTCTACCGGCATCCTCACCTTTTCGGACAGGGTCACAGCAGCAGCGCTGTTTGATCCAGTCAACATTCCCAGAGTGCTGATAAGCCCTTTGCATCAAGGATGATGATTTAACAGATGTGTGTGCCAAAATTTCGCCCTCAGTCAGGGAGTGCTGGCTCAAGTCCCGCCGGACGCGACAGTTTTAATCGCACCAAAAGATTTGACACAAAAGGTGGCACTAGACATGGGATCCGAATCATGCATTTTCGTATATCCGGTTTCGGAGTATCCGAAATCCGGCTCGGCCGAAAATTGCCCTAATCTAAATCATCCGAAGATTCGGGGATTCTAAAACTGCCCTCATCTGAATCATCCGAAGATTCGGGGTTTTCAAAATTGCCCACATCTGAATCATCCGAAGATCCGGGGTTTTGAACAACGCAGTGATTCGGATAAAATCGGATAAAAATCGGATAATAGGAGGTTAGCGCGCCTTGCTGGCAAACTCTGCTCCATTGATAAGCTGACTTTTTCGGGCAAATTTGCAATCATTTGCGGGAATTCTCTCACAAGGGAAGGGTCTGAAAGCGTATGTCTGAACGGGGAGAGGGAATTATCCTATTAAATAGAAATAATCCCCACCCCTCAATTAGCATAAAATGTGTTTCATTTTTGCCAAGTGTTTAAACCCAAGAAGTAGGGGTCCTTGAAGTCACAATGGAATACGGCGCATCACGAATTTGGGGTTCTTGTACGACCGCGATGGCTATGCCGGCAAGCAGCTCGGAGCGCAATGGGTAGTGACGAAAGGTCGGAGGTTCGATCCTCATGCGCTTCTGCATTCCTGCTTTTTAACTGGTTGGTTGAGATTTGAGGGATTCTGACGTCTATACCATTTTCAGACGTTTTCTGCGCATTTTCCAGCTGCATGCTGTGGTACTCAACATGATGGTGCTTAAACATTCAACACCAGTGATACACAGGTACAACGTGCATAAAACAACACTGGACGCAATACGGGCAGGGTATAAATGCTACAAGCTCAGTCTGTTTCTATACGTTGGCCAATGACCTCGGGTAAAACCATCCTGCTCGGATTTTCAAAGGAGACCATGATGTAACGTCATATCTGATTAAAACGAGAAAGTCTGTGGATCCCGCAAATTGACCTAAACGGCATCGATGCACTCTTTCTCTCATCTTTGCATGTCATCTGGAAATCAGAGGTCTGCTGGAGGTTTTGTAAAATCTAACACCAACAATGTCGCCGATGCTCGAGTAGTGGTCCACCTTTAGATAAGGAGCGTTCAAGGGAATGACACCCACCTGACCGAACGGATAGCCAGTATACTCAAGGACTTCGAAGCACGTCAACATGAAGTTAACGAAGAGGAACAGCTGGAAGCGAAGAAAGAAGAAGGAGAAGAAGATTGGGATCCGCAAGCTGAACTGATAGACGTGGAAAGGCTGGCAAGCAGTGGCGATATGACAACGTTTTCGGCTGGAGCTCCTCTTTCGGAAAAAAGAGTACGTCTTCAGTTTGCTTTCGTCTATGAAGCCGAACTCATAGGTCCATGCATGGAAGCAAACTGTTAGGAGCCTGTAGCCTTCATACGCTCTCCGTATTTTGACCAGTGCTTCTGTTTCATGCACTTTGTGTCTGTGTATCACTAATGTTGAACGTTTATATATCATTATGTTGAACAGTTTTCTCATTGCCTTTTGGTTAAAAACCCGCCAGTAATAAACAAGTGGCAACAAAGTAACTCCCCATGGCATACATCTGGGAACACTGCGCAGCAAACATCTAAAATGGTATAGATGTCAGAATCTCCCAAATGAATCAATCAGTTGAAACGCAAAAATGCAGCAGCGCAAAAAAGTCGAACCCCCGACCTCCATCTCAGCAACGTCGCTATCCACCGCGCTACGAGCCGCTTCTCACCAGCAGCATCGCGGGCGTACAAGACCCCCGGTCTCGTGAGGCGCCGATTCCACTGTAACTTCAAGGATCCCCTGCTCCTCAGGTTGTCGATTTTGCAAAAAAGAAACACATTTTTATACTAATTGAGGAGTGGAGATTATTCCTATACGACTCGCTCTCTCCGTTCAGACATACTCTTCAGACCCTTCCCTTTTCAAAGCACGAGAAATTTCTGTACTTGTGAAGCAGAGGGCCCGTGGTGCCGTGGGGTTGCCCTGAAGCATGTTAACGCGGCAAACCCACGGCACCACGGGGCCGGTACTTATGAAGCACCCGTCCTCGGGTGCCGTGGGTTGTCGCGTTTCCGTCGCCGTTAACATGTTTCCCGGCAGCCCCACGGCACCACGGGCCCTCTGCTTCACAAGAACCTAAATTTCTTGCAGGACGTTTCATAATCGTTTCATTATTGTCCTTTACAAGACTTCGTTGTGCATTGTCAACTCACTATTGAGTGGGTGTTGGCTCTTAGGGGTCTTAATGCTGTTTCTTGTTTGTTCTGGAAGCGCAACGTAGCTCTGGGGAGGATTCCCCTCGTGGAGCAGCCAAGTACGACATCTTTTACGTAGCACTAGTGTATTCCACTCCAATGGTGAACTGAGCTGGGCCAACTATGATGTAATTGGGCATTTATATGCCTTGCTACCAGGGCATAGAACCACTTAAATCAAGATGAGGCGCTCCAAGCTGCTTTGCGCGTTCGTGACTTCTATTGGTCAATGAAATAAACGCGGAGTTACTGATGTGTTCCGTTTTTAAGAGGTTGCATGCCTCTATTATATCACTTATCCGGTTGTATCCGAATCGGATACCCGAAATCGGGTTCGGCCGAAAATCGCGTTATCTGAATGATTCGAAGATCCGGGGGTTTGAAAAATGGCTTATCCGAGTCATCCGATTATCCGGAAAATCGGTGTCGGATCCAATGTTTAGGTGGCACAGTTGGGCTGTTTATCACGTCTAACTAGCCCTGGTACTCTGTTTACATACATTTGGCCTATTTGTGCATATAACAGAGAGTATCTCTAAGGACAGGGCTTCATTGATGATCTAAAGTTGATGTATGACTTCACACGCTCTTCATGGTCACATATCTTTATCAGTGCTATAGCCATATTTCAGTCATTGAATGCGATTTAAGTTAAACCCCCGCTTAAGAGAATGTAAAAAATGTCAGCTCCGGTTGGGACGCAACTCTCATTATAACGCGGATTTTCTCCGTTCCCTTAAAACGCGTTATATCGAGAGGGGACCTATATTATTCTTGCATGAAAAATTTCATGTATCACTACTGTCTCACTACATCAGCGAAGTCAAAGGTGACTGGAACTTTTCTGTTTCTTACTGTCTTTTGACAACAAGTTGAGCAAGTTTAAGAGGGAAAAAGCAACTTCCCCAAAGGGCTTGCATTAAGCGATCATTGGGGATAATAGGCCAACAATTTTGAATTTCCAAACTGGAGGTGGAGAGTATTCCTACACACAATTGCTCTAGGATAAGCGGGTTAATAGATAATTAAAGTCCCTCAGAGCACTAGTTTTATAACCCTAACTTAAAATTGTAATTAATCGTAGATGTTCCAAACTTCTATTGAAATCGAAAAAATACGAGGCCAAATTATGAAACTCGGGAAATGTCTTGCGAAGATACTACATGTCAGATGCACTTACAGAATCAATCAAACAAGCAAATCGGCCAGTTCATGAGTGCATGTGGCAATTCCTACACGAGCACATCCAAAAACGAAGCTTGCTTAAAACTAAAACTCTGGAACATTTTTTGGAACGAAACTCATGATTTTATGACACGTTTTAGATTCTTTTGAATGCATTTCCGTGCTATAATTTTGTCTGCAGCTTCGTTTTCTGTTTTCTGGCCAATTTGTGGTCATTTTGCCGCGAAACAGAAAACAGAAAAAATTTGCCCGAAGTTGTCAAAAAATCAGAAAACGGAAAACAGAAATTCCGCCTATCCCTGGTGCTAAGTGCTCACGCGCTTACACATCTACCCGGGACTCCCATCGACTGCTGAGCGATACCCCTCATATGTCCGAACAGGCACATTTCGAGCAAGATAACGGCACAAAGCACGCCATTGCCACTGCCAAAGGCTATCTCTCTCTCGCAAAGGTGTGAGCCGCCAATCGATAGCCAGATTTTCTAAAATGAATAGCCTTTCTAGCTCTTTAAAGAGAAACTTGAGCAAAAGATGTAGTAACAGGCGATGTGATCCGAGGCCAGATCTTCCGAGAAGGATTGCCATCATCAGAAATCAAAGTGTCACGAAGGGTGGTGCAGAGCAGGAAGAACGCTTCTTCACACCGTCGCACAGAAGAGCACATGTAACATAATACAGAGTGCGGCAAAATTACCCGCGCACCTAAACATTTTAAAATCTTCCCTTTTTTCCAAAAATTTTCTGCTTTACTCGCCCGTGGAATCCATACTTATATGAGTACAAAAGGGTTAGGAATTGGCGGATTAAGAAGAGGGAAATGGGGAGATGTAAAAGGTTGCTGCAAGGATTCACGGTGCCACGTGCTCGAGACATCCTCTTTAGCGATGAAAAGATCCTCACGTTGAATCCAGTCTTCAACTCCCAAAATGAGAAGATTAGTGGGGACTCGTTTGCTAATGCTATCGCCAAAAGACGACTTCAGGAAAGTGCGAAACAGCCTCGGTTGCTTGCTTTTGCTGTTTGCTTTTGATCACCGTTACAAGTCGTGCATGCACTAGGCTCCTCAAAGTGCGACGAAGGAACGTCATCAGGTTGCCCTCGAACGATTTCTGATGTTTATCAAAGGAGTGTCTGCTTAGTGTAAGGCTCAGCAATAAGGAAAACATAGCTAGTTGGAGGAAAGAATTTCCTGCTGCTAATCTGATATTTTGATTAGTATTTATTATTCTGATTCACACTTAAAAGAGTAGGAGGAGGATGGTATAGGAAAACCGCTGCACTCGCTGATGAGATAAGGAACCGCGAGCAAATAGAAGTGCGGAGAGGTGGAGATTCCTTAGTTATCAATTTGCGGTAGGGAGTCCGCCATCCGTTGCTGTTCTCGAAGTTCTCACAAGCACAGCACATTTCGAAAGCAATATCAGAAGACATTAACCGCGGAAGGGAGTCAGGCGCAAGTCTGAATGGCAGAAAGGGATATCAGCAGATCATACTTCCCTCAAGAAGTAGGAAAGTATGTTCCTTTTTTGCTGGTACATTGAACCAAAGGAGCTAAGGGCAGTCGAAGTTCCCAGTGCGATCGAGCACGGTCAATACTCGTCACCTTTGCACATGCCCCACGTAGAGGAGATAAGAGAACTGACGACGGTTTTATAATAGATCAATGGTATCAATAGCTCAGGACCAGGGTCAAGCATGGAATTCATGGAATATATGCCTAAAATTGACAACCCTTATGGAACAGATCTGAAACGACCCCGTTAACTCGAACCCAGCTGTTAGTATGTTGTCCTACACGATGGTTTTAGATGGGCCACTTTATTAAGCAAGGCCTCACGCTTCGACGCTCCGTCGTCCTCAGAGGCCTAGGTACACCATTAAGGACATATGTTCGCTCTGTGCTTGATGACCAGCAGTGGGAGCCCTAACGGTTCGCCCTTACTACACATCACGCGCAGGCCGATCATATGCCCTTAACGGTGAACCTAGGCCTCTGAAGACGACGGAATGTCGAAACATCAGACCCTGAAGAATAAAGTTGTCCACTTAAAAATCTCGTGTACCACAATATAACAACAATAACGACTCGCAATGCCGAGGTTTCAAGGAGGAAGAAGTTGGGAGGTACTCTAACACGTCTTTACTCTTCTTATCTGATTTCCTTTTTAACTTTTTAGGTGGTTTTCTATCTTTTAAAAATCGTATTTCCAGGTGTGGCTTCAGGGATGGTTGCGCGCAGCCGAATCCGTTAAACGTTGTAGAGTAAAAATGAAGGTTTTTCCAGAGCAGCCTTGAAATCAGTCACGAAGGATTCTATTTGCTTCCGATCCTCACACAATGTCATGGCATGTCAGATTCTTCCTGAAAGAGCGCCATCCTGTTCTGAAACTCTACTTTGTAAAGTTTCAAGGTTGATTGCTAGTAGTAATTTAATTACTCATTCTATGATATACGCAAAGAATTTTTAAAACGCTCTTCAAGTCGATTATGGAGACACAACCGAATACTTGGCTCCTCACCGAAACTAATCCTTTCCACCTGCAGGAGAAAGCGTTAGAAAGTGAAATCGTCCTACAAAGAAACTGCTGTTCGTCACTTCGTGAAAAGTCCAGAACGCTTCCAGGACCAATGATGTGTGAAAATGTGAGGAGAACGATGACTGTGTGTGTACTCGTGACTGTGAGATGATGGCAGTGGTTGTGAGATGCCCCAATAGTTGTATGTGGTACGCACCACCAGGTGCTTGTTCGCGCCAATTCTATGCCTGCCGCGCAGGTTGGTAAGCAATTGGAACAGTTGATCAGCGAAGGTTATAGTTGATACCGCTGATTAGGAGCACTAGAAAAACACATCAAAACAGTAGAAAGGTTACCGAACTTAAGTGACTCGTTAGAGCTACCCCAAATTGTTATTAGAAACCTGTTCCGGAGAAGTCACAAGGGAAGGGTCTGAAGACTATGTCTGAATGGGGAATGCGAGTCATATAGGAAGAATCTCCAATTTTCATTGGCTACAAAAGTGAGTTTATTTTTTGCCAAGTCGTTTAATCAAAAAGGTTGGAAATCCCTGAATTTACAATGCCGCGGCGGCGACGCATTCAGGGCGAGTGCTGGGGGTCTCTTGTGTGCCCACGGTGCCGCTGCAGCTAAGCAGTTCGGGGCGCAATGGATAGTAGAGTAACTTCATGAGAGATAGGTTGGAGGCTAGGCTACGTTACGCTAACGTGTTCCTGTATTTCAATCAAAAGTAACCAGGTTGTGACTTGTTAGAGCAATTGTACTTCCACAACTTCAGTAGTCGAGAAGAAATTGAAAAGGATTCTCAAAAACAACATTCAATAGGGTTATTCAGGGTGTTAATGGATGCTAATCAGAATCTGACATCCGAATCCGGCATATCGGTTCATTACGGTAGTTACGTGCAACAGTCCACAGCCCTGCTCACCCGTACCTACTGTAACCTAACGTTTGATACTGAAAACGGATGTCAGATTCGCGACCAACAGCGGAAATAACGTAACCTATAACAAACTGTGGCAGAAACCGCAGTTCCCGAAATTTCAAAAACGTATAGTCGTGATCAGACCCAATTAACACCCTTGGACAAAGTTTTTGGAACTTTTTTCGACCTACTACCCCTAGAATCATCTTTAAATGCAGTTCCCATTCTGTTTAAGAGGACGTGGAACAGCAACAGTGTGTTGCTATCCTGTTGGAGGCTCGCAACACACTGTTGCTATTCGGGCGCAGTGACTAGCGTGCTCCAATCGGACACGCTTGCGTCGCAAGGAAGAAGTTAAAGTCTAGCAACCAAATGTTGCAATCCAGGCGCAGTCATTTCCTATTTCTCTTTTTTTCCAAGCTTCAAACACTGGACTGTATCGTTGTGTCTGTATTGTTGTGTACATGAAAGCACCGAGAATCATACGAACCTTCGCTTCGCTGGAGGCATTTGCCTCTGCCATCTTTTTCCCGGTCTATGTTATTTAACTTCTTTTTAAGGGAATTCATTCCTTAGAATGGTGCTCGAGTGCAGTGCAGAGGACTGTGTTCCAGTTGTTTCCACAAAGGTTGCTTCATAAAGCAGTCGAAAAAGTCGATTGTTTGGTTTTGTTTCACCTACTGCACGAATTGCGGTGTTTTCTGCTATTTTTCGCGTTGTTTCTCCTTTCAGTCATAGTTTACCAGCATGACTCTTTCGGGAGTAGTTGAATAGTATTAGACATTTATTGGTGCTGGCTACCGGTGTGTATCACCTTCTAAGGAACCCCTACGGGATTCCACGTTGCCCAAAATAAAGAGTTTTATGCATCACCCTTTTGTTGTGCCCTTGTGATGAACTGAGCTTAAGATCCACATTCCTTCTATCGGCGCTATACCCCGAATTCTGCTCCTTTTTTCTTTCCCAGAATGTCTTGTTGAATGCACTTTTTTGCAAATATATATATCTCGCCACCAGGCTAGGAAAGCGCCTTTCTTTCTTCTTTTCTTCTTTCTTCTTTCTTTCCTGAGGTTTGAACCTCTTTAGATTTTCACCATAATAGGGACTCGAAGCGGGAAGGAATTTAGATTCGAGAGCTGCACGACGCCATCTTTCTATCCCAAATCCAACTTCCGCAAGGTGCTAAGTCTTTGGACCAGAATAAGCTCATCAAGAACGTCATGGTATGTCTTTGGGATTCCTAAGGTGCTTTACGTTAGCTCAGACTGAACTTTTAGCCATAGGAACTACAAAAAAATGCTATATACTCTATGATTCGGAGCCGGACATCTCCATAACAGGAGATCAGCGAGTAGCTTTGTTAGTTGTCCAATTTTTACACATTTTTATGGCAGTTTTCACAATTAGGCACATTCCACTCCGATCGGCAGTTTGACTCTGAGCTCACACACCCTAGTCAATGTCTGCATTGGTTATATACATGTGAGTTTGATTTTATCTGCATAAACAGTAGCCGTCACTAATCCTCAGACATCGCTGTGCGTCACGGTTGCGTTGCGTGCACCGATTTCATGCCGTGGCGCTTCTCTACATATCTCATTCCTTCTTTAAAATAGTGATGTCGGTCTTTATGGTTTTAGTGATTTTCTCTAGACCTTTAAAGGCCTATAATTATGCAAAGGGCCACGAAGGACCAATATGCTGCTTAATCGATATCAATCATTGCCGCTCTGCCGCCTCGCTCAGCGACCTTGACTGATGAACTATTCTGTGGTGCAGCCTGATGACGGGCTTTTTTCTGTGTTTGCTCAAACCGTTCCTTCAGAAATGATTGTAACATGACCCACATATGGGTCAAGTGGCTAGGAGCCCTAACGTCACCATTAGCGTAGAAGCTGTGGAGCAGATTCTGGATGTGGCTGTATTGGACGGTGCGATCGAACGGCGTCCCGATGGGAAGGTGAGAATAGCTTTCGGCCCTTCAGTAGATGCCACAACGCTTTCCTAGTTAGGAGGGGGGGGGGGGCACTCCGGGTGTGTCCATGAGCCTTGACGAGCACTTCAACAAGCCTTATCCATCCTGAAGAGAAGCGCTTACATGTCAGATGCCGTGCCACTCAACAGTAATAAGTATCGACTGCGCAGGCGAGCTAAGCGATAATCGGCTGTAATGCAAAATTACTCTAACTCCTTTTCATACTTCACGCGCTTCCCTCTGAATCGTCGTGCAGTTTAAACGAATCGATTAGTCGCACGACATCTGTTTATTTTCACGGCGATTAGTGGTATCTATAACTAAGTATAAACAGGTCATATGTCTTCTTATCATGTGCTCTCAGCCGATCGTCGCTGATCCTGCAACAGCTGCTTGCACGGCTATTGCGTTGCGAGCGAGCGAGCGTTTTCCTTGCTGGGCGTTTTTTTATTTATTTCTGGTCTTACGCTTAGGGCGTCGTGTAGCGTCACTACGATATTTGAAGTATAACTCCCTTTGACCCTTTATGTACACTATGCAAACCGAGCGAATCTAATAATCGAACATAGTGCAGCAAAAGTTTTGCCATTACCATTCCAGCCGTTTGATTTCAGGTAACTAGGGCCCCTATGCCTCATCTCGTGCCTTACAGCGAACCAAAGGTTACCAACGCCATCACAGCTAGTTCTTGCTACTATCGCTTCACTTGCTCTCTAGTGTACAACAACCAGTTCCGTGTAGGTGTCCTTCTTCGTCAAGCTCGCCTGATTCCGAAGAGAGGAACCGAGCTCGCAGGTTTGTCCAGTCACTTATCCTTAACGTTTGGAATTATTATCATGCCAACAGCAAGAAAAGCAGTGAAAAGCAGAAAGCGCTATTCCAGCTTCTCAACAGCTTCATCCACTAATTCGGACAGTAACTCGAGGAGAAACAAACACCGCGAATCCTGTGAGTACTCTTGGTGAGTGGGGGATGGAGGGATCGAACTAATTCAGATCTTCATTTATCTGTCATTTTAATGTCTAGGTTATGCCTTTCTCTTCTTCGTGTAACACCCCGCTCTCGAACTTCGAAGCTGGCCGAAACTACAAGCATGTTGTAGATCCTGGCTGTAAGTTTGGGATTCGGCCCTCAGACGTTTTCGTTAACATAGAAATCTAGAAACTATTTGTTCCTATATGTCTGCGAAAATTTCAGTTTGCATTGGTTTCCGTACGTCTGGGTAAGAATCCCAACCGTATGATGGTTGCTTGGAGAACAACTCCCTGGACATTTCCGAGTAGTCCTGGAAAGGTCAGTTTTTCCATTAGTATTTACAAGTAAGGATGAAGAACCGAGCACTACCGTGCAGGCCCGAATTGTCTCAAACCTCGTCTCATAGCGAAGGCTGGGGTAGTGGTCTTTTCAGGCTGATACAAGATCCAGAAGCCCAGACCTATGTATGCAGCAGGTTGCCGGACAACCTCAGGAAGCAGAACATGTTCGTGTCGCTATATTAGTATCATTATTCGTGTCGTATCGCAATGTTATAAGCTATCACTTGTGGAAGAATCCAAAAGGAGTCGCGTGAGTCAGTTTTCTGAGCTTGAGTAAGGATGAGGGTTTTATTGAGATGATGGTTTGCTCTGTATTCCTTGTCAGCAGAACACATAACATAACATGGCATTAATAAAACACAGCATAACAGCAGTGTAGAAAGCGGTTAATATTTTAACATAAGTTCTCGCTAACGCAAGTAAGTGTACGCTATGTAAATAGTTGACAGCGACTGACGGAAAGTGATGGGCTGTGAGTGAAGCTGACTTTAAAAAAACATAACAGCACTGCATGGCTTAAGTGAATCTGACTTGGAGAAAAGTTTAAGCGTGGAAGCAGATGGGAAATGCTTCATGGAACTGTGCTGCTATTATTCTATGTTAGGTTGACGCTCTCTCGCCGCCGCCGCAGGGAGCTTATTGAAGTTTCAGTTTATTTTATTTTATTTTGTTTTATTGGAGGATTTTTGAGAACATTTCACGGATTTCTCCCGTGAATGGTTCTTGTTTTGTTCCTCTGATATGTTGTCATGATTTGCTATCATTAGCTATTGTGTTTCCTGCTCTATTCTCACTTTGTGTACGTGTATTCTCGGTCCTCACTTATGTATCATGTTTATGTATTATGCTCGGTTCTTATTATCTATGCATGCTCGGTTCTCACTTATTCTGCTATACTATTGTCATTGTCAGTCCACTTGCCACAATTTATAAATAAATTGTTATATTAACAATTTTGTAAGTAATAACAATTCCTATATTATCCTATATCCTGCTCGTATATACATAATTTATGTATATACACATAAGTATACATGTATGTACACATGTGCACATACATACTATACACGCATGTTTACACACACATATGTGTGGATTTATATATGTATGTACGCATGTGTATATGTATGTGTACACATATGTGTATGTATAGACATATATGTGTACGTACGAGCTGGATATACCTGGATATATGGCTGCATAAGCAGCGAGGATACGAAGGCACGGTTACGGTTATCGGACCGACGGCACGTTTATCCTGCAACCGTCTAGCAACCGAACGGCAACAAAGTTGCAACAGAATAGCAACAGGAGCTGCCCCTCGGTTGACCGGCTGCTCCCGGATAGCAACAGCCGTTCCCGCCATAGCAACTCGCGACCGCGAGGCTCTCTGTTGCTATTCGAATCGGCTCGTCGAACCCGAATGTCCGAGAAACAGTCCCGCTCAACGCTATAAAAGGGACCGAAAGGCCCGAGGTCAGTTCTCCTCCGCCACTGCCAGCTCTCGACCGCCAACCAGGGTCAAGCTTGAGGTTCGGGAATCGAAGGGGGGGGGGGGGTCGTAGTGTTACGTCGTCTGTAGGGGGGGGGGGTCGTACTCTCTCGGTTTGGCAGAGTATTCTCTCTAATTTCAGGTTTTTAGATGATTGCATCCTTTAATAAGTTATTTTTCCAGGTGTAGCTATGACCATGCGGATACATACAAGCATCACGTTTCCTGGAGTAAAAAATAGGATTGAATATAAAAAATATTGTACAGTGAAAAATAAAGGTTTCCTGTTCGCAGATTTACAGTTAATGAGAGGCTTTCATTTTTTAAGATTTTGCCATGAGGTCATAAACATGGAGTTTTCTACCTGAAGGAGCGACATCTACTTCCAAAATTGCACTCTTATTTAATTTTAAATGTTAATTACTAAAGACGACCTAAGAACTTTCCCTACAAGATTTTTGAAGCACTCTTCGAATCGATGAATTTTTTCAGATTTTGCCAGGAGGTCATGAACATGGAGTTTTCTACCTGTAGGAGCGACATCTACATCCAAAATTGCACTCCATTTAATTTTAAATGTTAATTACTAAGGACAACCTATAAACTTTCCCTACAAGATTTTTGAAGCACACTTCGAATCGATGAAGTTTTTCAGATTTTGCCAGGAGGTCATGAACATGGAGTTTTCTACCTGAAGGAGCGTGGAATTGTGCTATATAAATTTTTAAATCGTGTTTGCTATACATTTAAAAAAACTAAGCTTCTCCGCTGTGATGATGATATGATTGGGATGGATCGTAAGCGAAGTTCTCGTTTTTCATGGAAAAATTATTTTTTAACCGAAGCAGACCACCCATACGAATAAAATTTTGCCACAAAAACTTCCCAGTCTTGGTCAATTCACGGTGAAAAAATCATGATTTTCTGGATCGAACAGGATAAATCGACCTCCGGTCGACTTTGCACCAACGTCATCGGAGCATAAACTTGAACGTTCACAAAAAGATTCATAACTCGGTGAGTTTTTCGAATTTCGGAGAATACTTTATTGATTCAAAAACGGGAAGAAAAACGCTTTCCCAGAATGTAAAAACCATTTTCAAAAAAGGGTTCTTCATGCGCGGCGGACGGTTCAATTTTTGAGCGAAAAAATTGAAGTGACTACACTCAGCCAATCAGAAACTAGAGGAAAAGTTCTTTTTTGCTATATAAGAATCAATTTCCAAAAAAGGCGTCTTCATGCACAGCAAGAGGGGTCTAATTTCTGGTCCATTTCGCAAAAATAGGTACCGAAAATCGAATCCCCCTCGCCCCGCATGAAGACCCCTTTCTTGGAAATCATTTCTTATATGATTAGAGAGCATACTTGCTCTATGTTTTGATGGCCGAGCTGGATTTTTGGTTTTCGGAAAATTAGCCGAGATGTGATCAATTTTCGGAAGTTGTGAACTGAATCCTTCACCATCGTCATCGAGATGATTTCACAAAAATGTTCATAACTCGGCCAATTTTTTGAAAGTTGAAAATCCCGCTCAGCCATCAAAAAACAGAGAAAATTTGCTTTCTCACCATATGAGAATCACTTTCCAAAAGAGGGGTCTTCATGCGGGGCAGAGGGGGTTCGACTACTGGTCGATTTTCGGCAAGAATCGACAACAAATCGAACCCCCCGCGCCCCGCATGAAGATCGCTTTTCTATAAACTTTTTTTGCAACCGTAAAGAAGCGCTTTTTCTCTACTTTTCGAAAAGCTAGCGGGATTTTTGAATTTCAAAAAACTAGCTGAGCTGCTGAGCTATGTGTGTTTTTGTAAGATCACTCCGATGATGATGGTGAACGGTCGATCCGAGATTCAGTTCACAACTTCCGAAAATTGATCATATCTCGACTAGTTCACCGAAAATCAAAAATCTCGTTTGGCCATCAAAAAATAGAGCAAATATGCTCTCTAATCATATAAGAAATGATTTCCAAGAAAGGGGTCTTCATGCGGGGCGAGGGGGGTTCGATTTTCGGTACCTATTTTTGCGAAATGGACCAGAAATTAGACCCCTCTTCCTGCGCATGAAGACTCCTTTTTTGGGAATTGATTCTTATACAGCAAAAAAGAACTTTTCTTCTAGTTTCTGATAAGCTGACGGGATTTTGAAACTTCAAAAAGCTTACCGAGTTGTGAGCATTTTTGTGTAGTCACTTCAATTTTTTCGCTCAAAAATTGAACCGGCCGCCGCTCATGAAGGACCCTTTTTTGAAAATGTTTTTAAATTTTGGGAAAGCGTGATTTGTCTAGTTTTCAAATAGCTAGAGTAATCTTCAAAATTTAAAAAAAAAACTTACCGAGTTATGAACCTTTTTGTGAACGTTCAAGTTTATGCTCCGATGACGTTGGTGCAAAGTCGACCGGAGGTCGATTCATCCTGATCAGGGATGTGCGGAGTTTCCGTTTCCGCGTTCAGAATTCCGGTTTTCGGCCATTTTGAGCTCTTCCGTTCCGTTCCGTGTTCCGCTTGTTTTTTGACCGGAAGGCGGAAACGGAAACGGGCACTGTTCAACACTAGTTTTCTACTGAACACTATCAGCTTATAAATTAAAAAGATCAAAAATTAATTTAAAAACTCTCCTTTGTATAATTGTGCGAAAAATCTGTGGACAACTCTAGTATTAATGTTCTTGAAGTTAGACTACCAAAAAAGCACTCAAAAATGGCAACGGCTAAGTACAGGGCAAAACTAATGTGCCAGCAAAGGCTATGCCTGCATTGTATGTTAGAAAAATGCACGCAGCACTTAAATGATTATAAAATTCTTGATCCGTTAGTTACAAACAGCTACGAAAACTTAGTAAGCATACAGCGTCATGAAACAAAGGGTTCAGTAGAGATAGCGCCATGCGGTTTTCTGCTCCAAGATTACCCTAGTATTTCTGATGAAAGGTTAGAATTCAATTTTTAATTTCATTAGGTGTGATATTCATCCATATGGTATCATGCAATTCATTTTTTAAATGAAGCCTCACGAATATCTACCATGAGTTGTTATTTTTATTGACTTGGGTGACCTGTTGAATTCTGAAACAAATCTATTACTTCGAGAACCATCTTGAAACTGTCCCGCTATGTCACCTTCATATCAGGGAGCTTCTAGGCTGGCACTGACTCAATATTTCTACCGAAGTGTGAACTTACCATGACTGATCAGTCATCCAGTTATCATCTTAGATCCCAGAATAAATTCTGAGTACTGTCATAGTTTTGGTGATTAGAATGCAACTGCTAATCTTGAGTATGCAAACATCTGTGCAGTCACCACGTCGTTCGTGATACCACAGGTTTCTAAAAATAAGAGGAATCTCTTTCTTCGTCGCAAAATAATCTAGTTGACTGCTCTATCTTAGACTTCAGTCGCTGGAACTGGATATGGAGAGAGCGGAGAGACTGCATGCTGAAATAGTGAGATAAGACCCTGAATTTGTTTTCGTTTATTACTCTAGCCACAGCTAAAGGGTTATCATAGCAATATTATGAATTCGTGCTTCGTTGTGTTATGCTATGATGAGGATGAGCATTAATCTGTTGAAGATTCTGCTGCTCGCAAAGTTCTGAGCAAGAAAAGTGCAATAGAAGCCGCCTCTGACGCCGTTTCAGACGCACTTAGAAAAAATGGCTAGTATATGTATCAGTTTATTGTGTATCAGTGGCTATGCATCAGTATATTGTGTATAAAAATGGCTATACATATGTATCATTTCCGTATCCGCGTTTCGTACTCCGGCTTCCGGCCATTTTGAGCGTTTCCGTTCCGTCTTTCGTCTTTCGCTTTTCCAGAAAGATTTCTGCACATCCCTGATTCTGATCAATCATGATTTTATCGATCATGATCATGAAAATCATGATTTTTTTACTCTGCATTGATCGAGACTTGGAAGTTTTTGTGGCAGGATTTTATTCGTATGGGTGGTCCGCTTCGGCTAAAAAATAATTTTTTCATGAAGAACGAGCATTTAGCTTACGATCCATCGCAATGTCGTCATCGCAGCGAAGAAGCTCAGTTTTTTACTGTATAGTAAGCACAACTTAAAATTTTATATGGCACAGTTTCACTCTCTGTTTTTCTTTCCTTCAGAAGGCAGAAAGGTTTTTGCGCGAGGACTCCATCTATCCTTGAATTGCGGTCGATCATGTCAGAGAACGCAATAGCCGCACGCAAACTGCTATAACTCGGAGATCCTTGGTGCTTCTAAAAAATCCACGAAGCTTTATTAAATGTGTGTTCTATGTGTCAAAACGCAAGTTTTAAAACTAATATCTTCCATGTGATTAGAATATGTGAGTATTCCACTGTGATTTGGGTTGATATTTTTTCGGCAAATGACGCTAAATCAAGATCATATAGAAGATATTTTCAGAAAAACATAGTTTTACCACTGTGAGTCGACTGGACTTAAAATTTTATAGGGTACGATATCACTTTCAGGTGCTGCTTCCTGCAGAAGAGAAAAAATTCTTTTCGAGGCAAGTCCGTCTTTCGGTTGCCATTCCTCGATTGATTGATTCGATCGAGGAATGTGCTGAGTGCTTAAAAAATCTTGTAGGGAACGTCTTAGGTCGTCCTTAGTAATTGATATTTAAAATTTTATAGAGTGCAATTTTGGAAGTAGATGTCGCTCCTTCAGGTAGAAAACTCCATGTTCATGACCTCCTGGCAAAATCTGAAAAACTTCATCGATTCGAAGAGTACTTCAAAAATCTTGTATGGAAAGTTCGTAGGTTGTCCTTAGTAATTAACATTTAAAATTAAATAAGAGTGCAATTTTGGAAGTAGATGTCGCTCCTTCAGGTAGAAAACTCCATGTTTATGACCTCATGGCAAAATCTTAACAAATGGAAGCCTCTCATTGACTGTAAATCTGCGAACAGGAAACCTTTATTTTTTACTGTACAGTATTTTTTATATTCAATCCTATTTTTTGCTCCAGGAAACGTGATGCTTGTACAGTACCGCGCATGTCTTTTGGTCAATTCCCGAAAAAGCCGCTTTGGAGCGTTCCAAAGCGGCTTTTTTGAATAACTTTCTTTAGAATCAAGCACTTGTGAAAAGAAACATATATTTGAGCTCAACAGGCCAAGCTCTATCTTTCGACATATAAATCAATAGAGTTGAACAATGCATATAGGCCGGACATAATCAATCGAGTGGGCGCGAGAGTCTGTAGAGTGGCAGTTTGGGGAATTTTATTGAAATTCCCAGCCGCCCTACTCAGAAATTGCCTTAGAACTCTCCAGCTTGCCAGTGGAATGCGTCGTAAACAGTGCACACAGAATCGAACCTATCAATCCAGTGGGCGCGACCACTCGCGAGGTCGAGTGGGCGCGAGAGCCTATAGAGTGACCGTTTGGGGAGTTTTATTGAAATTCCCAGTCGTTCAATTCATGAAATGCTCCTAGCCTGTCTAGCTTGCTTTTGGAGTGCGCCGAGAACAATGCATATAGAATCGAATCTATCAATCGAGTGGGCGCCACCACTCGCAAATTGCACGCGCGAGTGTGTTCGGAGCGCAATAACTCTGTCGAGACCGAATCGTTCCGGCTGCGGCTCGTGGATTTTATAGGCAGTAAAACGCTTTAGTGGTCCGCAAAAGTGCAGCGTTATATCTTCTAAACAAGCGAAATTATAGCGGCGCGAAAATGCAGATTAGCCGTGTGTGATACGATTTTTTCCGATTTCAGTCGAACCTTGTAGGAAGACGCGGCGTGCTAACGGCATGGAAACGCGTGTGCTGGCAGAACACTGAAACCGCTTTACAATGACATGCTCACAACTCCTCAGCTGCCTGAACTGCCTTAGCCTCATCTGCCAATCTAGAGCGGCGTAAGATAGCGGTTAGAGTTTCTTGCGCTTTTACTCACCCAGATTTGAGCTTTCGACTCTCGCAATGCTACCGTTCTCTTCAGCTTGAAGAGCTCTATCGAACGGTGTCACTCTCGACCAATTCCAGAAAAATGGATCTTTCGACGATTTTCCTTCGAGGACGTGGGCGTCCAGGCCGAGCCTGCGCGGACGATGACGTCATAGAAACCGATATCTTACAATTGGGCCATGCTAGATACCATTCGATCCAGATTTTCATGCTGAATTGAACGGTGTTATTATGAGTAGGGAAAACTGTAATCTGGGCGAGTAAGAGCGAGGAGAACATGGACCGATGTTGTATTGCATTGCAGGCGCGGCCGTGTTCTGAGCGCGATAACTCGGTCATGTGTGAACCTTTCCGGATACAGCTTGTAGGTTTTGTAGGCAGTAAGATGTTCTAATAATACTCTGAAAAGGAGCAATGTAGCTTATGATTGGACTAAGTTACGCGCTGCGAAAATGCAGGTTAGAATGAAATGAAATGAACATAATAGAGAAAAGTAAGTCTGAATGGGCGTTTCCCATAGTTTTAGTCGAAAACAAGGATGGGTCTGTCCGCTTATGTGTAGATTATAGAAAGCTTAATAAAAGGATGAAGCAGATTGCGTATCCCCTTCCTAGCATTGAGGCAATGGTGCAGTTTAAACGGGATGCGGTTTTTCTCAAGGCTTGACCTATGTAGTGGATATTTGCAATTTCCACTAGCGGATGAAGCCAAGGAAAAGTCGGCATTCGCTACACCCGAAGGCTTGTTTTAGTTCAAAGTGACCCCAGTTTGTCTGAGTACGTGCCCACCAGTCTTTCAAAGGCTTATGGATACGGTTTTGGGAGATCTACTAAGATAAGAAGTTTTCTGCTATATAGATGACATTATGGTATGCACGGAGTCACCCCAACGGCATCTATAGTTTTTGGAAAAGGTTTTTTAGAAGCTGAGAAAGACAGTACTGCGCTTCAAACAGCAAAATGCCATTTTTTGAAGAAGAAAGTTTCCTTTCTCGGACATGCCATAAATGCATCAGGCGTGCACATGGATCCGGAGAAGGTTTCAGCCATCAAGAATTATCCAGTGCCCAAGAACGGCGATGAACTCGGGACATTTCTGGGTATGGCCTCCTCCTATAGGAAGTTTTGCCTGGGCTTTGCAAAGACAGCAAGGCGTCTTTTTAGTTTGACGACTACAAAAGAAAAATGGTCATGGCAAGAATAGCACAACCAAGCATTTGAAGAAGTTAAAATGTGATTACTTCGGCACTCGTTCTGAAACATGTCCCAAACTCGGGAAATGGCGGTAGACCGTTCCTGAATTTCACTGACACATCAACATATGAGATTGGAGCTGTCTTGTCTCAAGAAGGAGACGATAAGCATGTTCATCCCATATTCTTTGCTTCAAAAACCTTGAGCAGGGCGGAAAGCAGATACCATGTAACGTATCTAGAAGCGCTGGCCGTTGCTTTTGCTTTAAGACGATTCCTTCTGTCCATATACGGACAACGGTGGTGATAACAGACTATCAACCTCTCACGGCTTTATTCAAACGCAGTAACCTATCAGCCAGAGTATTGAGGTGGTCCCTAGAGCTTCAGAGGTATAGCCTTCAGATCGAATATGTGAGAGGAAAAGCGAACGTGGAGGCAGATGCGCTCAGCAGAGGGGTGCAGGCTTTAATGATGGGCGATTCATTAGAAGGTCTGGACAAAGCGATTGTGAGCTCAGTTACAGCTAAGGAGGAATCCAAACGGCTTTCGGAACTTAGAAAATATCCCCACATGGCAGAGGTAATATGCTTGGTAGAGCGAGGAGACCTTGTCCAGGTAGTGAGCATTCCGGATTGGAAGAACCTTCTGAGAGTGGCTGACTTCATGCTAGAGAAAAGAGAACTAAAAGTTTGTTTGGAAAGCGGCAAATCAGTGTTTATGGTGCCTAAAGCATACAGGTATGAGATGTTTTTTTGAGACACATAGCGGTTTGTTTGCGGGCCACTTTAGTGCACAAACTCCTGAATAAACTAAAAAAGGAGGTGTACTGCCCAGGTATGCCACAGGACATCCATGGACCAATGAGTGCCAGAAGTGTTTTGCGCACAATTCTTGGGAGAAGTCGGTTCCACCTCTAAAGCCTATAGTAACGTCAAAACCACACGAAACAAGCAGCATAGATGTTTTGGAGTTGGGACGTGCGAGAAGTGGCAACCGACATGCAATAAGGTGATCGACCACTTTTCCAAGTTCGCTGCAGCCTATCGAGTTTCTGATAAGAAAGCAGAAACCATTGCCAAAACACTACTATTCTTTAGATGGATCGCAGAGCTGCAGAAGGGCAACCTCTATTATGTCGGACAAAGGAGGGGAGTTCGTAAATCAAGTTATGGAGGAATCAACTAGGGTTGCCCAAATATCACATGTGACAACGAAAGGGTATAACCTAAGGGAAAGTGGAATTACGGAAAAGCTCAATAGAACAGTTTTAGAAAATAAGAAAATAAAAATCAACCGTCATTTGCCACGGAATGGGATTCGCGACTCTCATTCTGTATGATGGCGTAAATATGATGCTGCACAGCTCAACGGGAGTGAGCCCATATTTCCTTCTCCACGGTGTCGATCCTGTATTTCGCTCAAGTATCATTCCGAATGGAGGAATTTCATGGTGTTTTATGGGCAGATCGCTTGTTGAGTACAAGGTGGGCATTCCGCAAGCGGTGGCAGAAACACATGAACGTGTTAGAGAATGCATTGAAAAAGTGGGAAAACAAATGAAAAGGAGGTACGATGGAGAAAGTAAGGTGGAAGGCAAGGCATATCGTAAACCGGGAAACAGAGTGTACGTTTGGGCGCCGAACGGAAAGTGAAGAAATGTGCATCCCAAACTTGCGTGCGAGCAAGTGGGATGGCTCCTTCCGAGTGGTCGACACTAGCTCAAATTCAGCGTTGGTAACGAGAATTGGAACAAATAGTAAACCCATTAGAGTTCAGTTCGATAAGTTGAGAATTGTGCCACCAACTTTACCGGATGATAGAGTGGACACTAAGCATGAAAGAGACAAGAGAGGGAGGTCGCCGCAGCTCATGTTCGGTTAATGTCGATGTTTCCATAGGAGCGGTGCTCAGCAGTGCGGCTGACAGAGAACACCTCCAGTTCGCTTGTAAAGAAGATTGTTTCGCAAAGGCGGCCTTAGCTGATATGGCTGGAGTCTCATTCCCAGGGGCATGTCAACGGCAGACTTTTAGCGAGGACAGTCTTTATAAGAACAGACGTCGCTATTACGGAAAAGATTCGCCTGACAAGGAAAGGTTCCCAACTCATGGGGAGCTTTTGCGATGTTTTGGCAGGATGTGGGAACCTGTGAGCGGAGTCTAGAACCACAGTAAATTTTTGCTGAACGCTTTTTAAAGACCTGAAAAGAGGTGTGAATGCGTGTGCGCAGCACTCATCAACCCCTGTGACATCCCGTGAGATTTGCCTCGGTGGCGCAGTCGGTAAGAGTGCCACCTCGTAGGAGCACACCGGCGGGATTTTCAGTTCGAATCCGAGTGCTATCAATATTTTTGAACGTTTTAGTTTGTTGTTATTACGCTCTCTCATGATCACAGGGGGCAATTTTAGACCATCAATACTTGCAACAAACCAAGGCTGTCTACCTGCGCCTTCATATGTGCTAATTTTTCAACTATTCATGTCTGTCATTTCTCTGGAAATAAAAAGTCTTATATATTGTTAAATTAAAAGTCTTATATTTACTATTTCCCTTTTAGTCAACAGCTATGACACACAACTATGGAACAAGTAAAACACAAGCGCTTGTCGCACCAGCGCATTTTACAAAAGCCAGTGAGGAACAATCTTCCTCCTGACAAGGAATGACCACTTCTTCTTCGTTGAACGCGTAATCTTTGTGTGTAGAGAAGGGTGCTGCGTGAACATCAAAGTAACCAGTTGCCACCCTCGCGTATGACAGACACGACCGAAACACTGGAGCGCAAAACTGTCGGTAGGTCTGGCTTATAATCTGCAATCAAAAAAAAGTCACGGGTGGTATCCTTTTTTAATAATATTTTATCCGAGGTACCAACTTTCAGTATACCATCTCGGCTGCATGTAACATATTCCGGATGGCACCGTACCACACTTATGTAACGGCCCGGGCCCGAGTTCATAATATTCAACCGTAAGATAAGCGTACCTGTTGCGCAACAACGGTATCATTGGTGATACGGTATGATACAATGGTGGTACACATATGAATAGTTAAAAAACTAGCACATATGAAGGCACAAATAGACAGCTTTGGTTTGCTATAAGCGTTGATGTCGAAAATTGTCTCCTGTGATCATGAGAAAGCGTAATAACAACAAACTAATACGTACAAAAACATTGGCAGCACTCGGACTCGAACTGAAAAGCACGCCGGTGTGCTCTTACGAGGCGGCACTCCTACCGACTGCGCCACCGAGGCTTCCTCGTGGGGTATCGTGGGGGTTGAGTGTCGCGCACACAAATTCAACCTCTTTTTCAGGTCTTTAAAAAAAGCTTTCAGCAAAAACTGACTGTGGTTCTGGACTGCGCTCACAGGACCCTACATCCTGTCAAAAAAAGAAAAGCTTAACACGAGTTGGGAAGCTCTCCTTGTGAGTAGGGAATAGGTGACAGTGCTAGCTGTCGTGGCACTCGAGTATTCTCAGGGTGACATATGAGCTGTGTGCAGAATGGACAGAATTCATCTGTACTCACGTGACCATTGAGAAACATCCTGCAATCGAGAACAACTGCGTACGGGATTTCAAGATTGCACTTGAGGACTTAAAAGAAGAAGTGAAGCAGTAATGCAGACCGACCAAGTAACGTAAGCTGGGTCCCGTTAGCGATTCAGCACCGGAGACAGGACATCTGATGAAAAAAGACCGCCCATGGGCAGGTCTTATAACAAAGATGTCTTCGCAGTTGGACATCCTGGAAGACTGGAACACTTTCGGAACATGGATAATCGTGTATCCCATTGAGAGCAGAGACGAAAAGACGGTGATAGAAGGAGTAGTAAATCTGGCGAAAAAACATGTGGAAGAAGGCGGTATCGAAGTCACTGTTCGGACACCAGCGACAAGTCAGAACGCAGAAAAATGAACCTCGATGATCAGGCTATAGACGGTTAGGTATGCGGTGTTATACGGAGGTAAAGACCATGTAATAACTACGGCCAGCAACGTTCTAGTGGATGGAAGAGTTTTCCTAGAGGTTGGAACACCAGAAGAGTCGCCGACCACCAGAAGTTCCACAGACCGTTCAATGGAGTTGCCTCGGCTGACTGAATCTGTCCAGAGCGGGGTGTGCGGAAATTTTTCTGGAAAAAGCGGAAGACGGAAGACGGAACAGAAACGCTCAAAAATGGCCGGAAACCGGAATAAGAAACGCGGAAACGGAAATGACACATATTCGCCACTTTTTCAAAAGTGCATCTGAAACGGCGTCAGAAGCGGCTTCTTTTGCACTTTTTCTTGCTCAGAACTTGGCAAGCAGCGGTGTCTTAGACAGTTAAATGCTCATCCTCATCATAACATAACATAACGAAACATGAATTCATAATATTGTTACGGAAACCTTTTAGCTATGGCTGAGCAATAAACGACAACAAATTCAGGGTCTTATCTTACTATTTCTATTTTAGCATGCAGTCTTTCCATATCTACTTCCTGCGAGGGGCTCTTCGCAACTTTTTTGATGCTGCTATTTCTTGAACGGTAGACTTAGCCGACTTAACCACTTAAGGTTAGGTTACTTAGAGACCTCCCTCCCAAAAAAACTGACTCGGGTGAAGTCTAAAACTGGAGTAGCCACCTAGAACATTTTCCGACCAGGAAAGAGATTCCTTTCAACGCTTTTAGAAACCTGTGGCATCATGGACGGCGTGGTAACTGCACAAATATATATCTGCATACTCAACATAGCAGTTACGTTGTAATTACCAAAGCTAGTACTCAGAATTCATTCTGGGAGCTAAGATGATAACTGGATGACTCACTAGTCATGGTGGGTCCACACTTCCACAGGAATATTCAGTCCGTGTCAGTCTAGAAATCCTACGCCCAAGATGTCACAGCTAGGCAGTTCATAGATGGTCTTCGAAGCAACAGTTTTGTGTCAGAATTCAACAAGTCACCCTAGTCAATCAAAATAACTTCTCCTGGTAGGTAATCATGATGCTTCATTAAAAATGAATTGCATAACTCCATATGGATGAATATCACACCTAACGAAATTAAAAGATGAAATTTACACTTTCAATCAGGAACACTGATGTAACCCTGGGGCAGACAACCGCATGGCACAACATCTACTGAACCCTTTGTTTCATGACACTGAGCTATATGCTTACAAAGTTTTTTGTAGTTATTTGTCACTAATAATGGGAGCGTATTGCATATGATTTCGAAAATGTTTGTAATGTTCTACATTTCCTTGGTGTTGAAAGTTATCCCACTGTAGTGTACCGCTTACTCTGAGAGTTTTGCCGACCGACTCCAGCACGAGCACAGGTGAACCCTCGCAACACCGGACGACGTCCCGAAAACGGGGGGGGACGAGCACAGGACACTTGGGGTCGTCGGCGCGACATCCTCGCGAAGACTCCCTCTTGTGCAGCGGTCGTCCTGCAGTCATCCTGTGGACGTCGGCAGCACAAAGAGTAAAGAGGAGTCTATGTTCTGGGGAAGGCCTCCACCCTTTCAGCGGTTGTCCCTCCACTAGCCTGGGACGACGTCAGCACGAAGATCAAAGGAGCCGACGTCCTGACGAAGACTTCCACACCTCCTGCGGTTGTCCCTCACACTACACCAGGACGACGTCAGGTTGAAAATAAAAGGGAGCCGACGTGCTGGCCAAGACCACCGCACCTCCTGGGATTGTCCTCCACTATACTGGTTCAACATCAGCTCGAAATTATTAAATAATAAATCGTAATTAACGGTGTTAATAGGACAAGTCCTATTAACACCGTTCATTTGAACGGTGTTGGAGGAGCGCGATTGGACTACTAATTATTGCCCAACCTTATTCCTTCGCTTGGATCACCATTCATTATTACGATTCATTATTTGATAACATTATTCACTAATTTCATTATTATGTTATATTTACATTATTTATTATTTATTAATATTCAATATTACTCTTAAGATGTATGGAGACCAAAATGCACCAAGTGAGAGATTCATTGGTTCAAGGTTAAATTGACAATTCACGTGAGAGTGAGCAAAATACAGCAAAAATAAATGATGCCTCTCTGATATTTTTCCTTCGTTGTTCTTCTTCTCATTTCACGGCTCATCGCCCTGTTGCTGGTTAGTGCCTTGATGTGCATCTGCTCGACCGCGCTTCTAAAAAACGTCGAATGATTGAAGGCAGAAGTACAATAAAAAGTGGGATTCAATGTTGAAAAAAGAAACGCTACTACTTACCGACGATGGCACAAGAACGTCGGCATCCGGGTGGCGGTGGTAGCAGCGCACTTCGTTTCTAAATTATAGTACATGTATAAATGCATGTGAAGTAAGCGGTATTCATAACAAGAGGAAAATCCTACAGAGCTTTCTGGAGCGCTTTCCTTATTTCAACCGCCCATACCGCTTTAGCGGTAACGCGCTCTTCGTGCGCTCCTGCACGCTCTTCGACTGTTCGTCCAAGGTGTGTCCAGTACCTTAAACGTCCCCATTTGTCTAAGTATTATTTGATACACGAATCTTACTGACCATGTTGGATTTCTAATCAGCTGCTCAACGATGCTGTCCAGTTCCTGGACACCCAAACCAAAACCGTCGAGCAGGAAATCTTAAAAGCATCGATATATTTATTTATGCCGAGTTTAACGTAGTCCTGGTGCATACTCACCTATGACGAGAAAAGCCATGGCCTCAGGAATTCTAGAAGAGCTCCCTTTCCTCCTTTACCGCTCAGTCGACATGCGAACTTTTTCACAGTTTCGCAAGGAGTGCACGCCTTAATTTTATTAAATTTCAATAAATTAAGCACATTTTTACAAAGCGATGCGGAGAACTACTTCCGACCTGAGAAAGGTAGAAACGAAGAAAATCGAGGCAAAGGACGTAGTGGCTGTCTTTCGCAATCCGTGAATTTGGGACCCAGTTTCTGAGCAGTTTGTTGAGATCCATGTCCTGAGGAAAGAACATGTGTATGATTTAGCTCTAAGAAACATATATTTAGCTAAAACCTATTGTATAAAGGGCTACCTTAAACGGCGGGTTGTTCAGTACCCTCCAATTTCTAGACAGGTTCCTTTCAGATAGGGAATGCCCCTTCGGAAGCGTTTGCTCAGCGGTAGACACCCGAGCCACCTGCGCATTGGTCTTCACCATACCTCTCTGCAGGTCTCTGCACCAATTCAAGCATATTTCCAGCTAAAAGAAGCTTAGCAGACCTGCACAGAGCTAGAGTTATGATCCAAACCACAGTCTATGCAAACGCACTGCAACGTTTGTGCCTACATCCTCTCAAAGTGCACTCCAGCCTCATGACATTTGCCGCCAGAAACAGCATGTCTTAAGCACACAACAGGTCTTCGCACATCTTGAAGCGTTCATATAAGAAAACAAAAGAAAAGGAGGAGAGGAGAAAAAGGAAACAGACTATTACCCGTTTCGTTCCTGCCCTTAGACGGATAATAGTAAAAAAATGTTAGCAAAAACATAAGATCTCCCCCGGAACTCCTCATTAAGGAAGGGAGATCTTTCTTGTTATAAGAGAACTTACCTGCAACGGAATAATATCCACTCATAGTCCCGACATAATAATAGCAACAAGTAGTAGTAAACCTGAAACACGAAGAATGCGAAGAATCCCAGATGTAAAGAATGACGAGGAAACAACAGTAAAGAAAACAAGAATGTAAGTAAAGCGCAGGCGCTCTGGAGTAAAGCGAGTAAGACGGCGGACAACGTGGACATCGAGTGAAGCGGCTCCAATTGCAGAAATTTAAAGAATTTCATCGAATACAACGGGTCCAGCTGCAGAAATTTGAAGAAGTCTATCGAGCAAAGCGGCTGCAACTGCAGAAAATTAAAGAATTTGAAGCCCCCACCTGACGTCGGTCGCTATACGCAGGGTGTCGCATCCGTACTTTGGTTTCTTGTAGGATACATTTTGGCGCCATGTGTTCAGCGGTAGTCCTCCCAAGCATTGATGACGTCACAAGGAGCGTATTGTCCAGCGGTAGTCGCGAAACGCGTCCGGTATGTCGTCCGGACAAGTAAGGTACGACTGCAGCTCTTGAGCAAGAGTCTGGACTCCTGCCGACGGTCTGGCGTCGTCCGGCGGTTCGTCCCCAGCGATTTTTCGCAGAAAAAGGGGGCGGATCGTCCAGCGGTCGTCTCTCCCAGTTCTCAGAGTAGGCAGACCGATAGATGATGGTGACAGGCTATTAAAGGTAGTGTTACCCTGTTCTATGTTCCAAGCTTTGGCAGTTAAGCGAGCGAATCGATTGTCTGCTTTTCCTTTGAAACGTGTCTATCTTAGACCTTCTTTGACGTTAGAGGAGCGACTGCGCCGTCGTAATTCTAGAGCTCAGGTGAATCCTCCTCCATCACCCAGTCGTGAAGTGGAGAGGGCAAGTTCACCCGACTCTTCAATTAGGACGGTCACTCATTCTGTCTTTAGCCCAGTCGCCCCTTTGGACCAGTGCCCCCTACTTCGAAATTCATGAAGCGTTTATCATGTTTTTATGCAAATGTTCGTTCCATTGTGATGAATGCTGTTTACATTGATCGTATACTGAGCTCGAGTTTTGATGTTTACGTCTTTACTGAAACATGGCTAAAATCGCGTCATTTTATCTCGTCGTTGTTTGATAATATGAGTCGTGAATTTCTGACTATATGTTGTGATAGAAAAAGGAAGGCGGGAGGCGGCGTGGCTATTATGTTAAAGAGAATTGTCGGTGCTGTTAAGATTTTCTCGCAGTCAGTTGTAAATTACTATGAGATTCTCTCTGTCGATGTGATTCTAGAATGGTGCAAACTCAGATTGGTCGCGGTTTATCGGGCTCCTTCCTGCAACTCTGAACAAAATAAACAACTAATCATAGCTATAAGCGATCTCGTTGAGTGTGAGCACCCATCTGTTTTGTTGGGTGATTTCAATTACCCTGATATCAGCTGGCCATACTTCCGGGAACCATTATCATCAGATAGCGCTTGTTTTGTGGAAATGATGAGGAGTCACAGGCTTGTGCAATTTGTAAATGAAGCGACCAGAGGTAGTCACATCCTAGATCTTTTGCTCTCCTCTGAGAAGTCGTTTGTTGATGGAGTCATTGTAGGTCCTCCCGTCGGTTTGAGCGATCATAGATGTGTAAAGCTTCGACTATGTTGTTATTACGTCGAGCCCAATTACACGTATACTCGTTAGTTTAGAAGGTGTGATTACAATAGTGTTTGCCACATTCTTTCCTCGTTTTAGTGGAGGAATTTCTTGGATTCCGTGACAAAAGTTGATGAATTGATGAAAAGTATGAAATCTTTAACTAGTATCTTAAAAGAAGCTGTAGAACAATTTGTTCCGTGGGTGCGTGTTGAGGCTAGCCATTCTTATTTGCCACAATATTTACAAAACATGTTGGATTATAGAGATTTCTTGTTCAGATTAGCTAATGGAAGTAGCGTTGTGGACCACTGGAAGAAATATACCGAGTTTAGTGGAGAATTTCTCAAGGCTTTGAAAAAATATAATGCGAATATTGAAAAGAGAATGCTTGAGTCCGGTCGTGAAAGGAACTTCTACAGGTTTCTGAGTAATAGGCTCAGAAAGAGGGATCCGATTGGAATCATCTTGAAAAACGATGTAGTAGCTGTTGTTGATGCAGATAAGGCGGAAATAATGGCTGATAAATTTTGTGATGTTTTTCAGGATGATACCTCGGAATTGCCGACATACGTTTCGGAAGTGAGTGAGCCAATGGGCGCAGTCCCGTGGTTTGATGGAAGGATGCTCTATGAACTTATTCTTAGTTGCTCCGATTCATGCTCGCTCACACCTGATGGGATACCTTCCATATTTTTAAAAAACATTGCTCATGTGATCGCTGGTATGCTGGCGTATATTTTTAATCAATCTCTGATGTTTGGTGAAGTGCCCAAACGCTGGAAGCATTCTTATGTTACACCTCTGTTGAAAAAGGAACCTGGGAGCGATATCAACAACAACAGGCCTATCAGTATCACGTCCATTCTGTGCAGAATCTTTGAGAAGGGGATTAAGTTTCATCTTTTTGAACATCTATCCAGAAACGGACTAATTCCAGATTGTCAGCATGGCTTCGTTCCGAAGAAGTCAGTGGAGACTAACATGCTTGAATGTCTAAATGATTGGATGTATTTCCTAGAGTCGAAAAAGGCATGTGACGTAATATATTTAGATTTCTCAAAGGCTTTTGACCGCGTTAGCCACTCGAAACTGCTTTACAGATTAACACAGCTGAAAGTGCATCCAATTATCTGTAGATGGGTTAAGGATTTCCTTTCGAACAGATCATGGTACAGCTTTTCCATCCATAAGGTATGTAAAAAGTGAAGTCCCACAGGGTGGCGTCTTGTCACCGCTCTTGTTCATGGTCTACACTTTAGATTTCGCAAAGGAATTGGAAAGTGCTGGTGTTATTGTAAAGCAGTTCGCGGACGACGTAAAAATCTATCGTGAAATTTCCACTGTTGACGATTGCAGAGCACTTCAGCAGGGGATTGATCTAGTCAAGGACTGGTCCATACGTTGGTTTCTTCCTTTGGCTCCGGAGAAGACAGGCACATGAGAATTGGGACTTCGTCAGCTGCAGATAGATTACCGTATCGGTGGGCAATCCATCGGAAAAGTAACTTCGATAAAAGACTTAGGCTTCGTTTACGATGAGAAGTTGGACTTTTCAGAACATGTAAAGCTAATACTATGTCGCAAGGGGCTGACAAGGTTGTTTCAAATTTTCAAAGCCTTAGTAACGAATGATAGAAGAGTGTTGACAATGGCGTATAAGATACGTATCAGACCTATTGTCAAATTTGGATCTGTTGTGTTCTCGCCTCGAAAAAAGAGAGATGTGGCCTTGCTAGAAAAGGCTCAAAAAAGTTTTACAAGGAGAGTTTTACGTAGAACCGGAGGATTTCTCTATTCTAGAATCCAACGGGCTAGTATTAGAAATGCTTATTTGGGTCTTCACACTCTGGAATCGCGCCGAAAGTTGAAGGATGTTTGCACTATTCTTAAAATGCTCACAGGGAGGGGACGCTGTTCTGTGTCAGAGGGTTACTCCGTCACAACGTCCAGAACTCGAGACGGTTCCATAATATTAAATTTTGCCAGAACCAGCACCAACCTGAGGGCTAGGTCTTCCACCTGTCGAGCGGCTTCTGCTTTCGTAGCACTTAGGTTTGGTGTTCCTGCCTCACCCCATGAATCCGCTGAGTTCAAGCGTATAGCCACAAATGCACTACTCGAGTACTAGGTCATGTGGTTAACGGTTTGAGTGTTGCTTGGTTTTGTTTTTGTTTTCCTTCTCTGTTACACGTGTGTCTTATACCCACGTAATAATAAATAAATAAATAAATAAATAAATAAATAAATAAATAAATAAATAAATAAATAAATAAATAAATAATGGATCAAAATTGAGTGCACTTTCTTAGCATACAATGCATACATAGCCTTTGCTGGCCCATTAGTTTTGCCCTGCACTCAGCCGTTCCTAGTTTTGAGTACTTTTTTTGATAGTCTAACCAATTCCAAAAATATTATTACTGGAGTTGTCAAACAGTATTTCTCTCACAATTATGTATAGGGAACCCTTTTTAATTGATAAGCTGATTGTGTTCAGTATAGAACTGGTGTGAAACAGTGCCCATTTCCGTTTCCGCATTCCGGTCCAAAAACAGGCGGAACACGGAACGGAACTTCCGCAAATCTCTGGTCCAGAAGCACACGAAGGCATAGTTCGAATACGCAAGCTCTTCTTTCAGGCATAGGAGCTTGAATCGAAACGCGATTCGAGAAGCCTAAGCAACACTGGAGAATAAGAGTACACCATCGGGCATACATGCGACGGAAACATGCTCGAAAAGGAGAGCAGTTTCATGCACTTTGTACCTTATATGTATCACTCCTATTTATCATACCTGTATCATTACGCTGAATAACTTTCTCAATGCATTATAATTAGGAACCAATCAGTAAAGCGACTTTCACACTGCCGTTGCTGTTGCTGCAGCGACAAGCAACGAAAGAGGGGCGGAGTTCGATGCTTGTTGCAGCCGCAACGTGGTGAGATAAGATAATGAGGTGAGACCTGTGGGCAACAAGGAATGATGGCGATCATTCCTTGTTGCTGATGCTGGCAACGGAGGCATGTTGCTGGTGTTGATGATGGCGATCATTCCTTGTTGCTGACGCCGCGCAACCGTTGCGCAACCGATGCCGGTGTTGCTGATGCAGGGTTGCGACAACAGCAGTGTGAAAGCCCTCCTCGCTTCTCTTGATGCTTCTCTGCGTCTCTGCGCTATGCTTCATCATTACGGCATCGGTTGCGCAACAGCAGTAACGGCAGTGTGAAAACCGCTTAACGAGCACTTCGCAACAAGTTTGCTCTCTACAGCATACGGCTGCAAAATACTGCGGAAAAGGTCTGAGAATTGTGTGGACTTTTGTATCCCTCAGACCTTTACCGAACAGTTGAAACAGAGAAACACCGCAACCCACGAAAACCAAACCCCGACTCCCTCCCACTAACCAACGACGCCATCCACTGCGCCCCGAACCGCTTTCCTGGTGTGGCATCGCGGGCACACAAAAGACTCCCGCGCTCGCCAGGGCACCGCCGCCGCGACGTAGTGAATTCGGGGGCCTCCTTTCCCTTTGGTTTAACGACCTGGAGCCGGATTCATCAACGACTAACCCGCGGGTATAGGTGATAGATCTACCCACGATGAAGCCTGCGTCTCTGACTCTTACCTCATCTCTACCTGACTCTTATCTGATCTCTACCCCTTGTACCACGCATATCCACGGGTTTAATTGTTGATGAATCCGGCACCTGAGTGAAAAATAAGCTCACTTTTGTGGCATTTTGAACGGAGATTGCGGGATGCGGCTTCGAAGGTTGCGCCACGAATGCGCTTCATTTCTGCTAGACGCCTCTGGGAACGTGGTTTTGGACCACTTTTGGTTTGCACTCTATGACCCCTGCCAGCGCGCAGAGTCCTCCGATCCCAAGAGGGCGAGCTCAAGTAGTCTGGCAACTGCGGCGGCACCCGAGCTAGGGTGTCGCAGTGGATAGGGGTGTTGTGGTGGGACAGGGTGTTTGAGAACCAGCTCCCTATGATGCCGGGTTTTTGCGCTTCCTAAAAGGATAAGCCACGATCAGCCAAAGCTCTATATGTGAAATCGCAATGAAAAAGGTCACAAGAAAGAAAACCTGATTCATAGGTAATATTTTACTTTCACAACTCAGAGTTGGGAAAGGTTTTTCCTCCAAACTTCTCCCAGTGAGGTTATTTGAGGCTGTGACCACACATGTTAGGTCCGCTTTTAAACTTTGATTGATTACTGTAGGTATGTATTAGCATCCAGTGATATACATATTTTCTCAATATGTCATGGTCACCCGTTATCCTTCCCTTGTAGGCCTCATTTCACATTTCCCATGAAGGAGTAACATCTACATTGTTACAGGATGTTTTGTTGCGATCAAAACTCTTGCGCCAGGCGAGACTCGAACCCGCATCCTCTGCTTTCCGGGCAGCGATATTCGCCTTACACCACCGGCGCTGCTTAACTGCACGTAACATCCGCGATATCCTCGAGGTCTGTCAGCACCCACCCGTGATACGAGATGAGCCGGCCGCTGATATCAGCTTGGAACCGGTTAAGCTGAAGACCTTACTAGTAACAATGTTTTAACACATGTGCTTAAGCCTGTAGCGGCTGGTAGAGAGGCCATATGCTCGAGAGCAAACCTGAGTAGAAGGCGTAACTGAAAGCATATTGTTCAGGGCTGACGTGAGTTCTTCTTTGCCCTTCCCTGAATCTGGAAACAGCCATAAGGATTGTCTAAAGTCCATCGAAGTGTGTGTGTGTCAGAGCCGATCGATAGGTGGACAAACTGGTCTGGGCTGTGGGTCTGCTGGCTCGAATCAGAACATCGGAATAATACATTTATTGAGCATGGTACAGAAAGTGAGGCGCACGTATTCGAGGTCATTGAATCACTTCTATGCAATACTTGATGACTTTTGAGCGAAGTTTACTGTGTGTGTTGTCGAACACAAATTTATATACTCCTGGCTGTTCCGCAATAACCTGAAATTATTACGGACTCCTTCGCCAACTACAGCATGTGAGGAACTGGTTGTTTGCCTGGCTGACTCACCTCTCCGTCTTCCGGAACAAATTCGGTCTGTAGCTTGAATTTCGGGTGAACCATGAAGTCATCGTTGTGCTCCGCCACCTTGAAGATATTGTTGCAGCGTACGTTCGAAATGATGATGGTCAAAATAAGAAAAACCTTTTCTTGTCCCGGTGCGGAGCGGTAAATGCCGAAAGATATGTCATTCGAATCCAATCTCCACCACCACTTAATCCGCCTGCCACATCGATGTTCTGAAAACAAAACAAAAGAAGAAAATTGAATAGACCAATACTACCGTTTTACCGGAGAATTAAAAAGCATAGTGAGCAGTGAGCAAAAAAGAAGGAAGTTACTCATCATTATTAAACGTCTCGTAGGAATCATTTAAAGAACTGTAAACGAAAAAGGCGAACCAACCGTCAAGCACCACGGGAACAAATCCCGCGGATCTAGCAGAAACGGTCAATTTTTGAAGCTTATCTGGCGGCAGATCCTTCGACGGGTTATACCTGCAAACAACTGGGGCTGAATGTGGAGAAGAGGTCGACACGAACTAATTGGTCAATGCTAGGTAAACATTACCTGAGTTCTAACGGGATTTTGCCGCCAGTTCGCACGTGTCCAAATGGAGTCTCGGACTTCCGCGTACCTCCCCAGTTCTCGTACAGGACTTCTTCCCCAATTGATTCCTGCAAGAATATGGCAGTTTAATCAATTTTCACTTCAAACAAAGCACTATTCATTGTGAAGTGGCTGTCTTCCAAATCAAACTGGATGCTTGTCCAGAAGGCCCGCTCAAATTCTTGGCGCATAGGAGCAAAAAATGTCATTTGGCAAGAAGGACTGAGCCATCCGTTTACCTAAAATGTAGGCTCTCTGTATAGCGATAAGCGCTATTTCAGCAGAAGCGTTATGATCAATCGGCGCGCCGTTAGAACTTATTGATGTTCTAATGTTCATGATATTGATATCAATCTCCAGTTACTGTTATCTTTTAGATGATACTACGACGTTGTTGTCCGCTTGTCATTTGGAAAGTAAAATTCAATTGCCGAAGTGTGTGCGACAGCATTGGTCTATACTGCATCTACCGCGTGACCTTAGAAGAAGTTCTAAGAAGGGCGAGCAACCATCATCGATAGTAGTGCATCGGCTTCGAGATCCAAGGATTTCGTGAAGGCGAGTGACTCTTACAGTTGCCTGAGTTGAGTTTGAGTTCTGTCTAGGTAGTCTTGTTCACAACGTTGGAGCACCAGATACTGTCTAATTTCGAACAAAAACCGCAGGAACCTACACGGGGGATCAAAAATCTGATCGGAAGAAGAGCTATCATCCTGAGATGGTAAAACATAAGGGAAAACAGGCGTGGCTTACGCGACAACGAGTACAGCTCGAAACAATTCTTCACCGAGTCAAGGCCATAGTCGAGACCTCGACGACCAAAGCTCGAATAAAAAACAAATGAGACTACAACAAGCACAACTCTAGCTTTAATCAAGGTAGCTCGCACTAGAAAAAGCCATCGACAAATATACCGAGGCCGCAGGCTCGGCAATTTTGAAGGACGACAGCAAAGAAAGAATCGAAGCCAAGGTTTCCACAGCGTACACCATATTGGAGAAAGCACAAGAAGTGTCAATCGAACTTATCAAAAAGCTACAGGAAATTCAATATGAAAGTTCGATCGCAAACTCTGAATCCACACGACAAATGCCGGCATCGCTTACGAGCGCTACCTTAGCTGGTCATCCATGGAAACGGGAGCAATTTTGGGGAATTTTCAGCACGACAGTTTACAGCAGGAAGTTCATGAAGATCGAGAAACTGAATTACCTACTCCAATCTCTGCAAGGTCCAGCAAGAGAGATTTTGGCTGATCTTCAAGTGACTGACGATAACTACGACATCACTATAGATCTACTCCAACGGGAGCTTGGCAACCAGGTACTGATCGCAGGAGAACTGCTAAAATGTTTACAAGAACTGCAACCTCGCAGCTGCAAACTAGCGGATCAACAACGCACCTTTGATAAACTTTTCACCTTCATATCTCAGCTGAAACAGAAAGAAGAAGTAATTGGCACTCAGTATACAGGGTGCGTAAAAAGTATTGACGCACTAAATGACGGTTGTGGAAATAGTATTGTGCAGTAAGTTTTAAAATATTCACTTGAGAAATATGGAAAATGATTTTGTAAACACGATAGAATAACTCGTAATTGACATTGGCTCCTTTACTGTGAATACAGGAGCGAAAACGACGGAAAAATTCATGAGCACGCGCCGCAAGTACTCGCTTGGATTTCGTCCCGTGCTTTGAAAAGGGTAGCCTTGTGCGACTTGTCACTTCTGTTGAAAGTAGCCCAGACTTCATTCTCCAAAATCGCCTAAAAAGAGTAATCCAGCGGATTCTTGTTTAAGCTGTGCTCGTTTGAGAAACTGTCTACACCTGCGCGCGTTATCTGTTTACCGTTATCGGACAGAAGTTGATAATTTCGGATTTGAACGTTAACGTGCGTGAACCTCTTGTAATCATCATCTGTTATGACAGAGCCGTGGCTGACGTTTGGGTTGCTGACATCTTTCCTCACCTACCGTTTCGAACAGCGCCTAAATCTCTTGTTAAGGAAGTATTCGGCTCTTTGGGTAACAGACAAAAAAAGGGCCACCGTAACGATGACGATCATGCTTCTTCAGTTTTTTCGTGTTTTTTTGAGCACAATACAGACAACAAAAATAACACACAAAAACCTAGAGGGGTAGAAAGAAAAAGCTGGAGCTGAATCAAAACGTAGGTGCGTCAATACTTTTTACGCACCCTGTATGCGACGCATCATTCTAGGCAAGCTCGGACAAAATCCGACAAGCAATGCTCAAACGCAGGAATACTCTTGGAGAAGAGTGGACAACACAACGGCTCCTTCAAGACTTCAGAGATTACTCTGAGACTGAGGATGAAATCTAACAGCTGAAGGAAAGGAATTTGTAGAAGATTCTCCACAAAAAAATCTCAATACAAAATCCTCAGACAACACCGCCAAGGACAGGGGAAAAGGGCAACAAGATTTTACCCTGTTTTTACTACCTAAAACTTGATCACTCATCTGTGACATGAAGGGAACATTCTACATATGAACAGCCCATCGACATAATTCGTAAGCAGTATCTTTGCAAGAACTGTGACGCTAGCGCACATAGCGCAAGAAGAGAGTGTAGCCGAGGAGCACGTGAGCATTGCAATGAGAAAGGTCATCATACCTTTATTTGCAAAAAAGCTTTTACGACACAAATACAGACATAGCTGAAGGAAACGCACACGAAAACGTCTACAGAAGGAGCGCCGTCTGCCAGAGAGACAACTGCACAGAGTTTCTTAACAGTCGTCACCAATGACTCTTCAGCAACGTGCCAAATTGGAAACGCCATCGTTCTACGAAAGGCTATTAACAGCTAGCCACCGGAAGGACAAGTACAGCTACTCATACTCGAGGTAAGAATATGGAACAATCGCTCTCAAGAGTTCGAAGATGTTCAAATCATTCTTGAGAGTGGTGCCGACCAGTCATTTAAAAACGCAGATTACGCTCGACTCTTCGGAACTAGAAGATCAAGATCAAACTTCAGGTACATACCTCCAGCAAAAATTCGGCGACCGAGGAAATAAGCTAACTCTGTACGGTCAAACTCGAAGATCGCCAAGAAACTATGCATAAGTTTAAAGTGGCAGAGATCAAACTCATCGTGGGAAACATTTAACACAGTCACTTGAACGATGAGGACAGTCAGTATCTCGCGGTACAGAGAATACAATTATCCATATCACTTCAGAAACGACAACTGGAACCAAAGCTAGAATGTGGAGATCCTATGACACTGTTTGACGGAAAAAAATCTAGGACAGCAAAGGAACCTCCCGTCAGGTCTCTAGCTAGTTCAATCAAAAATCGGATATCTGGTAACAGGAAGAAATTTAAAAGCGTTTGATTGAAACCGCAAGCACCTTCTCACAGTGAAAACACAAGCTCATCAAGACGAGGAAGAACGTCTACGATGGGGCAACTACTGGTCACTTCATTCAACGGGAGTTGTAGAATACATAAGACGCGTTCACTGCCTGTGAATGGTTTCAATGCCACACCGCTCTCTTCGAACTCTCCTGTGCCGTCAGAGCTTCCGGCAACAATTCGACCATCGCTTCAGGAGCAGGTGCTTCCGGACGGTACGTTCATCAGCAGCAGTACCAACCGGTTATGCATTCGATCCCGTCGTTCCCGCAGACTAACATGCCTCCTACAAGTTTCTCTCCATCTCATCCGCCGCATGTGCACACTCCTCCTAAGCCTCCACAGCAGTTAATTCCTTCGTAGCAACATACTCCACCCCAGCAGGCACCACCAACGTCTGGCTTCGCTCCACCACCTCAGCAGAACTTTGGAGCACCACTACAGCAGTTTGCTCCGCCACCACAGCAGTTCGCTCCAGCACCGCAACAATTCACTACACCTCCACAAGCTCCCCCTCAGCTCCAGCCGCTGACGCCACAGTCGTCTGCGTCGTCGATCTCGATTCCTCAGCAATCGCAACAATTCGACGCCCCTCCTGCAAGCTTTACTCCTTCCCACCAGAGCTTATGTTACCATGGCGGATGCGGAGAAGAGTTACAATAGTATTTTGATCTCAACATCGGAGGACCTATACAACAGCAACAGGGGCAGCAGCAACATCACCACACCATATCCCGCGCATCGATTACCCTCATTCCCTCACCTCTTCGCCACACCGTCGAGTCCTTCTGTAAAGACCATCACCACACCATACCCGCGCATCGACTACTGTCATTTCCTTATATCGCCGCCACGCCGTCACTTCCTTATGCAAAGACCATACCACACCATATCTCGATCCGAGTGTCAACAAATCGCCACTCGTCACCGACTCCTTGGCACCGGAGCATCGCCACTCGTCACCGACTCCTTAACACCAGAACATCGTCAATCATCGCCGACTCCTCGACACCAACCAGAGAACGGACATCGATTTCGAACTTCGAGGACGAAAATACGACAGATCTTTACGGCCCCGGGGAGTATAGCGACGAGCGCTATTTCAGCACAAGCGTTATGATCAATCGATACGTCGTTACAACTTGTTGATCTTCTAATGTTCCTTTGATATTAATCTCTAGTTACTGTTACCTTTTAGATGGTAGTACGACGTTGTTGTTCGTTTGCTCATTTCTAAAGTAAAGTTCAATTGCCGAAGTGTGTTCAACAACAGTTCAACAGTCGAACTCGAAGATCATACCTCCCTATGAGCAAGGCAATATTCGTCGAGTTCGATCCGTCTGGGGTGATCATGTGCACGTTCAATTGCGAGGATTCTCAAGCTGACGTTTGCTTCGTTCCATATGGTCATAGGGTTGTCTGCAAACAATGTGCCAGAAGTACCCCCGCGAGGAGGGGTCCTCTCTGTTACCAGCTCATCCTCAAGGCAATATCAGTTCGGGTGGAAGTACAGATCGGTTCCGCTTTATCGCGATGTGTAGCGATCTCAGAAGAGGAGAAACATGGAATTCTGGCTGATGAAGAGATTGAGAGACATGCTGCTGCTGCTGCCAAGCAGGCGAAGCTGGACGCTGAACGGGAAAAGCTACGAGAACTGAAGAAGTTGCGAGAAAAGCAGGCCAGTTAGAGAAGGAGACGTCGTGCACCATCTGCACGGATGCCAGACCGAGTATTGTATTCAACTGCGGCCACACAGCATGCTTAGACTGCACAACTTCGCGGATGTCCTGCCACATTTGCCGTCAGGTGATTACTAAGAAACAAACCCTTTACGCATAGCTTCTCACCATCAGTCTTCTTTTGCTCCTCTGATTCGTTGTCCTCTCCCGCTTTCCTCATGCTTTACTGGATATCAGTTGTCTTCGTTATGAAAGATTTTGTCGTGATTTATTTGCTCAACAAAAATGTGAATAAGTGCCATTCTCAGTGCAATATGGCAGCATCTCACCATCGCGGTTTCTAACGAATCGAACACCGCTGAGTGTAAATGAGTTGTCGGTTAGCTCCGAAAGTTCGAAAAAATTGTGTGGGTCAGCGAGCATCGGTCTATCCTGCATCTAACGCGGGGTATTAGAAGAAGTTCTAAGAAGGGCGAGCAACGTCATCGATACTCTGCGAATACAGGAATAGATTGCTTCAGAGATCATGCCGCTACTACAGATAGTGGGAAAACTGAAATATTTTCTGATCATTCTTAGATGGTGATAATAGGGCTCCAGTTTTCAATTCCCGCAAGTTGCTCCAATGGTCAGCTTTCCGTGGTTACAGGAACAGGAAGTTCGTCAAGCGCTGAAGAATGAAAAAACATTATTTCGGGATCTAATTGCTAGTGTCCTCATTGAGGGTAGTTTGTCAGAGACATATATTTCTAGCGAATCAATGAGGTGCCTATGAGTTCGCGACATATCTCTGTCGCCCGATTTTAGAAAAGCAACCCAGCAGTGACCCCGGCAACTATGACCACGTGTTTTGTTTGTAGAGCTTTTGAGAGAATTCTTAAAATGCAAATAGTAAACCACATAACCACATAGGAAAAAACAACAAATTTCAACTTCCCAATATAGGTTTGTAAATTAAAGGTCTGTTGGGGCAAAAGTTCTCGAAAGCAAACCGAAATACTGGTGTAGTATGCTAGCAGTATGTACATGAACGACCCGATTTTTTGCCGATTGGATTCCCCAGAGATTGTAAAGAAATTCAAGATGCACTTTCTGTTACAGCTCTACGGTCCCTCGAGTGGCACCTCCTCTTGGCGATCAAAAAAAAGAATGCCTTTACGTATTGCTACCTCGTAACCCAGCGAAATTTATATCGTAAATGAAGATGTTATTCAAGCAGTGGATTCTGTAAGAGACTTAGGTTTCCTATAGAACCACAAAAGCGTTGGTTAAAATAACTGGAAAAGGCGGCGGCTGTCGGATACACCCGATCCCACGATCGTGGTTCGGGATTCCCGCGCAAGCCAACCAAGCGGGATCGCTAAGGCCTATGGTATACTCCCGTCCGGTGCAGCGACGCGGGAGTGCACAGCGACGCGACGGCTCGCGATGCGCGTCGCGAGCCGTCGCCATCGCTGAGGCTGACATAGTTCACGCAATTCTGCAGACGGAGACTTTTGCAGAAATCTAGCGAGTCAGCTGATCCAGTGCAGTGACAAAATCGTGCTTTGTCCATCACACCCACCGTGGGTCCTGCCGTGAATTCGCTCAGGAGCCCAGTCAAACTAACTGAGAGCATCGTGCTGCAGGAATGTTCAGACAAATGCAACGGGGGAGCGTGATGTATAGGAAAAGGAATCAAATGCTTTAATAGCCGTCGGACCCCAATCTACGAGTCTTCTCTTTTTCAAAACGAATTTAGATAGATTTTTCATGTAACAAAGAAGTTCTCGAAACTACAACTGGGAGAGTTATGAGCATACGACGGATTACGACGGACTAATCCGTCACAACTCTTTTTTGACCGTACGACGCGAGCGCTATTGTACGAAAGCATTGCCTAGCTTCTCTGCTATCTTAACAATCTTCTAGATCCAGACAGTGCGAAAATAGATGCAATTACCTCATTCCTTGGAAACTCAACAACGTGTCTCATCTCGTCTCAACAACGCCTAGAATAATACCTCCTCAAAAAACTAGCTGTTTAAGCCGTCGAAAAAAAAAAACAAAATGAGTCTAGCCACGACGGGAACCCTACGAGGAGAACAACAGAGACATCAAACGTGTGTTGAAATTGCTGTGGTATGGTCGCGAACCAAGGAAGTGTCGAAATAAGTTAGCGGAAGTGCATAGAATAGGGCACGAAAAGCGCTCCCCCCTCCGCGACCATCGCTGCCCGTCGCTCGTCGCAGTGCACTGCACTGCGACGGGCGATGGGCTGCGACGGCCATCGCACGGGAGTATGTTTCACTCCCGCGACGCGGAGGTATAACACCCCTCTGCGACGCATCGCGGGAGCGATGGCGCGTCAACTGTCAATCGCGCCCCACTGCGCCGTCCGCCATTCCAGCGAAGGCGCGCCGTTGACAGTTGCCCCGCGCCCATCGCTGGAGCGATGCGGGAGTATACCATAGGCCTAAGTCGCCTAGAGACTTGCCTGGGAAACATGCAACACTGACTTGTCCATCGCCTGGCCACCTAAAGGCCAAAGAATCATTCAAAGTGCCCCCAGGACCTCGCTTAGAAGCACATCCCAAAGGGGATTAATAACCTCATCCTTTATCCTCCTATCCTTTACAACCAAAAGGTAGAATTCTAAAATCGCAGTCAAATCACATAAAATGGGGAATACTTTTCACTTCATTTCATTGAGGCATGTGGCACAGCACATGTACATGTAAAGCGATCAGCGTGAGCACGCTCACCATCGCACCGAGAAAGAGTATCATTAAAATCAATTAGATAACGAACAGGACAAAGGAATGAATCATCAGCGAAAAATAGTAAAATTAGGAAGGTAAGAAACATAGCTCTGCAAAGAGCGATAACAGAGGATTAACAAAAACCGCTAAGGAAAGCAGAGGGCGAACAAGCTTTAGTACTTGAGAGTTACTGGGAAAAATTAGAGGTATTTCTCTAAAATCCTTTTAAAAGCCGCAGCGCTTGCAGGTATAGCAAAGCGCTTACTTAACTTGACGTATTCCGCGCCAGCTCGACAGACGAAGTAGTTCGAGCGGACCGAACTCCGGGCCCGAGGAACCCGCAGCTTTACAGCAGCACCCCTCGTTATGAAATCACACGTCACAAAAAATCTAACCCCACTCAGATGTACAAGACCGTGCACTTTGTAAACCATAATAAGATCGAACTTCTTCCGCCGTGTGGATAGAGGACTAAGATCCCAGAACCGAGCATGACAAGCCGCGGGACGGCGTGTACAGGCCGTAGTCACACGTCACACACGGTGATTGACGAAACCCTTTGAAATGCGCCGGCGTGTTTCAATGTGATCCGGGGGGGGGGGGGTAGGGAGACGGTCAAAAGGCACACCTGCCTATGCTGGGGTGCGTGCGATCTTCGTGCGATGACTTGAATCTCTACATGTCTCATCCACAGCGGTCGATGCATTCGCCCCCGAGTGCAGGTAATGGTACCAGCGATATGGTACCGGCACTTGCGGAGTCACGAGGCAGCGCCTCGCGCTCGTTAGCTAGCTCGGTGCTGACGAAAGAGGGAGGGCCCCGGCCAAAGCCATTCCGACTTTTACTTGTCTAGCGACCCCACCCGCCCTCCCATTTAAGTTGGAAAGCCGAAAGTAAATAAAGTCTGATTTACATCTGTAATCCGCAGCCAACGCCACACGGCAGCCTCCGACTCGGCTCATATGTCGTCTGTTGTGATTCTTCAGCATGAAGCCACCACTATCGAGACGTGCACCGATCTCGATGTAGCGCCAGGGACGGTCAAGATCTATCAGCGAGTGAAGGACCAGTTTTTGGATTTTATTTCCATGTTTCGGGTTCCCTTCTCAGGCCTCCCTAAATTGAAGAACGTTTTTGTGGCTCACCTAATCTACCTAGGCAGGCTAAGATCATTAGGATATCACATCAGTGCCCTCGGTCCGTTGCTTTCGGACGACAGCCACGCTACGTTCAGAAAGGGCTGCTTAAAATGGCCAATAAGTCTACACCGCCTGCGAAACACTATTTCAAGGTTTTCAACTTTTACATTTACGTCGGAAAGACGTAAATATAAAAGCTAAGAGAGCCCTAATGCTTCTGTGCAACGCAGGTTTGTTATAGTGGAGCAACTTTATCCGGCCTGAGGTTTCGACAACTTCGTCGTTTTCAAAAAAAAGAAGCCTGAAAGAAGTTCGAAATTCTTCCAGCCATTTGAAAACGACGAAGTTGTCGAAACGTCAGCCCGAATAAAGTTGTTCCGCTATAACAAACCTGCGTGGCACAGAAGCATTAAGACTATTTTGACAAGATGCCCAGGTTTTATGAAAGCCGAACATGGAGAGTTAAGAGAGCATTCGACGAAAGCTCGAATCAAGCCGTTGTATGAGCTACCATGGTGCTCATCGGTTTCATGGGGCTGCTGAGGATCAACAAGCTTTGCGCGCTTCAGTTTCAACACCTTTCTTATAAAGGTGAGGGCGTATAGTGGATTCTGATAGCTAGGTCCAAGACTGTCAGGCTAGAGTAGGTGCTAACGTAGCCATTAAATTAACCTGACCCAGACCTTTCCATGGCAGCCATTCTGTTAAATTACAAGCCCTCTGCTGCTCCCTGTCATTTCTGTTCAGTTCGCGCAACGCGCAACTCAAATTGGCTACGGATGCATCTGTACTTATGATCCACGTGAAGCGCTCCATTCAGCTTCTGCAACCTTGTACTTCGAGAAACTTATGATAGGACGTCGAGCACTACTGGTCGGTTTCACTGCGCAGGCTTCGGGTCTGATAACGGCAACATGCCCTTGTTCATCCATAAGGTAGGCTAGCATTTCCAGGGTCCTGAGCTCCGCCGCATTTTCAAAGGGTGTTATCAATCATCGTGTGTGAAGTGTGACTACGGCCTACACACGCCGTCCCGCGGCTCGTCATGCTCGGTTCTGGGATCTTAGTGGATAGGGGTTCCGAACCTAGCTGCAGATTCCGCACATCACGGTTTGGAATAGAACGGTAGTTTATATGCCTTGACCTAAAGAAAAGCTTTCTAGTGAAGCTGTTCTGGACCCGTTCCAAAGCATTCATATTTTTGATTTCATTTGGACTAAAAACAGGAGTGCCATACTCGAGAATAGGGCGGACGTAAATTTTGTAGGCTTTGAGGATGATATGTTCGTCTTTAGTAGCTAAGCACCTGAAAAGATAGAATATCCTGCGAGAGGCCTTCGCCGCAACTTCATTACAGTGCTTATCGAAATCTAAGTTTTCAGTGATAACGAAACCGAAATCCTTCCGAAACCTGCGATAATTGAAGGCCTTCGATAAAATAAGACACCTTACTATTGTTTTTATCTAAATGAAGCAGTTTAGTATTATCTTTCGCTAACGGAAGGCCGCAAATGGGGGAACACTTGGCCACTGCCGAGACTGCTTCCTGCAGTTTATCCACCCTTCCGGGGTCAGTGATAAATTTTGAGATCATTGCCAAAGCCTTGCAAGATACCCCAGTAGAATTTATAAGTGATGGTATCCCCTTGTGTAGATGTTGAAGAGAACCGGCGAGAGAACAGATCCCTGAGGGACACCACTACATGCAATTTTAGCAGAAGGCAGATTGCCCCTGTAGTTGACCCCGAACACACGCTGAGATAAGAAGGCTTCAAGCCATTTCACTATCCTATGATGAAGGCGCACAGGGGACAATTTCTCCGAAAGTTTGTCATGAGGAACCTTATCAAATGCTTTCTCAAAGTGGAAATAGATGACGTCGATTCTGTGACCAGATTCAATCAAACTAGTCTAGTCATTTAAAGCGACTACCATTTGTGCGGTGGTCGAGCCTCCTTTACGAAACCCAAATTGTTCCGGTGGAATTATGGAATTGTTATCTAGGTGGGAGACTATTACTTCTTTGAACATCTTCTCGAATAGGCGCGCCAAGCAAGGTAATACTAATAGGCCGGTAGTTCCGTGGATTGCTGAAAGAGGCCTCTTTGGGCAGAGGAATAACGAAGGCCTACTTCCACTTTCTGGGTACCTCTCCTCGCATTAAACTTAAGTTAAAGAAAGTATGAAGTGGAGTCACGATTTCTCCAGCGACCTTTTGGAAGAAAAACAACGGTATGCCGTCGGGCGTGGAGGAAAAGATTTAGGCCAAGCAAGAAGGCGTTCCGAAATAGCTTCTTCATGAAATCAGAAAGAGTCCAGCATTTGGGTACAGGATGGAAAAGAGCTCTGAATAAGTGCTTGCGGCGTACTTGGGTCACTCCGTGACTGCTGGAATATAGCCTCAAAAGTGCGGGCTAATTCCTCAGCTTTATCCTGATCGCTGTAGAATTTAAATCCTGAGTCATTATCGAGTACCGGTATTGATTGTTTGGGTTTTAACCCAGCATTTATCAAAGGGAAGAAGTCGTTGGGATTTTTCGAGCTACTAATTTTTTTCGAGTAAAGCAGAAAACTTTACGGAACCTTCTGGAAAGAATATTGAAGTAAACAGAGGATTCATTTGACTGGGAGAGGACGGCTTTTTTCCAGGCCAATTCCCGTATACTTGATACATACGTGCATTACAACTATTTAAGGGTCTTTTTACCCGCAACAAATTGCTGAAGGTCTAGCAATAGGGCACTTTTCGAATCCGACGCGACAGTATTCAATTCGTGCAGAAAGGAACACGAGGTCGCCATTAAAAGATGTCTGAATAATTTCAGGAGAGCGCCTTATATACGCAGTTGAGATCTGACCTAACGCAGTATCCCGAATGCTAGGTCTCGAAGCATTGATCTCAAACCGCCATCCCATGAATCTAGAGGTGAAACGGTAAGCTTATCTACGATGTAGAAGATACGCATTGGCTCGGAAAATGTATATGAAAACAGTCCCTTTCTCGCAGGCGCTCGCAGCCTAATACAAGAGAAGCAGTTTACAACCCAGTAACGGCTCGGGAAGAATCAAGTGTCACGAACAGTACATTTCCCATTAGAGCAGTGTCAGCGTGTAACACACTGGTGAGGGGTATTCTTTCATCTCACCACGTTCTCGGTCTTCAGGAGTTTTGCAACTGGCAAGCTATCCACTGGTTGCGCCAGCATGAGGCGATTTCAGAGAAAACACTATCATGCAGTCATGCCTGCAGCTTCTAAGTTGCTGTTTGGCTTCTGCCACTAACGTTTGTTTTGTACGTCGTAATAAATACAACGCGGTGCAATATTTCGCAACATATTGGACGACTGCGCGGTTTAATCTCATTTTGAAACACATCTAACCACCTGGAAAAAACATCTTCGCTGCACATCAGAATAAGGTTACAAATATCCCTGTAGGAAAAAGCATACAATTTTCAAGCCAACTCAAAGAGTTTAGCCTTTTTCGGGGCATTCCTCATAAACCAGTAATCAAAGTGGAATTTTGAACCCACTTTCCCTTTATATTTGGATCTAATTTGGAGGACGTCCGATTTGAATCAAAATGCCCTCAGTTTAATTTGGCATATCACAAGATTTTTAGCGCTGTTACAATGCCTAGCAGATAAGCAAGAAAAGGACTATATATAGTAGATATAGTTGCACATTGGTGACGACCGAGTATATTTTCGGACCACTGCAACCTTAGTCGCCATGGAGCTTGATCCTAGAGGCTCGTTGTCAGAGTCGATTACCTCAGTGAGAAACCATTTTTATCAGTAAAGATTAACACAGGTACCACGGGTTCTTTACGAAGGCTCTTACTCTAACTTTTACAAGATACAATTCTCACAAGATATCTCAGACAGACAAAACTACTGCTCGAGACGAAGGTTAAACGGTTGAAAAATGCAAAACAAATAGCAGATCAGAGGATTTTTCCTTGTTCTCAAAAAATAATCTGTAGACACCTTGAGACAGTGTATAAACTTTCTCGATACGCCTTTCACTTAATCGGCGGAATAGCGAAGAGATGCGTGATCATACCCACATGAGACCTATTCTGCGATTTCACAATTTCTGCGTGGGAAACAGATTTAACTTTCTATGCATGAGCGAACGCGAATCTGGTACAGGTGGATATAAAATATGCGAAGAAAAATGACACACTAAAACTAAGCACACTCACTCTAAGGACGTCCCTCCAGTTGTCGCCGAGGATACGGATTTTTTGCTGAGTCTGCTTCGCTAGACATGGAGACACCATAGTCCAAAGTATTTGTATGAAAGATGGCGCATTGATAACGAACACTTTGCGCACGACATCGGGAAACATCTCCTGGAAATAGCTAGCCTTGAATGAAAAACACCGAAGCCTTTGGCTCAGCAACACCTATGAGACTCGAGTTTGAGGCTGGGAGGGAAAAGCGACTAGTGGTGGATCTGTAATAAATGGTGGTTCTGATAGCATCTCTACGACGGCAGAGAGCGGCAAATGAGCAAAGGTGACCAGGACGCTCATCTTAAACGAAAGCTCACCACGTGATCTCTAGGAAACAGCGGTACAACCCTAACAGTTGCAAGAAGCGTAGTAATGTTCGTGTGTAGCATTCTCGTTGTAAAACGGTTCAAAGCAATTGATGAAAGTCATCTAGAAATGTCGCCACCTTTTGCTACAATAATTGTGAGACACCCTGTAAATGTCAATTAGTGACAATAAGATCATCCTCAAAACGGAGAATGATTGAAGCGGACCTGAGCTATCACATGTTCTAACCCATCTGTGCTCGTCCAGCACTTGTAGACGATACGGGAAAAAGGGCCCTCACTAAACAAGGCAAGGCTGAATTACTCGCTCAAACGTGTACACACAAGAAATTCCCTCGCTTGTTAACAATACTGGGGTAACTTGCCAGATGTTCGCTGACGACCTCAAAGTCTATAGCTGTGTCTCTGATCCTACTGCCGTGGAAAAAATTCAAGCAGCAATTTCAGAAGTAGTTGAAGGGGACAAGTCCCATCAGCTACCTTTAGCTGGAAGTAAAACTAAAGTGCTGCATTTAGGTAAGAACAACAAAAAAGCTTCTTATTTCATAGAGGGTCAACGAATTGTGCAGGCTACAGAGGTAAAAGATCTTGGCTTTCTCATCACCGAAAATCTAGAATTTGATAACCATTGCAATGATGTAACAGCAAAGGCTTCACGTAGAGTGTGCAATCTCTTCAGAAGCTTGAGCACGAATGAAGAGCAAACATTTCTCCGAGCATATAAAATGTACGTTCGTCCACTTCTTGAATTTGGCACTCCTGTTTTTGGTCCTACAAAAGCGAAAAATATCGATGCCCTTGAAAAGGCTTAAAAGAGCTTCACGAGGAAACTTTTCCTTAGATCAAGAAGGTCTGGGTTTCGTGCAGTCCCATCAAGCTCTGAACGTAATGAACAACTAGGTTTGGAATCATTAAACTCTCGCAGAAGGAAATTCGACCTTCTTATGCTATACAAAATAATACACGGTCTTGTCCATCTGGGCGGTCGCACTTTTTTCACGTCCAGTAATTCCATTACTAGGGGTACTACAGTTAAGCTTCGGTTCCCGCGAGCCAGGAGCTCGGTCCGATCCAATTTCTTCGTATGCCGAGCGGGTGCTGAGTATGTCAAGTTGAGTAAGCGCATCCAGATTCCTCCAAGAATCGCGGCCTTCAAAAGGGTTCTGAGGAACCATGTTTAGACATTGCTGACGGTTTTGCTTCTTTCTCTCCTTTTTGTGGTCACAGTGTCGGGTGGAGTCGCCGATCGGCCAACCGTTATTAAACTGTTTTTAAACATAACTGATGATTTTTTGTTCCAGTGTTTAAAGTTACGTTACTGTGTTCATTGGTTGCGATGGTGAGCTCTCTCACGTTGATCGCTTTACATGTGTTGTATCACATGTCGGAATAAATAAATAAATAAATAAATAAATAAAAAATCTATCATCTGTGTACGGAGATTAAATAACTTCGAATTAAGCCGAACCCCACCTGTAGTTGTGCTAACATTGTGGTGACGACCTTCATCGCTTGGACGTCAAGCTGCGACAAACTAAGGCCATCGAGATCGAAAATGACCGACGTCCCGAACTGCTTCCCTTGCACCTTCTCCTGAGCTCTGAAACCACACATTTTCGTCAGTAAAACAAAGGTGTATCAGAAAGCAGCCGACAGACTGTTGCAGTCTCTGAAGCATAGTACACTGCGTAGTTCAGATTATGTTAAAATGAACAACATTACGGGCACGTAGCTTGCAGTATGCCAAACTGAGACTGAAACAGCCCTGCTACTGCAGGAGTTTGTTTAGAGTCTCCAGTCAATTTGAGTTGTGAGCCTGTCACTGTTTTTCTCAACCTACAAACGGCTGAGTTTTCTGGGCAGAAAATCTACTGAACAGGCAGCAGAACATAATACCCTTCCGATACGACGTTTCACTCCTGTTAGCGTGTACACGTCAGCAATAATAGAACTTTCCCAAGCTGCGACAGGGAGGAGTGCTGGAGGAAGCATTGTGTGCAGTGTCCAACTAGGAGACGAACTCACTTCGTCCCGCGCTGCATTTTCCAGAACCACGGAGGACAAAGGAATAAATGTAGTACGCCACGTATTCTGCTTTAGGTCGGTGAAGAATTTGAATGCCTACTTGGCCCGTACAGATAGCCGACCATGAAGCTAGTATAATACACCATTTTCAGGTCGAATTGGACACTTTTCAAACCAAATTGGATACCTTTCAAATCAAATTGGACACTTTTCACGTCAAATTGGACACTTTTCACGTCAATCTGGACATTCTTTTAAGCATGTCTAAGACTTTTGAAATCAAAGAGAACTCTTCCGAAGTAAATCAGCCTTCATACGGATGGATTACAAACTCAATAAGATGGTTAGAAAATTTTTTTTGTTTAAGGAAGACATAGAATAACTTTTTTGATTTTTTTTTACTTTAGCTGCCCAAAAGAGTGTAAGAATTTCATAAAATTTTTACTTTTGGAGAAAAATAACAAATTAATTTGTTTTAGAGCACAGCAAAACAGCAGCCATGTGCACGAAAAGACCAGATTGCGCCATGCACTCGAAAAGCTCGTCGCGGTTTTTATTTGATTGATAATGTAAATGCTGTTTACATGGAACAAAGAATTATGTTATGTATATGTTGATTATATTTATATGTTGATTTATACATAGCTGTAGATAATGCAAAAAGTACATATCCCACCTTGTTGTTTTATGTAGGCAGCATTTATACTATCAATCAAATAAAAATCGCGACGAGCTTTTCGAGTGCATTCTGGTCTTTAAGTCCCCTATATGGCTGCTGCTTTGCTGCGCTTTAAAACATTTAACTTGTTATTTTTTCTCCAAAATAAACATTTTATAAAATTACAAGGGCAGCTAAAGTTAGAAAAAATCAGAAAAAGTTATTCTAAACTTTCCTTGAAGAAAAAAATCTAACCATCTTAATGAGTCTGTAGTCCTGTATAAAGGTTGTTTCAATTCAGAGGAGTTCTCTTTTATTTCAGAAGTCTTAGGCGAGCTTAGAAGAGTGTCCAATTTGACGTGGAAAGTGTCCAATTTGATTTGAATTGTGACCAATTCGACCTGAAAATGGTATGCATTCCAGCATTAGTTGTCGACGGCTCGCATATAGCTTCTTCGGATAGCGATAAAGCTGAAGTTTTCGCACATACATTTCTGAAATTTTTCGCTCACGCTATATATACTTGCTGTAATGATATTCCCTTTAGTTTTCCTTTAATTAAATGTTCCGTTTGGTTTTACAGTGACGAAATTCTTGAGCAATTACCCAAGTGGCCTCGTTCCTGCTCCCTTACCCCGGATTTTTTGCCTTTACACTTTATAAAGCAAGTCCACTTAGCGAAGCAGTAGGAGTGCATGCATGTGTTCTTCGGTGGCATAGGAATTTTCTGCTCAACCGTTCCTATCAGGCACTTAGGTCAATTGTCTCATGCAGCATGTATGCTGATAATATTAAAGTGTATAAAGTCATAAAGGAAACTAGCGATGTAGAAACCCTACAGGCTGCTATTGACTATGTCAAAAGCTGGTCGGAACGCCGGGGACTGCCGCTCTCTGTTGAAAAAACGGTACTTATGAAGCAAGGGGCCCGTGGTGCCGTGGGTTTCTCGCGTTAACATGTTTCCCGACAACCCCACGGCACCACGGGCCCTTTGCTTCACAAGTACCGAAAAAACTAAAGTGCTTCGGACAGGACTAGGGGTAGTCTTATAAAAATTAAGGTTCCATCATCTAGAACGAAGATCAGGTCTACTTTTTTTCTCCGTCAGGGTTGTTTCAGTGCTCAATAAGATCTTCAGCGACAAAGCATTGAGCATTTCGCTAAACCAGTTTAAAACCCAGACCAAGAAACTGACGAGTGCGGAGACTTCGTGATTTGATTATTCTTTTGTCTTATTTTTCTGTACTGTTTTAGATCATTCGTAACTTTGTTTTATTTGCTGTTTTTTTCTTGCTTGCCCTAAGCGGCTCGGCTTGGAGGATAGCAGATGTGCACTCGATGAGGCAAAGCAGCCGGAGTAGACACCCAGGCGCAGAACAGGGGACGGAACCCAGCGGGGCGGGCTGTGAACTTACCACTGGGCTTTTTTACATGTTTTGACTGGAAAGTGCCAAATAGGGTATCGAAACTTGTTGCCAGACCGTTCCAATCCAAGCATGGTATAAGGGCATATGAAAGTCTACGAAGCGAGAGAACCTACAGAGTCAAAAAATATCTCACAGATGCAGTCGTCCGTGTATGGTTAGTAGTCTAAAACGACGTTCGCGTGACCTAGAGTTCCATTCTCAGGATATACCATCTTTTCGCTTCTTTGTTTTGAAGCCGACAAATAAGAGATCTAGGCATGCTTTGCTCTTTGTGTCCAACTTTACGTTTATTACAAATAAAGACGCTTATATCATTAACGCTTGTGAAACACTGTGAAAAGGTGTGCAAAACAGCTTAGAGGCTCCCACAACGCTCAGTGAAGACGCGCAGTATAACCACAAGAAAAATGCACATGATACATTTTAGGACGGTGGGAACCTGGTCCTGTTGCTCCTCCACATTACCTGCTTACGAAAATTAACGAACAATGGAGAACAAAACATTCCTGGGATAGGCCTGGAAGAGGACTTTGAAGGCGTTCACGATCACAGTGCGGAAACGCAGCGATTTGCTTTCAGATGTGGACCTGCTTCGTTTACACCGGTGCTGCCGAAATATTCAAACTGCGTCTCAACCTGCTGCTCTCCTACCATCCCTTCTTATCGTTTCGGTGGCACTCCCATCGTCGCCTCCACCACTGCAGGGGCCTCCTTTCTTGTCGACACTGAACTCCGGTACGACGCAATCGCAAAGGACTGTTGAAGTGTTTGGCGACCTTCCTTGCTCGACTGAGCTTGCGATTGTCAGTTGGCTGCCCCAATTCTTCCGGAAGCAGGCGCAAGCCTCTTCAGGAGGAAAGACCGTCATCGACTGGCAATGAGGCAGCAAAAATGCCGCGTCGTATTTACTGATTTCCCACGCCGTTATAATCTACTGCCACCTGCCCCCCCCCCCCCTCCCCATTAGCAATCAGTAGAAAATGATCAAAAAGCGAAGCAAGTGGAATCCGCCTATGTTTGGCCTTTAAAGTAAAAATGCAAAAAGAGTGCACAGGTCAGATCTGCAGCTCTGCTTGCGTCGGAAGACATCCATCTGTCCTTCCCTTTGCTCAAACTGATGCGCAGCAAATGTTGTTTACGTAATTGGATTCGGTAACCTGGAAAGGTCTGACAAGGTATGTCCCATAGAGAGGTCCGAGGATAAGTACTCTAGGGGCCGGCCGGGAGTAGGGACGATTTTTCCTGGTCAAGAATGTGCCTCACAACCGCCCTATTCTGGAGTTCTTTTCCGTGCCCAGCTCTGTAATTGCTGTCGCCTCCATGATGCCCTTTTCTCGTGTAAACCAGCGAGGAGATACTCGCATTGCACGCTTAGAACTTCGGGTTAGCGAGAGTGAGTCCGGCAAACGGAGTTGGGCAGCGGCATCCATGAAGGCCGTCATTCTTCGCCATACCTGATGATCTGCATGACTCCCTCGCTTTCGGCGATTCTCATACGGTACAGGTCGGAATTACGTGTGCAGGGCAAGAGGCCGGTCGCATCCAGGCGGCCGATCATCTGTAGCGAGATAACGTTGCCCTCCTTGTCGAATCCGAGAAGAGAGCCTAGGACAATGCGAGCGTTGTGGTCCACATCGATGCTATTAATTACTTCGAGCTGCCCAACTGGAGGATCAAGCTCAAAGATCAAAGTTCGAGAAAAATTCCGTCTCTCCTAGCAGACATGCTAGCGTTTTTGGCAGTCGCTCTTCTTCGATGACTGTTAAATATGTACTCACCAGGAAGATACTGCAGGGGCTTGCTGTACTCGTCGCATTTGGCAGTGACTTTGTCAAGCGTCGAGAGGTCCTCGTTATGCAGCCCGAGCGCATGAATCGCTCGCAGGGAGAACTGGATCTTGGGCACGATCACGTCTGCGGAAGGATGGAAGTAGTACAACAGCAGCCAGAGCATGAGACAACTAGGAAAGGAAGTAGTACAACAGCAGCCAGAGTACGAGACAACTCACCCACTTTCCGATCCCACCCGACCAGCCACCTAAGCAGGGACAGGTCGTCGGAGTACGACGGGACAAGCTCGAGCTCATACTGGATTTTTGATTTCAACTCGTTGATGAGTAATCGGTCCGCATCTGATATCTGAACTTCGCACATCTGTAAAGCAACGTTTGGAGTCGCGGTGGATGGTTCAAACAACACAGCATAGCACAATGAGGTAGGCGCAATCTCACCACGGCTCGTGTTGAGATTCACCTTGGAGGACATCTACAAAAAGAAGAAGAATTAAGTAGGGAGCCCATGCAAAAAAATGAGGAAGTCCAGGAAAGAAGTAGAATTAAGCATTTCAAAGGTCTCTCCTCAGATGTTCAAGAGAAGACCATACAGCTGCTTTCACTGACCACTTAAGCAGATAAGGACCATAGGCTATGTACGCTGCTGCACCACCATATGGAAATCAGAGAGGTGTACTTTGAAGGGAGCAAAGTATCCTCCTCTTGCGAGAACAGATCGAAATTCGAATAATTTCTTCTCATCTACTTCTCCCGTGACCTAATAACACAGGTTTATACTTTGGAAAGATCCCATTGAATGAAAGTCTTCCTCCAAAGCTATTAGAAAACACCCGAAGAAACTCCGCGAAGTGTTGTAAAATCATGAATTCGCAATTTTGAAGCAACTGCGAAGCAGAACATTCCCGGCACTACATCACTATTTCCGCATCCGGAAAAAGGCATTAAAAAACGCAATAAGGTCTGAATTCAGCTTGTGTTCGCGCATCAAACGTTAAATATCATCTTCCTGACGAACGGTATTGAAAGCTGCCAGTACGTATACTAGGAATGAGCTAAGCTCCTCAAACAACATTCGTTTCGATTATTTTAATGACAGCCTTCCGAAGCGGAAATCATTGGAACTTTTCAAGTGGTAACCAGCATCCAAACCGAGTGGTCGTTAGATCCCGTCGTTAAACTCATTTAATGATTTTTTAACGAAAAATATCCGTTGAATTTCCTTTAAATCCTATATTTTCATTAAAACAACAGCAAGAGTTCAACGATGCAGAAATAACCATAAAAAATAACAAAACCGTTCAGTAACAACAAGGTGTGAACGACAGTTGGGTTGCGAGGGAGGTTCTGTCCGACGGTCTTTCCAAAATGAACGCACAGCAAATCTATTATAATTAGCATGGTGACCACTTAACATATCAATCTCTTCATGAATTCCGAACATCTCCAACAAATTCTTCTCGAAGCATGAAGAGTACGGGTTTTCGCTCGATCTTGGTTCGTGGGTTATAATTTGATCCAGCCTGGCAATGGTGGCAGCCAAAAATTAGAACTCTGCAAGCGGAGATGGTAGGGAATCTGAAGCATTTCTTTGCTATTTCCAGACAATTCTTTGGAAGATAAAGAGCTCCGAACGGCACGGCAAGAGACGAGCCAGCAGATCAACGTTTATTATTTCATAGTGATATCAAAAATATCCAAAGAAAGAGAGCTAAGCACTCCACGGCAATAGCTACAGGGGATAGCCAGGGTCATAATAATTTCCAAAATCACTATAGTTCATCGCCTCATGCAAGGCAGGCGAACAGCGTCAGAAAGCGCAGCAGTTAGGTGGCTCTTAATACACCAAAGACGGGAGCAGATGGGTGCACCACGTGAGGGCTAAGGATTAAACACACGGCACCCTCCTACTCAAATGAATTGTAACCTGTGACAAGGAATAGACAATTAACGGCGTGAACCAACATTCTGATTGGGATTTTTTCTAAAGGATAACGAACGGCTTTAATCAGTACCTTTTCAAGATGCTCCACGAATTTTACCAGATAATGTGGGGCAATTTGAATGCGCACTTAGCCATTACCGTGTTGTGAGATTTGATTACAGCGATTTGTGGCAGCCGTCCGAGTGACAAGTCAGTGTTTTATCCTTCGAAGTTCGAGTACAGAGCACTACAGTTTCCCGAATATCATCTGCGAAAACGTTCCTTGCACCATATTAATAAATTACCAATCGTAATGTAGGCGTTAAGAAAAATAACTATCCGAAATTTTCTGTGAGCGATTTCGCCGGTCGTTCAAAATGCATCCAGTGACGGTTGGATTAAGGAGTGCCAAATAGCGATACGCAGATTTTCACTGAATTCTTACCGCTTGTTGCGGTTTTAGTAGACTCGATTATTTTTAAACTCCTTGCTGAATTCAAGTGCTTTGCATGCGCATTCATACGCACTTGGGGGACCAGTGCGGAGGGGAAGAGAGTGCAGCAATAAAAACTGGAAGGAAAATTCCACTAAGAAAGAATCCGTTAAGAATTCCGTTATCACGTAAGTTAGATTTCAACAAAAAGCGCCCGTTATATCGTTAAAATCGGTAAATCGTTTACCGTTAAATGCGCTCTCTGATGCAGAATTCCAAGTTGAAAAAGCAGAGCGTCGACTAATTATTTGATCCCGCATTATACAGTACAGTATGCCTACGAGCATCACTTGCGGAAACGCCCCCCCCCCCCCCTCCCTTCACAGAAAGGTTTTGGTGAACAGTTTCAGAGCTTGCTGAACGGCAGTATTTTGCGCTTGGATTGTGCAGCGGCAACGTGAGTAGAAGAAAGCGAGCATTTCGCTGTTTCTTGCTGTCCCACGCTAATAGTAGTGCTGAGTGCATCTTCCTCACAACTGTTAGAGACTGCAAAACTCCTGCCACAACATGTTTTTCGTATTCAAAAGGCGCTGCCACCTAAACGGGACACACCGTAATAAGGGAGCCCTAATGACTTGGCCTATTTTCTCATCTCATAGTATAAAGGATAAAGGAGGCGCATTCACCACCGGTTTGAGATACGCCACACATTCTACTTCTACGCGGTATCGCCGATCCGATTTTCATAGTCGATTTGGGCATCGACTATGAAAAAATATTTGTTTCTTTCTCCCCTGCCGGCTAACCCCTCCTTGACTTGGATCAAAGGTTGTAGGGCAGGAGTTACTAATGTGCAACCTCATACCAAGATTCACCTACAGTCAAACATGGAGCACGTTCCCTCCCATCTTCCTCTATATGATAAAAGGTTGTGGCAGAGCTGCATCCCTATCTGCTCTTAGGTTGGGAATTTGTCGCAGCTGGCGAATAGAACAATCCAGAAGAAATGACCGCGAAGAGTAGCAAAAAACTGGAGTAGGAAAACAGAGGAAGTCGAGAAGTGTGCACAATGCACCACGTTTTCATCTTCGACAAAAAAAACTCACGGAATACCAGCATAGAGGATCATTCCACTTACACCCGATAACCGATACAAACGAAACGGTCATTTGCTTCGACGGAGGAATTTGAGCAGCGATGAAGCAAATGGCGAGAGTTCGCCACCCATAGGTATCCAAGTGCCCAAATGATGCAGGATGAGGCTGCGACCACGGAGGCGAAGGAAGCTGAGCGAATGCTTGGCAACGGCGCAGGGTGGCCGAGACGCGAGCAGACGGATGTATCGCCTGTCCAACGTCAGGCACGGCAGGGCCTTGCTGGCGCGGCGACCAGATCGAATGCGCTCGGCCTTGCTCGTTGGCCGCGCACTGCTTGAGGGCATCGAAGCGTTTTCTGCAGCACGGAAGACGGCCCTGACTTCGAAATCGCTGAGGATCGGAAACAAGCACCTCGAATTCTCATGCACAAATGCGGCCTTCATTTTCGCCAGACCGTGGTTTATTGCCAAAAAGAAATCCACACGGTTACATGGTTAATCATTGTAGCGATAGAGATGGACGGGTGATGACGCAGATGTGCGTTAGGACGTGCATATATTAGGGGGGGGGGCAAAAGTAATGAGACAAAATCAAAAAAAAATTTTTATCTCCTTATAACTCAATTACAACTCAACGATGCTGAGGAGTGTATTTGCCATTAAGGGCAAGGACCTTGCTGCCATCGCTCAGCCAACTTCCTGATCCCATCCTTCCAGAACTGCTTGAGCCTGGTGTTGATCAACTGCTCGATATGGTTGTCAGGGACTGCTTGGGTTCTGGTGTCCCTTCCGACTAGGAAGTCCTGTAGGCTCAAGTAGTAGTGGTAGTTGCATGGAGAGATGTCCAGCGAATACGGTGGGTGAGGCATGTGAACGTAGCCCAGCTGGCAAAGCTTATCCGTGCTTACTTGTTCCCGATGGGGTGCGGCGTTGTCGAAGAGAAGAACCTTCTTGAAGCGCTGCGAATGAATAAGAGCGAGTCGCTCGCCCATCTCCTCTATTTCGTTCACCATGGCCTTGGAGTTCATCGCGGTGCTCTTGGGAAACAGCCTCCGGTAAACCGATCCATGGACGCTGACCCAAAAGCTCCAAAGATGCTTCTCGCCGTGAACATCTCGCCGAACGAAGGTCGGTAACAATTCACCAGGCCTCACCCAGACTCGCTGCTTGGCAGGGTTAAGGTAGAAGACGTACTTCTCATCTTGCGTGAATATTGAGCCCAGGCTGCTCGGGGTTGGGAATTGGGGGAGATTTGAGCGACACAGGTCGACTCGTCAGACTGGGGTTTCGGCATGAGACAGGCTGGGGTTTTGGGCATGCTTCTGGAAAGAGCGGAAGTGGTAACTTTTCAGATGGGCTTCAGTAAGTAGCATACAAACATACAAATACAACAAGCACGAAACCAGACTCCAGCCACGAGATATATGGACACGGCGTGGGGTGTCTCATTACTTTTGGCCCCCCCTAATAATGACAAATTCTGAAAACCTTATGAGCAGCACATCTGCTTTCACGATAATTTCGTCAAATAGGCGAGAAGATGGCGGCAGGGAATATTTTTTGTAAACGTCATACGTTTTTTGAATCCAAGGGACTCAAAACACAAGTGGTGAAGAAGTCCATACTACAATCCAGAATCAATTGTATGCGAAGCAGAGGAGGCCCCGAATCTCGCGTGCATCCCAAATCGGTTCGGGCTTGGGTCCTGTTCAGGCTAAATAGTGCTTCCAACATGCAGGGTTTGTTAGGTTGGTATCAGACTAGGAAGGACTAAATACGACCCATTTTCTATCTTCTCGAAACCTCAGGATGGTAAGTTATATGTGTCACTATCTTGTGTCTCATGCGGTAGGTGGGTGGACCTTCACGAGCAGCCTAACAGTTTCACCTTTCGTCGTCACCATAGGCCTAGAAGTGGAGCGTAGTTTACGTCTGCACTCTAATCCACCAAGCGCTTCAACTACCGTAGCATCTTCGAGCTACCCCTAGAACAACTACGGAGAGCACAAGTGACAGAGACGAACTTACGCACAGGGTCTACTGCCCACGTCATTTGACCAGTAGAGGCGAATACGACACACTGAGTGGGATATGTCACCGACCGGACACTGAGAGTCCACAGTAAGCCATGATCGGGGCAAGACGTCACTCTTCAGCATTGAGGCAGCCATTTCAATCGTTCGTTACCAAATTTGCAGTGAAAAGCCGGGACGCGAGAGTCCTTCTCGTACCTCGATATATTGGTTTGATGAAGTCTTGATAGGATTTCCATTTTTCTTCTTCATTTCTTCATTTAGCATACGGTAAATCAATCAACATTTAGCCATCGTTGTGAATCGGACAGTAATCCATTTAGTTGGCACGTCAGCGGTCCCCTTTCCTAGAACTGGTGAGACCGGGAGTGGAAGAAGTCGGCGAGTGCACGACCTAAGTCCTCAAACTTTACGAAACTTTTCCTGGCCAATAGAGCCTTGAGGACGCGAAACAAGTGGCAGTCTGAAGGCGATATATCAGAAGAATACGACGGACGAAGCAAGGTCTCCCAGCCCTGCTCCTCCATTTTTTGATGTGTCGCTTTAGCTATATGTGGTCTGACGTTATCAGGAGGAAGGTGCACTGAATGTCGTCTCGGCTGCTTCTTCCGAATGCTTCTTCCGTGAGCTTTTGGAGCTGAGTGGCGTACACGAGAGTGGTGATGGTGTGCCCTTGCAGGAGCAGCTCGTAGTACTGCATCCCCTTCGAGCCCCAGAAGCAGTATAGAAGAACCTTTTTGAGGTGCACATTCGACTTTGCTTATGTAAGTGGCTCATGGTCATGTTCTTCACATGCAAAACCAACATTTGACATAGTGCCCGTACAAGTTCTTCGTTATGAACATTTAAAAAAATTTCATAACGAAGAACTATGAACATAAACTGCTTACTGTACTTGGGTTGGACCACCCAGGTAAATTGATTTAAGGTCTAAAAACACAAACGCCAAAAGTGCTGCAAGCTATCATACCCGAACTACTTTTTTTATATAAAAACGGGAGCAATCAATACATGTTAAAAAAATTTGTAACTCTAATAAAGGGTCCAACTGCAATACTAATTGCAAATACTGCAAACTAATTAATTTTGAAGATCATATAGTTTCTTCAGTTACTAATTTTCGAATAAATACATACAAAAATAGTGATTCCGCTAACCGTAACACTCGATCGCTAGTTTATTGCATCACATGTGACACTTGCAATCTACAATATGGCGGTGTCACCTCTATAGCATTTAAAAAAAGAATCCGTGAAGACTCACACCTCTCTATCAACGCTTTCAAGAATGTCCTTGCTCTAGCATGTCCTTTGCTATTCTTGACTCATTAGAAGACAATGTTGACAAAAATATATTATTAAGCAAAGAAGTTTTTTGGATTAAGTTGCTTAATAGCGCATTTCCCTTAGGTCTAAATGATAGCATTAAAGGTTACGGTAATGTTTTCAATTTAATTATTCCACTTTATTACAAAACAAATCATCCAAACTACTCTTTAAAGGCTATTAAAGATAGAACCAACAGAGGCAATAGAAAGAAAACTAAAGCAATTGCACATTACAACGAAGAAATGTTCTTGGAATACATTAAGGATAACGAAGCTAATTTAAAAGTTACTGAAGTACGTAACAAGATTAAAATGCTCAGAAAACAAAGCTTAAAGCAACTTGTCAATCTCAGCCTCAATCCTGATTTTTTACGTTCTTATAGACACAAAACCAAATTAATTGTATTATGTATACTTGCACATACTAAATTTAATCTATACAAAACAGTTTACCCATGCAAAAATATTAAGTATAAATACATTTCAATGGAATACAAAGGTAGTGTCTTTGATCGAATAAACTTTAATAGCATATATAATAACAACGTAGTAAAAAACACTATTACAAGCTGCTCAACTAAGGAATTTATTCAATTCAAGGTAGTTTACACTTACTCTCCTCCTTTATCCAAAATTATTTCTAATTACAATAAACTTCTTAAAGACCTTACACTAAACGAATGCATGCAAATTATTAAAAATGACTGCGTATGTGAATCGGACCCCCACTGCAACAAATTTATTGACACCACTCATAATCATGTTATTACTGGGAATCTAAATATTATTAAATATCAACAACTTGAGGAAATCCTGAAAAAGGTACAAAATATAGGCCTTCCAGGGGATATGGTAAACAACCTATCCAAGAAACTTACAAGAATGCAGTAGAAAAAGTAATTAGAGTTATAAAAACCACCTATAACATCCCTTCACACTACCTAGAAGAACTCAACACCTTTTTCAATACACAATTTAGAGTCAAAGTTAAACCACTTCTAAACACACACAACATAGAAGCTAAAGTCTATATTCCGTATAGAGAAAATTTTGTTATTACAGGGTAAATTTGTTTTTAGTCCGTTAGATAAAGCATCCAACACCTATGGGGTTGTTTGTAAAAAATTTTATTTACTTAGTTTAATGAAAGAGATGGATATTCAATATGACAACTCCTCAGAAAGTCTAAGCATTAGTAACGGGAATGATACCTACAGTAGCCTAAGTACTTCTGACAAACTTCCCATTATTTTAAAATATAAATTTTTCCAAGTTAGACACAAACTCGGTTTTAATGTAGAATTACTGTATTTACTGTATTCCAAAACTACACAAATTTCCAGTTACGTTTCGCTTTGTTACTGGGGCATACAATAGTAGCGTTAAGTCTATTTCTTTAGACCTTTGTAAAAAATGTTCACATATTAAGCAACACTTTATTAATTACGTTAGTAATTTCTCAAACAATTGTAAAACTATTAAAACATACTGGGCAATTAATAATAGCAACATCACCAAAGAACACTGTAATATTAGAACCTGCTATAACGTCAAACTATACTCTGCAGACTTTACTGATTTGTTTACTAACATACCAAATAATACTATAATTGCCGAAATTAAAGATATAATTAATCTATGTTTCAAAAACTCTGGTAAACAATTTGTTGCTACCAATAGAGTTAAAAAGTTTTATACAGATTATATTATCAATAAATATAGGTGTCACAATGAAACAGATCTTTTACACTTTGTGGACTACTTACTTAGAAATAGCTATTGTAAGTTAGTAGGTATCATTTATAAACAAAACAAAGGAGTTCCTCAAGGTGGCAATTTCAGTCCGCTTTTAGCAGATCTTACTATGTCCATGTTCGAATTGAATATTCTAAAAATGATCAAACTTACGAAAACCAGCTTTTTATACCGTTCAGATACATGGACCATCTACTAATAGTTCATTGTTATGATGATATCTACATCGATCGCCTTCTAGCGTCTGTTTACAAAAACACTATCATACTAAAGAAAACCCACATTAATGAACACAAATGCAACTATTTGAACATTTCTTTAGAAGTAATAGGTAACTTAATGGAAACTAACCTATACAACAAAACTGACTATCTTAATTTTTAGGTAAACAGGTTCCCTCACAGAGATTCAGATATTTCTATTAAAGACAAAGGTAATGTTATCTACACTGAAACTCTTAGAATAGCTAATACCTGCACTATATACAAGTATTTCTGTTCTAAAATTAATCAGCTTCACGATACGCTTACTAGTAACGGTTACGACACAGAGTTTGTCATTGCTAACATACTCAAATGTTTATACCATAATAAAAAGATTCTTTATAAATACAATATTAATGATAATTACAATAATATAAAACGTGTTGATAAGATACTATGTGAAACCATTATAGTCCTTTTCCTATTTAGTTACCTTCGTTGGTTTAGTCGTTGTTATTTGCTAACCCTTTCCACCTTCTGTTTAAGTTTGTCTTCTATGTGATTGCCTAACCACTGCTCTATTCCACTGTCTTCCATTTCTCTTGTTTGATTGCGGGGTAGCAGATTGAGGGGGGCGCGCTCCTGTTCCGCATTAGTGCGTGCGATGGCTGAGTATCAAACCTCAGTCTTTCGCATTTCTTTGGCCTAAATTGCTTTAATTCCCCTTTTTGGGTATTTTCTTTCTCCTTTTTAACTTTGTGATCTTACTCTCCCATCTTGCTTTCCTATCCTAGCCTCTGCTTTGTCATTCTTGGCTTTGCATATCATTACCCATTGCTTTTTGTTGCAGGAGTCTCCGTCGTCTATTCTACTGTGAGTGAGTTCGCTCCTTTCACTTTCTTTTGCATTTCTTTTTCACTTTGTTTTTGTTCTGATTTCTTCGTCAAATAGCATCTCCCCGCTTCACTGATGAGCCACCGGGAAGATGCTATGATATAGGCTCGTCTGAAGTAGAGGGAAACTATTTTGCTTAAATTATTTTTGTTTACATGAGTGTAAAGTGATGTAACACATTTCTTCATTATGCAACTCTTGCCAATGTTCGAGTCGTGCAAGAACTCAAGGAATTCGCTCCCATTGATCAGGTGAGAAGGCACCTTCGACAACAAAGGGCTCGAAATGATAAGAAATCGAGAAATTCGACCGGTTTGTCGATCAACGCCGCTGATTATAGGTTCACCTTTGCAGCAAGTGTCCGGTCACATGGATAACGTATCCTGCTGGAAGAGCCTCTTTGTTTTTACAAGGCAACAAAAACTCTGTGCAGCTCACGGCAGCCTAAGAGATGCTCGGCGACAACTCCCGCTCACTGTGACCATACGCCTCTACGGGTCGATTGACAAGGTCGGTAGGTCCTATGCGTGAGTTCGTCTCTTTCACTTGGGCTATTCCTAGTGGTTCTAGGGTTGGCGAAAATGCTAGGGTGGTTGAGACGCTTGGTAGAACAGAGAGGAAACATGGACCTCTGCCCCACATTCGGACTCCGTGACTATGGAAAACCGAGACGTCGGCCCTATAATATGTATACCCAGAAATCTTGTGTGATACAGGACTTTGAAGCATATAGCTGACGCCAAACACGCATTCAATTTGCATTTATCTATACGTATGCTCGAATGACCCATTCGAATAGGTATTCGAATGATTTTCATTCGATTTGAATATTCGAATTCGAATATTCGAAAAATCGCGTTTTTCGAAGTATTCGAATTCGAGTGTTCAAAAAATCGCGTTTTTCGAATGTATTCGATTTCGAATATTCAAAAAATCGCGTTTTTCGAATATATTCGATTTCGAATGCTCGAAAATTTTCGGTATTCGAAACCATTCGAATATTCGCAATTTCCCAGAAAGCAAAAATTATTCAAGTATTCGAAAAGTGTCATTCGAATGCCCAACAAGAATTTGTGTTTCGGCGTATTTTGAAAAGGCTTGGTGGGTTTCTCGGGTAATTTGGGTCGCCAAAACGGTTCTGTCTGTGGATCAAAGCTGTGGTACGATGGTGGCTCGGTGCCCGGATACTGAGCACCTCATCGACACTAGTCACTTCCCGAAAAGCCTTCCTGTTAAGAGGGAGAACTTCCACAACGTCTCACAATGTTGAATTGCAAAAAATTTTCCACGGAGAATCGCTGCAGTGGTGAATGACCGATCGGGGACCAGTAATCGTCGCCACCCCGATTGGTGAACTCTGAGAGAAAACCACTTTCACCGATAAAAGTATGGATAGTATCAACCGATATTGATTGCCTGATCAATCTGTGACATGGTCTTCTGAATTAAGGCGCTTGCTGGAGACGTCTGGATATTTTCCATTATTTTGTGTACCTATCTACGCTAATTTTATACACCTGTTCCTGTCAGTAATTTCTGACACATCGACGATCGACAGCTCTTAGCGCGCTCCTATATAGTATCAGACGTTTTTTAGATCTTAGAGTATGGACATAAAGGTTAGTTTGATCTGGACCAGTTTTGCATTCCACTCAAGCAGTTCTGGAAGCTATTTTCGCCGTAAACGTAATAACGTAAAGGATGAAGGACAGCAGAAGGAAGGATAAAGATAAATTCTTGTTCGGAAGGTACCAAGCATTCCACATTTATTACTGCGCCTGTGCAAAGCGGCCGAGGAAGAGTAGGAATTGTTAACAAAAAAACTGAAAATTATGGTTCAAGCGGCGTTTCAAACAGATTTGTTATTTGTCCTTAACGCTGCAGTTAAGAGTCTGAGACCACAAGCTAGCAAATATCTGCAGGATGGGCGTGAGGGTCAACAGGGTGCGCTTCTGTCTTCTGCCACGTCGGGTGTCTCCTGGTGCAGAAGAGTACCCCATGAAGTCGGCTTTGTAATTTTCGTCACGCTATGCTCTTCTGCTCCTCCGTGGTCTGAATGCTCTGCTTCTGGATTTCATTTCTACAACGACTACAGTTCCGCAAAAGCTATAGTATAAGGTAGAAGACGGCGTCAGTCGTTCTGGAGATTCGGCACGCATTCTACTTCTGGGGATGTGGTAGAGGCAAATTGAATGCATGTTTGGTCTAAACAATGACTTGCGGTGGTCAGCCGATGGACAAGATAGTGTTTTATCCTTCAAACGGAAATCTGGTAGCAAATCAGCGACCCCGCAGGATGCAAGGCCTGTTGGCCTGGGCGGGACCCGACGGAGACGTATCATCGTCGGATGAGGAAGGGGTGGATGCGCCCGAAGAAGAATTGTCCATTCGAACCAGTCTTTCGCTTGACAGCGAATTCGATTGACCTTGTTATTTTTTTACAATGTGTTGTTAACTATCAAATATTTAGCAGTGAATTGATTTACCTTTTTATTGGGAATTGTATGCTATATGCGCCGCATCTAATAAGGTCCAATAAAAGGTTTACCGGATGTTATCGATCGATTTTATCGATTTTTGTTCTGAATTGGCCATTTGAAGTGGGATTCGCATGGATACGTCGGCCGTATGCCGGACTTCACAAAGGAGAGACGGCGTAGGTCGGCCGGATGTTATCGATCGATCTATTTTTCTGAAGTTTACCGTAGTTTATCAATACGTTGGCTGGAGAATAATTACATTCACAATTTCATCGCAAATAAGAAATATTTATTCCTACCACTTACTTGGATGAATCACCAGAACGGAATGAGACTGGCCCTCATGGGTAGTCTATTCCTAGCCACTTGTAGTACATTTTGTGGCCGCAAAATCGACAGTGTGATATTTCACATTTGTAGATGAGCAGGACAGACTTGCTACAGATTTTCATGTAGTACTTTGTCGTCAGTCCTTCATTAGCTGCCGCTAGGCAAAAGCATTGTTTCATGAAAGTTCTTTAACAGTCAGTCTGCCACCAATTTCAAAAAGGATTGTTTGAAAGTGACCTAGAAGCTTACAGTGGCTCAACCAGATAATGTTCCCTTCAAATGTGTTGTAAACCTTTCGTTTGTTCCTCATAAGCAGCAATTAACAAAACACTAGTATTCCTTTGAGAAAAATTCGTATTCCAGTAAGCAAAGAAATTAGACGCTTTCATACGCCCTTTGATCGTTCTACGTGTAAGTTCTCTATCTCATTTTTACGACTCACATTGGGGTTTATGAGATGCCTGTCTATAAAAACCTCGTGCTTAACTAGGAAGGGATCCGTTATGTATTGCTTCCCTTTTCTCTTCTGTGTTGCCTTCTATCATCATGTCTATAATGCAGCCTGATTTTTCACTCGAATTCGAATATTCGAATTCGAATATTCGAAAAATCGCATTTTTCGAATGTATTCGAATTCGAGTGTTCAAAGATCGCGTTTTTCGAATGAATTCGAATTCGAATATTCAAAAAATCGCGTTTTTCGAATATATTCCATTTCGAATGCTCGAAAATTTTCGGTATTCGAAACCATTCGAATATTCAAAATTTTTGGGAGAGCATAAGTATACATTTATCCAGTCTAGGGTGCAGCTCGTCACAGTTAGGGTTGAAGAGTGACGATTTTGTCCGTTCATCCTTTGTGGGTGATTATGGAAACCGCTGAAACCTAAGAGAGGACAATTGTTGCAGACTGAAGTGCAATGTGAGGTGCACTCACGAGTCCAACATCAAATTAGCCGAACAAAAAAAAACTGTGTGGAAAACACGGCAATTACCAAAACAGCATGGAATACCTAACTCTGGAATAGCACTACGAGACGCTCACAACGTCAGAAAACATGCGAACATTACTACAAAGAAGATTTCGGTAAAACGAGTGACCAAAGAAAGTAGTGAAGTAGCTGATCTGCCTATGCTAGCAGCAAGTCACTGCCGAGGAAGGGAGGGCTGGAAAGTTGGCCGAACGGAGAGCACTTACCATAACACAATGCAGAGATGAGCAAGGGGAAAGGAACCGATGAAGCTAGTTCGAACTGCTTCTGGAGTTGCCCAAAGAAGCTGCTGAAGGGGCAGGACGGGTGCCACATCCGCGCCGTAGACAGGAGCACCGCTCGCTCCGCCGCCGAGGGGGATGACGCGTGGGACACGTCACCGAGACGTGCTCCTCGTGCGGAGGCCTCCACTGCATGCCCCTCAATGGGCACTCGGAAAAGAGGCCAGACACTGGCTGCAACAGAACCCGCATCGAACGAGGTGGAACACGTGACTCCCACCGTCGGAGCTCTCGTACATAGGGACGACACGCACATTTTGCGCCGCAGCTGGATTTGGAGCGGACAAATCTGATATGTGTACTCCTGTGTGGAGATGTACATAGTATGCAGCACATTTGTTCCATTTTCGTCACAAGTGCTGACTACTTTGTAGTTACAACAATGTCTTGTTGCGATCAGAACTCTATCGCCAGGCGGGATTCGAACCCGCACCATCTGCTGACCGAGCAGGAATGCTCTTCGCCGTTAAGCCACTTGCACCACTTGATCGATCACAACATCAGCACCTCGTGGGACCATTCAGCCCTCACCCACATGTCGTGATGAGTCAGCCGCTGATATTAGCATAGAACCAGTTAACCTCATGGTCTTGATTGTAGTGATTCAGTTCACTTTCTTTAAGCCTCGAACGGCTAGTAATAAGATCGTAGGTTGTTACTGCGATGTTTCGTTGCGATTGAAACGGTAGCGCCAATCTTTGCAACCCTTGCAACCTCAGATCCAGCTAGTTGTGGTTTGAAGAAAGTGAATTGGATGACTACTTTGTTTCAGTAGCTTAGTCTTCTCCTCCTTCCAAGAAAACCCTGATCAATGTGAGACGTTTTTCATGTGCCGGGTCTACTCAAAAGATTCCATCTAACAAATCAAAGACTCCTACAAATGATATGTGCGGCAATAAATCGAAGTGAAAAGTGAGAAAAAAAGAATTTTGCCGATTTCCCTGGAGCGCAGCTCCTCTCATTAATCCGTGTACATCATATCCAGCAGACCCATTGTATCCGTAATCGGAAGGTACAGATTGATCCATAAATATTACGGCGAAAATGAGATCAAGGATCGTGCTTGTGAATATTTTTGAGCAACAAAGCGACTGCTTACCGTTCAATGCAACTTTCTTTCGCTTCAACGAATGCTCTCGGTTAGCTGGGATACGACTCCACAGCGACCCACATTGTCCCCTCTAGAATTTCTTCCCAATTTTCTTCAGCATCTTCTCGAAGCAATCAGTGCTGCAGCAATCTTTCGCATGTGTTCTCTGCTCCAAAGCACCTTCAATCGGTTTGTCCACGGTTTGGGGAGCCAGTGGTCGCTTTTTGAGCAATAGCTCCGCCCTGTCGCATTGCCCAACAGTATCCGCAGCACTGTCCTGAGAGCTTTATAAAAGTAATAGTCGGTAACGATTCTGGCAGCATTTTCAATAAAAGTTAGGCGTGTCCAGTTGTGGGCGTTTTCTACAAATCGCGACAAAATTCAGTCCCGCAATCGAACTGTGGTTTGGTAGCATAGCTGATTTGCTTATGAATGTGGTAGCCATAAGAACTATTCTTATCGTTGTATTTTCACTCCAAGGTTGTGGATTGTTCCAGAAACAGTTTCCAACTTTCCATTCCGATTGTGTCCTTCCTTTGCGTCAAAGGTTGGCTTTTTGGTCGGTACATGCCACTTAGGTGCAAGGGAAGGGGTGCGGGAACGTGCATCGGCGGTACAGGAAAGCGTCGTGGCTCTCGGCGTAGTCGTGGCGGCCAAACATGGCACCGATCCACGGTGCGCGACTACTCTCGGTGTTCTGGCATTTTCCGCACCCCTGCTGCACCTACAGGACTAGGTCTTCAGCAGCCTTCTGATGACCCTCCATGCTGCACAGTATTAAGTCGAAGGGTCGCAGCTTTTTTCATGCTTCCTTTCAGGTTGCTTTCATTATATAGCAGTTTTCCACAGACTTTTTGCAGCAGCGCTTGCTAGACGTTCCGTCCACATCCGGTGTAGAGGTGTCCTTCAATAGGCAATAAATCGGTGGAATTATAAAAAACGATCTGCGATGCACTGCATATATATCGCGCACGGCGAAAAAATTTCGCCTTCATGAAAAATTGCAACTACAAATTTCGGCAAGTCACCCGTGGCCATAAAGGCTCTTTCGTAGCGATGAGAACTGACTGATAAACGTGGCTGTAGAGAACATAATCCACTAAGGTCGAGTGACTGTAAAGACAAATACGCCAACGTCAACGTGGACACTGAGAGTGCATTCTACAAATTAAGAGCGATTAATATGTTTTGAAATCTCTCATAAAAACATATTCTACGCCATGCATCCCAAGCATGTGGTTGGGGAAGTGCTTTGATGTGAAGTGCACAAGTTCAACGCATGATTTCAATATTTCTTGTGTAGTATAAAGCGGAGAACATGCTTACCAAGCAAACCAAGCAAAGGTTTGAGAGCCGTCTCGTGTACTCCAATTTAGCCCCCTTGATGAACTTCTTCATGTTCCTCAGAATTGAACCGCATGCACTTTTTCGCATGCGGTGCTTCGGAGGAAGAAACATGTGCGAAAGAGTGACACAAATATTTGAAAGTGCACTCGTTCGTTGGTCGAACCTTCGACAAAAATGGTGCAATTGTAAGTTCCTCGTTGTACCCAAGGTAGAATTGCCAACTGATGAAGAGACAAAGGGGGTGAAATATCCCCCACACACAGACGAGTGCTTCTAGCGTTAGCACGAGTGCAGGTCCACTGGATGAAGGATATACTGGCTTCAGTAAAATGTTCAGTTAAGAGCCTACCACACTATAATACCGTATTTTGTAACCTCATTTGCCCATAGCAAAAACTGAGTGCAGGTAGAAATCAGGTTTCGTTGGAATGCTGGTCAGCATTTGAGGATGACATGCACAATGAGCCAGGTTATCAGAAAGCACGGCTGTTTCAATCGAGTTTACCCGGAATCTTCAAGGCTAGAAAACGCGGCAGACAAACACTGAGAAAGAAGCACAGTGGACAGAGAGTAGTTTCGCGGGAAAGGCATAAGAGCGGCAGCAGTAGCGGTTCAGGTGACGAGAGTGGCATGGTCTCGAGCATAATTCGGGTGACACAAAGCGGCCATCGGACCAAGTTCAGCGGGAGACCACTGCACTCAGACGGGATCGATCGCGCAGTGTCAACAGCTGCAGTTGAGTCTCCCCGAACCATTGACCAGCAGCGGTGAAACCGTCGAAGAAACTTTCTCGATGTCACCCAAGTCAATTTCCAGCTGCGGGTGCCCGGTGGACGTTAGTAGCCCACTTACCAAAGGCTCTGAAGAAGGCCTAAACGTTAACCTGAGTACTGTCTGTTCTACCAATCTTGGAGTTGTTTGATATAATTATTATCTCTCAATTTGGTGCAGTCCCAAGGCGAGGTGGGCACTCCATAGTCTCTACTTGAGAACAGTATTTGAAGATAAACTCGCACAACATATCATATAAAAGTGCCCTCCCGTGAAAACAGCGGGTCTTGTCGCCGGATTATTGAAAAAGTTAGTTATAAGAGCATGAGAAGGCTCCAGCGGCTTATCCCTGTTTAAATTCCCGCGCTGTCCAATGCTTGAGCGTTGAGTGATTCATCGTGGGGCGATACGCAGAGGTGACCCAGGGACCCCTGGAGCGTATTTTCGGCTTATTATTGTTTGTTTTCGTTTTTGTTTCGTTGGGTCTTCCCAGAGGTCTCTTTCTGTTGTGGCTTCCCAGAAGACTCTGGGTTGTGGGAGGGGGGGGGGGGGAAGTGGACATGCCAAGAGAACGAGGGTTAGGGCGCAAGTCCCGTTACGAGGTGGTCCCCCACCCTAGACTTCTGCTCTTGATGCGGCTTCTTCCTACGGGCAGGGTTGGTGTTCCCTATATGGAATCGGTAAAAAGTAATCGGTGCTTTCCTCATTTTGCTTCTAAACACTGCAACTTGGCTCAAAGTTAAAAAGTACCCTAATCGCTCAGAAATTGGTGTAATTAACTACGTTGTCCTCTCCTTGGCCACCCGCGCTATTTTTGTGTTCAAAGACAAACTATCTTTTAAGCTCTGAAGAAGGCGATACCGTCGAAACGTTAGACAATAAAAATTGTATAACCTCGTGTGGAGCTCAGTCAAGGCACGCAGCAGGATGTTCGATACCGAGGTTCATGAAGAGTCGTACTGGCGACTTCTTTGCAACGTGCCAACTCCACATCTACGACTCGTCAAAGAGGTCCTGTCACTAAGACAAAAGTCAGTCCTAGCTAGACAACCTGTTCACTTCGTCCGGCGCTGCCTCCAGCACCAGGCTATTCCGAAGCTCATCCGATGCAAGAAGCTAAAATCTGTGACAGACCGGGAGGCGATCTACAATTCTTGGACATCAAACTGCGACTACTTGTATTTCTTTGCGAGGCAATAAAGATCATCTTTTCGCATATGTCGAAAGAGGTTTAGTTTGCCCAATTCTTGGAAGATCGCCGTTGGAGGAGAATCAAGGTGGGTGAAGATCAATTTGCGACGCAATTCGGTCAAACGTAAAGTCAACCTTACAGAAAAAATTCAACGACATTCTTAGTACATCACGTAGCCATGAGGATAGATCAGTAGATCCCATATCTTGCCGTGAACCCAGCGACTGAAGAGTTTGTAGTCTAGGTTCCTTTTCTAACGCATCTAGAGCCACCGTGTTGGACAACTTTTCTTTGTTGCCAAACGCAACTTTGGTTCTTCAAATGAGGCCTAGCTTCTCTCCATCTCAGCCTATATCCACCATGGTTATGCGCAGGGTCATATGTAGTCTACACGAACACCAACACCAAGACAGGCTGCGTTGTAGGGCACGAACTGAGGAAGTGAGTGGGGTTTCTGACCAAACTGCAGTAATTCCCTGCATCCCCTTACCTAACACCTACTTCAGGCAGCAGGAGCCTAACGCTCAAGCTGACATTAATTTTCGCCTTTTTGCAGATGAGATGTTTAAGGTCTTTAGTCGCAATCGACTACAGTGCACAAAAAACAACCTCATTAATCCACAGATCTGCGGAATAAAGGAGGTGAGGTTCAAACAATAAAACTGTCAATCAGCGGTGAGGGTGAGGAACTCTTTGTCATTCGTAGATATGTAAATGTGTCCATAACCGAGCACCATCTTCAGCATGGGTCTCTCTATCACCCATCCTCCGCAAAGAAGTTTCAGGGGCAATTGCCGATGGTTGCATGAAACGTGGGTATCATTGGCAAAAGCAACTGGAATTAGCCTACCAACAATAACTGAATCACCGCCGTGGCCAGTTCTTTGCCTGCTCAGGAAGAAGATGCACAAGCCTCCATCGTCGAACAGCATAGAATCGCTGGCACCCTCCGATATCAATAATTAATTGCATTTGGGACATACCGATAGAGTAGCGTGGTTCAAAAACCTGGTTTTGGCACAATTTTCAGTCTCATTCCAGCCCACTTAAGCAACACCCAGATGTTCTTGGAAAATCTGCGTTCTGCAAGAACGGACCCCACTTGCGTCATGGAATCCTTTGATGTAGCAGCCTTGTATACCAATGTCAGCGACGAGTGCGCCATGGGTGCTACTATATTCAAGTTTCTCACGCAGCACCAAGAGGATATAGACAAATGCGGATTCTCTATAATAGAAGCACAAGAAAAGAAGGAAACAATTGTAAAATAACTATAGAGAAGCGATGAGAATAGAGGAAAGAGGAGAAGGTTAATAAAGAAGTAGAAGAAAGGTTCGTTTCGCCACTCTTCAGACAAACCTTTGTTTTGAGCTCCTCGCGTGGCTCTTCAGTGAAGAAGAGGAGCGTTCAAAAAGTCTTCGTTTAACTCTGTCATGATATTTAATTATAATAAAATATTATATTTTTGTTTGTGTTTCATATAATTATTTTATTTTTACTTCATTTTAATTATCAACTTAATGAGTGATTTTATTTTTTCATCAATTAATTTTATTTGAATTTAAACAAACAAATAGATGAATAGACAGAAAAGTTTATGTAATCAATTAGGTTTAAACAGATATGTAACTATGAATAATTAATTAATTATTTAATTTAATTTTTAAAAATTTTTACTTATTTATTTATTTTTTAAGTAACTCACCAAACACATTCAATACACCATATTTTCCGTTAAACTATCTCTATAAATGTGAGTACTTCTATAACATTTCTTATTCTTTGATAGTATACCATACGATTATGTGCACTGAAGTACGTAGTATCGGTGGTATATATCGTTATGTGTAACAAAATAAGTAGAATTGGTGAATATTATAGGTAAATATCAATATATGCAGTGAAATAAGCGGAATAGGTGGTATTTAATTTATTTCTTAGTTTAGCAGCCTTGTTTACAAAGAACATTTGTTATTCATTAACTTTAGTAAAGCAGTATTTTTAGTAATAATGTACAATAATAGCAATGTTTTACATATGACACATATTCAAACTACATACATTGCTGCATAGTACTACCAAGTTATTGTATAACAAATCTTCCGTCACGCCTATCGGCGTGCCTCGCACTTGCGCGCTTCGCGCGATGTTGCAGTATCACTAAGCTGAGGACAATCACATCAAGCTAGCTGCTCTACTTATGCAGCTTTCTCCCCTCCCTAGCAGTACAAAAGGCTCGCAGTACGTACAGTGTATAGTATCATAGGGCGATCTATTGGTTTCTCACTATCGGCCCTCCCTTAGTGAAAGGTCTCCCATTACTGGTACTAGTCCTCCTCAATGATCCCCCTTAGCGGACAACGTCTTCGGCACACTTTCTGAATTCCCAGGCACATTGGAGGACGTCTTTGGCACGTTTTCTGAGTCCTGGGCTCGTTATGCGACGTATTCCACACGACTTCTGAATTCCCTGACACGTAGAAGACAAGGTATTTTCCGATATTTTTACACACCTAATTTGATCAGTATCGATTGGTGGCGATCGGTACTACAAAAACGGTCTTCAGATTTGTGTTCAGCGACCTCGATTGTTCCCAGGTAGGGAAAAGAAGTTTGGGTATTTTTCGCTATTTTCGTGCTGTAATTTTCTCCCTATTTTTTCCTCAATTTATTTTTTAATTTTTTATCCCTATTTTATGACTAATTTCTGCGACCGATCGATAGTATGACTCAGCGCTTAGCGCATTATTATATAGTATGATTTCAGATTATTAGTATTGTATACCATATATGTGTCTGTTAAAATTTTTGTTGTCACATTCGTTTTAGTTGTCAATATTTTGTTTAATTATTGTATTAGGTTGTCCCATAAGTCCAGTGCAGTTTCCTTCAACGACTCAGTGCAGATTACGCCTGCGGTCTCTTGCATAGCGCTGCATAACATTCGAAAGAGAATGATTTGCTCTATTAGAGCGTGTATTGCACTTCTTTTTTCATCATGAATTTTGTCAATTTCTAGGACGTAGAAGTGAAAAAGTAAAAAAATAGCCATTTGCGCACTTGTTCTCTCCGCCTAGGTTTGAAATTTTCTGCGCAGCTTTTTATAGCATTTAGAAGACAGTGTTCTGTACTATAAGATCGTGTGTTAGTGCTATTTGCACATTTGTCCTTTATTGATTTTTAAGTCATCAAATTGGGACGTCCGAAGGAGGATGGTTATTTTTGCCGACAGCTCCTGCTCTGCGGTTGGGCTTTTTGGGTTGGTGTTACATGTTCTTCGAAAGAGAATGCCTAGCTTTATGAGAATATGTGTCGCGTTTATTGATTTCTATTGAATATCAACAGAATGCCAAAAGAGAAAAATCGTCTTCACCAACAGCTCCTTCTCCTTCTTCAGTTGTTGATGTTCGACAGAAATCAACGTGAGCCAATAAGCGCGACAAAAATTCTTACTTTCACTTCAACGACCTAAAAATTGACAAAATTCATGAAGAAAAAAGAAACGCAAAACATTTTCTGATGTAGTTGCACTCGAGTGACCTATTGGAATAGGTATTCGAATGATTTTCATTGGAATTTCAATATTCGAAATCGATTATTCAAAAAATCGCGTTTTTTGAATGTATTCGAATTCGAATGTTCAAAAAATCGGGTTTTCCGAATGCATTCGAATTCGAATGTTCAAAAATCGCGTTTTTCAAATGTATTCGAAATTCGAATGGTCGAAAATTGCGGGTATTCGAAACCATTCGAATATTCGAAAACTTTGCGAGAAAACAACTATATTTTCAGATAGAGCAAACCATTCTCTTTCGAAAACAATGCAGCGCTATGCAAGAGACCGCAGGCGAAATTTGCAGTGAATCGTTGAAAAAAAACTGCAAGGATTTATGGGACAACCTAATATATAACTGATTTTTATTTTCGTTAAATTTATATTTATAACAAATAAAATTATTTTTTATGTATACAATTAAATATGTTTGTTATTATAAATTTATTGGTATACTTATGTAAATATATGCTTTTAAGGGTTTCTGTTAAAAACTGCTTTTTTCGCATTTATTGATATTGCTAAGGAATTATGAGGGAATCTTAAAACTTTGAAGTTAAATTCATCAGTTTTGTTCTACAATTTGGTCATTATTATTCCAATTGTCACTTTTAAAGTCATATCCAAGTAATATTCGTTGATATGTGTTTTTTCAATTCGAATGTACCTGTTTTATTATCAACCAATTTTTCATTTATTATAGAGGTATAACTAGTAGGTCATCCATATATCTGTATGGTATGAAAATAGTCTTATCACCTCTGTACGTCTTGGCAAATGATATTCTAATACTGATAACGTCAAGTCTGCTAATAATGGGCTAAAATTAATGAGCTGAGGAACACCTTTATTCTGCTGAAAAATAACTGAAATAAACAAAACTTAACTGTTTTTAAGTAGATACTCAACACAGTATATAATATCCTGTTTGCTGAATAAATTATATTTCGAACTTAACAAATCACTGTTAGTGTAAAACACTTTATTTCTTACCAGCCGTCCGTGCGGCCTCTCGGCCGCACGGACGGCTGGTAAGAAATAAAGGCATTAACTTATAACTAATAACTTCACCGCGGCAATAACTTCTCATCATCAATTGTAGCTGACACCTTTTTTATGGTTCCTTCAGGAAGAACATCTTAACTACGTCGATTAGGGTAAGTTAGAAAAAAAGCGAAGAAATGGACGACATCCACAAAAACGCTTATTTGCCCAATATCGATTGATGGCGATCCACAGTTCAAAAACGAACTTCAAATTCGTGTTCAGCGACCTCGATTACCCCCACGGCTAAAGTTTCGTGCCGCTTGAACGTCATCCACAAAAAGTCGATAATATCGATCGATATCGATTGGTCGACTCCAGATTCGTGTTCAGCGATCTAGATTACCCCCAGGGCCGAAGTTACGCGCCACTTGAGCGCCATCCACAAAAAATCGATAATATCGATTGATATCGATTGGCCGACTCCAGATTCGTGTTCAGCGACCTCGATTACCCCCAGGGCTGAAGTTTCGTGCCGCTTGAACGACATCCACAAAAAGTCGATAATATCGATCGATATCGATCGGCCGACTCCATATTCGTGTTCAGCGACCTCGATTACCCCAGGGCTAAAGTTTCGTGCCGCTTGAACGACATCCACAAAAAGTCGATAATATCGATCGATATCGATTGGTCGACTCCAGATTCGTGTTCAGCGATCTAGATTACCCCCAGGGCCGAAGTTACGCGCCACTTGAGCGCCATCCACAAAAAATCGATAATATCGATTGATATCGATTGGCCGACTCCAGATTCGTGTTCAGCGACCTCGATTACCCCCAGGGCTGAAGTTTCGTGCCGCTTGAACGACATCCACAAAAAGTCGATAATATCGATCGATATCGATCGGCCGACTCCATATTCGTGTTCAGCGACCTCGATTACCCCAGGGCTAAAGTTTCGTGCCGCCCGAACGACATCCACAAAAAATCGATAATATCGATCGATATCGATTGCCTTCCCTGCTGTCAACGCCTCCCGTCGATTGTCATCTAAATGCCCAGGCACGTTTGCCGACGTGTTCGGCACGTCTACGGCTCGCCATGCACGTTTGCCGACGTGTTCGGCACGTCTCCGGCTCGCCATACACGGTTGCCGACGTGCTCGGCACGTCTACGGCTCGCCATGCACGGTTGGCTCGGCACGTCTACGGCTCGCCATGCACGGTTGCCGACGTGTTCGGCAGTCTACGGCTCGCCATGCACGGTTGCCGACGTGTTCAGCACGTCTACGGCTCGCCATGCACGGTTGCCGACGTGTTCGGCACGTCTACGGCTCGCCATGCACGGTTGCTGACGTGTTCGGCCCGTCTACGGCTCGCCACGCACGGTTGCCGACGTCTTCGGCACGTCTTCTAAATCCCGACGCACGTTGGACGACGTCTTCGGCACGTCTTCCGAATCCCGACGCACGTTGAACGACGTATTCAGCGTGTCATCTGAATCCCTCCGCACGTCGAACGACGTCTTGAGCACTTCTTCTGAATCCCTAAGCTCTGCACTTGATCCCCATTCTTACCCTGACGCATTGTTCGCTGAATACATCGTGAACTCCGGTGATCCGCCGCCGGGGTTTCAGTTCGCTGGCAATCGCCCATTGTTAAGCTGAAAGAAAACCCGGCTGGCATACGCCGCACTGTCCTAGGCATATCTTGGCTTCAGTGCCCACTCTCCGTGACTGACAACGTGACCGACGGATTAACACATTCGCGACGAGAGCGTTCTCGCGCACAATGCGCGCGACGGCCCAGTGACTTGTTGGCGCGCGTGGGTGTGCACTTATTTGTGTGGACATCGTCCCTCGCGAGGTGTTACTTCCTGTAAGTAAATTTTAATCGATCTTTGGAAGAAGATCTGAACATTGGTTTGTTACTACAATTTGGGAACTTGAAAAGGAAATCGAACAAAAACATCAAAAAAGAAAGTTCTTCCCAAGAATTCCCCGTCCACACATATGAGTGGACACCGTCCATCGCGCCCTCTTCGCTGTCCACTCATATGTGTGGACACCGTCGCGAATGAGTTAAGCGAATTATATATAGTAAGATTATCAATAGACTTCAGAAAAGTATTATAGTTAAAATTTTTTGATGATATCGGTGGATCATACTTGCTATAAACTACTCTGACAAGTAATGTGTTAATTTGCGTAGTATTAAAAATTTGTAAGGAATAAATGTGTCCATATATCTCGTGACTGCAGTCTGGTTTCGTGCTCGTATTTGTGTTTGTGTGCTACTTACTGAAGGCCACCTAAGAAGTTGCCACTGCCCCTCTTTCCAGAAGCATGCCAAAACCGCAGTCTGTCTCATGCCGAAACCCCAGTCTGACGAGTCGACCTGTGTCGCGCAAATCTCGCCCAATTCCCAACCCCGAGCAGCCTGGTCTCAATATTCACGCAAGATGAGAAGTACGTCTTCTACCTAAACCCTGCCCAGGAGCCAGTGTGGGTGAGGCCTGTTAACCCGTTCCCGACCTTCATTCGGCGAGATGTTCATGGCGAGAAGCATCTTAAGAGCTTTTGGGTCTGCGCCTATGGGCCGGTATACAGGAAGCTGTTTACCAAAAGCACGACGATAGACTCTAAGGTTATGGTAAACGAAATAGAAGAGATGACCTGCGACTCGAACTTTTTCAGTCGCAGCGCTTCAAGAAGTTCCTCCTCTTCAGCAGCGCCGCACCCCATCGGGAACAAGTAACCACAGATAAGCTTGCCCAGCAGGGCTACGTTCTCATGCCTCACCCATCGTATTCGCCGAACGTTTCTCCATGCGAATACCACTACTTCTTGAGCCTACAGGACTTCCTGCTCGGAAGGGACACAAGAACCCAAGCAGTCCTTGACAACCATATCTAGCAGTTGATCAACACCAGGTCCAAGCACCTGGAATGATGGGATCAGGAAGTTGGCTGAGCGATGAGAGCAAGTCATTGACATTAATGGCAAACACATTCCTTAGCGTCATTGATTTGTAATTGAGTTATAAAGAGAAAGAATTTTTTTCAATTTGTCTCATTACTTTTGCCTCCCCCCAAATAAAGGACTAAATAGTATCAACTTAGTGTTATTTTTAAGATCTTTAGGAAATTATGGATCTATAGTCAAATCCAACAGTTTGCCTAATAGTTTTTTTTTGTAAGACCTTTAAAATTTCTATAGAGTTCTAATATTTGAACTTTGTTTCCGTTATTTTTCATGTAATTAAGGATTTCTTCAAATTCCCGGTATCACCTCTGTGTTTTTTATTTCTTCCTTTGTTTTGTCTTTCTTTAATAATTTTTAACGAAAAGTAAGGGTGATTCGATTTATGCAATAGGGGATTTAAAAATTTTGAAATGTTTCCCTATCCTTTAATATTTTCGCTCAAACCAAATGGATAAGCTGTATTAAGTAATTTCATCCAGAGAAGCTCTTTGTTAAGTAATACATTTTTATCTTTGTTGTTTTCTAGTGAATCTAAAATTGTGACTTAAAATTCAGATTTACATCCATAAAAATAAAAAATAAAAATAAAAAAATGTGAAAAATAAATGGATTGTGTAAAAAAACCTTCAAATGTGTATAAAATATTAAACTTCTTTTTTATTATTCATGTAGTCAACAAGTTCTTTTATTCTTTCTTTTAGACTTCTAATGGTTATACCTACTATTAAACATTGCGTTGTTTACATGTGACACAATACACTATATGTTTTTTTGCATGACGAATTTGCTGATTTCAATGCGTTAATTTTGAATTTCGTAGTACTAGAAATTATATAGCTTTCTAACTCAGTAAGTTAGAAAGCTATACAAATTGTACAATTATTAATACAATGCAATCTTTTATTAAGATTACCAAAATCTTTTATTGTGTATTGACTGCTCCCAACTTTAGTTTTATAGTATATGTTAGAGGTAAAATACTTATCTGCATTATTTGGTACAAGTGCTCCGGCACGCCTAACGGCGGGTCTCGCACTAGCGCGCTTCACGCGACTTTGCAGCATCACTGATTTATGGAAGTAGTTATTGAAAAATTTGAAATTCGCTAACATCTAGGACCTGATGCGTGCTTTATCGGCATCAAGCCGGCCAGTCGTTGGTTTGTGCTGCGCAGTACTTCTGTACCTCAGGTTGCTCCTGCACAACCGTTCTATGCTAAACAGCTAGCGTTTCCAGATATCGTCGACATGTCTTCCGAAGCCAGGTTCCCCCATTCGTTTCTCCGTATTGCATCTTTAATAATTATAGGTCCGCCTTTACAGGTCTTCCCCCCCCCTCTTCAATCCCAACTCCTGGCCCACTTTTTTGTTTCCACTATTGACCCCCTTCTGGTATCTTATTGCTGGTATTTCCGTCCTGGCCCTTCCTCCAGGTTGTTCCTTTTCTTCCTGGTCGCTTTCCTGGTTCACCCTAGAGGTCATCCTTACTGTCCTTCTCCACACCCCCTTAGTAGTCCTAACCTGCTTACGGTAGGCGTCAGTGACACGATTTAGAATCGGAACGCTTGTTGCGCAACGCAGGGGTCCCGTCTTATGGATCCAGAAGCCCAGAAGACCCGTATTCCGAATCCAGAAGCTCAGAAGCGCGCGCAGTCGCCGCTGTGTCGAGCATGAAGAGGCTATGCATACGACGGATTCCTTGTTCCCCGTATGAATTTCCTTATGGCTCTTTTCTTGTTGGTTCCCCGTTCTGGTCCTGCCTCCCGGTCCCTTCTTCCAGGTAGATCCCTACCCCCTCGGGATCCTCCTTACTACTCTACCCCAATTAAGTAGCCCTCCCACCTTCACGACACGACGACGGCGAGCGAACGCCCATTGCGCGACATCGGTGTCACATCTTCAGAATCCGGCCTCCCTTAGGCGCCTTTTATACTTGCACCGCCGCGCGGCGCGGCGTGATGGTCGGCATGGCTATCGATTTTTCGCGCCGCGAGGCGGCGACGCATCGCTTTTATACTCCGTCGCCGCGAAACACCACACTTGACGGAATTTTGGGTTACGGTATCGGCGAATCGCGCCGCTGAGGAGAAGGGCGCGGCGCGGCGCTATCAGCCGCGGCAGACTCGGCGTGGGGTGGGAGATTTCACCTCTTCGACCAAACTTCTATTGGGAAGGACGGGCGGGGGGGGGGGGGTTAGGGTGCTGGTCACGAATCTGACATTGTTTTTTGAAGTTACGGGCGATTACGGTAGGTTTGGTTGATTAGGGAGTTTAGGCGAAATCGGTGACCACGACCTTAGCCCGTACTTTCTGTAACCTAGGAAGAGAATATTAGGGGTGGGGGGGGGGCGCAAAAGTAATGGAACAATTTGAAAAAAATTTTATTTCTTTATAACTCAATTACAACTCAATGATGCTGAGGAATGTATTTGCCATTAAGGGCAATGAGGAATGTATTTGCCATTAGGGCATTAAGGGCCATCGCTCAGCCAACTTCCTGATCCCATCCTTCCAGAACTGCTTGGGCCTGGTGTTGATCAACTGCTCGATATGGTTGTCAAGGACTGCTTGGATTCTTGTGTCCCTTGTCGTTGTCGAAGAGGAGAACCTTCTTGAAGCGCTGCGAATGAATAAGAGCGAGTCGCCGGCCCATCTTTCTATTTCGTTCACCATGGCCTTGGAGTTCATCGTGGTGCTCTTGGGAAACAGCTTCCGGTAAACCGATCCAGGGGCGCAGGCCCAAAAGCTCCAAAGATTCTTCTCGCCGTGAACATCTCGCTGAATGAAGGTCGGTAACAGATCACCAGGCCTCACCCAGACTCGCTGCTTGGCAGCGTTAAGGTAGAAGACGTACTGGTAATGGATCCCCTTGCTGATCCTCCTTACTGGCTCCCACCCCCTACTGGTAACTCCCTACTGGTCCCTCCTTATTGCCTAAACCCTTCTTGGTGCCACCTCCAGAACTGCTTCATTGTACCCTCTATCGACCTCCCCACATCCCGATCCCTCCAGGTTGCTTCGTCCTGGCCGCTGTCGGTTCTCCACCCTCGAAGTCCCCTTCTACTTTTTCCCCTTTAGTGGTGTTCTCATACTATGGTACGTTTACCGACAAGTGATACGGTTATGTTTTAAGTGGTATGCTAACTAGCAAATAAGTTATTAGTGTAATTAAGGTTGCTTGAAGTGTTACGAACGCTTATTTTTGTAAAGGAGTGTATAGCTAAACTCATGGTTGCTTGTAGGTTTTGTTTGAAGCAGTATGTAGATATCCTTGCGAACAAGTGAGTGTTATGAATATGTTTAAAGCAGTTTTGAATTACGATATTTAATAAAATAATGGCAAATTAGCCTAAACAAGGAACAGATTACTTCTAGACAACGATACTTTACTTTGATACTTTGATGGTCCTTTGTCGGCTGGAGGTCTTCTCAGCGGGGACCACAACTCTTCCAGACCGCTCGATCTCTGGCTGCTTGCATCCAGTGAGGCAGACTCCGCTCTCTGAAAGATCTTGAGAATGAGTCTGCCCATCGCGTTGGCGGTCGTCCCAGTGGTCTCTTATGGTCTCCCGGGAGCCATTCTGTGACACGGAGACTCCATCTATCGTCCTTTCGTCGAAGCAGGTGTCCGGCCCAGCGATATTTGAACTTCTTCATGTACTGCAGCGGACCTGCTAATTGCGACTTCTCCCGTAGCTCCGAGCTTCGTAGGCCTTCTTGCCATTGCTGACGAAGGCTTGTCCTTAGAAGACATCTCTCCAGTGCACGATGCGTAGTTTGCATCGCTCTGGCGATTGTCTTGTTGTCGGGCCAGGTTTCCGTCGCGTAACACATCGCAGGCAGTACAGAGGCGTTGAATATCGAGGCCCTGAGGCCGGCATCCTTGACCTGATCGGTGACTTTGCGAATCGAATTGAAGGCTGCCCATGCTGCACGTCTCCTGCGGGCGATTTCAAGAGCGAGGTCGTAATCCATGTTCAGCTCTCTCCCCGAGGGACGTAGGAGTCGACCTGTTGTAGAGCGAGTCCAATTAACCTTACGAGTCCCGTGTCATACCACTGGTTGACCATAAACTGCGTTTTGGACATATTCATGTCCAATCCAATCTTCATACCTGCCATATTGGGCTCGTTCAAGATTTCCTCTACTTCTGCCGTGCTGGTAGAGATGAGGGCAATATCGTCGGCGAAGCGAAGGTTGCTGGTCCGTTTACTGTCGACAAGGTAGCCTTTATCGTCCCTGCCCAAGTCCTTCATGGCATCCTGGGCCGCTGTGAATAGCTTGGGAGAAATCATATCTCCCTGCCGCACTCCTTTCCCGATAGGAGTTTTAGCTTTCGATTAAACAGCTGGATGGTGGTCGATGTGTTCGAGAAGCATTCGTCGAGAAGTCGGATGTAGGGCGATGGTATACCAGGTTGCACAAGTGCGTTCAAAACGGCGTTGATTTCCACAGAGTCGAACGCTTCCGGTAATCCACGAAGACAAGGACAAGTGGGAGGTGGTATTCGCGGCTCCTCTCGATGAGCTGTGAGACAGTCTGAATATGGTCCATGCAGGAGAAGTCCTTGCGAAACCCTGCTTGCTCCACTGGCTGATATTCATCCAAGCAACGCTCCATGATCTTGGTGAAGATCTTGTACACAACCGAGAGAAGACTGATGGGTCGATAGTTGTTGATATCCTCCTGCTGACCCTTTTTTGAAGATTAGAACTGTTTTCGACTCCTTCCATGAGTCCGGAATCCTACCAATTCGAAGGTAGTGGTTGAAGTACTTGGCAAGAAGTGAGCAGACGGCACTGCCACCCGCACGAAGGAGATTAGCAGAAATGCCGTCCGGTCCGGGAGCAGTGCCCGGCTTCATCCTTCTGATGGCATGAGCAACTTCTGATTCCAGAATTGGAGGTACTTTCTCAGCTGGTGGCATCAAGCATTTCGGGACAGTACTGGAAGAACGAAACAGAACTGTGTAGAATTCTTGAACGATGGCCTCCATCGCTCTTCGAGACGTTTGCGTTGTTCCATCCATTCCGTTCCCGTTCCACAAGGGCTGACATTGTTGCCTTCTGGTCGCGGAGATCTCGCTTGCAGCGCTCTATGCTTGAACCTTTCCCAGCGGCTTCTAACAGCTTCAATCTTCTGTAGGCCTGAATGGACTTCTTCACTGCAATTCGACAGGCCTTCGATATGGTGACTTTTTCCAGATGGGAAGCATTAGGATCCAGTTTAACAGCTCTTCTTTGCTCAAGAGTTTAACCGCATGTGCGTTGACTCCTTGAAGCAGACGGTGATGTGGCTCCGCAAGAGCTGCTAGCATATTTCAACAGTCCTTTGGAGAGAAGGTCGTAGTCTTCCGATGGATCTTCAAGAAGATTCCAATCGTACGACTTTATCGCATATTCCAACTCCTCAGACTTGAATGTGGGGATCCTCACCGGTGCCGGTTTATGAGTGTCACGCTTGAACATCCTCTTTTTGAGAGTCAGCTTCACAAGACGGTAATCCGAGCCGGTGTCAAACGAAGGCAGCACGGAGACGTCGAACAGATCCAGTGTCTGTTTGTAAGAGCATGGTCGATCTCCGAACGCGTTTCTCCATTTGGGCTTTCCCAGGTCCACCGCCGGTTTGAAGGCTTCTTAACATACAATTTCCATGGTAGAGATGATACGCGGATAGGAAGTCTATCAGGCGCTCTCCGTTTTCGTTCCTTGAGGAAGTTCCATGTGGTCCTAGCCTCCATTCGTCGTGATCATTCGTACCGACGATAGCGTTAAAGTCACCAACGACAACTTTGTACTAGCTCTTCTCGTCGTTGACAGTCCTTTCGAACAGCTTGTAGAATTCCTCCTTTTCTTCATCTGTGGCCGCAGATGTTGGAGCATATCCATTTATGATGGAGATGGTTCCTTGATCTTTGGTTTCCAGACGAAGAACAGCTACTCGCGGTCTGATGATCTTGTAAGAGTCTACTAGGTGGTGCACTGTCAAACTGACGAGAAATCCAATTCCGCCAATATTCTTTCTATCCACCTTTGCTCCGATAATGAGAAGTTCATTGTGGTCGGTCCTTCTTACGTTCTGCCTTTCGTTTCCTGCAGGGCGATAACGTCATATTTGATGTTGCGGCTTCTGTAAAGCAGTGTCCGAAGGTCCTGCTCAGATGCGATCGTACGACGGTTGTAAGTGCAGACGAATAGGCAGTTTCCGTGTCGTGATGAGAGGGAGCTTCCGGTAGTCCGATTCCAGTGACGTCCTGATAGTTTAACTCCGAGATTAGATGGCCCCTCGCCGGAGTTGGATTCAACCGACGTCGTAGAAGACCATCTCCGGCGCGCGGAGGACTGAGGCGCGGGTTTAGTTGTTTGAGCCGTAGCGGTGGTCTGGTTACTCACATGTTCCTGGCCAGGGATACAGGAGAGCCGCCCATACACGACAAAGCGTCGCGTACTGCGTGACCGTTTGTGCCGTTAGCCACCACAAAGTGATGTTCACCCCTTCACCGCGGTGAGGTGGCACATGAAGGGGGACAACGATTGTTAAGGAAATAAATAAAAATGTTGTGCTTGTCATTATAATTAATGAGTATAGCTATTATTATAAATTCTTCTTCTTCTTCTTCTTCTTCTTCTTCAGCGTTTGTCCCGCTTCGTGGCGGGGTCCGCTATTCTGGTGTCATGACGCCACCTTTCCCGCTCCAGCGCTAGATCGGGGTGGACACCAGCTACTTTAAAGTCCGTATGTAACGTATCAGCCCAGCGCTGCTTCGGTCGCCCTCTAGGCCGCTTTCCTATTACCTCGAAGTTAAGGCCTATCTTGCGGACGCTGTCTTCTTCTCCACGCAGAACGTGGCCGTACCATCGTAAGCGAGCTTCGCGCCTCTTGTCAGTTATCGGCGCGACACCGAACTTCTGCCGAATAGCATCGTTTGGGATGCGGTCCATGCGCGTAACTCCCGCCGTCCAGCGCAGCATCTTCGTCTCCATGACGCTGAGGCGCGTTTCAACTTCCTTGGTCGCTGGCCAACACTCAGCGCCGTACATTGCTACCGGCCGGACGACTGCTCTGTAGATCGTCGACTTAAAACGCTCTGGTATCTTCTTGTCGCAGAGCACGCCAGTCAACGAGCGCCACTTGGACCAAGCTGCACTCACGCGTGAATTCACTTCGACCATCAGTTTGCCGTCAGACGCGACTGCTGATTCCAGGTACTTAAAGACCGCAGTGCGTGGAAGCTCGATGCCGTTAACCTTGATGGAGCTGGACTCGGTAACGTCCGTCGTTAAATACTCGGTCTTCTTCACGTTCAATCTGAGTCCAAACCGCTCCAAGCGATCACACCAAGCTTGCAACTCTCGCTCGAGTTCTCCTTTATCTTCGCTAGCGAGCATCACATCTTCGGCATAAAGCAACGTCCAAAGGACGGGCTTCTGAAGATCTCGTGTGACGGCATCCATGACGACAACAAAAAGGAGTGGGGAAAGCGCAGAACCCTGGTGTACTCCGACAGAGATGGGAAACTCCATCGAGGTCCCAGCTGCAGCTTGAACTCGACTCTTTGGACAAGAAAGAGAATTCGCACCCACTCTATGAGCTCTTCAGGAACTCCATGTTGACGCAGGGCGTACCATATCACTTCACGCGGTACGCGGTCAAAGGCCTTCTCCAAGTCGAGAAAGGCGATATGCACTAGCTTCTGTTTCTCGCGATTCTTCTCTATCAGGAGGCGGACGGCATGTATGGCATCAACGGTGCCACAGCCAGCCACGAAGCCGCACTGATTGCTGGAAAGCTGGACGATGTCCCGAATTCGTCCATCGACAACTCGCTCAGAGATCTTCATGCTGTGCGAAAGCAAGCGAATCGGACGGTAATTGGAGCAGTCTGCAGGACTGCCCTTCTTCTTCCAAATTGGAATCGTCGTACTTTGACGCCAACACTCAGGCACTTTCTTCTCCGCCACAACCTGATTAAAGAACTTCGCCAACCACTCAGCAGGGTACCAGTACTTGGACTTCCATAAATCAGCTGCCACGTCATCGGGCCCAGTCGCTTTGCCTGGCCTCATCTTCTTCAAATCCGCTTCAGTCTCCTCCACGGTGATCTTCTGAACGGGGCCGTGGGTTGGAGCCGTGGAAGGGATGGCTGGATGAGGAAATTCCACTGTAGAGATTTCCTCAAAGTAGTCGCGCCATCGCTTCAATGCCTTCTTGCGGTCCGTAAGAAGATGGCCGTTCTCATCATTGATGCCGAAGAACTTCTCGATGTCCTCGGTCTGGCGATGGCGATTCTTTGCGATTCGGTACAGATACCGCTCACCATCGCGCGACTCGAGCTTCTCGTTGACATCTCCATAATGAGTGGCTTTTGCAACAGCCACGGCCTTCTTTGCAGCTTTCCTCGCTTCTTGGTACTTCCGCCAGTTATCGGCCGTCTTTTCGCCGAGAAACACGTGATAAAGCGACTTCTTCTCTCGCACTTTTGCTTTCACGTCTATTATTATAAATATATAATCTATTATTATTATTATTATTATTATTATTATTATTATTATTATTATTATTATTATTATTATTATTATTATTATCATTATTATATAGATGAGATACTAAGTGATAACATATCATATCAGTTAGAAAGTATGAATTTTAAACAAGCATAGCTTCAATGTATTTCTTGCATCTCACTAACATGTCGTTGGTAAGTTGGTCTCCTCTGAGTTAAAGTATTACAGTATTAGGCACAGTAACCACCTAGCTAGAGCAACTCCACTCAGGTTACAACACAATCACCACCTATATATAAAAGAATTTGTCCGTGGAGTGATCTAACCTAAGTGAGGTACGCGGCATCATCCACAGCGAGGGCGGTCGAATGATCTAACCTATGTGAGATCACCACCTATCACCATCACCATCATCATCACCATCACCATCACCATCACCAATCACCAATTACCAATCACCAATCACCAACTACATATAAAAGAGTTTGTCCGCTGAGTGATCTAACCTAAGTGAGGTACGCTGCATCATCCACAGCAAGAGCGGTCGAGTGATCTAACCGAAGTGAGATACGCCGCATCATCCACAGCAAGGGCGGTCGAGTGATCTAACCTAAGTGAGATACGCCGCATCATCTACAGCGCGGGCAAAATTTGCTATTGAACGTGGGATGTTGCTGCAGCAGGGGAAACGCAGCCCTTTACTGCTTAACACAGCAGCACCTACGCGCGTTTCTGAGCGTCCAGATTCAGAAGCCGACTTCGTGCCATTAGCATGAGAAGACCACTAAAGGGCTAAGGGTTGAAGGGAGACTTTGAGGGTGGAGAACCGACGGCGATCAGGAGGGAGCGACCAGGAGGAGCATCGTGATGGTCGATGGGGGGGGGGAAGATGAAGCAGGCCAGGAGGTGGCACCAAGAAGAGTTTAGGCAATATGTAGGGATCATTAGGGAGTTACCAATCAGGGGAGGGGACAGTAAGAAGGATCAGCAAGGGGATCCATTACCATTAAGAGAGACCGGATTTAGAGGAGAGGATGTGACATCGATGTCACACAATGGGCGTTCGCTCACCGTCGTCGTGTCGTGAGCGTGGAAGGCCTACTTAATTAGGGTAGAATAGTAGGAAAAATTCCGAGTGGGGGGGGGGAAAGAAGAATATACCTTGAAAAAGGGACCTGGAGACGGGACGAGGACGGGGAACCAACAAAAAGGGAGCCGTAAGAGAATTCATACGTAGAACAAGGAATCTGCCATATACATTGCCTCTTCATGCTCGACACAGCGCGCTTCTGAGCTTCTTGATCCACAAAACAGGCCCCCTCCGTCGCGCAGCAAGCATTTCCTGATTCTGAATACGTGTTACCGACCGTGCCGTGAGCATGGGAGGACCACTAAAGGGGTGGTGGAGAAGGGCGGTAAGGGGGACCTCTATGGTGGACCAGGAGAGCGACCAGGAAGAAAAGGAAGAACCTGGAGGAGGGGCTAGGACGGGAAAACCAGCAAGAAGAGACCAGTAGGTGTCAATAGTGGAAACAAAGAAGTGGGCCAGTAGTTGGGACCAGGAAGGTAAGGGACTAAAGAGGGGGAGGGAGGACCTGTAAAGGCGGACCAGCAGTTAGATCCAGTAAGAATAAACGAGTGAGGGGGAACCTGGTTTCGGAAGACATGTCAACGATATCTGGAAACGCCAGCTGTTGAGCATGAGAACGGTTGCGGAGGAGCAACCTGAGGGACAGAAGTACTGCGCACCGCAAACCAATGACGTTAATGGCCGGTCCGGAGGGAATCTCTATGATGAATGCACGGAAGTGGTGAACGGCTTGATGCCGATAAAGCACGTACCAGGTTCTAGATGCTAGCGAATTTTATATTTTACAAAAACTACTTTCCATAGGTCAGTGATGCTACAAAGTCGCGCGAAGCGCGCAAGTGCGAAACACGCCGTTAGGCGTGTCGGAGCACTTGTTAGTCTATAATCAAGTCAGTATTTGATGTCCTGCTCATTGGAGGTAATGGATCTAATGCCTATCAGCTTAATACAACGTTGATTCTGGCACATTTTTATATCACCAACTCAGACACTAGCGCACCACTAACCGGCGCACAAAAGCACCACTAACGACCCGCAGGAGGCCTTGCTGCATAATAGCACCACGTGCAGCAGCGTGCAGCAGTGACGCTATTGTGCAGCAAAGCGCCACTGCGTGGTGGGATAGTGATACGCTCTGTAGCACCACTGCTGCAGAGCGTGCAGCAGTGATGCTATTGTGCTGCAAAGCGCATCGATGATCCGTCAGCGCCTTGCAGCACTGTGCGCTATTGTGTTGCAAAGTCTCTCTCGGCTCGTTAGTGGTGCTTTCGGGCAGCAGTGCCCCTTTAGTGCTTGAGTAGCGGTGCAGTTTTCCAGCGGCAACTGCGCTCCAATGCGCGTGCATGCGCAGTCGCGCGCCGGCGCGTTCGCGGCAGGATTTCGAACCGCCATTTGTAGTTCCCCGCCGGCCAGCGCCGTCTCGTGGTTTCTTTTCGTTTTTGCAACGGTGTGCCTCGCTCCTTCCTATTCGTGCATGAATGATAGAGAGGAAGCGGACAAGCCATGCTGAGATTGTACTTCTGGGAGAGTTTAGAATGATTCACTCGCAGTTTAAGGATGGAATTAGATGGTCTGCAGGTCACGACACCCGGAGCCTATTTGCGCCGGAAAGTAGCTATAGAATTCCTCCCCAGGACCACAGATGTGGTCCTGGGGAGGAATTTTATAGCGATGCTAAAGAATGTCATGTCAGGGGGTTTGGCAGTATTTTCACCGTTAGAGGGCGGTAAACGGCTGATGAATCTATCTCCAGAGTTCATCCGAATAGAATCCGATAAAATCCTAAAGAAGGGGTCCATCTCGTCTTGGTGTGGAGACTACTTTCGGTCAAGAAATTGTGCCTGCTGCAATAAGCTTGGATCAATAAGCATTCTCTTTTTTGAGGGAAGGGGATATTTTCTAGATTGTACTTTGTACCCATGCACGTGTAGCGCAGTCAGAGGAGGTACCGACTGTTGCGGGCACCCGATACCACGTTCTCGCCCAGGCCAACTAAGCCTTCCATTCCTCCGGCGTCAAATCGCTTCCACATCCCATAGAAGTAGAATGCGTGGTGCATCCCAAAAAAGGTTAAGTAACGTCGTTCTTTATCCTTACATAATCCTTTCACTTGTATCAGCAACGATGCCCCTGTTTTCGGTTTTGAGTCGACGGCGCTCTGGTACGGCTTGCTCGTGAGCGGCACTGCGGCCGGCTTTATAAATTAGGCCTTTATAAACCAGCGATTTATAAAGGCCTTATTTATAAAGCTTATTTATAAAGGGCGCGTGTAGCGTAGTCGGAGGAGGCGCGACTGTGCACCCGATATCAGTTCCTGGTTCGGATTTCCCCGCCGAGGCCAACCAAGCCTTCCATCCCTCCGGGGTCGGTGAGTTGGTACCAGACTTATCTGGGAAGGATAGAGCGCTGACTTGTTCATCGGCTGGCCACCGCAAGTCATTGTATGGCCAAATACGCATTCATGTCGCCTCCACGACATCCCGTAGAAGTAGAATGCGCTGGCGCATCCCAGAAGGGATTGAGCAACGCCGTCCTTTATCCTTTATCCTTTTTATTTATAAAGGCCGCCCGTGTGCGTAAATTAGGGGGTGTGACGTGCCGCCGCACACAGCTTCCTCATGACACCGCACTTTACGCCTAATTTAAGTACAATTTGATTTACTATTGGTGTCATATTCCGGTGTTTACTTCTTCAGTTTTCTCCGTTACGTTGCCTTACCTCTCCGTCCTCAACGTCCTGTTTCCTTGCACAGAATTGAATTTGTTCACAAACCCTGCCCGGAAGACAGTATGGTCTCACAATGCGGTCTCAGCATGACTGCAGTATTGCGGGAGTGAAGCTCTTTGTGTTCGCCTTGTTTGGAAGGAAGTTTTTTTTGCTGTAATGTCTTGTCGTGGTCAGTTTTCCAGAAAAAAAGAAGACGACTCCGTGGGGCGCTATCGCAAAATGGTACTCTTGACTTTCAGCAAGTTTGCCTCCGCTTCTAAAGGCACCTCGCCTGGACGTGCCGACAACTTCAAGAGGAAACAGTGAACGATCGGCTGATCACTCAGACGCAGACGATGGGCACTACGAGAAAGCAAGAGGAGAACCACCCGCCTGCGAGGCAATCGCTTGAGAGGACTAATTTGGAGGATCGACAAGCTCCCGGTACGTTTTCAGAACGGCTATTACTGTTTCATCCTGTTCTTTTAGCCGAAAAATGGGCCGTTAAGGTGGTTCATTTGTCGGTTAGAAGAGTTAGTTCTGTCTTCATTTCTTTTAGCCGAAAAGTGGGCCGTTAGGGTGGTTCATTTGTCGATTAGAAGAGCAGTGCTAGTACTAGTGCCATCCTGCTCTTTGTTCTAGGACCGAACCAAAAGGCTGTGTATTGTGGTGCGTTTAAGCTACATTTCGGAGTCCCGTCAGATGGGGAGCCTTATTTTGCTGATTTTTTGTCCGATCCAAACTGGCATATCTACAGGATGAACAGTTAGCCGTTTTTGTATAAAATTTATTTAATTCTATCGGGTTGTAAACCTTTGAGGGGCATTTTTCTGGCCATTTTGGGCAAATTTTTTCTGTTTTCTGGGAAAATGGCCAAAAAATGGCCAGAGAACAGAAAATTTCGCAATACTCAGATTTTTCTAGAATGTTCTGAAGACTTCAACGCAAGTGCTATATAACGACACTATCCTGTTGCACCTGCATAGCCTATGTACTGACCACTGAACTGACCGACGACAAGCGGCGAAGTCGTCTGGTTCAACTGGCTGGACACCATCGTCACAGGAGATGAAGAATTTGGCCTCTACGTCAACCACGCTCGTGCATGGTGCCAACGCGATGAAGTGCCGCAATCTTTCGTAAAGGGTGAAATTCATTCGAGAAAAGTCAGCGTCTGGTGGAGAGTTTATGGGATCTATCATTTCGAGCTGCTGCCTGACAACACGGCGGTCACGTCTGAGGTCTACTCTACCCAACTGCAGAGAGTGGCCGACAAGATGCGCAAGGAACAGCCCAGGCTCGGCAAAGTTCGCTTGCTGCACGGTAACGCGCGCCTGCACATCGCTAAGACGACTTGTCAGAAAACTCTGGAACTCGGATGGGAAGTTCTACCCCAAGTGCCTTTTTTGATCACTTCAGCACTATTTGGAGGGAAGCGTTATGAAGATCGCGACCACCTCGAAAATAGACTCCGAGCTTTTTTCGCCTCCAGGTCGCCGGATTTCAACACCAGAGCAATTCGAAGTCTTGTGGAATGTAGGCGGAGGGTATTCGATGTTGATGGAAATGAGTTGGTTGATTAATAAAATGTTGATTGAAAAAATTGTGTTATTTTGGAGAAATTGTCGTATTTCTGCAGATACTTTCCGTACATCCTAATACATTCCTTCTCTAGATTACACGAACGCCATTCATCGAACGAGGCCTCTCTCTGGCTGATGTGGGAGAACTCGCGTTAAGAAGTAGCGATTTCGAATGCGAGGCATGTGACGTGAACGGCTTACCTCTCCTTTCAATACCGATGTTCTTATAAGAGTTTGCAAACTTTAGCAGCTGGTGACAAATCGCTTGAAGGACCCTTGCATCAGCCTCAGCGAGCTGAAGGACATCAAGAGGGCAGTGAAACAATCACGATAGGGCCGCATTCCCTTATGCGCGGGACCCTCCAACCCATAAGGAATTGGCCGCCGCCCGCCACAGCCCTCTCTGCAAGAGCTCGGCTTGCAGCACAATAGCACCACTGCTGCAAGCGTGGCCCCCGAGCGTGGACCACGCTGGCAGCAGTGGTGCATTCGCTAGCGCAGTTCACTTTTCAATAGCGCTATTGTGCTGCGTTCTGACTCCTCGCTGCCGCACGATAGCCGCACAATAGGGTTTCTATTCGAGCTGTAACTCGGTCACTGGCGACTTCATGCACCGGTTAGTGGTGCGCGAATGTTGGAGAATGTGAAGTAATGAGAAGCCGAGTAATTCGATGGTCATGACATAAAAATATAAAAATTAAATAATAATTATATATTTTGAAAATAATATAAATATTAACTAATCTGGGAGAACTCTAGATGTTTTTATTAGATATGTAAATATTGGTTTATTTTGTCAATTGATTGTTTATAGGCCAGGTTTTGATATTGCAAATAAAGACCTAAAGATCTACTCGTATTAATGTGCTACAAGAGCAGGTGAATAGAAGGGTGTTGTCGGAACATATTAGAATTATCCACATTCCTAACGGCAACAATGAGCCAATCAAGAATCTCGTCTCTGCTTTTATATCGGATGTAGTCAAGTATGTTAGTATGCTATATTAGTTAACAATTTGTTCGTATATGAAAGTTTGGTTTTCTAGATATTCCAACTCTAAAGATCTATTGCCTCTAAGCTGGCCTTCTTCTGCTGGAAGGCAAGGATCACTGAACAGTTTCCGCGTAAGATTAATTATTATATAATGTGTTGTGGAACTTATTTATATATAAAATTTTGGAACATGTCATTTTTAGCTTCTATGACAATCTATTTAGGTTAGAATGAGTTTAACATTCTGGGAATACTTTGCCACAGAAGATAGAAAGCATCTGAATGACTAATAATAGAAGAAATAAATGTCAAATTAGGATTATACGTGATCTTATAGTTACACTGTCAGATGTAGAAAATCTCAGGTTAGACATATACATTTACATATTTACTTCAGTTATTGTGTAGTATGCTGTAGCTTCAACCTACGTGCCAAAATTCGAAACTATTTTAATACCAAAAATCTTTCGGCACCCGAAATTGTTGTGAAAAATGGCTTCTTAGCGATAAGCAATGTTTAGTCCTCTGAAAAAGTAAGTAAACATCTTTTAAAATAGAATGTTTACAATTTAAATAATTTTTTATAGAGATATCTTCCTACACAGCTACCTGTTATACTTGGCTGGGATTACTCTGACTGGAAAACGGAACAAGTATAAGTAAGCTTCTGACCACTTACGAAGAAAAAAGTATAACGATAGCAATTTTAAATTCTAAACAAGTTGTATAGTGTTAAACATTCGTTACTTTAGGAAAGAAAACTAAAGTGGGATTCAATAATATTGAAACTTTTGCAAAGTAACAAGAAGATCTTGTAAATAGGAAGGTATGATGGTGTTTTACTCTGAGATTACTCAGAAGCACTAACTATGACACAAATTAACCTACGACACGAATGATGAATTGTATTATACTACACGTTGTGTTTCTATCTAAATTATCTATCTAAATTGTCATTATTGATAATAAATCTTGGAATGCACATTAGTTAGTTGAAGATCATTACTGTTAAATAAGGATGATATATTATGTAAGTGAAAAGGAAAGTGTAAGAAAGGTAAGATAGTGTATAAGAAAGGAAAAGGTGCGCCAACTTGATGCTGACCACTGGTCACGATTGATCACCATTGGTGACTGGGGATATTTCCTCAATAAGAGTTGTATGAAGAAAATTATTAACCCGTTTTTCTATAAGACAACTAATGACCCTTCTTGAAGAATGCTTGGTTAAATTATTTTCACACAGTCGGGCCACTATTTCTCTCAGATAAGAGGACTGGCGATGGGGCAACGACAGGCACCTACTCTCGCTATCGCCTTCATGACCAAAATCGAAACCCCGGTGCAACAAAGGTTTTCCTTGTTCGATTATCGTTACATCGACGACTGCTTTCTTATCTGCTCGACGCAGTAAGAAATGGACTTGTGCTTAAGCCCGCTTAACAACCAGTCCCCTTACATCATGCTCACTCGCGAAAACCTCAGGATGATTGGCTTCCGTTCTTGAACTTGCAAAGCCAACTGAAAGAGGGTGGTACCGTAACAAAATGGTATAGAAAACCTACCAGCAAGAATATTCTAGCTCACTGCCTTTCCTCGCATCCTAACCACATGAAGCGAGCTGTAGAGAAAATCATGTTTCGAACCGCAGCTCTGTATCCAGTGGGGAAGAGGAGCGTAAAGAGTCAAGTTAGCTGGCCAAGAAGTTGCGACTAGCAACGGATATATGCACAACCTTAGGACCTCTACAGAGTCTCGCGGCAGCACCTGGAGAACTCGTCCATATCGCTCCCGCCGCAGTGGGGACGCGCGCTGCCACTGTGGTGGAAGCCGCGGCGCGGACGAGTTGTCGGGGAACCGCTGGTCGCAAAGATCTCCGAGGGCTGCCATAGTTCACGGCGGCTCTCGGAGATCTTTGCGAGATTCATATCTGTTCTCCCTATGCTCATCACTTTCGATTTGTTCGGGTTTAATCGTAGTCCAATTTTCTTGCCTTCGTTCACGAGGTTTGTGGTCGCCTGTTGCAGTAAACCGCTGTTCTCGGTTATGGTAGCTACATCGTCTACGAAATCGAGGTCTCTTAAGTGGTGTGTCCTGCTCCATTTGATACCCGTTTCATCACCTTTCATGGATTTCCTCATAATGAAGTCCAGAGCAACACTGAACAGAAGAGGGAGAACACCTTGCCGGGTATAGAAAGCAATGTAGCTCCTCGCCAGTTTCCACATTCTGATAAGTCACCTTTTTGGGTATTTTGACAATGACTCCTCTCTTCCAGCCTTCCTGAACTTCTAAATGCTGCCAGCATATGTTAAATAGCCTCGTCAATGTAGTGGTCATTGCTCTGGCTCCTGCCTTGAGAAGTTCAGCGGAAATTTCATCGAGGCCCGGCGCTTTACCACCTTTCAGATTTTGATTGCTCTGTCCGTCTCCTCCAATGTTATGTCGCCCATGTAAACTTCCAGAACGCTCTCCTCTTCCTCATTACGAAAGTCATATGTTCCGGCTGGTTCAGGACTTCTTTGAAGTGCGCAACCCATTTCTCGATCTGTTCTTCGTCCGTGACGAGCAGCTTGCTGCCTCGATCCTTTATCGGCGTGTTTGAGCTGCTGTGTGTTCCTGTTAGCTCTCTCACGATTCTGTAGAGCGTTTTCGAGTCACCACGTTCGGCAGCGTTTTGTGCTTTTACACCTTTTTGCGTCAGCCAATTCTTTTTATCGGCTCAACATGATCGTTTGACTAACCCATCGAGTTCAGCGTACTTCCGGCAATACTCAGATTTAACCGCATCGCTCAAGTTAGATCAGTCCTTTAGTTGCCTCGTACGTTTTCGCTCGTCTATTAGATCCCACGTTTCGTGCCTTATCCACTGTTCTCTACAAGTGCCTCTCCTTCTCCCGATGTTTTCTTCGGCGTACAACAGAATAAAATTGGTGATAATACTCTACCTTGCGGAACGCCACTAAAAGTAGGAAACGCATTGGAGTAATGATCCTTCACCTTAAATTGATACGTTCCTTTTGTTAAGAACCGAACAACCATGGGATGACGTCCTACTAATTTTATTTTGACCATCAATTTTCCAACAAGTACTTTGTCAAAAGCTTTAAAAGATCAAGTTGCACCACGTCTGTACGTTTTCTGTTATGCTTTGTCATGTAACCTTTGTCATGTGTCAAACCCGCGCCTCAGTCCTCCGCGCGCCGGAGGTGGTCTTCTACGACGTCGGTTGAATCCAACTCCGGCGAGGGGCCATCTAATCTCGGAGTTAAACTATCAGGACGTCACTGGAATCGGACTACCGGAAGCTCCCTCTCATCACGACACGGAAACTGCCTATTCGTCTGCACTTACAACCGTCGTACGATCGCATCTGAGCAGGACCTTCGGACACTGCTTTACAGAAGCCGCAACATCAAATATGACGTTATCGCCCTGCAGGAAACGAAAGGCAGAACGTAAGAAGGACCGACCACAATGAACTTCTCATTATCGGAGCAAAGGTGGATAGAAAGAATATTGGCGGAATTGGATTTCTCGTCAGTTTGACAGTGCACCACCTAGTAGACTCTTACAAGATCATCAGACCGCGAGTAGCTGTTCTTCGTCTGGAAACCAAAGATCAAGGAACCATCTCCATCATAAATGGATATGCTCTGGAAAAAAGTCTGAAAACCAAAGATAAAGGAACCATCTCCATCACAAATGGATATGCTTCAACGGACTGTCAACGACGAGAAAAGTTACTACAAAGTTGTCGTTGGGGACTTTAACGCTACCATCGGTACGAATGATCACGCCGAATGGAGGCTAGGGCCACATGGAACTTCCTCAAGGAACAAAAACGGAGAGCGCCTGATAGACTTCCTATCCTCGTATCATCTCTACCATGGAAATTGTATGTTAAGAAGCCTTCAAACCGGCGGTGGACCTGGGAAAGCCCAAATGGAGAAACGCGTTCGGAGATCGACCATGCTCTTACAAACAGACACTGGATCTGTTCGACGTCTCCGTGCTGCCTTCGTTTGACACCGGCTCGGATTACCGTCTTGTGAAGCTGACTCTCAAAAAGAGGATGTTCAAGCGTGACACTCATAAACCGGCACCGGTGAGGATACCCACATTCAAGTCTGAGGAGTTGGAATATGCAATAAAGTCGTATGATGGGAATCTTCTTGAAGATCCATCGGAAGACTACGACCTTCTCTCCAAAGGACTGTTGAAATATGCTAGCAGCTCTTGCGGAGCCACATCACCGTCTGCTTCAAGGACTCAACGCACATGCGGTTAAACTCTTGGAGCAAAGAAGAGCTGTTAAACTGGATCCTAATGCTTCCCATCTGGAAAAAGTCACCATCTCGAAGGCCTGTCGAATTGCAGTGAAGAAGTCCATTCAGGCCTACAGAAGATTGAAGCTGTTAGAAGCCGCTGGGAAAGGTTCAAGCATAGAGCGCTGCAAGCGAGATCTCCGCGACCAGAAGGCAACAATGTCAGCCCTTGTGGAACGGGAACGGAATGGATCGAACAACGCAAACGTCTCGAAGAGCGATGGAGGCCATCGTTCAAGAATTCTACACAGTTCTGTTTCGTTCTTCCAGTACTGTCCCGAAATGCTTGATGCCACCAGCTGAGAAAGTACCTCCAATTCTGGAATCAGAAGTTGCTCATGCCATCAGAAGGATGAAGCCGAGCACTGCTCCCGGACCGGACGGCATTTCTGCTGATCTCCTTCGTGCGGGTGGCAGTGTCCTCTGCTCACATCTTGTCAAGCACTTCAACAACTACCTTCGACTTGGTAGGATTCCGGACTCATGGAAGGAGTCGAAAACAGTTCTTGTCTTCAAAAAAGATCAGCAGGAGGATATCAGCAACTATCGACCCATCAGTCTTCTTTCGGTTATGAAGAAGATCTTCACCAAGATACTGCTCAATCGTATGAAGCGTTGCTTGGATGAGTATCAGCCAGTGGAGCAAGTAGGATTTCGCAAGGATTTCTTCTGCATGGACCATATTTAGACTGTCTCACAACTCATTGAAAGGAGCCGCGAATACCACATCCCACTTGTCCTTGTCTTCGTGGATTATCAGAAAGCGTTCGACTCTGTGGAAATCAACGCCATTCTGAACGCGCTTGTGCATGCTGGTATACCATCGTCCTACATCCGACTTCTCGACGAATGCTTCTCGAACACATCGACCACCATCCAGCTGTTTAATCGAAAGCTAAAACTCCTATCGGGAAAGGAGTGCGGCAGGGAGATATGATTTCTCCCAAGCTATTCACAGCGGCCCAGGATGCCATGAAGGACTTGGGCAGGGACGATAAAGGCTACCTTGTCGACAGTAAACGGACCAGCAACCTTCGCTTCGCCGACGATATTGCCCTCATCTCTACCAGCACGGCAGAAGTAGAGGAAATCTTGAACGAGCCCAATATGGCAGGTATGAAGATTGGATTGGACATGAATATGTCCAAAACGCAGTTTATGGTCAACCAGTGGTATGACACGGGACTCGTAAGGTTAATTGGACTCGCTCTACAACAGGTCGACTCCTACGTCCCTCGGGGAGAGAGCTGAACATGGATTACGACCTCGCTCTTGAAATCGCCCGCAGGAGACGTGCAGCATGGGCAGCCTTCAGTTCGATTCGCAAAGTCACCGATCAGGTCAAGGATGCCGGCGGAGTGGCGTTCTACCCCCCCCCCCCCGCCCTTTAAACAGAGGCGTGGCAAATGTCTGCGTCTCCACTATGTCGTAAGGCAACCACTGGACTCTCGAGCAAGTCCAGGGGGTTGGGGTGGGTGGACCAGGGGGACGAGGGGATAGAACGCTCGACCCCAAGGATGCCGGCCTTCAGGGCCTCGATATTCAACGCCTCTGTACTACCTGCGGTGTGTTACGCGACGGAAACCTGCCCCGACAACAAGACAATCGCCAGAGAATGCAAACTGCGCATCGTACACTCGAGAGTTGTCTTCTGAGCCTTCGTCAGCAATGGCAAGAAGGCCTACGAAGCTCGCAGCTACGGGAGAAGTCACCAATTAGCAGACCCGCTGCAGTAAATGAAGAAGTCCAAATATCGCTGGGCCGGACACCTGCTTCGACGAAAGGACGATAGGGGAGTCTCCATGTCACAGAATGACTCCCAAGAGGCCATAGGAGACCACTGGGATGACCGCCAACGCGATGGGCAGACTCATTTTCAAGATCTTTCAGGGAGCGGAGTCTGCCTCACTGGGTGCAAGCAGCCAGAGATCGACCGGTCTGGAAGAGTTGTGGTCCGCGCTGAGGAGGCCTCCAGCCGACAAAAGGACCATCAAAGTATCAAAGTAAGTAAGTATTCTAGGTGTTTCACAATATGTCTTTTGAGGATTTTTTCAATGATCCTTGCAAAATTTGAAGTGGTGCTAACTGGCCGATAGCTCTTTGCATCAAAGAGTGGAGATTATTTAGGAGTGGTGATCCCAAATGCGTGCCTCCATCCTGAAGAAAAAAGCCTCCATCCCTGAGAACTTCAGCCTTTAGTGTGGCTTAAACGTAAAATACACAACGATTTAACAAAACCTTTTACAGTCTGGCCTAGTGTCACAGGCTCTTAGCTCGACATTCAAGAATACAATGCCACACATTCTAGACTATTCTAGAATATAGAGAAGACGGTCTCGACTTGACTGGCCAACGGTCTCCGTGACTGAGACCGGTCGTAGCGAGTAGTCATCGCTCAGTCCCTCCTTCTCCGCTTACGTGTTAAGAATTTCTGATAAACGTGGTCAATGAGATGAGTTCAGCGTCTTCTACGTCAACAGTACTGGAAGGCTCACGAGGAACTATCTATGAAGCAGTCAAAGCCCGAGCTCCACCAGAAGAAGGTAATGCTGCGCAGTTGATGGGACTCCCAGGAAATGCTCTACCACGAATTCCATGAAGCCAGCACCACAGTAAATGGAAGCGTCTACGCCGTTTGACAGCAAAACTTGAGTGAGACCACGCAGCGGAATCGACAAGGATGGGAGAATTTTTATTTTCTTCACGAGAGTGCTCGTCCACATGCTGCAATGATGCCTTGCCAAAAGTTTCAGAAAAGTTCAGTTGAACTCGAAAAGGCTACGCTAAAACGAAGCGGGAATGAGCCATTAGAGGAAGGGAAGTAGGCACATTTTTCTAACCCGGGCTACATCACGTTATTTAGACGTCAGTTGCCTGTAGAACGATAACATTTACGAAAATTTACGATTTACGACCCAAAATGTCGTAAATCGTGAATAGTAAATAATAAATCGAATTACGCACACCCCTGGTCTCAGTAGATGGTCTTTCTGAGACTCCTCTTCTTGAACATCGCGTCCATCTGTCCTTGACTCGAAAAGTGGAACCTCGCATGAATGAGGCGGTGGTCCGATACCATGCAAAACTTGAAGACAACGGAGGCTTCGGTCAGGCAATACTTGGGGTTGAAGGTGATGTGGTCAAAGTCGCTTTGCAACTGTCAAACGGAGCATTCCCAGGTAGATCGCAGGGAGGAAGGTTTCTGCATGTGCGAGTTTCCATGAATCGCCTTCGTAGACATGATGAACTAAGAGAGTCCCTCACCTTGCTCGTTCCACTCCCTTTGCGATACAATCTTGGCAACGAAGTAGCCGACAATCACCTTGCATGATATAGAGCATACGCAACGTGGACAGTCAAAGCCTGTATGGAGCCACATCGCTTCAGTAGCAGACGTCCGACACTTTTTCGCAGTCTTGGATGGCGTATGGTGGTGGTGTCTTCTCGCCTCGGTCAGTCCGTACATGATTTCCCAGGCTTGCATCCTCAGGTCCGATGCAGTCGTTTGGAACTTGTAAGTAAAGATCGTCAGCCCAGTCCTTTTCAGTTTGCACTGTGTGGTTAGGTCATGAGATTTTAGCAGCTTCTCCGTACTTGTCGTTCCCGCGGAAATGGGGGTACTTTCGGGATCAGGGGATTGAGGCACTTTAGTGCCAATGATGTGGCCAACAAGTGTAGCTAGTCAGGCTCTGTCATGCGGTCTAAGGATTCCGGACAGTCAGCCACTGGTCAGGAAAGGTCTCCAGACGGCTTCGAATTGTCTTACGATGTTGCTCACAGTCTACCGAGTGGAGGCGTTTACTCGGCTCGACGTGCGGCACACAGCCTGCGCAATCGTTAATACACCGGCACAGTAGGTGCACGAACAGAAAACAGAAGGTATGAACCAGGAAGCTCAAGTCCATCGCCTGCATCCCACCTGCGTCCCTTGGCAGTACACGGTCGCATTTGGTTCGCGATTTATTCCCCAATCTACCATCCGGGGATGTGCAACGTAATCCTTCGATAAGCTGTCCGAGATCCTTCTCAACAAGGGAGTCCGAAGCCTCTTTAAAGATGTACCCCGTCTGTGGTTTTATGGACATCAGCCTAACAGCCCTTCCACATATAAAATCAAACAAATAATCAATGCTGACAAATATTTGTGTTAATCAGGGCGCCATGTAAGTCACACCAGGAACCTAACAAGGAGAGCTCCAAACTGGCGGTCAGCCTGTGCGATGCAATTTTTAAAGGATGAAGGGTCGCGTGTGGGAAGACCAAAACCATAGTTACTTTTTTGGAATGCTCTTCTGTGGTCGAAAAAAAAAACATGTGGACGCGTAAGCGCGAAGTTCACGGCGCCGTGCTGCCACCCAGCCCAATGTGATCGGTTGCCGTGGTGGTAGTGTTGAAGCTTCACAGGCCAATAGTCGTGGGTTCAGTTCCCCTTGAAATTATGTTTTTGCATTTTGCGATTTACCGTCAGTGGACCTTTTATCCCCATTTCCAACACATTTTTGAACAAAAACACAGCAACAAATGTCGTTTACGTTCATCGATCTCTTTGAAAGTAGAAACTTGAGAATTACCCAAATAACCCCCAATCACAAAGTTTGGGCGATATTGGTGCTTCTGACCTCATCACCCTCACTCAAGCATGGGCCTAGAGCGGGCTTTGCACCTCGGTCTTCATGGTCGAACAAGGACGAACATTGAGGTGTGAAGCCATTCGAGGTGGAAACCAATTAAAAACGCTAAGCAGTGAAGGGCTACACAGAAAGGAAAATATCGATGCTACGTCGTTCTTTTTTGAACGGGTGTAGATAGAAGCGTAGATGTTCAGTTTGTGAGCAGTGTATTTCGCTTACATGTTTTTTGCAATCCTCCATCATTGTTGAAAAAGGCAGGTCCATCATCAGCTATTCTTACCAGCTGGCTACTACGCATTTGACTCCATCCATGTAAAGAATATAATAGAATTTGCTATCTACAACACCTCATCTTTAAAAGCTTGACTGTTCGAAAATCAAAAGGGGCCATGCTGTGTACTAGCGAGGTCGAAAAAATAGTTATTCATACTTCGGTTATGGGTGCTGCTTGGATTGCTGATCATGAATCTGACATCGGTTTCTGGATTTCCCGCTTTCTTATGACAGATTAGAGGTGTGAGTAAGTGAGGGAAGTGAGACCGGATGCACCAATTTCGCGGGGAGGGGGGGTATTTGGGGTGATGATCACGAATCTGGCATCTGTTTTTTACTTGCTTAACCTGGAAGCCAAAAATTCTCACCTTTCCACTTTCAGAGAGCTCGTAGAACGTAACCGGCATTTGTTGTCGTACTTTTGTTCAAAAATGTGTTGGAAATGGGGATAAAGGGTCCCACTGACGACAAAACGCAAAAACACCATTTCAAGGAGGAATCGAACCCACAACCATGTGTCTGAGAAGCTTAAACACTGCCACTACGCCAACCGACCACATTCGGCTGGGTGGCAGCAGGGCGCCACGAACTTCGTGCTCACGCGTCCAGCGTCCACACGCTACACGCTTTTTTCGAGCTCAGAAAAGCATTCCGAAAAAAAGTAACTATGGTTCTGGACTTCCCACACGGATCCCTACACGTTGTAAAAATTGCATCGCAAAAGCTCTCCGCCAGTTGGGAGGCTCTTCTTCTAAGGGTATTACGTATTACGGCATGTTATACTGCAGCATGTGGCAGCCGGTTGTGTATCTGAGATTAAGCACGGACAGTTGTCGGAATTAGCAGACGATCACTGTATTTTTGGCACACAGTAAAGTGGGTATGCATGAGTATCTGCAGCAGAAGACGTGTAACAGGCATCGTGCGGCGAGCTCCCAGAATCGGAATAGATGCTAAAGACGTTGAGCAACCAGTGTCCGAATTCAGAAGGCATGCCACAGACGTCGTCCACTATGTATCCTCTCCAATAAGTGGGAACGTTCTGAGGTGTGAACATATGTCGAAGGGAAGCGGTAGACTTGCTTCTACAGGAATTAGTCGAATATGTTTGCCACGGGACAGTAGGTGTTATTGATCAACCGTTCAATATCGGTTGATTCCTTCTATTTTTCTGCAGACTACTTCGAAGTTTGAATCGCACGATCCTATACAATAGGCGAGGAAGCGTTTTTGCGTATGTGTCTGTCGCCCTACTTTGAGTACACTTTGTAGTATAAATCGCATGAATCTGAGTGAACGAGCTTTCATGGGAATCTCCTTGAGGACACAACGAACCATGTTCGGCGATTCGGCTCTATACTATATCTCAGTACACGATATTACTGTAAAAAGAATAAGGATGAATAAATAAGAACAGAAGCGACAAAGGCTTTGTATTATAAGGCTTTTGAGCGGAATCCTCATTCTACGATGTCTGCCAGCAGGTACGCTATGCATCTAACAACAAGTAATTGGCTAGTCTAAATAGAATATGCCGTGATACGCAACGAACATTCCACCATTTTCTTGAAGCGGAATACGAAGTTTTAGCGGTCATTATCGGCCACGTACAGCACGTACTGATAAGTGTTTTACGAACAAATGCGTGTCCGATGTGATTCACCTCATCAGATGTGGTGGCTACAATGAAAAATTTGATTCTAAGAGAAGTTTGGCGTTACCTAATATTAGAGGCGAACCTATGGTAACTATAGTATAGTTATGACGCACACTCTGATAGTTCTAGATTTAAACGAATACATCCCGACATGTCATACGAAATTGCCATGGCTGCATTTTGCCCCTCAATTGGAGCTTGCAGTACTAATAATGAACGAGCGTAGTGTTATTGCATCCAAATGTAGACGAGGACAACGTTGTACCTCACCTCTTTTCACCTCTTTTATTTCATTTCGGCTTCTAGTGTACATGATTTCGGTGATCTGGGGTGGAATTTACTCTTGCTACACGTCTCCTAACTTCGTGGTCGAAATTGGATCGCACATTTAGTTATTACATAATATCAGTCTTAGCCCAGGCCAACCAAGCCTTCCATCCCTCCGGGGTTGGTGAATTGGTACCAATCTTATCTGGGAAGGATAAAGCGCTGACTGGTTCATCGGCTGGCCACCGCAAGTCATTGTATGGCCAAATACGCATTCATGTCGCCTCCGCGACATCCCGTAGAAGTAGAATGCGCTGGCGCATCCCAGAAGGGATTGAGTAACGCCATCCTTTATCCTTATCCTTATCAGTCTTAGCAGCTAATTCAGCAGAAACCATAGGCTTGAGATGATCCGCATACACCTTCATCGTAGAAGCTTCAGTTTTGATCAGAACTGTTTTTCCAAGTGCCGTTTCAGCATTTTCCAGCCCACATAAATCTATTTCAACTTACAACAGTGCACGAAAATTTTGAAAAATGAAATAGAAAGTTTGAAAAATCGAAAATACATCAACAGCAGCAGCAATGTATAGGAAAGAAGGCGCCAAACGCTAGATAGTTGCTGAAGAAACGTTAGCTAGCCGAGAGTGTAAAGCCGAAATTTCTGTAGCATCAGCAGAGAAAAACACACACGTTTCTATGGATACCTTCAGGAATATAGCATTTATGATAGTGGTATGTATGTGTCTGTCTCAAATTGGGCAGAACAGGCAAATTTCGCGTTCCTGCGTTTGGAAGCAACCAAAACAAATCGTAGCTTAGCGTAAAGGAATAGGTTTCATAATCATGGATAGTATATTTTGTAGATAAGAATCAAACATCAGATGAAGAACAATGAAGAGCTGAAGTAGAGGCTTTCCAACCCTACGTAACACATTCGCAACGATGTCCATTCATTTGAGTGGACAACGGAGAGGGCGCGACGGACGGTGTCCCCTCACGCAAATTGTTGTGACAATTCAATGTTGGGCTTGCGTATGCAAAGAAAATTGATAAATAACAAGACAAGAACTTTCCCCATTAGTGAAACACAATAAGTGCACATACTTCTAGACGAGAATTAATGCAAAAACTTCAGACGAAACATGAATTGAACACTCAAGTAAAACAACCTAGGCTATAAGTGATTATAACAATAAACAAACCGTCAACAAGAACACTCCCTGTCGTTGGAGCGCCTCAAAGTCAAACAAACATTTTTCGCAACTTTAGCAGCGCGTATGGACTCTCCTTTCTTCTTGGCAATATCTCTTCCCAGGCTACTGCTCAGTTTCTATAGCAACCTGTGCAGTTCTTCTGGACTTTTCTTGACTCGGCAGTAACGTTTTCTAAGACTCTGCTTTGTTTTTTGTTTTTTTCTCTCCGCGGGTGTGCACACAGATGAGTGGATGCGTCAAAAAAGCAGTCGTGAATATGTCACGAAAAATTGCTCCCACACTCAGAAGGAGTAGAGCAAGACAAGCTATAAATATGAAGGAAAAATAGCTTTTGCAGATCTCACTACGTTCCCGCAAGAAACTTCGTTACTTTGAACTTGAACTACTACCGACAACCAGTGGAGTAAGAGTGGCAGATGCACCATAATCGTAGCGAAAGAGAGCGGGGCCAGATTCATCAACCGCTTGAACCCCTCCCCTCTAATGGTGACAATACCACCAAAATACCGCTAAACCTGGTACTGATGAATGGCATATCAGGGGGTTTGGCGGTGTTTTGACCGTTAGAGGGCGGTAAGCAGTTGATGAATCCGGCCCCAGCTGGATGCTTTCACTGCCAGAACGCTTTCGAGAGGAAAGAGACCTTTATGCGGCCCTCGACGAGAGAAGAAGCACAAAAGAGCCAGCAAGCGTAAGGGAAAATCAATATTCCCGGAGCACTGGACGACTTTTCCCCTTGTCCTCTTCATATTCAGACGATGGCAGCGAAGCAGAACTGTTGAGCAACGACAGCAAAATGCGACGACTTGAGGCGCCGCTTACTCATCGAGACGGGGAGAAACTTCCGATGGCGCTAACGCAACGAACCTAGGGTGCACAGGGCTTCCAGAGCACTCCGAAAACCCATCGAGCAAATGGAATCAGAGCCGAAACTGCGCCTCGTTCCAGGAAGCGCCTTACTGAGCAAAATCACTGTGACCGTTGGAATGCTGAGGGGAGCACTGAACTGATAAGACAGTGTGTTATGACATCCCCGACCCTGAGCGGCAAGAAGCAACCACTAGTTTTGTTCCTTCTTCCTAGCATCTGCGCTCTCATCCATGCAACATTGAAGATGTGTAGTTCTACAATTTCCGTTTGTTCGAAAGTTTTAGGTTGTGGGAAAGTTCTCTACGATTTAGTACGTTGAATATTCTTATGAACATTCTCGCCACTGTTTCAGTTTTTACGATTTTCCACGTCTTCATAGGATGCATTGATACCCTTAGGTAGAAAAACATGTAGTTTTATATTCATTTAAAATATAAAAAGATGACTGCCAAAAAGAAGAGAATATGGGCCGAGACAAGCCCGAATTTTATGTCATGGAGGATTATGGCTTCTTGGAAACGTGAAGTCGGAACCAAATCAAAATTTAGGAGCTATTTTAGGGAGGAATTGTGGTGGCGATGTCCGTTCCTCCACGTGGTTCCACTGGAAACTGCCCCTCTGCGAGCTAAGCCGAACACGGACATTCGAATGCAGGCGACAGGCCCTTGTGACAGGCCGGCCTACAAAGACCCATGTCACATCACATGGTTCATGACAGTGCAAGTTTTTCGAGATAGTGCTACGGGTAGTGCTACTGGGAGCCGAGGCGCACTCGCAGAGCCTGGCGAGTGTGGAAAGTATGCCTGATGTGACGACTCCCTGATGTGACGACGGCATCGGGGGCCACTGAGCTAGTCCGAAAGTACCGTAACATAAGAGGACTCGCGTGGAAACGCCTAATGTGGGTACGTTGACGGGCTGCTCATGCGAATTGGTTAAAGCACTGGAGCGTAGAAGAGTTGATTTCTGTGCGGTGCAGGAGGCGAGGTGGTCCTGCCGCAAGTCAAGGGACATGACGTGGCTTCGAGGCCGTTTTATGTGGAAGTCCTAGGACCACCAGTGGTGTCGGAATAGTCGTCTCCGAACGATTTCGTGACTCGATTGTAAACGTCGAACGCTTTGACGATCGCTTGATGAAGATCGTTGTCGCCGCTAAGGAGCGACTTTATCACTTCTTCTCTGCGTATGGTCCACAGACTGGCTGCTCCGATCAAGCCAAGGATGAGTTTTGGAACCTGCTTAATGAGAAGACAGCAGAGCTACCGTCGAAGGACCTCATCGTTGTCGCTGTTGACCTTAATGGGCACGTAGGACGGGTACAGCTGTGTGTGGTGGTTTCGGATACGGATCACGTAACGCCGATGGTGAGCGCATTCTTGAGTATGCGGAATTGCATAGCCTCACCGTTGTGAACACCGTGTTCCGAAAACGCGACTCGCACCTTATCTCATACTATAGTGGGAGCTCCAAGTCTCAGATAGGCTTTGTTCTTATGAAAGATCGCTCCCGAAGTATTGTCAAGAGGCGAAGATCGTGCCGTATGAGACGGTTGTCCACAGCATCGACCACTGATCTGCACCTTTAGGATCACCCTCCGAGGCTGCCGCAGGTTGGTCGATGCGGTATTGCATGAATTAAATGTAAAAGAAGCACAAATCCATCGATACGGCCACTTTGTGAAGAAATTATAACAAGTGTTCAAGCGAAAAACAATCAATCGAGTGTAAAATGTAAAATTTCAGACGAGTGCATTGCGCATTCCATACCGTCATACGCCAGAAAATTTCCATTTTCTTAGGATTTCATATGAGCTCTCAACTTTTTCAGTACTTTTCCTGAGCAAACTTATCACCTTTGTCACCTTTCAAACAGTGTATAAAGTTTTTTGAGAAATTCTGTATACGCAGTTGTATACATGCATATATGCACATGTATATACAGATGTATGCATACAGATGCGTGTATACATATGTGTATATCCACATACGTATATGTGTATACACAAAGATACACATGTGTGTGCATGCATACATATATTATACACATGCATATATACGTATATCTATGTACTTACACACATATATGTATATACATATATGCACGTGTGTATACGTGCATATATACATATATGTACATATATGTATATATGCACGTATACACATGCATATATTCATAAATGTTTATATGCATATATGACTATATGTGTACACATAAATATGTACGTATTACGTATGAGCTGGATATACGTGGATATATTTCTGGCTAAGCATCGGGAATACGAAAGCACGGTTATCGGACCGAAGGCACGATTATCCTGCAACCGTCTAGAAACGGAACGCAACTGCTGCTTGCAACAGAATAGCAACAGGAGCCGTCCCTCAGTTTACTGGCTTCTGCCGGATAGCAGCAGCGGTCCCCCCCCCCCCTAGCAACTCTAGCTTCGCGACCGCGTGGCTCGTGTTGCTTTTCGGTTCTGCTCGTCGAACCCGAATGTCCAAGTTAGCAACATACTGTCGCTCCAGACTGGGGTGTAGCGTCGGGAGGTACACCTACCGTTCTGCGGAGCGAGAAAATTTGTTTTGCATCTCAAAGGTTTCTTAAGACGCGCCGTTAGACTCTCGGTGAAACCTGGAGGGTGAGAGGAAGATTGCATGCTTCCCGGCGAGGGACGTGTTCATATTTCGCCCTCCCGATCGTCCCTCGTATACCATAGGCATACCAGGAAAGCGGACCCCGCAGCTAAACCCCCCCCCCACACACACTTCTGCGCAAAGCCGAGGCCCTATCCTTAACCACAGGGCGAGGACGCAGAGCTCGACGGCGGCAGCGAGCTCTGTGGCGCGCGGTGGATGTGGTGCCGCTAGAGCGGCAACGGCAATAAGCCGCGTGCACACTCCGCTGCGGCAGTGCGGCAGCCACGCTGAAGCATAGCAGGGAGGGGCGGAGTCACACTGCGGCAGCGGAGGCCGCAGTGAAGAGGGTGTGCACACTTTCGCTGCCGCAGTGCTGCCGGCAGCGGCCGCAGTGGCAGTGGCAGCGAGGAATGACCCGGGCATTCCTCACTGTCGCTGCGTGCGGCCGCGGCGCACTCCAACAGTGCCGCAGTGTGCGAAACCAGCTCCGCCCACATTCCACTGCCCGCTGCAAAGTGTGCACGCGGCTATAATGACTCACACCATTGTTGCCGCCGCCACTGATTTCGCGCCGGCAGAGACTGTCTGCGCTCTCGCCCTTCGCGGCAGGAGCGGCCAGAGCGCAGACGGAAGGCGGAAAGGCGACAGTAAGTCCCGACTAGAAATACAGGACCTCGCCGCTTCGTGCCTCTGCCGCTTGCCGCCTACCGCCTGCAGCAAGTGTGTGAGGGCCTTATATGGAGCAAACGCTGAAGAAGCAGAAGGTGGATAGCGGCTTAAGCGGGAAGAAAAAACAGACAACTACGCACTAATCAAAAGCATGGTGAATGATAACAGAACATCCAACACTACAGACTGCACACAAAAATTTGCAAGCATGCGTCAAACTACTATGAATGCTCTTGGAGACACCGTTCACCTGTTGCTCTGAATTGCCTTTTTGTGTAAGGTAAGTGTTCTTCTTGAAAAGCTTCGAGAATTCAGTGTTAGCACAACTGGTTAATAAAGCTGCTCTTGCATTACATTTTGCTCTAGAGATCTGAATTTTG
>OX375866.1:57221207-57253399 GCA_947359475.1 Heligmosomoides polygyrus bakeri | reverse complement strand
TCCAACGCATGCTTCGCAATGTTTGATCTGTGGCACATCTCTTGATCTAGACAACGTTGTACGACGTTCCTGTCACATGGACGATAGTGAGAAAAAGTACTGGTCCGCCCTTACAGGTTCTCCCTTTACCGTTCCCCCCCCCCCCTTCACAGGACTCTTCCACTTCACTGGTTCCCATTCACTGTACCCCCTTTTTGCCATCCCCTCTTACTGCCTCCCCTCACCTAAGTGGTACCCTTTATTGGTCCCCTTCACTGGTCCCCATTAATGGTCCCTCCTTTACTGCCCCCACCCCCCTTCACAACTCCCCATTACTGGTCTCCCTTCACTGATCCTTTTTACTGGTCCCCTCCCCTTCACTTGCCTTCATTACTGGTCCTACCTTTACTGGTCCCCTCTTCACTGGTCCTCCTTTAATGATTCCCCCTTTACCGGTTCCCCCTTCACAGAACTTCCCCACTTCACTGGTTCCCGTTTGCTTCCCCCCCCCTTACTACTCCCCAACATTCATCTTAGTGGTATTCTTTATTGGTCCACTTCACTGACTTCCATTAGATGTTCTACTCTTACTGGTACCCCCCCCCCCTCCTCTCTTGTCTGGTCCTCCCACCCTTCACACGACCCCCGCTTACTGGTCTCCTCTTTAGTGGTCTCCCATTACACGTGTTCGGAATCCGGACACCCCTTGCGCGATATAGGGGATACCTCTTCTGAACACAGACACCATTTGCATGACATCGGTGACACCTCTTCTAAACCGAGACACCCTTGCATGAAATCCGTAGTACCTCTTCTGAGCCCAGCACACCCCTTCCATGACATCGTTGACATGTCTTCTGAACCCAAACACCCAATGCGCGACATCGCTGGCATGTCTTTTGAACTCAAACGCCCTTTGCGCGACATCGGTGACACTTCTTCTGACGGTCTCGACACGGCGTGGGTGGCACCTCGTCTGAACACGGACGCCTGCTACTCGACTTCTAGGAAAGGCCAGACGGATGAGCAGACGGTCGGACGGACAACCGCTAACTCCTTTATATACAGCAGGATAGGATATCACCAGACGTTCAACGGCCTGCCGGCCGCCAAACGTCTGGTTGGGGCTTCGCCCAAACCCGGAGAATAGAACACCCCGAATGTCTTCTTCTCCTCTTTAGGCCTTCTCTAATTCATTAAAAAACTGGTTTTGCTATATAGAATCGTATAGCGGAATAGAGCAAAACAGGTCCATCACCTTCACTGGACTCCCCTTGACTGGCCCCTTATCATTGGTTCCCCTTTATTGTCAGCCCTTTTCCGGTTCACCCTTCACTGGTCCCCCTCTCCCTTCGTCGGTCGCTACTACTGCTCGCACCTTCACTGCACCCCCTTTACTGGTCCCGTCTTCGCTGGCCATCCTATCCTCTACCGATCCCCATTACTGGGCTCACCCTCACTGGTTCTCCTTTTATTCATCAACCCTTTTCCGGTCCCCCTTCACTGGACTCCTTCCCCCCATTCACCGGTCCCCATTACTGGTGCCTTCCCCCCATCACCTGGTCCCGTCTTCACTGGTCAACCTTCCACCGGTTCCCCTTCCCTGGACCCCTCCCCTCCTTCACCGGTCCACCCTTCACTGGACCACTCCCCCCCTCAAGGGTCCCCATTACTGGATCCCCCTCACAGGTCCCCATTGCTGGTCCCACCTTCACTGGTCTCTCCTTTATTAGTCAACCCTTTACCGTTCCCTCTTGCTGGAACCCCATCCTTCACCGGTCCCCATTACTGGTCCCACCTTCACTGGTAACACGTCGTCTGAATCCGGAATCCTCGCACGACATCGGAGACACCTCTTCCGAACCCGGACGCCTGTTGATCAACGTCGGTGACATGTTCTCAACCCGAACGTGCTTTGCGCGACAGCTGTGACACGGCGTTTGAATTTGGAAGGCCTTTCGCGACATTGGTGACACCTCTTCTGAATCCAGGCACCTGATGAGCGACGTCGGTGACATGTCTTCTCAAGCCAGACGTGCTTTGCGTGACATCTTTAACACGTCGTGTGAATCCGGAATCCTCGCGCGACATCGGAGACACCTCTTCCGAACCCGGACGCCTGTTGATCAACGTCGGTGACATGTTCTCAACCCGAACGTGCATTGCGCGACATCTGTGACACGGCGTTTGAATTTGGAAGGCCTTTCGCGACATTGGTGACACCTCTTCTGAATCCAGGCACCTGATGAGCGACGTCGGTGACATGTCTTCTCAAGTCGGATATGCTTTGCGCGACATTGATTACATGTCATCTGAACATGGACGCCTGTCGACAACTACAACAGTTGACAACTGGTGACAACTACAACCTCCGCCCTCCCCCCCTCCCCTTCCCCATACTTCCTCCCAACTCCTTCAGCACTTCTGTGCAAACAAACAAACACACACACACATACACGCACACACACACACACACACACTCACCCACAGACAAACGACCGTTCTCGTTCATATATAGTAGGGTAGTACCAGCATAACGTATATCTCGTAGGCGAACACTAAATGCGTAGAGGAATTGCTACTCATTGTCAGGGATCTGAATATACAGTCCACAGCAGGAACAGCTTTTTTCGCCCTAATTTCAGTGTTCCTCATTGTTGCATATACAAATCCTAGATCGCGTAGAGTGCTCCCACTACCTAGCTGCGGTCAAGGTGATGTCTCTTTCTGTGAATTTGCTGCCCGAGGTCTAATCACGAAATTACTAGGAACTTGAAGCGGGTTCAAAATCTCTTTTCTTGAGCACTTCCGCAAATAGTTCCACCTGCTAGAATAGCAGTTTATCTAGCAAATTCAGTTCGATAAAACACCGAGAGACACAATCCTGCTGATGGATGCATATGAATGCAGAATGCTAACCTATTCTACGGAGAAAAGATGATATCTTCTGGATATTTCGGATTCTTAGTGACTGCTTTCTGGATAGAGCGCTTTGCAATGCAAAGCAAAAACGCTTCCTGAGGTTAGGAAAATTGCCACAAATTTCAAGAAAATGCTCAATCACACAGTTTTTCGTCCTGACATCAAGCCTGGCAAAACAACGTGTATTAGAAGTTGGTGGTCCACACCGCGGTAGGAAACTTGGCCGTCCTTCTTGGACCACCACAACTAACTGGGATTTAGAAAAGGAAAGAAAAATCAGATAGGCTTGAGCTAAAGTGTGAACCGGAGGGAAAGGATTGGCCTTCCATCTTATGCAGCATATCGCGTTAATTATATCATCTGTGGTATTCATAGTGCATGTGTTATCCGCAGTCATAGTGGATACTACAATACCGGCCTTAACTTTTGGTCATTGGGCGGAAAAAGCGAAAAAAAAAAAACCGCCTTTTCCGCCGCTTTTCTGTAGCGCTCTTCAAATTGACCGCATTGTAAATTGAAACATATATTCGTGATCATCACCGAGCCCTCTTCCCGATGAGCTGAAAAGCGCATAGCGATCGCCTGAAATGTAGTTCAGTGACCTAATTTCTGCCCGGCGCGGCTGACCCCTGTGCTCGCGGGAGATAATTACACCCACAGCTCCCAAGTGGCTAATGAAGGAAAAGATTCGGCCCTTTAAAGCCTAGTTTCTGCATTATATACATAGTCACGCATAGCTCTCTGGATTCCCTAGTATTTCACGATCACAATGATCTACTTCCAAAAAGGATTCGACAATTTAAGTGTTGTTACTTTCAGAAAATGCCTCCGCTTTGGAGGACTCTAATTTCGGCATATTAAGCTTGTATGTGCTTATACTCGTTGTCACGTTGGAGGCGAGTGTGAAAGTCAAGCTGCGAAGTTGGAACCTTGAACGTTGAAATCGTTAGCGATTGTACGCTGCCAAAGTTGCCCGTATGACACTTCTTCGTAGTTAGCCGTACACTTTTCGTATCATTAAAGTGGGCACAAAATGGTTTCTTTGTAGACAGGAACTTAGATATTTGGAGGCCTACACCTTATAGTCTTTTATAGGTGGGAATTCGACTGGCCTGGAGGACATTTTGGCCACCCAGTTACAGAGCAAACTCACCTCAAATGCTAACTGAGTGTCATTTTAGAAAATGTCCAAAAACTAGAAAATTGTCTACGAGGCCATTCCCTAGTTAATTCTGACTCGAAGGATAGTTCGATTTCAAATTTTCGTTCATTTGTACCAGTTTTTCACGAGTCAAAGTACCATAGCCCTGGTCGGGATCCAGATTAGTTCCGGAGCCAGTCCACTCTCCTGCCTCTGTGACACCTCGCGCCATCTAAGGGCGCCGTAAATCGCCTAACTAGAGTTTTCACACTTCCGGTGCCGCGGCGCCAAATTGATCCTTCCAAACGAGGGTGGGGTAGAATACGAGGCGTACACCAAACAAGGTTTTGACAACTACGACCTCTCCCTTATACGCTTGTGTTTTTAATTTCACATTTACGCTTTAACAATGTTTAGAGGCGTGGCGCATCCCAGAAAAACTGCTCGAACTCGCTTCATTTTCACAACGCCTTTAAAACTCGCCCTTCAAACTCTTCCATTTCTGTTTGACTGTTGACTTCCATTCAATTTTTGCTATAGTTTTACTTTCTTTAACTTATTTTTATTTTTCCTCGAGGGAAATCTAATTTTTATGTTACTTATGCTATGACTTGTGGTGGCCAGTCCATCCATGAGTGTTTCGTCCTTACCAGAGAAGCCTGATACCAACTCATCGTTTTCGTAGAAATGGAAGGCCTGGTTGGCCTTGGCGAAAAATCCGAACCATGAACTTCGATTCAGGGTGCACCTGAAAGCCAGCGCGCAGCATGCAGCAACGAATGCAGCAACGGTAACAAGATTGTGACAGGCATTCAGCCCATGCGCAATCATTCGAGTCCCAAATGCAAGGTTTCGTTCTGGGGGCATGGCGCAATCTTGACTCTTTACACGTCCCAGAAATCTCGTTACCCTGTGCTTTCACATGAATCTCAAACATCTTCAAAAACTTTACTAGCAACAATGTTAAAACCTTTCGAATAAAACCTGCATTTTTAGGATACCCTACACTTTTCGCAAGCCTTAGTGTGTCTTTAAGTTTTAAACCTTAAAAGAAAGAGAAATCTATCGATACGGCCACTTTGTGATGAAATTATAACAGGTATTCAAGCGGAACACAATCAGTCGAATGTAAAATGCAAGACCTGGTGGGGCCCTTTGTTTGCAGCAGTTGGTCTTCCCACGAATCGTTTGTGTTTGTTGCCCTTCTGGACGGAAGGGAACCTCTGACATCACCTCCAATAATTTATTTGGTTAGAAGTGAACTTGCCGGTGAATTCGTGAATGTGCTTGATCTTCGATGCTAGTTTGCTGACGAACTTGGACAACTGAAAACCACACACTTTTTTACTTGAGTGGTCATCGTTCTGGAGAATAAAGTTTTTCAACAACGCAGGGAAAATTAACGATTCCTAACTTAAAATGATCGCAATGAAGGATTGAAACGAAACATAGTACCTCAGCGGGTCTACTTTAGATTCCAGAAAAAACAGATATGATTCAAAATTTATGACTCAACCTGATATTACGGTGAGCATACATATAGTAAAGAACATTTAAGGATTGACCAGGTAATCTTCGAGCTGAAGACAAATTTTCAGACTCAATTTATACAATGCCGATTCAGTATTTCGGAATACTCTTTAAACTGGAACAGAAGATTAAGAAAAATTGACTCGAAGACACTGTTTCGCTAATTTGTATGGAACTATGAGTGGTGTTCGAAGCACCACCAGCCGAATTGCCTGCTGGTTGGGCTCCGCCTTGAAAACACCGCTCAACTCGTCACGCGATTCCCTCTTCCGACGAACAATTTAAGCCAGGATTTGCTGAAATCCATCGAAATCTGTTGACTATTCGACAACGGTTGCAGATGAACGGATTAGCTCGCTCATATTTATGTAGCAGGCAATCAATTCTGTCACTTCAACATAGGAATTGCTCAGAAGAAAGCATGCATTATAATAGCTCAGTGTGGTATGACGTCTTCGCCGAACTGGTCTCACTTTTTTGCTTCGAACCATACACAAATCTCGACCATATCCGTGGATTCCTGAGAAGCGCTCAACTCACTATATCGCGAATTCCTCAAGAATTTTATTAGTAATTCGGGTACTTTCTGTGCTGATGACTTCATGCCGTGGCGCCCTAGCTTAGACGCGTTAGGGTGGTCTATATTCTAGAGTTCCTTCCCTTGCCTAACCTTGGAGTAAAGCAGCAATCATCCGTTGCTTTTCATGAGGAAGCTAGTGTGTTTGAAGCATTCGGCCACTTGCTTGCAATGAGAAGAAAGTCGTTCTAGGTCCTTGCTGTCATCAGCTCTCGATTCGTAGTAGGTGCATTTGTATTTGTTGAGGTTTTCCTGTTTTCTCGCTTAATGTCATCCTTAACACTGTGTCGATATAAGTATTTCACTGGTAAGCGTATACAAGTACGCAAATAATCACCACTATCACCTGTCGTTTCGTTGATGCTCGAAATGGCGCCAGCAGCGTCCCCATTCGTCCCTATCACGAGCGTGCTCCAACGGATCCTCTTCGCTTGAGGGACACGAAGAGCGTCATATCGTTCATACGACTCATAACCCGAAATGATCGCTAGGAAAAGGCTTTCAAAATACGATATAGTACGTCAGCAGATTTACTTTGAGTTCCAGAAAAAACAAAAATGTTGCAAAATTTATGACTCAACCTAATATTTACAACCAGCCCATTAGGATGAGCCACGCATTCGTTCAAATACTGTTACATAACTTCTCTTACGTATCCTGGTGGCGCCCTAAAAGGAAAGTTACTCCTCTATAACTACACCAGCGTCGGTCGCCGGCACAACAGGCGCCGACGCTGGGCCATGCCAGGCTAGCCGGCTTCGCCGGCATCGAATCCGCGCTAAGGACGTAGCCTGGCTGCGCTCATCCTAAACACCTTCAAATAGGGGAATCTTACAGCCCACAGCGAAGAAGCAAGCACATGGTGCAATAAAAGATGAGATCGCGCCACGCACTCCAAAAGTTCACCGTAGTTTTTATTCGATTGATAGTGTAAATGCCACTTAAATGAACCACCACAGTGGGATATGTGTGTACCTTATAGTTGTATTTATTGCTTAACTTCTGCTATCAGCCGAATAAAAATAGCAACGTCTTGGAAGAGTGTTCAAACAATAAGTAGGAAGCATGGGTGGGCGGGAGAAACCGATCCATGCGGTCAACCCAGCGAGCTTCGTACTGCCCACAGCTAAGAATCAAGCATATAGCGCACTGAAAGATGAGATTGCGCCATGCACTCCGAAAGTTCTCCCTGCCCTTTATACTCTACTTTTGTGATTGATAGTGTAAATGGCACTTACATGAACCACCTTGGAGGGGATATATGTGTTCCTCACTATTGTATTTGTTGTTTATCTAACGATCAAGCGAATAAAATGAATCTTACAGCTTACTGCGGAGAAGCAAGCATATAGCGCACTAAGAGATGAGATCGCGCGATGCACTTCAAAGAATTTGTCAAAGTCTCGAATTTACCTGGTCTCAACGGCACTCCGTAGGACTGAACCATGCAAGGATAAAAAACCCAATCAAGGAGTCTCTAACCCTGCCCTTCATACTCTACGATATATTTTTTATGAAGGGAAAAAGGTAATTTAATTCTAATACATTTTGAGATACATCAGTGAGATCCTACTAGTTTCTTGAGACGCATCCTAAAGTAATTAGGAAATGGAATTTTTCACTGTGAGTCCAGGACACAGTCACAATTTCACTGAAGTACAGGGCTAATCTAGCTACGATGCTGGCAGGCTCAGAGGTGTTCATCTTCTACCTAACTAAAATAAATAATCCTTGCCATGCTTCCGACATTCATCCAATGTTGTTTAAGTGTCATTCTAGGACTTTCTTCCATGAGATGTACTGTTGGTGAGAAATAATAAAGGATGATTGGGAAAACGAAGGCGTGAGTTTTGAAGGCGTTGTGAAAGTGAAGCGAGTTCGAGCAGTCTTTCTGGGATGCGCCACGCATCTAAACAATGTTAAAGCGTAAAAGCGAAATGAAAAATACAAGTGTATAAGTATAAGGGAGAGGTCGTAGTTGTCAAAACCTTGTTTGGTGTACGCCTCGTATTCTACCCCACCCTCGTTTGGAAGGATCAATATGGCGCCGCGGCACCGGAAGTGTGAAAACTCTAGTTAGGCGATTTACGACGCCCTTAGATGGCGCGAGGTGTCACAGAGGCAGGAGAGTGGACTGGCTCCGGAAATAATCTGGGTCCCGACCAGGGCTATGGTACTTTGACTCGTGAAAAACCGGTACAAATGAACGAAAATTTGAAATCGAACTATCCTTCGAGTCAGAATTAACTAGGGAATGGCCTCGTAGACAATTTTCTAGTTTTTGGACATTTTCTAAAATGACACTCAGTTAGCATTTGAGGTGAGTTTGCTCTGTAACTGGATGGCCAAAATGTCCTCCAGGCCAGTCGAATTCCCACCTATAAAAGACTATAAGGTGTTTTCATAGGCCTCCAAATATCTACGTTCCTGTCTACAAAGAAACCATTTTGTGCCCACTTTAATGATACGAAAAGTGTACGGCTAACTACGAAGAAGTGTCATACGAGCAACTTTGGCAGCGTACAATCGCTAACGATTTCAACGTTAAAGGTTCCAACTTCTCAGCTTGACCTTCACACTCGCCTCCAACGTGACAACGAGTATAAGCACATACAAGCTTAATATGCCGAAATTAGAGTCCTCCAAAGCGGAGGCATTTTCTGAAAGTAACAACACTTAAATTGTCGGATCCTTTTTGGAAGTAGATCATTGTGATCGTGAAATACTAGGGAATCCAGAGAACTATGTGTGACTATGTATATAATGCAGAAACTAGGCTTTAAAGGGCTGAATCTCTTCCTTCCTTAGCCACTTGGGAGCTGTGGGTGTAATTATCTCCCGCGAGCACAGGGGTCAGCCGCGCCGGGCAGAAATTAGGTCACTGAACTACATTTCAGGCAATCGCTTTTCAGCTCATCGGGAAGAGGGCTCGGTGCTGATCGCGAATATATGTTTCAATTTACAATGTGGTCAATTTGAAGAGCGCTACAGAAAAGCGGCGGAAAAGGCGGTTTTTTTCGCTTTTTCTGCCCAATGACCAAAAGTTCAGGCCGGTATTGTATAGTGTGCTTATTCGACTATTCGAATAACTCGAATTATTCCAGGTTTTCAAATACTCGAAACTTTCTGATTTTCGATTTCCCTTTGAAATCGAATATCAAAAAACAGGAAGTTTCGAAATCGAATAATACCCTGCTATAGTATATAAGAGAACAGTGTGTATGTGTTTCCGTCCGTCCGCCCGTCCCTTTAAAACTGGAGTGGGGGCACAGCGTGTTGGCGATACTCAACGATTGATAGCGACCGACAGCAGCCCAAAACTTCAGTCCTGGAGTAATCGAGGTCGCTGAAAGGAATCTTAAGTTCCTTTTGAAGTATCGATCGCCATCAACCGATATTGATCAAATTATCGATTTTTGTGGTTGTCGTTCAAGCGGGCTGGAACTCCAGCTCTGGGGATAGTTGAGGTCGCTGAACACGAATCTGAAGTTCCTTTTGAAGTGTCGATCGCCATAATTCGACATTGATCAAATTATCGGATTTTGTGGATATCACTCAAGTGGTCCGAAACTTTAGCCGTGGGGGGGAATGGTACTGTGGCCTCGTCTGGAGGGGAGATGGGGGTCGTACTCTTTCGGTTTTTGCAGAGGATTCTCTCCAAATTCAGGTTCTTAGATGATGTTTGCCTCTATTAAAGGTTATTTTTTTCAGGTGTGGCTACGACAATGTTTAGAATGGAACTGGATATTAAATTTTTAAATGCTATATGCTGAACAGCAAAAAAATACAGATTTTCTGTCAGTATACTTAGTGGCAATGAGAGGTTTTCACTTTTTCCGATTTTTCCAGGATGACATGGACAGGACATTTTTTTACCTAAAGGCTGTGACATCTACGTCTAAAATTGTATTGCATAAAATTTCAAGTGTTAATTATTGCCGACGACCTAAGTGCTTTCCCTACAAGATTTTTGAAGTGCTCTTCGAATCGATGATGGAATGGAAGCGAAGGATGGACTTGCTACGAAAATAATTTCCTTCAGCAGGGAACGGCATCAGAAAGTGAAATTGTATTCTCCACAAAGTTTAATCCCGTTTGACACATAGTAAGAAAAGTTTTTTTTTCTGAAACGGTCTTGTATATGATCAGACGTCCCGATTTTGCATCATTGCCGAAGAAATATCGGCTGCCCCCCTAATCGCACTGAAGTTGCTATTTTTAGAACATGCTTTCTAAAGCATAGAACACACATTGATTAAGGCTTTGTGCATTTCTCAGAGGCCCCCGAAAATCTCCGAGTTGTTCCAGTTTGCGTGCGTCTACCTCGTTCTCTGATGTCATCAATCGCAACTGAAGGATGCACTTCTCGCGGCAATAATTTCTGCCTTCTGAAAGAAGGAACATCCAAGAGTGAAACTGTGCCGTATGAAATTTAGGTTGTGATTATTGTGCAGTAAAAAACAAAGCTTCTTTGCAGCGATCTTCGATATGATTAGAGCAAATTGTGTTCAAAATTTTTGTTTTTCTGAAAAAAATATTTTCCCTAAAGCAGACTACCTATGCAGTTAAAATTCTGCCATTAGAAATCTCCAACTTCTTTCTTCATCAATCCTCGACATTGTAGGTTGTTGGTCAATTAAGCTTTTTGTGCCAACACGAGGTTTTTAAATGGATTTTTATTCAGCAGGGCCTGACGTTTCGACTTCTCGTCGTCTTCAGAGGCCTGAATGTGGTGCATAGGTTTTCATTTGCGCTCTACCCCATCAAGCGCCTTGGCTATCCTAGCATTCCGGACTTTCCCCACGAACACAAAGGAGGGACCAAGTGTGAGAAACGAACTCTCGAAATTGGATCCACCGCAAAGGCTGATGTTTGCCCCCTCAGTTAGCCAGTAGCGGCGAATGGGACATACTGCACACCGCTGTCACCGACCGGTCCTTCTTTAGTTCACAATGAGAGACAAACGGCAGAAATTCACTCGTAACAGAAAACACTCGTTCCGGTTGTTCATTACTGGATTCTTGTGAAAATCCGGAATGCCTCTAACGCTCTCCTTGCCAAAATGTCTTCTATAACGGCAAAGATGGTTCATCTCACCTCAAAATCATTCCCGTTATGCGTATCAATCCTATGCTTTCCAAGTGGCTGGTTAGCAATCCACGCTGTTTACTTGTTAGATTCCCTCACACGTACTGCAAAAGCCCTTACGGTTTCTCCGATGTATTTGGCGTTACATGCCAAGCACTTGATCTAATAAATTACTCCAATCTTTGACAAATCGCCTAATCTTCCATTGGGCAAATAACGAATTTTCAGAAAGACACCGCTGATCATAGAGTTTATGCCTGACTAACTGCTGCTTAATATTGACGTTAGGAATGTTCAACCAGACGACGGCATCCTGTAGTTACCATTTCACGCTAACTATTCCCTAACCGGACACCTTCGCTTGCGTGTTTAGATAAGCGAGCCAATCATTATTCGGAGTTTCTCTGGTAAGTCTAATGTACTGATCTCTTGTAAGTCTAATGTTTTGCTCGTTCATTAAACTGAAACACTTATCCATTTCGGATTTTGTCAATGTAACGATACAGTACATTAGCGGTGAGCGGTCAAGCACCGGTTGCTCTATCCTACTCATAAAGCATACGGCGAGGACCGACACTAATCGTTGACCCGTAGCAAATCCTTACTTGGGAATAATACGAACCTGACCATTTGAAGACATTGCAATGCAAACATTCTTTGACTAGCATCATGATGTGCACTTTCGACAATCCAAAGATGTTTATATCCCAACATGCAAATCCAGCATTTCAGATAGAGCTTGTAGGGCTTCATCGTTCTTGAGGTTGGTGTAAAGTGAATCACATCAAATAACTCTATTACACAGCTCTCACCGAAATTTGTGTAGTATTTCAAGGAATTTGCTTGTGTTGGTCAAATGAGCAGAAACTTTGGTCAACAACTGGCTCACAATGCTATTGTAATAAACCAGCAGTTCGGTTTATTAACGTGCTACAGGAGTGCCAGAAGGCACGATCCCGTAGCGAGATAACAAACACCACACTTCTTTTATATGAGTTTATCTTCATACACAGACATACAAGATATTCGGAACATGCGGGTAAGATATTGAATATACAAAAAGTGGGCATAGAGTATGGATCATGCGACAGGAATATTCATTAGGAGTAGGACAGGGTTCCTCTTAAACAACTACCATTCTAAGTACGGGGAAGGATACATAGAGGATGATCTACGGTGGAGAGGATAGGGAGAGGGGAAAGGGGCGCTCGAGCTCGCCTATGGGGGAGGAGACCGCCAGAGGTTTTTCTGGACTCCTCTTTTATAGCCGCCTCCTCGAGGGCGGAACAGCGACTACCGTGAATGGTTAATGGGCTCGGATGGTCGGGTTGAAAACGTAGAGGTGACTATTGAGCTTCCGAATAATTTTGACTTATCTCTGGTGCAGGGTCACAACACTATTAAGGAACGGGGAAATCCGATCGGTTGGTCCGCCAACACAACTGATTATAGATTTTATTTGACCTGTGGCCGGTGACGTGGATTGCATATCCCCTTGGGAAAGCGTTTACTGCGTTTGCATTTTTACTAGACTGTAAAAAACTGGACAACTCGGGCTATCCAATCTGAGATCAATGAGAAACCTTTTGTCCATACCGGCAGACATTCCAGTTGTCATCCAAGTACGATTAAGCCGCCTGCACTGCGACTTGAAGTCTTTCTCACTAACGCAATGATGTATGAAGGTATCGCTAAGATGGAGTTCGGTGATAGCTCGATCTAAAGTTTGCGTCACAACAACGAACTCCCCCTTTATCTCCAAGGGAGATTCGCAGCGTGCCATTAGATCTGAGCTCACGTAACTCTCTGAATCCTTGCCATTGAGCACGATTCAAGTTGGTACCGTTGTTTCGCTTGTGGCGGTTGAGAACCTCCAACACACCAGACAACAAAATTCTGAACTTGGAATCCGCGTCAGGCACAGAAACAGGTTCTTTATAGAACGTACGTGGAAATGGTATAGCTGGTAATCGTCCATTGGAATTCATCGAATTTCTTAGCGTACCTCGCTCCTAATTCTATTTCGCATTAGGTCTCCAAACCTATGTAAGCCTCCCACCACTTTACGGAATGTTGATGCGGTGATACTTCGGTAAGGCGAAAATGGTGGTCCCAAACTTAGAACACTTAGAGCGTTAGACGAAATTTGAGCACTTCCTAGAACGGTGACTCTCGCCGCTTGACCATTATGAACTTCGTTCCGAACGGCAGTTAGTATGTGTACGGTCCCCAGCGAACATTATGAATCTTTACGATTGGCTTCAGATATACTCACTTCAAACGGATATAGGGTTTTAAGTGGCCATAGAAGATCTCGCTCTAACTCCCATGATAGATCCCAGTAGACAGGATGCCTCTCGTCCTACCGTTCATCTCCGATAGAGACACTGCTGAACTTCAAAGAGCTATTGTAAGGGCACAACTGCAGGACGACGTCGTCTTAGCGAACATTCCTAACGACAAAATTAAGCGGCAGTTAGTTAGCAATATACTCTACAAGCAGTATCTTTCTGAAAATTGCGTTATTTGCCCACGTGGAAGACTAGGCGATTGCTCAAAGATTGGAGCAATTTATCAGATCGAGTAAGGACAAAGGACAAAGGACGGCGTTGCTCAATCCCTTCTGGGATGCGCCAGCGCATTCTACTTCTACGGGATGTCGTGGAGGCGACATGAATGCGTATTTGGCCATACAATGACTTGCGGTGGCCAGCCGATGAACAAGTCAGCACTTTATCCTTCCCAGACAAGTCTGGTACCAATTCACCGACCCCGGAGGGATGGAAGGCTTGGTTGGCCTGGGCGGGAAATCCGAACCAGGAAATTGGTATCGGGTGCACGCGACAGTCGCGCCTCCTCTGACTGCGCTATACGCGCCCATCAGATCGAGTAACGCCAAATAAATCGTAGAAACGGTAAGGGCTTTGCAGTACGTGTGAGGGAATCTATCAAGTAAACAACGTGGATTGCTAACCAGCCCACTTGGGAAGCATAGGATTGATACGCATAACGGGAATGACTTTGAGGTGAAATGTACCATCTTGGCCGTTGTAGGAGACATTTCGGCATGGAGAGCGTTAGAGGCATTCTGGATTTTCACAAGAAATCCAGTAATGAACAACCGGAACGAGTGTTTTCTGTTACGAGTGACTCTGCCGTTTGTCTCTCATTGTGAACTAACTTGTGAACTAAAGAAGGACCGGTCGGCGACTGCGGTGTGCAGTATGTCCCATTCGCCGCTACTGGCTAACTGAGGGGCAAACATCAGCCTTTGCGGTGGATCCAATTGGAGAGTTCGTTTCTCACACTTGGTCCCTCCTTTGTGTTCGTAGGGAAAGTCCGGAATGCTAGGATAGCCAAGGTGCTTGGAGGGGTAGAGCGAAAATGAACCACATTCAGGCCTCTGAAGACGACGAGAAGTCGAAACGTCAGGCCCTGCTGAATAAAAATCCATTTAAAAACCTCGTGTTCGCACAAAAAGCTTTACTGTCTGCCACTAGAAGTTTCAGTTCCTGATCAGTGCACAGTGGAAAAAATCATGATTTGCTGGATGCTCCGATGACGACAGTGAAGGATTCAGTTCACGACTTCACGAAATTTCATATACTTTCTGAAAAACTAGAAGAATTTCTAAAACTTAAAAACTTACCGAGTTTTGATCAATTTTTGGAAATCGCTTCATTTTTTCGCTCAAAAATTGGACCCCCGCCGCGTAAGAAGACCTCTCTTTTAGAGAACAATTTCTATATTGTAAGAAAACGCTTTTCTTTAAGTTTTAAAAAAATTCAAAATTTTTAAACTTCGAAAAAAAAAGCCGAGTTATGAAAATTTATGTGAAGTTTCAATTTTATTGCTCCGATGAGATTGGTATTCGACCAAAGGTCAATTCAACCGAATTATGATCAATTTTGTGAAGTCGTGAACTAAATCCTTCATCGTCGTCATCGGAGCATCCAGCAAATCATGATTTTTTCCACTGTGCACTGATCAGGAATTGAAACTTCCAGTAGCAAAATTTTAACTGCGTAGGTAGTCTGTTTTTGGTAGAAAATATTTTTTCAGGAAAAACAAAAATTTGAACACAATTCGTCGTAATCATATCAAAGACCGCTGCAAAGAAGCTTGGTTTTTTAAATGTACAATAATCACGACAGTTTCACCCTCAGACGTTCTTTCCTTCGGAAGGCAGAAAAGTTTTCCCACGATGACTCCATCCACCCTTCAATTGCGGTTGATGATATCAGAGAACGCAGTAGCCGCACGTGAACTGCCACAGCTCGGGATTTTGAGGCTATTGAAAAATGCACAAAGCTTTAATAAAAGTGAATTCTATGCTTTAAAAGGCAGGTTCTGAAAATACATAGCAACTTCCATGTGAGTAGGGTTGTCGATATTTTTTTCGTTAAACGGTGCTGGCCGCGGATTGAGACGTCTGATCAATCTGAAGATCACTTAAAAAAACAAATTTTTATCACTGTGTGTCAAGCAGAGCTTGGAATTTTATAAGGTGCAATATCACTTCCTGATCCTGTTTCCTGCAAAAGAGAGAAAATTATTTTCGTGGCAAGTCCATGTTTCAGTTGCATCTCCGTCATCGATTAGAAGAGTGCCTCAAGAGTTTTTGAAGCGAGAGCACTTAAGTCAGCATTAGCAATTAACACTCAGAATTTTATTGAGTACAACTTACAATGCAGATGCCGCTCCTTCAGCTTAAAAAAATGTGTCGTGCTCATGAGATCCTCGGAAAATTTGAAAAGTTGAACTCGCATTGATTAATTCGAGAACTGCTCGTGTGAGTTATTTATTTTTACCTGTAGAACAATCAAAATATTATTATCAAAATATTACCTACTAAAAACTTTTATCAACGTTTTTTCTAACAAACCATCTAATCAAGAAATTAATCAATAGTATGACTTTTTCTACGAACGAATTTCAGCACTGTTGATGCTGCACCTGAAAAAAAACAACCTGTTAACGGGTACAACAATCGCATAAAAATTTGAAAAATGCAACACAGGTAAGAAGTAGAACGGTGATCTAGACAAGTGGGGTCGTAAATTTTCGGGATAAATCGAACCCTACGCTTGACCCTGGAGTAGTCGAGGTCGTTGAAGGATAGTCGATAAATGTTTTGTATTCATAGTCTCTACAAGCATTTTAATATCCTCGCCCGGTTATAATGAAGTGATGATTCTCTGGATATTTCATAGCATTCAAAAGTGTTGGATTGTTTCAGTTTGGCGTCACTATATTAGAGGAACAATCACATGTAGATCTATGGTTGATGTTCTCAATCTTTTCCGAGTAGCCCTCATTATCTAGGAACAGCCTCTCTTCCTGACCCTTTCTAATCTGCCCAACTCGACGTAGTTAAGGTGTTCTTCCTGCGGAAATCATGACAAAAATGGTAGCTGCAATTGATAATGAGAAGTTATTACTACTACTATTTGACTATTTGATGGAACGGCGCCGCCCTGCGATTTCGAATAGTCAAATAAGCACAGCTATACTGGATACGCATTCTTATTCATTGTCTTTTCGAACGTAAACAACCTCTTCCATGAAACTTCAAGAGGACCGGTGTCCCAGCCCCAGCCACGCCTTGGCCGACGACAGCGTTGGGCCACACGGGTGCAGCGGCGTGCCCATGGCTCCGGCACACTTTTGTACAAATTCGCGCAGAAAACCGCAAACGAGTCCTTCGAAACAGATGCGAAGTTCGTTACGCCCCTTCGCGAAACCGCATCCATCACTCTGATCGCAGGGCGGCGCCGTTCCGTCTGGCCGCAGCCTTGCCATGTGCCAATATCGATCATGACGAAGGCCCTCCAGCGCATGTGTTAGTCCAGGCAGGGCCACGCTGAGACGGGTGGGTCTGTTGGCGCCTCAGTGTGGTCCATGGTGACTGCTACCGCTCGGCGGACACGATGGAAGGACCAGACCAAGGGTGTTGGCAAGTGCCCAAGGCGCTGACCGGACCGATCTGCGATGACATCACAGGCTGGGGGATTGTAAGGTGCGGGCCGCGCCAACTTCCTGACAGCTCCTCGTACGGTGGGCATCGCTGTTTTCAGTCGTTCTCGACAGTAGAACATGTATTCTTTGCGCGCCTGAAGACACGCGTTCCGGTCGGTAAACACACGCTTCGGCTTTAAACTCAGCGGCAGCTCTCACCGAAGGTGAGAGAAATCCCGCCGAGCAACGTCCAGCGGGAAATCGACTCTCACGCCTCGCGACTCCTTCCGTCGGGTCTGTGCTCTCCACTTCGTAGACATTTCCTTCCGTAAATAGTCAGATGCGCAAATTCACTGAATACAGCGTAATGTAGTGGCCAGCTTCCACGACTTACTTGTATGTGCTACGACCCCCTCTATGCTCTTCGCCTCTATTTCTCGCGTTTTGCTTCCCACGATTCCCAAACTCTTGGCCAGTGTCGGCTGTGTTCCCTCGGTCCAGAAGCAACATAGTTTGCCTACTGTCTCACTCAATTCGAGCTGAATCGGCGGACATATTGGTGAGACGTTTTTGCCTGACGTATTACTTACATGTTTTTCTATTGTTCAAGGAAGTCGAGGTCGGAATGAGTATGAGAAGCCACTGAGGTTAGAACTTTTGTCACTCACCTATGAAAGAATGGAAATATATTGTTTTCCATATGTGGAATTCGCCGACAGTGATTAAAAAAGTGCATCGTCCCATTTTAATTGGCTGAAAGCCTCCACTTGCATGATTAGACCCCTGTGATTGGCAGCAGGGAAAATTAGATAATATCAGGCGAACATCTTGGTCGCGAAACCATATCCTTGTTCAACACTACTAAGTCTTGTTCTCTACCGAGCGAATTATTGCCCTCTAGACAGTCCTAGAGCAGCTCCTGAGTAGGGCGGCTAAGGATTTCTGATAAAACTCCTCAAACTCTCACTCTACAAGCTTTCGCGCCCACTCGATTGATGGGTTCGATTCTATATGCATTGCTCACGGCGCACTCCAGATGCAAGCTGAACAGTCCTAGAGCAGCTCCTGAGTAGGGCGGCTAAGGATTTCTGATAAAACTCCCTAAACGTGCACTCTACAAGCTGTCGCGCCCACTCGATTGATAGGTTTGATTCTATATGCATTGTTCACGGCGCACTCCAGATGCAAGCTGGACAGTCCTAGAGCAATGCCTGAGTAGGAAGGCTAGGAATTTTCGTTAAAACTCTCCATGCGCTCACTGTTCAAGCTGTCGCTCCCACTCGATTGATTCTGCCGGCCTACATGCATTGTTCAGAGCGCGCGCCATGCCGGCAGTTAGTTCCAAACAGTAGGCCATGCTCGTCCGAACGCATGGATAGGCTCCTTCCATCAGCTCATCAGCCTAACGTCACTCTGCGAGCGGTCGTGCCCACTCGGTTGATGCTTCCGGCCTACATGCATTGTTCAGAGCGCGCGCCATGCCGGAATTTAGTTCCAAACAGGAAGCCATGCTCGTCCGAACGCATGGATAAGCTCCTTCATTCAGTCTAACGTCCAGAAGTTGAGGACGCCGCGCACTAACGCGACTTGCCTCAGACGCGGCGCGTGGCGAGCGGAAAACGGCGCTCTCCGGCGCCCTTTTGCGCCGCTTCTCATCTTTTGCGCCGCTTGTGCTTGTTGGACGCAGCGGCATGTCCGGTACTGTATGTTTTGCACCGGCATCTATTCTGTACTTCTTCTATAAAAGTTCGTGACATCCAGCACTGATAAGATATGCTGCTTATAATTGTTCTATAATGGTTTTCGATAGTGAGGAATACGATGGTAACATCATTGAGCATCAGCAGCGGGTTCTTTGTGTGCTAATGGACAAGTCGGGGGGAGGGGGGGGAGGGGGTAAACCTATAAATTTGCACCGGGGTGTATAAGATCGAACCTATCAATCTACTGGGCGCGACGGCTCGCAAATTGCGCCGCGGGCGTGTTCTGAGCGCAATAATTCTGTCACATTTGAATCTTTTCGGCGGAACTTGTGGATTTTGTAGGCAGTATAGAGATCAATAGGTGCACTGAAACACAGCACCGTAACGTGTGATTGTACAAAGTTACAGCGGTGCGGATGTGCAGGTAAACCTTGTGCAACACGATTTTTTTCCGATTTCAGTCGACCACTGTAGGAATACGCGATCAGCTAGCGGCCTACGAATTCGTAAGCTAGCAAATCAGTTAAGGTGCTTCACGATGAAGTACCCATAACTTTCCAGTTGCCTAACCTGCCTTAGTCCCAGCTGCTATTTAAAGCTGCGGAGGACAGCGGTGAAGATTCTTCCGCCCTCACTCACCCGTATTTGAGCTGTCACTCTCAACCAATTTCAGAAACTCGAAAAAATGGTCATTCTCGACCAATTTCAGAAAAATCGATTTTTTGACAAACTCACTTTACGCCATGCTTGAGGTACTCCAGGAACATGCATGTCCTGGAAAATAAGCTTCTCTAATCGCAAAGAGCCTGCTCCAGTCATTTTTGGCCACCCACTGCGAAAAAGCGGTAACCTGGTAAAGCTGTATACATACTTGTGTAGATCTCGAAGAGACAAATCGAACGGTACCAACCGTTTCTCAAAAAACCTCAAATTAGAGGAATTGTGAGCACGCAACGGGTCTCGACGGCTTGTGACCGACAACTCGTGCGCAATCGCCCTTGGCAATGGAGCGCAAGTTTTCAATTTTGAATATTTGCATGGCTTCATATGAACTGTGTATACCAAGCGATAGAGCTCGAGCTCCTGAGCACAACTATATCGTTAGTTTTTGAAATGAATGAATTTTAGGCGAGTTATGTCAAAAAGTCGCAAAAACCGCAAAATCGAGTTTTTTGCGGTGTCTATTCGCCCTAGTTTATAGTTGCGTCGCAAGTCATTGTATGGGCCAAATACGCACTCAAATTGTCTCCGCAGCACCCGTGGAAGTGGAATGCGTGGCGCATCTCGAAAGGGATTGATTAATGCCGTTCTTCATCCGCTAGCCTTTTACTGTGGGATAAAGTAAGTAGGCGTGAACAATGTTGATGGGGCAGAGCACCGGTTTCTCCCACTCTTGCTTTAAATGGTTACTCGAGGCAGATTGATCAGTGCTTTGAATAACCACCTTAAGGAAGTTGAGCGAAGAACTTTTTTCGGCCTCTGGAGTCGTGAGACTGCCACTGAATCTGGCCTCGTCCCTGGAGCAGTTTTCTGCGCGGTTTCACATGGAGGGCTTCGAATGCTCGTGCCGTTCTTTTTACGAGGTAGAGGAGTGCTGTGTGACCAGAGTGTTGAATCAGGTGCTCTGCATTCCACCCGTCCTGTTTTTCTATCCACAACGCCACCGCTACATAGTTGCAGAGAGCCAGCGGAGTAAAGTGGAAAATCGTCCTTAACAGGGTTCATCAATGATCATCGCAGATATGGAGCACAGATTCAAAATCAGCTGTTAGCATAGTTAAGGCATCTTGTCCTACGTGAGGGGTTGAGCTTTCTTTCACAGGGCCTGACGTATCGACTTCACGTCGTCTTCAGAGGCCTCATCATGGTACATAGGTCTTGGTTTGCGCTCTACTCCACCAAACTCCTTAACTACCCTAGCATTTCGAGCTTACGGCTACAAACACAGCAGAGTCATAGGTGGGGGAAACGAACACACCAATTGAATCCATCACGAAGGCTGGTGTTCGCCCGCGCTGGTTGGCCAGCAGAGTTCTTGAGAAGAGGGAAGCCGGAGATTATTTGAAATCAGTGCTCGAATCTGGATACCACGATGTCAAACTCATCTCAAAGCGCCACTGCAAGCAAGCATCCTTTCCTTGTAAGCATTATAGAAACAGAAGTCGCCATGCGCACGCTGAAATAGGGAACACGTTGAGGGCTTCTGGCCTTCCAACAAGCTGCCGTAAAGTAACGATCGGCGCTTGTATAGTCCTTTGAAATACAATCAACATTTTGGCACAGCTGCCAGTGGTGGGAGATGTACCAACAATCCACAACTCGTTTGGGGCGGTAAACTGTGGTCAACTAATGGTAGGCGTGTTACCAATTTCGTGAAATTTGCGACTTACGACGACAAACATCGCAAATACCTTATCAGTAAATAAATACCCTCAAGTCGTTAAGAATGATTATGGCCATATGTTGGTATTAGTTGTGTTAACAGTTTATCAATATTAATAATATTTTGGTCATAAAATCGGATTGACATATCTGATGCCCGATTAAGCTTTTTTTTTGTTTTCCTGTGTAAGTGAGATGATCACTCAGATTTTTGATAGAAAAGTTATTTGGAATTTTCGTATTGTGGGCGCATCGTTCAATGTTAGAAATTTTTCTGCGGTTAAGGATTTAAAGACTGAACATTCCTGTACATGGAACTCTGTCCCAAAAGCTGTTTATGAGTCTCACTGTGAGCAACTCATATGTAAACGGGTGTCCTCTTTATTTATTTACTTTTTAATAAGAATGGATAACCAAACTATGAATTAGAACCACGCTCAACACAACCACAGTCCAGCGCAAAAGAAAATGAAATTAGAAAACTATGCAATAGCAGGTAACACTATGATTATTCATAATACGAAACAAACTGTCTAGAAGGACGGTAAACTAACCAGCTTCCTGCAGATATTTTGTAATGCCTTACTGAGTTTGGCAAACTGTTTTTCTTGGAGAATCTCAGAATTTCAATGGTCGGCGAGTGAAGAACGGAGACCTTACGTCAATTCTTTCTCTGGGAATCTGGATATTCTACTGCTCACCCCTTGTGTGAGTTGAAGGAATTGAGTAAAACTCTTGGAGAGGAAGGCGTAGCATCCTTTAGCAACTTGTAAATCGTGACTGAATCGCACTTTAAAAACAAACAATTATAGAGGCGGCTCTGCGCAGGTTGAAAATCGAATTCTCTCAACTGCTGATGGTATGGCGGCGTAGTCAACACACAATCGCTTATCCATAGTTCCCTGGTAAAACCGTTTTGCACAGATTCAAGCCTAGCGACTTCCTGCTTGCAATTAGGTCTGAATACAATGGCACCGTACTCTGATATAGGGGTAACATGTGATTTACATGCTAGCAATAGATGAACAATTGAATTTTTCGCAATGCCTTTAATATACTGCATGGAGCTCTATCAGCCTTCCATTCTAAGAGTTCAGAGTGTTTTTAGAGGAAAATTTAAAGTTCAAAATCAATCCATGATCACACAACTATCACATCACCAGTGTTAAGTGCTAGCTAACCAATGTGATGGTTGTTCCCATTGTGCTGCGGTTCGACGTGAAGAACATGTGATTTTAGCTCCGACAGTGGTAACTTCCAGTGCCCAGTCAACAGGACTATTTATTGCAGATTGAAGAACAGTATGGTCTTCCCCACCAGTTATGTTCTTATAAATTCCTATATCATCCGCATTTTGCATGCAACGCCGCATTGATCAACGAACGATGGGAGTGTCCGCAGTATCAATAGAAACAGAATTGGCGATGGAACCACACCCTGAGGAACATCACCAGTGACCGGTAGCGAACTGGAAGAATCATTTTTAACCGGAGGTGACACATATTTGTTCAAGTTTGTTAATCAGCTTAGCGGAAGGGACCTTGCTGAGCGCTTTCATAAAATCAGAATAGGCAACGTCTATATCCACTTTTCTATCATCAAGGACATTGGTTTGGTTCCATATGCTAACTGATCACGTCTTCCAGCCGATCTCTTAACTCATAAAGGCCATGGCGCACGTTTATTGAGGCATTTGCGAGAACCGTGGAAGCGTTTACAACTGTGCTCAAAAGAAGTGCCAGCAGGTTTAGTTTACTGTCAACCCCGAACTAGAGCTTTCAGGAATGAGCAGGGGAATCGATGCGCTCTTCTCCTAAAGGATCCAATCAGCCTGCCGTGACCAGGTATTGCGCCTTTATGAAATGCTTCCGGATGCAGTGGACGCCTATGAAGCGATTCGCTGCCCGCGAACACTCCTTGGCTCAACTTGCGTCGCTAATCTTTAGGGAGTCGCTAGTTTCCTTCAGCAGTAGGTCGCTTCCACGATCTCATGCTAGGTGCGCAGTGATTTCAGAAGGAGACTGACCTCCATGCTCTCCCTCTGACTTCATTGCAGCTGGCGGTGATGTGTTGCGGGATATCTCCCCTCCTCCACGCTGCAGTGACCCGCATGTCTCGATCACGGTGAGGGGAGACTTCCGGTTGTTTGCATGGGGCCAGTGGTAAGCGTTGTGTGACTTTTGTTTTCCTTCGTCAGCCAGATCTCAGGTGATTATTTGCGTTTCGTTCTGCTTTGTCTCCAAAACATCTCCCAAAAACCTCATGCAGTGCTTCTGGCCGTTCTTTCGAAACCAAAGCGCACAGTGCCCCTGTTTCTTTTCCTCAGTCACCTTCTAAACTCCTCGATTTCTTCTGGTTCAGAACTGGGGCAAGAAACTTATTATCAGATTGCCTATTTGTAGATAGCTTCCCTTAATTAATAATAAAGGTGTTGTGGACGTTGCATTAGATCAAACAGTTCCTCACCAGGTATCATAGCGTAGCATGCCGTTCGCTAAGTACGGTAGGACTACCGCCTTATGATTTGGTTTCAGGAAGACACCATGTGATAGCATGAAATTTTATTTTTCTACAACTACTTCAAGTTTGAATAATGAATGTAGTAAAACCGATTTTGAGCTGCATATTATTATCAGTTATTACAGGAAAGATCGGGCCTTGAACTCGTCCAGCACTCGCAATTTTCATTTGATTGATAGTACAAATTCTGCTTACTTGATGTTGTGCGGGAGATATTCATGTTTTTTGCAGTTGCTGCTGTTGTATGCATGTGTCATGAGAAGCACGCATCTCTACATGGACAAGCTTTTTGCAAACAGTATGTAAAATGGAAATCATACGTGCTCTATGAGTGAATGGACGAGCTCTCCTCTTTCATAAAACACTTCATAGTGCTCCAAGCATTATGACCACATTTTCAGAATAGGCGTATTACAGGGTGCGCCAAAATTATGGCGACAAGGTATTCAATTCGCCTAGAGAGAAAATGCGGTACTTTCGAGAAACCAACGATGCGATAATGTTTATCAGTCTCTTGTGAACTATACGCAGCATTGAGATTTGAAGATATCTCCATCGGCGTCGATACAGACTCTGAGGCGCTTCTGAAAGGCATCGACGGCGGCACGCAAGTAAGGCGCGTTGAGTTCATCCCACGCCTTCCTTCAAAGGATCCACGGGGCGGTGAGGTTTCCCGCAGGCTTTGGCTTCAAGAGATGGCCAGACCGTGTAATCCATCGGATTCAGATCCGGAGAGTTAGCTGGCCACTCGTGGAAGCTGATGAATTGCGGAAAGTTGCCTTTGCACCAATCCTGCAGCACTCTTGCTCTGTGAGCTGGAACTCCTTCTTGTTGGAAAGCCCAAGAGGGTGCACGTGGGTCTTCTCGTAGGTCTTAAGTCTGAGTTTACGGAAGATTCTTTTCAACGACGTCTTCATGATCTCCATTTTTCCCGACAACCGGCGGACCGAGCGCGCCGGCTCCCTGCGAATCCGTTCACTTACCTTCCTAATGTTGTCCGCAGTTGTCACAGATACGTGTCCTTCCCGTCCGGATCTATCATCCTCGCTTCCCAGGTCTTCTTAGCGTCTGATGGGCCTATTCATAATACTCTGATGAACTCCAAGACGTTGGTGAATGTAGCGTGCCGAGAAGCCTTGACGGTAAAGCTCAATGATTTAAGAACGGTGACACGAACGTTTCATTATCTTGAAAAACGACTTATTGTTATGTTTGACTGAGATAAGCATAAGCTAATTGACTCAATAAAAACAATAAGAGCACGAAAAAAAGCAGACGCTCCGAATAAAAGGTCAAATTGTTTGCGCATGTGCTGTCGCCATAATTTTGGCGCACCCTGTACAAATGTTCAGGGAGAGTTACAGTAAATTTCCTCGAGAGAAAAGCTTTTTCACTCTCTCGGAAAGTAAGTGGGTTAATCTGGAAGATGTTCGTTCTGGTTTCGTGGAAGTGTAATAACCTAGCGGTTCAGGTTATTAACGTAGAAAGTGGAAAACGATCCCGTAGTGGAATACACAACAAAAGAAACGGTTCGCAGATTATTTTGTTAGAGAATATGCGAAAAACATAGCATGGCATACACAATTACTGACGGGGCCTTAAACAAGGGGATCTACCTGCTCTTTACACAGACGGGACCCATAGGAAATTACAACTACAGCTTACGCCTGGAGGTACCCGACGCGCCGGGTCGGGGCGTCCGAAAAATCGGCTCTGAGCCCTGGATCTCCCGATGTGCGGTAGCAGAGACGTGGTGGTGGGAAAGACCCCGTGTTGGCGCAAGGTGAAGAGGTGCGCTTGGATGCATACCTCCAGAAGTTCAGCTTGACTCCGAAAATGGCCAGATTGCTTCAAAAGGTGTCCATTTTGTAAAGGAATGGTGTATTTTGTGTTGATGCAGGGACACAAAATCAATTTTCCAGCAATGTTTTGTTTTGACTAAAATGTTTAGGAAGCACTGTTATTAATCGCTCATTATATAATGATTATGAGTATCTCCTCGAAATTAGTCGTCCAAATGCTCTCGCAGAGTAAGCACCAGCAGATTTTTTTGGAAAGAAAAAAACAAATTGCTGCCGTTGTTGAGATTTGCTTGCTGATGAGCGAAAAACAGCCTGTCACCAATCGGTTACTGATCGATCACTGCCGAAAGTGCAAAAAGATTGAGGGCCTGCACCAGATCCACTTTCTCGGTGACCTGCAGCAGTCAGTCTACCCTGCAAGTGTTGGCTTTCGACTTTTTCCCTGATCATTCGCTCCTGCTTGAGAAGCCTGAGCCTTGAAAGCATAACTATGAGATCCTAACCAGGACTTTCTAGTTTTCTTATTTTTAATATAGTTTTTATTTTTGTATTATTTGAAGTAATTATTTTAATTTCTCTCGAGCTGTCACCAAGCATCATTGGTTCGTGGACTGGTACGCGTCTTCTTGGAAAAGCGAACCATTGCTCTTCTAATGGTTCATCAAATATGTGTTGGATTTTCGATTACTTTTGTCTCCTTCTGAATGCGCTACTCCTTCATTTCTGCTTCACTGTTTTAAGGTACAGCTTATTTTGGTTAATTTGGGAGAGGTGGAGCGCAATCGGGACAGGCGTCGGCTGCCACTTAAATACTGATTTGAGGGTCTTGGTTCGTTTATTGCGTAAGCTAGCCGAGGTTCCACCCACTCCGGGTCAGGGAATCGCTACCGCAATTGTCTGATTGGGAACAAACAATTGAAACACTGATTTGCCCATCGCCTGGCCAAGCCAAATACGCACTCAAATTTCCTCCTCGATATTCCTTAAAGTGGCGTATCCCAAAAAGGAATTCATCAACGCCGACATTTAACACTTGACTCCTCAAATTTAAGTCTGGGGAGCAAACTTGTACTCTGAATATTACATAATTTTGAGGGAATGTACGGGAAGAATTCTTCCGAGAGCCTAGTGTAGGGAAAAACTGGGGGGGGGGGGGTGGGACGGGAACTTGGTTTCCGCTGTTGACGAACCACTACAGACAGTGACTTTTGGCTCCTTCTTTTATTTATTTATTTTCCGTCTCTGATTTCCCACCTCCAATGCGTCAGAGAGAAATCCCGATCGGCTCGCTTTGAGAGAAAAACGATAGCAATAATCAACTGATCGATAATATCGATCGATATCGACCTGCCTGATCAAAACGCCATATAGTGTGGAACGCTCCCATCGGCCAACACAATCAGGCAACCCCAATCCCGATCGGTTAGGTCTAAGAGAAAACCGATAGCACCATTGATTATTTGATCGATAGTGCAAAGACCTCTCTCTTACTTAAACCACCAAAGTGGGGATATGTGTGTTCCTCACCGTTGCGTTGGTTTTTGTTCTACTTCTGCTATCAATCGAATAAAAATCGCTCAGCCCAAATAACTTCGAATGGGAGAATCTCACAGCCCGCAGCTAAGAAGCAAATATATAGCGCATTAAAAGATGAGATCGCGCCACCCACTCCAAAAGTTCACCGCAGTTTTTATTTGATTGATGGTGTAAATTCCACCTAATTGATCCACCAAAAGTAGGGATATGTGTGTTTGCACTTCTGCTATCAATCCAATAAAAATCGCAACAGCTTGGAAGGGGGCCTAAGCAATAAATAGCAATCATGAGTGGGCGGGAGAAACTGATACATGCGCTCGACACAACGAACTTCGAATGGGAGAGTCTTACTTACAGCCCAACTAATAAGCAAGCATTTAGCGCAATAAAAGATGAGATCGCGCCATGCCCTCGAAAAGTTCACCGCAGCCTTTATTCGAATGATGGTGCAAAAGCCACTTATGTGAACCACAAAAGTGGGATATGTATGTTTCTCACCGTTGTGTTTGTTGTTCAACTTGTGCTATCAATCGAATAAAAATCGCAACAGCTTGGAAGAGTGTAGGAAGTAGGAAGTTTGTGTGGGCGGGAGAAACTGAAGAGCTCAATCCAACGAACTTTGGATGGGAGAATCTAACTCACAGCCTACAGAATCAGGCGCAAAACGGCTTGGGTGGACAGGACTCATCGTGTTAAGTGGTGGTCAGCCTCTTTAGAGGCACACGAGTGTGGATATAAGTACCACGACTACCAATGAGGCGCTTAGCTCGGGCGGGAGGGCCACGATGTAGGAAAGCCCAATCCGTCGTTTTGTGTGTTTGAAATTCACCATTTTAAGCAGCCCTGGTGCGTTCTAGCCCTATGGTGAACCGAGTTAGGTCACTTCTGCTGTGAATGGGCATACATGTGCCTTCCTACCAAGAGGCATACTCTAACGTGTAGAGTGACGAGCACTAGAATAGGGCCGCAAATTCTCACCACAACCGTAATCTCGGCCATGCACACAGGCGGCAGAGTTGTACCCTGCGGTAACACAACTGTAGCAGCACCTAGTGCAAGCACTAAGTGACCGCTAGCAAGGACAGGAGCCTAGAAGGGGGCCAGTTCGAGGCAGTAGCCACCGAACACTGCGCGGACAGGGTCGCGGCGAAGGCCCATTTCGCAATGCCTCACGTGTCCTCCTCGGCAGCGGCGATTGCTCACCTCCCGGCGCTCCCCTTCGGAGAGAGAAGTCGTGATCGTGCCTCAAAGTTGGGTGATTAAACCATCGAGCCCACAAAGTTTACGAAGTTTCCCATGGTCACGTTGAGTCAAAAACCCTCCTCTATTATATATGGTAGGATAATACACCCCAAGTACATATTACTGAAATATTGCTATTTATGTTTTTTCTCCAGCTTTCCAATTTCTAGGTCTTTTGGTTTTTTTCTCTAAATTTTTCTAGTTTAATAAGTTTCACACATTGTGCTGCACCGTTGGCCTTCTATTAGGTTGGCGCATAAGTTCTCGGACATTTGATCCCTCCTGAATTGAAAGCGCATTTTCCCGCCAAATTTCTCACATGTATCAAAGCGTAAATGATAGATCGATAGAGAAAGGAAAGGGCTACAAAACTGTTCCTAACATTTACTTCTGCGTTGTTAACGTCAGCTATTATGGCTAAGCAATTCATCCCAACTGTGACGCATATTCGGCACGTCATGTTATTCCTGCATCAATCTGGCCTCAATGCCAACGAATCGTATCGTCGCCTGAAAGATGTTTACAACGAGAGTGCTCCTGCTCGAAGTACTGTGTACCAGTGGTTCTCGAAGTTTGCAGTTGGTGAGTTGTCCGTTGAAGGTAATGAACGAGAAGGGCGCCCGATGACACTGGATTTGGATGGCCTCCGAAGTAGAGTGGAAGCGGACCCATACCAAACCACTCGCAAACTATCAAGCACTCTTGGTGTTAGTCACTCAACAGTCGTTCGAGGATTGAAGTCGATTGGCAAGGTGCAAAAATTGGGTCGCTGGGTACCTCACGACTTGACACAACAGGACATGGATCGCAGAGCCGATGTCGCTCTGTCTCTCCTTACCCTCAGACGCACCCACGGATGGCTGGACAACCTTGTCACCGGGGATGAGAAGTGGATACTCTACTCTAATTATCACCGGCGTGCACAGTGGGTTGACGCAAGTGGAGAGGCAGAGGACGTTCCGAAACCCGACCTTCACCTGAAAAGGTGATGCTATGCATTTGGTGAAGAGTTCTTGGCGTAGAATACTGGGAGCTGCTGGACGGAGGGATAACAGTGACGGCAGAGGTTTACGTCAACCAACTGAGGAAGTTGAGGGCCCACCTTCAAACCACACGAGGAGAGCAAGTGAAGGTGTATTTTCAACACGACAACGCTAGAGCGCATATTGCTAGAGCGACGGCGGCTGAGTTGGCGGACTACGGATGGACCGTTCTTGCACATCCACCTTACTCACCAGATCTCGCTCCTTCTGATTATCATTTGTTTTCAAGCCTTAAACGCCATTGGACGGCCAGATTTAGGAACCGAGAAGAAGTCAAGGAGGCACTGCTCACATTTTTCGATTCACAACCGGCCACGTTTTGGAGAAAAGGCATCCATGACTTACCAGCACGTTGGCGAAAGACAATTGATGTAAAGGGTGGTTACTTCAAGTGATTTGATATTGTTGTTCGTATGTTGTGATAATAAAAATTTCATGCCCCAAATTTCCGATAACTTACGCACCAAGCTAATACAATTGATGCCTCATGTTATATTTGCTCCTCTATTTATTTATATGGTTGCTCAATAACAAACATTGCATTACATGGCATGAGACAGTACACGTTCGAGCTCTCGCGTGTCCTTCCTACTATTGCCAAAATTTGGACTGCTTTCTTTATCTGCAGAAGCCTTAGCTAGGCTGAGAATCATCTTGGTCTCTTGCTAGAGGCGGTTCCCGCCGACGGAGCCATACTGCTGTGTATCTCGACCGTTTTCAGCTCGACTCGCACAAGGCGTTCTCTTCGTAGGTTTTGTGTGTGTTGTTCGCAGACTTTAATTTGTAACGTCCTTTCTTGAGGAAGCACGGTCATGATGCACTCTCTAATATTGCTGTCTCGCAGATATGTGAAAACATATCATTCGAATGGGTCTTGAGCGGTGAAGAGGCAACTCCATGTGCCTGTGCTCGATTGCTGTTCCCCAGATTCAACAATTACTAAAGGTTGCCTAACTACAATAAGTGGGACATGCGCAATAATTTCGGTCGTCCTGGCCAACCGAATTTATTGCGCATGTCCCACTCGTTATTCTCCGTAGTTCTCTCCGATACCGAGAAAATGCCAAATACTTGGCCGACACGGCGCGATTTTGATACTTTCCTCGAAATTTGGGCTTTGGCCCCTAACGCTGTGCCTAGCAGATGTGAATATGTACTGCATGATACATTCATGCTACGGCTACGTTCAGAAGGCGCTTTCGTCCCTTCATCGTCCTTCTCTGCCTGCTGAAGAGGTCGAAGAGCGGCGGCTTAGTTTACCTCCGGCGAGACGTGTGTGTGCTCGGTCCCCTGCTTTGTTGTGTGTCGGGAAGCTAATGCTCGTGCGTTGTTTTGGTTTCGATCTCCATTGATCGCATCAGTTGCTGAGGGAAGCGTGTTGCCGTCTTGGATGAGGGTAGCACCTGTGCGACGTCGTCCGTAGGGCGTTGTCTATGAAGCACCACAGCGGTTTCGAAACCTCCTGCGGACCTCTGGCTAGGTCGAAAACGGCCAAAAACGCGTGTCGCGCTCCAGAGCGGGATGGTAACGTCTCCGGTGCCCTTGTCGTGTTCAGAAATGATCCTGCAAAAGGTTTGGAGCTTCGATCATTGCTAGAACGTGTGATTTCATAAATTCCTAGTGGAAGCGAGGAGGCACAAAAAATTATGCCACAAACAAATATGATAAAAAAATCACTGAAATCAAATTTATGCATTGCTAGTGGCGTTAGCATTTTGCATCTTTATTCATGTGGAGCTCGTTTTCGCCTCGGCAGCGTTCATTGCTCGCTTTTCATTGCTTCCTAACCTCTTCCATGACGCACACTTGCCTTGTTGGGGAAGCTCCCATTAGATGCTATCCATGTGTGATATCTTTCTAATGTTTTCTATTAGTTTTGGAAGTGTGTCTCGTAGTAACCTCATTTGACCGCTTTTCTCTATTCTAGGGGGTGAAAGGAAAGGGGAAGCACTATAGATACGTGCACCGTACTCTCGACACTTCAAAGGCAGAAAATTTCCTTTGTCCATACCTCGTTCATGGCGCTATTTGGGTGCTTATCACGAATCTGGTATCTGCTTTCGTTGTAACAGCGGAGTACAGCAGGATAGAATACGTATGGATACCTGAAAAAGCGAGGTTTTCTTCATCTGGCCGCGATTCGTTTCAAGGGTCGTATCTTGAATTGAAAATAGCTCACAAAAGTTTAAAAGCCAAAAACGTATGCAAAATTCGTAACCACCACCGCAATGACATCCCCACGTGGGCTGAGTGCGGCTAACCTGTCTCCACTCAGTCATTTACCCGTACCCTACTTACATCGTAGCCTATGTACTGTAATCTATTACTGTAATAAAAAGGGTCCCGGATTTGTGATCAGTATCCCAAATACCCTTTCCTGGACATTCCTTGGCGAAAGTTTTATCAGTCCTGCAGTCGTGAACGGAGGTATGTACGGGAGCCAGGTGGACGCAGTTTTGGGATCAATGGATGGGACCGAAGTGCTCGCCGTTTCGTGCGTGGAATGCTCCATTTCTTTTCAGTGTTTCTTCCTTCGTTGCTGGTTTGGTGCCATTACCTCAGCAAGGGTACGTAGCTTGCGGTGTCAATATTAAATGCTCGGAGGAGGTGCATTCTGTCGGGTGCACCCGATACCAGCTTTTTGTGCACATCAACCAAGGCCAACCAAGCGCTGAATTGTTCATCTATTGTTGATCACGTCTAACTACCCCCTCGTGCTGACATATACCTCACACATATCTCTCATACTTGTGAGTATAGCAGAGAGTA
>OX375866.1:57200502-57221007 GCA_947359475.1 Heligmosomoides polygyrus bakeri | reverse complement strand
AGGCTCATTTACGTCTATCGTTTTTGTCGTTTATTTTGGGTCCCATTACCAACATCTTGAAAAATACCATCTGCATTTAGTGGAATAAAGGCCAGCGTTATTCAATCCCTTTCGGATGCGTCACGCATTCTACTCCTAGGGATGTCGTGTGGGTTTTTTCTTTGAATGCGGAGTTAGCTCAAACATGTAAACAAGTTGTAAGGTAGTGGGCTCTTCTCCCGTTATAATGCGTTTGGAGGGACCAGACAAAATCCGCAAATCCACGTTATAACGGGAGTCGCGTCCTAACCGGAGCTGACCTTTTTTAGACACTTTTACGCGTAGATTGATTTAGAATCGCATACAATAGCTAAATATGGCTATTGTAATAAAGGACCATGAGAAGAGCGTAAAGAAAAAGAACATCTTTAGAATACTAGTGAAGTCCTGTCCTCAGAGATGCACTCTGCTATATGCATAAACTATGACAGAACTGTGCTGTGTAACCCGATGATACAGTATCTTTTGCCGCCATCAAAACTGAAGAAAAAAAAATATATGTCTAGAAAACGTCGGTTCTTCTACCTCACACTTACTAGCGAGTTGCATGTAAGTAAAACCAATGTACGGAGCGAACATTATGTTAGGTAACTCTCATCAGTCGCAAACATAAAGCTAATGTGCAGCTCTATAACCGTCGAAAAATGGAAATTACTCCATTTACAGGAAGTGAATCGGAGACGGCATTAATGTTTTGTAAGGGTTGAAGAATCATTTTGTTCTACCCATATTGATGTCATTGCTACAGAGGAGCGTGAAAGTGATGGTATGACGAAAATGCAGGTTAGTCTTGTGTGACACGATTTTTTCCGGTGTCAGTTGACTCCTGCGGGAAGAGGCTGAGAGCTAACGGCTTAAAAATGAGTATGCTAGTAGAGCTCTTGGAGTACTTTACGAAGTCGGGCTCGTCGCTCCGCGGCTGCTTCAACTTCTTTAGCCCAGCTGCCATTCTAGGGTGCTGAACTTTTAGCGGTCGTTGTTCTCCCCGTTGTCTTCAATTCAGCACGAAAAGCTCTACCGAATGGCATCAGACTTGGTCCAATTCGAAAATAGCGTTTTTCGAAGACGTCATCGCCAGCGAAGGTCGGCCTAGAGCGTCCTCGTCTTCGATGTGAAATTGCAAAAAATCGATCTTTCCGAAACTGTTCGAGATTGACACCGCTCGATAAGGTTTTCGAGCTGAACAGAATTGTTCCATTGCGAGTGTCGAAAACGCAAGGGCCTATCCTAGTCCGGGGGGCACGTAACTAAAAAGTATGTAATAAATCAGTTGAGACTTACCGAGCGGCCCCTGCAGAACAAAATGAGACCTAAACTAGAAAAAATCGCGAAGAAAAAAACGAAAAAAAATACATTTGTTTTCGTCGCAACTGTAAACAGACAATGTTATGTGCTCTCCTCATCATGTTAGGTCCTGGTTATAACATGTCACACGGTGTTAGCACCCGGCAAGCCTCCATTGCGTTGCTCTTTGTCCGCCGAGATGGTTGTTGTGACGGTTGGCGATTTTAATTTTTTGTTTGTCTGTTCGTTTTTTTTGCTTCATTTAGGTCCTAGCTTCTTCTGTAGGAGCTGGTCGATAAGTCTCAAATCTATTTATTACATGCTTTTTAGTTATGTGGACTCCGGACTAGGATAGATCCAAACGCAAATATGGACGAGTAAGAGACGCACGAAACTTCACCGCTGCCGTCCGCCGCTCTAAAATGGCAGACTGGGCTAAGGCAGTTTAGGCAACTGGGGGTTGAGAGCATGTCACCGTAAAACGCCTTCAGCGTTCTGTTCGCTCACACATTTGCATGCCGTTGGCTCGCCGCGACTTCCCGCAGTGGTCGACCGAGTTCAGGAAAAATTGGGTCGCACGAGCTTTACCTGCATATTCGCTCCGCTGTAACTCATTCTCTTTATAAGCAACACCTCTGTGTTGCAGCCAGAAAGATTCGCACTTGACAGAGTTATCGCTCCCACTCGATTGATAGGACCGATCCTATCTGCATTGTTCACGGCGCACTCCAAAGTCTCGCCGGGCCCGAGTACAGCAATTCCTGAGTAGGGCGGCTGAGAACTTCTCGTAAAGCTCCCTAAATGCTCACTCTACAAGCTGTCTCTCCCTCGATTAAGTTCGGTCCTATATGCGTTGTGCACGGCGCACTCTCGGAGGATTCCTGGCATGACAGAGCACTTTACGATCATGCTTGAGACATAAGCTGCTTCAATCATGATGAGCCTGCTCCAGTCATTTTTTGGCCACCCACTCTGAAAATGAGGTGGTCTGGTTAAGTTGTATACATGTTTGTGTAGATCTCGAATAGACGAATCAAGCGGTAACAATCGTTTCTCCAAAAATCTCAAAGTAGAGAAATTGTGAGGATGCAACGGTTTTCGATGGTTTGCGACCGACAACTCGTCCGTGACCGCGCTTCGCATTGGAGCGAAAGTATTCAATTTCGAGTGGCTCCATATGAAGGATGTATACCAAACGATAGCCCTCGAGCTCTAGAGCTCAAACATATCCTTGGTTTTTGAAATATACGAATTTTAGGCGAGTTATATCCAAAAGATGCAAAAGCCGGGAAAATGCGGCTTTTCGGGGTTTGGTCAAAGGATACTGCCATAACTGTATGGATCGCAGTTGCCACCAATTATTTTAGAGGCTGTGTCTCCTTGTTCATAAACACAATTCAGCAATGGGCTTCAGCGCTGTGTTGCCGGACTACAGCAAGCTCCGTCTTGGTGTCGACAGATCCCTCCCGCTCTTAGAACTCGTGGTTCAATGGAGATGCTTATTTTGCTGCCCTCCAGTCGCTTCTAGCGCGTCAATTAACCACCGACTGGCTTCTGTGACTCTGCAGTCGTAGCAACGGAGTGGTTCGAGTTCCTGGGTTCTTCGCGCGTGGACCTTTGCCGAGCTGGCTGCTCAAGTGGCCGGCCACTTCACATCATCCACCGCTCTGTGTGCCGTAGAAACCGACTCTCCTGAGCGCAGTAGTCTTCTCACGTGTTCGGCTGCCACGGTATCTCTTCCTTACATTGTTTCAGAAGAGCATGCCTCAACTGCACCCTTTATTAGATCTCGTCTCGTTGCACCTAAAATGCTCATTTTTGGACACATAGTAACAAGAGGAACACTGTAAGAGTGCTCACACTACAAATTTGTAAGACATTATCTGTCTACTTTCAGAAAACGGGTTAGCGAGCAGAAATTTAAGCGCTTTTGTTTGTTTTTTTCTGAGTATAGATCTGGGCAGACTCTGAAACCTTCTCAGTTGTCAAACTCAACATGTTCAGAAGGTAACGGTGTTCTATGTACGCGGTAGCGGTGTCCGTATCTCCACGCAGTGTCACTGTAAGCTGCTCACTTTTGCAAACGTAGCCAAACACGGGTACTCTAGTGCAGATGACAGGCCCCGGTGAGAGGCCTGTCGCCTGCACAAGAGTGCCAGTGAACACCCTACGTCGCGCTTATGGCACCTGTTTTTCGACAGTGCTTTCCCGTCCGCGGGAACCAACGCGCACTCAAGAAATCCGGCGAGAGTGGGGGGGGGGGGGGGGGGGGGGGGGGGAGGGGCTCCAGGACCTAACACCAACGCGACGTCGCGCGCTAGCCGCGTGCGACGTCAAGGCGCTGAAGCGCGGACGTGCGCTCGGTGACTCATGGTTAGCCGCGGAGCTCGAAATGTTCTCAGTGTTTAAGCTCCCAGGCCACATTTCTAGCAAGGAACTTAAGATCCCACAGAATGTGGTAGGCAGCAGTCTGCAGTAGGACAATTGATCCGAGAATGTGTGATAGTGACCTTTTTCCGTAGTATAGCCATAATCACGGGTAAAAATTGACCGAAGAAGTTGTAGTTGGCAAATACCGACGCTAGAAACCATCCACATGAACAAAATTCCTGTATGAACTGTCGCTGATCGCCCTATTGAAACCACATTCACATACTATCTCCAAGAAACGTTGAAATAAGGCAAAGGCGTGCCGCATGTCTCTGAAGGAAGCGTTTCTAGCCGTCGGAAGCATCGGATGCGACAACTCGTCCAATTTCGTCGCGCACCGTGCGCGACGCCAGTGGGGGTTCGCGCCCGGTGCGCGACGAAATTGGACGAGTTGTCGCGGTCCGACTGCTTCCGACAGCGACGGCTAGTGTCTCGCGCTAGGGCGCCAAACGGTGTGCCAGCAACGTTGACCGCGCAGAAGAATGGAAGAGACATGAAATGAGGATGAGACAGGTCTGATGTCTCCTGATAGGAAAGTGGAGTGGTTGTTACCAAAGTGCGGACGGAATAAGAATCTAGATCAAATGAGTGAAGAGAAATGGTCAAGGATCTGGTGAGGGAAATTCGAAACAAGAACTGGGATGGGATTAGTAATTAAAAGTTTCGGAAGCAAATGTTCGTAAGTTTCTATTGAGAAGGGGGGGGGGGTGAGCGCATTAATCTCCTTAATTCTAAACTTGCGCTACACTTGACCGTCACCAACTCACTTGTGGTCGTTCACGTGTAACGTAATTACCAAACACTCCTTTAGCAAACACATCATGAAATAAAACTGTGCTGAATTGTTCAACAACCCTGGCAGCTACCCTTTAAAAAAGTAGTTAGAAGCATAAATTGAGGGAGACAACCTGAAAAATGGTAACCGAGACGGCGCAGTCTACCCTTTGCAGAAAACATGGCCAACTGCGGTCCTGACGAGCAATAAACGTCAAAAACTAGGCGAGGAGCTTAAGCAGTGGTACAATTTCATGCTCCGCGGCTAGCCTGCATCATCGAGCGCACGTCCACGTTTCAGCGCCGCGATGTCGCATGCGGCTAGCGCGCGACGTCGCGTTGGAGTTACGTCCTGGAGCCCATTGGATGCGTGCATCTTCGCGTCTGTTCTTTACGGACCACTAGACGTACTGCAATAAAACTCACACTAGCAGATACGCAATAGCTATTTCCCAGCAAATAATTTATAAGATGTAAAAAATCTGCTACACTGTGTTTATCATTCTGCATTACGTAGAGCATTCGAATAGAATGGGTTAACGACATTGCCTGCTGTGAAATGTTTTAAAGAATTTGGGAAGCATATCAAGATAAGGCTCCTTATTGTCTCCACTGTAGCAGTATAAAGTATGCTTGTGAGCTGTCAAACCAATTGAGCAGCCATGACACTACTGTTATACGCGCCGGTTATAAATATCGTTCTTCGTAAATGTTTCCTTAAAGTTTAAGCAACGTAATTTTTCGATACATTTCCATTTGCATCTGCTGTCGTGTTAGTTTATTCATGAATCGGTAGTAATTATTATATTTTTCATAATCAGCAGCTTACTAATGAAACGAAAAATGAGATAGTAATGTTTAAATTAATATATTAGTGTTACTATAGTTAGACATCGTTTTCGCTATCATTCGAATTTACCATTTTTCCGTTTAGTTGAGTAGATAGAGCTTTTCCCAAATAATTCCATAGGTATGCTTCATACACGATGTGTATGCGTCTTTACAAGCTGTATACGCGTCATTCGTAACTGCTTTGAGCGAGGAATGAGCTCTTCTGTGGATTTTTTCTTTTTCCTTTTTTTAATCCATTTAACCTTGGTGTTGTTAAGGTTGTTAAGTACTTTCTAGGGTTAGTGCACTGAAGTATGATACGTTTATATTCCAAGTCTATACACTTAAATGGCTTCCTTCCTACGAGATTGATGTTGCTTTTTGTGCCGTGTTTTGCAAGTGTCAGCAAGCATAGAGCTATGTACGTTTAGTTTCGTTGTGTGGTTGGGGAAAGGAAGATGCCAAGGAGCTTTTTGCTAAAACTAATAAGATAGTAGAAGGACTGACAGCTTGCTTCAAATTATGCTTATTCAGCTATTTGCATTATTTGTTAGATAGATACGAATGAAATAGTAACCAACGAAGCTTCCAACGGACCATCTTGATCGTAGATATTAGTGGACGCAGTGATTAATATTGTGCTATTAAATGTTAGATCACTTACAATGACTGTATGTGTTATGGTGTCCGACGACATCGTCGGGCAATGTCGTGATAGAGTTCTTTGGTGATGTATTAGTTATTCCAACATTCGACAAGCTACAAGAGTCGCAATTTATATGGCAAACCACTGATTTAGCTTTGCAAATGGTAGACTCTTTTTTGTACATAGCCCCCTCCCGTTATAACGCCTCCGGATAAGACGCGATATGACGCAGATTTTTTCGGGAACCGGTCGGCTTATCTTTGCGCCAAAACAAACCAACTCCGCTTAGGGTGTGTCGTATATAACGCTAGTACCGTTATGGGGCGGTCCTCAGAGGAACTCACCGTTCAATGTGACTCCCGTTATGACGCGACCAGAGCTCAGTTCCGGTCCCACACAGAAAAGAAGGCGGGCAATGAAGTCCGTTTGTGATCAGATCTCCCTTCTATTGTCTTGTTCATGGTGACGACCAGCTTCCCTTCGACAATGCATTAGATGCATATAGACGTTTTTCGCTCATGCAGTCAGCAGTATGTCCTGCTCCAGCGTAAGACATCCGGCAGTCGTTAGAAGCTGCCGTATGTCGGGAAGTTTTCCCCCATCAGCAGCAGCAGAAGATGTCGGTTAATTTGTTTTAAGCTTAGAGCAGCTTGCATTGAGGCAATATGCTCTTACAGGGCGCTTTGTTGTGGTGTGTGCCCGCACTCTATGCTTCTCGGGCAAGATTTCAGTAACAGCGCTGTTTGATAACAGAACGGACAACATCCCGATATCACGGGTGGCCATCGCATCGAAGACATCGCTGGTGGTGTAGTGGGCTAACTTCGTGCCCGGAAGCCCGAGAGAGCGGGTTCAAGTTCCGCCTGTCCATTTTTGATCGCAGCAAACATCCTCCAGCATCACTTTTGGTATTGATCACGGCTAGCTTATCTCTGGTACTCGTTATTCCTCATACATATTTGTGCGTATTACTTAGAGCATTAGTGATCTACGGACTCTCCACAACTTCAGAACTTTCATGCTTTCGTATTTCATTGCTATTTGAATATTGTAATCGAACTTAGTTAAACCTGTGCGCTATAACGTGGATTTCTCCGGTCCCTTGAAACGTGTAGTAATGGAAAGTGACTGCACAGCTCCTTACGTTACTAAAGTTATACTATAACTTTAGTAAGGTAAGGAATTGGTGTAGGAATTCTGTTTACAGAGAGTCTTTCTTCAGTACCTACACTTAAAATTGCACAATAACCCTTTATTAGAATTTCCAGAGGTGTTTATTAAGATACTGATTGCCCTACCTTTACAATGGAACGAATTTAATTAGGACAGAATAGCTGGCAGTAATATCTCAAATATTTCTACACTGACTGATGTGGTTCTTGGACGGATGCTTTTTCAAAATCCAATATTTGACTCCTCCAGGCTCCGAAGAAGGCGGTTACGCCGATACGTTAGCCGGAATAAAGGATCTAACCTAATCGTGGTTCGCCAGCTGCATCACTTGGGTATTCATACTGATCAATATCATGCCAAGGTTCAATGACAGTCGAACACGGAATATTAGATCGAACACCATCAATACTAACCAGCCCTATGCATGTAGAGGAAAGTGTGCACTAAATATGAAGCGAAGTTCTAACATCATCATAAGGTCTGATCCGGTGACCGAGTATAATATAATTGTAGAGTATTGTATATATATATATACCATTTTCAGGTCAAATTGGACACTTTTCACGTCAAATTGGACATTCTTCTAAGCTCGCCTAAGATTTTTTGAATAGAAGAGAACTTTCCGTTTTGCAACACCTTTATACAGGTTGAACAGACTCAATAAAATGGTTAGAAACATTTTTTGTTCAAGTAAAATTCAGAATAACTTTTTTTTGAATTTTTTTACTTTAGCTCCCCGAATGAATGTAATAATTTTATAAAATTTTCACTTTGGAGAAAAAATACCAATTTGTATTTTGTTTTAGAAACGTAGCAAAGCAGCAACCATAATTTGTACAAAGGACGGATTGCGCCAAGCACTCGAAAAGCTCGTCGCGATTTTTATTTGATTGACAGTGTGTTACATGGAATTACGTGGTATGCGCGTTCTTAACTATTGTACTTGTTGCATTGTCTACAGTTTTTTTTTTTGCTTGAGGAAAACTTGTATGTTTTCTTTAAACCTTTAATTCACTTACCCAATAAGTGAACACTTTATTTGAAATTTTATAAAAATCTAGTTCTTCGTGGAAATATAATGCTTGATAGCATTTTTTAAAGAACAGAAAGCCGGAAATTTTTAGTGCCAAGAGATGAGATTGCGCCATGCACTCGTCGTGCGCGCATACCTCGTAATTCCATGTAAACAGCATTTACACCAGCACGAGCTTTTCGGGTGCGTGGCGCAATCCGGTCTTGTAGTACACTTTCTGGTTGCTGCTGTGCTGCTCTTAAAAACAAAATACAAGTTGTTCTTTTTTCTCCATAAGTAAAAATTTTATAAAATTATTACACTCATTCGGGCAGCTTAAGTAAAAAAAATTCAAAAAAAAAAGTTATTCTAAATTTTCCTTGAACGAAATTTTTTTTAACCATTTTATTAAGTCTGTAGTTTAATCTGTATAAAGGTTGTTCCAATTTTAAAAAGTCTTAGGCGAACTTAGAAAAGTGTCCAATTTGGTTTGAAAAGTGTTCAATTTGACCTCAAAATGGTACACATATATATATATATATATATATATATATATATATATATATATATATATATATATATGTATATATATATGTATGTATATGAGTGAGTATAATATATTATTTCAGGTGAACTGTATTGATGAGTAGCTGCGTTTCGCGTCTAGTGGACGGCACACTAAATTAGATCAAATAAGTTACATAAAAAAACCAGATCTAAATTCAAACGGGATGCCTACTTTAGGGAATAGAAATGGGACAGCTTAGAAAAAACCTTACCTGATTTTCTTATTTGCCAGCAAATCGAAGGCATCAACTTGGCCCATAGACCACGGGCTCGTGTTCCACTACTGATGGCTGAGACAAGTCGTCTGCTTCAATGTTCAGGGATGGGGAGGGGGAGTCACACAGCTCATAATAAGTGGTCGCACACCTTCATTAGAAGAAAAATCATTATTCAATATATCTGCACAAGAGATGATTAAGCTCACCAGGGAAGTCTCTCAGGCGTAGGTCTGAACTACGAGAACGAATACCACTGTGAGATTCTCCACCCTTCAAATAGTAAGAAAGGATGTTCCATTTTTGCAAAGTCCTTGAACCCAACGAGCTAGTGACCCTCGAAGTTTACTATGGGATCGCATGCATTCGCACATAGGTTTGGACCGCAAAAAACGAATACCACAGGTAGGTTCTCCACCCTTCAAGTATTAGGAAGGGATGTTCCATTTTTGCAAAATCCTTGAACCCAAGGAAATAGGGGTCCCTGAATACCAAGGAATGTATTGCTCTGTCAGCATCTAACACATACGTGCGTGTTGCACGTGGGGATAAGAGAAATGGTGAAATACGTCTGGCTCCGTCGTCGAGGCAAGCAGCTCGGCGGCTGAGTGGTAGTGCCGGCGCATGGTAGGCACACTGTCGGATGCTCGACTGCTTGACCTCAGAGTGATTTTGCATTTTTAGTGTTCATTCCTTTTTGGTATCATTCACCTTCCCAACTTTTCCTATGCATGCATTCCACTATAGGCTGAGAAATACGTGTTCAGCCCTTCTATATGCGACACTTTGTATTTTCTGCTGATTATTGGTAGGACCCTTGGCTACATGGGGGAATGAACCTTCCCAATCAGACATAAATAAAGCAATTAGAAGAGCATATGATGGCACCAGTCCACAAGCCGATAATGACTCCAGTCAATCTCATATCATCTAACATGTGTCCCACATGAAGAGCAGCCGCTCATTGTACAAGTCCAGTTGTACCCTACTGCCCGTCGAGGGTGTACTAATGAACTAGACACACTAATGATGACGGGCTGGTAGCTACTGCAGTCCTGACAGGTCAGCGAGCATAGGTCACCGTCATATTGTAACGTGTCGCTCGCTAGACGGCGGCACGTCGGTCTTGAAACCCCTCTGGTGAGCCGACCAATTAAAAATGTTACATATAGAGAGATTTTTTATTGAAGATAGGGGTGCAGAGATATACTTCAAAAAGTTGATCATGATGTTTCGCCCTGACATGAGTGTACGCTCCATTGGGGGTGCGATTGTCAAGGGTAAATCTGAAGCGGCACTATTGAACTTTCGCGATTCTTGGTCGAGGTCGAGAAAGGGATAGGAAAATTTTTCACCCAAACTTTGCCTACGGGGGCTATCTTGGGCCCCGATCACGAATATGATATCCATTTTTGAAATTTCGGCCGATTAAGGTAGTTTTGCACATGTGCAAGCGATCCCATAGTAAACTTTGAGGCTCCCTAGCTCATTAGGCTCAAGGACTTTGCAAAAATGGAACATCCCTTCCTATTACTTAAACGGTAGAGATTCTCACAGTGGTATTCGTTTTCGCAGTCCAGATATACGCCTGAGAGACCTCCCTGGTCAGCCCATTGCAGGTGTGGAACATACTAACACTGCATAAAAATTTTATTTTTTAAAATTGTTTTTTAATTGCAACGCAACATGCCATACGGGGCTGCCCTAAAATGTGACACTTGCTATATTCAGCAAATAACATCTGGATGATGCGTTCTCCGATTTTGCGGGACCGATGACAGGGTCGGCAAGGGGCCTGATCGCACTCACGATGCATGGGTAAACGCTGAGCTTCATCTACTGTTATCTCTATCCTTTATAAAAGTAGCAGCTGGATTTCTGTGGCCGAATATGACTTATTAGGCGATCGCAGCAGCGAAAACATGCCGGGCGGTTCTCTCGGAGAGGTTCAAATTTCTAATTGCTGGCACCTTCAATCGCGGCGGTTGGGCATGACTGGAAGTTTCTTTGGTGTAAAACCATGGCAGATATCCCACACATTTCAATGGAACTTATTGCACTGACCTGATTTATATATGGAAGGCAGTAAAAACAGCGGTCTCCATTCCTTTCCATAATTAAGATCATTCCATAACGCGTTCTCCTGACAGCGATATGAAAACCTGCCTTTCATTGTTCGCTGACTGCATCCACTGACAGTAATTATCCCATCCTAGTGTACATTAAAGGCGAGGAGGTGACTGCGCTCCAGCCTCTGATTGATTCGTTTAACTATGAAGCGAGCAAGCCCCATAAGGGCTACTCATAGGCCCGAGCTATATCCGGCTGCAGAGGATCCTTAGTATGCGGAACGAAAGCCACTGGAAGAGATGATTCGCACATTCTGCGCGATTTCGCAAATCTGAGCGACTTTGAGGTCAGGTGGCGCGAGCATTGCTCAACTTTTGCCTCGTCTGGCATTCTTCACGCATGCTTCTCCATCCCTTGTCCTCAGCTGTCTCTTCCGTCTCTTCCGCGGTCCTCTTTTCAGAGGACGCTTTGTATTGAGGGTAGTGGCCGATCTCTTAATTTTAGCATGAACAGCCTCTTGAGGCGTAGGTATTTCGCCCTCCTTTCCTGTAATGTGTTCTTGCCGAGTGTATGCTTGGGCAACGCTCATTCTGCCGCCCACCTCTTAGAAGCTGTCGCGTATACCACTTACCACTTGTTTTCACTTTTGAGAACTCGACGAAGTCTTGGATTCTCGTTCAGGAGGAGTGCTGCACTAAACTCGTTGCGGGAATACTACGTACTGGTGGAATTCACCTGCATAGACATGAAGAACGCCTTTCCGGTACTTTAGCTATCTATCTAGTACTTTAGCTAGCTAATCATCTGTTGGAGCTCAGGTTAGGTCTAACTAGGGGGGATTTCGACCTCCCATGGAACTTCAAGTTGAGACTAGGGTCATTAGAAAGAGCTCGGAATGCTGATTACGAATATGGCTGTCAAAATTGCAAAATGAAATTGCTGAGAGAGTTATGGCCTGCCGAAATCGAGTGGCCTTAGCAGAGGCTGGCCGTGCGACACATCTGGCAGCGAGAGTGGTGAGTCATCGGGGCCAGGGTCAAGCGTGGGGTTCGATTTTTACCGAAAATTTACGACCCCATCCCTCCCCTCCCAGAGCGCATCTGGTACTAACCCCCTCCCCTTGTGTAGACCACCGTTTTATTTCCTATCCGCATTGACTTTTTAAAATTTTTTATGCAATTTTTGTACCCTTTAATAGGCCCTTCTATCCAGGTGCAGCATCGCATGTAACAGATGAGCTCAGGAAAGAATGCAACTGTTTGATTTAGTAATTTGTAAGAAAAAACGCTGATAAAGGCTTTGTGTATGTAATCTTATGATAATAATATTTTGTTTGTTTGCAGTTGAAAATAAAGCACTTTTGAGAGCAGCTGTCGAATTAATCACAACGAGTTCAACTTTTTAGACTTTCCGAGCATCTCGTGAACACGGCACATTTTTGTATCTGAAGGAGCAACATCTGCACTTGTGATTGTACTCTACACAATGCCGAGTATTAATTTATAAAGCTGACTTGAGTGCTTTATCCATAAAAATAGAGGATGGACTCGTCCCGGAACTAATTTTCTCTCTTCTCCAAGAAACAGCATCAGAAAGTGGAGTTGTACCCAATAAAATTTTAAGCCACAGTTTGACACACGGGAATAAAACCTGTTTTTCTGAAACAATCTTCTGTATAAACGGACGCTCCGATATGTATCATTTGCCGAAGAATTTCGACCCCGTTAATCACATGGAAGCCGCTTTTTTTACAAGCTGCTTTTTAATGCGTAGAACCCACACTTCTTACAGATTTAAAAGCTCTGTGAATTTTTCAGAGATGTCGCACAAACTCCGAAATGTGGTAGGTTACATTGCGATCTCGATATTACCGATCGCCACTGAAGAATGGAGTTCTTGCGGCAAAAAAATTCTACCTTCTGGAGAAGGAGCATCAGAGAGTGAAAATTGTGCCATCTTAGAGTTCAAGATGTGATTAATATACAATCAAAAACTAAGCGTCTTCGCAGCGATCTCCGATATGATCAGGGAAGATCGATTTGCAAATTCTCATGTTTCATGAAAAATAAATGTTTTACCTGAAGCAGATCACACACACAGTTGAAATCTTGCCACAAAAATTTACAAGTCTTGTTCAATGCACAATGTAGAAAGCATGGTTTTCAGAAACGAATAGATTGGATCGACCACTGGTCGATCCAATCTGTTCGTTTCTGAAAACCTGAACAAGACTTGTAAATTTTTGTGACAAGGTTTCAACTGTGTGCGTGATCTGCTTCAGGTTAAAAGTTTATTTTTCACGAAACATGAGAATTTGCAAATCGATCCTCCCTGATCATATCGGAGATCGCTGCGAAGAAGCTTAGTTTTTGATTGTATATTAATCACATCTTGAACTCTACGATGGCACAGTATTCACTTTCGGATGCTCTTCCTCCAGAAGGTAGACATTTTTTGCCACGAGAAATCCATCCTTCAGTGGCGATCGGTGATATCGGAGAACGCAATGGCTCCACGTAACCTACCACATTTCGGAGTTTGTTCGACATCTCTGAAAAATTCACAGAGCTTTTAAAACTGTAAGAAGTGTGGGTTCTACGCTTTAAAAAACAGCTCGTAAATATAGCGTCTTCCATGTGATTAACGGTGTCGAAATTCTTTGGCAAATGAGACAAATCGGAGCATCTGTTCATATAGAATATCGTTTCAGAAAAACAGGTTTATTACCGTGTGTCAAACTGTAGCTTAAAATTCAAATCAGTTTCTTTAAGCCTCAATTGGCAGGTATCGAGGTTGTAAGCTGTCCCGGATACGGGTGGGTGCTGATCGGTCCTACGAGGTGTGGATGTTGCGTTCGATCAAACGGAGCCGGTGGTACAATGGCGTAGAGCATTCCCGCCCGGTTAGAGGGAGGTGCGGGTTCGAGTCCCGCCTGGCGCTAGAAGTTTTGAACGCAACAGAACATCGTTGTGTAGCTTAAAAATTTTTAGGGTACAACTTCACTTTCTGATGCTGTTTTCTGCAGAATTCGTTCCGTGACAAGCCCATCCTCCAGTTGCCATTCCGTCATCGCTTCGAAGAGCGCTTCCAAAAACCTTGTAGGGAAAGTACTTAATTTTCCTTAATAATTGACAGTGCAAACTTTATAGACTGCAATTTAGGACGTACATGTCGCTCGCTCAGGCAGAAAACTGTCGTCTCCATGACTTCTCATTGACTTCAAATCTGACGGCAGAAAATCTTTGTTTTTAACAAGTAATACAATCATTGTTTAAAACTTTTTAATATTATTTTTTACAACTTCGTGGAACGAAGGAGAGACTCCACGACTTCGTAGACATTATGGAAAAACAACTTATTAAGCAATAAAAACATCGCCTAAAAACCCGAAAAATAAGAGAGATTCCTCTGCCAAAACCGGAAGAGTACAATCCCCTCCAGACGAGGCCACAGCACGTCCCCCCCCCCTTTGATTTCCGAACCTCAAGCTTAACACTGATCGGAGCTCCGTAAGAAGGGCCTGCCAGCTGCTGCGGTGGCGCGACGTCTTTGGTCAAACCATAATTTACCTTCGAAATGACCTTTTATTCTAAACTATGACACGCGTCTAATTAATTAATCGGAAAAGCTATCATACACGTTTGTAAAAATACTTGAAAGCAAAAAACTGTTATAGTGACATTTTTATTTACTAATTTGCACAAATAAGTCCGAATCATATATTGAACAACTGAAGGTGTTTTTAACTACCTCGACATTTGTGGATCAGAGCAAAAAATGTTAGAAGCAAAAGGTAAGTAGAATGTATGGTGAGGAGGCACGAAATGTCGTTGATTTACTGCACTTTTGATTGGTTTGGAAGATCACTCAACACATTAACGAAATAATCATACTGATTTACTGTTGTGGGCATCTTTGCAGGCTGCCAAATCACTGTGCGCAATATTCCTGCCGGGGCTACATCGCTGATTCAACCTCTAGACGTTTTTTTCTTCGGTCCGATGGAAAACGTCATGAAAAGAGTCAGGTCGTTTTCCATGGCAAATAGCGTGGAGTTCAACATGACCCCGAGAGACAACCTACTGAAGGTTCTGTTGCAGAGTTGCCGTATGTTATGTGCCCCCAGGTTTTCAAAGTTTTTGAAATACTCATGGCATAAGGCAGGTTACATTGATTATCACCCAGGTGTGTTTGTCATTCCTGGTGAATATTTGCTTGATCTTTCTACAATTGACTGTTTTTGTAGCTGGCTGTACAGAGGCTACATGTATAAGATGTGCAGTGTATGAGCAACATGTCTGCTCCACACATTTTCTTGCTTTGTTCCACGAATGCCAAGGTTGTTAGAAACACCACTATTTGTTCAATATATGATTTGGACTCTATTTGGGCGAAACAGTAAATGAAAATGTCACCATAGCAGTTTTTACATTCAAGCATTTTTACACACGTGCATAGTAGTTTTCCCGGCTATATGATCAAACACGTGTCATAATTCAGAATAAAAGGTCCCTTCGAAGATAAATTATGGTTTGCAAAAAAACTGCAACAATGGGGAACGAACCAACGACGTCGCACCTGACGAGCCGGAGCAATACCCTTGCACCACCCCGCCACAGCTTCTTACGGAGCCCCGATGACTCACCGCTCTCGCGCCGAGTGTGTTGCACGGCCAGCCTCTGGTGAGGTCACCCGATTTCGGCAGTCCATAACTCACTCAGGAATTTCATTTTGCAATTTTGACACCTTATTCGTAATCAGCATTCAGAGCTCTCTCTAATGATCCTGGTTTCAACTTGAAGTGCCAGGGAGGTCCAAATCCTGCCCTAGTAAGAGGACGTTTAGAGCTATATCGCGGTGAGACGCGACATACTGATAAGCTATCATAAGGTCTGTGCACACTGCTGCGACGGCCGTGGTGCGGCATAGCAAAACGTGGAGCGCGGGGGGGGGGGGTGCTCCGAGCAACGATACTCACTCGCAGCCATGCGTGCGGTCGCGGCGCGGCGCTGCAGCCACGGCCATTTCTAGCCCTGACAGAAGCGCGGCGTACGAGTTGCCGTGCCGGATGTGCTCAGTAGACGTGGATCCGAATCATGCATTTTCGTGTCCGACCGGATTTATCCGGTTTAGCATTATCCGAAATCCGGCTCGGCCGAAAATGGTGTTATCTGATTCATCCGAAAATCCGGGGTTGTGAAAATGCAATGATTCGGATAAAATCGGATAAAAGGATGTTAGCGCGCCCTGCTGAAGAACATTACGCCGTTGATAACCTGACGTTTTTGCTGTAGATCTTGCAATCTTCAGAGAGGATTCTCTTAGAGCTCGAGCGGTTTCTTGCGGGAGGTTTCGTAGTCATTTCACAGCCACTGTGGCATATGCCAACCGGCTGTTTCTTTAAGCTTCACCATAAGCGATTATCAGCGACTTCATAACCTTGATAACCTTGGCACCAGACCACCCAAATTAGTGATATCACCCAAATTAGTGATATGTAAGTGGGAAGCGCGTCAGGGTACGGATGAGGACGATGCGCCGAGTGCCGCGATTCAGAAGATGTGCCACAGGCGTCGTCCAACGACCGTCGGGATTCAGAAGACTGGCTAGAGGCTTCGTTCAGCGTACGTCTTGATTAGGACAACGTGTCGCAGAGGTTGTTCAACGTGCGTCGAGATTCAGAAAACGTGTAATAGATGTCGTCCAACGTGTGCCCGAATCCAGAGGACGTGTCACAGGTACGGCGCAGCAGGCGTCTGCACTAATGCAGCGTACTAAAGACGTCGAATTCAGAAGATGCTTCACAGACATTCTGCCACTAGCGTCCGGATCCACAGAAAGTGTTATACATGTCTTTAACTAGCATCCTGGTTGAGAAGAGATGTTATAGACGTTACGCAACGAGTGGCCAGATTCAGAAGGCGAGCCATCTCCGTCATCCTCTACCCTACGAATTAGCCAGAACGCGCGTGTACATACGTATACAAATATTAACAGTTGGGGAAAATCACCGGTATAGGTTCGGTCGACTGTGTGTGCCACCGCACAACAAACAGTATCGAATGGCCGACCAACATCGATTAATTTTATCCCTTTTTATGCCGATTAGACGCTTCTGAGTGGGAATCGCAAGATCCTATATAATAATCGGGACTGCCCGCATGTGTTTGCCTCTACACAGAGCCGGGATCACATTTGGGAGTGTACATCGCATGAATGTGATTGAGGGTTGACAGTACAATACCGCCCGCGTCGCGCGGTCAAAAAGACGGTTTGCGACGGAAAAATCCGTCGCAAACCGTCGCATGCTCATAACTCCTTTAATTTTAAGTTGTTTGAGAAACTGTTGATGCCGTTCGATTCGCCTCCTCGAGATCTACACAAACATCTATAAAACTTTACCAGATCACTGCGTTTTCGCCGTGGGTGCCTAAAAAACAACTGCATCAGGCTTTTGCGATTAGAGCACCTTATTTTCCAGGACGTGCACGTGACGTGCAGTGTTTTCGGAGTATCTCAAGCATGGTGTACGTTGTAAGCTCTGCTCTGTTATGCCTAGAATGCTTCGAGAGTGCGCCGTGCACAATGTATATAGGATCGACCCTATCAATCGAGCGGGAGAAAGCATGTTCATTCCGCTTCTATCTTCCCTTACTGGAAAATGTAAAGCCTTCACGACTATTTCGAGCCGTTTGGAGAATTTTATATGAAATTTCGGGCCCTCCTACTCAGTATTTGCTCCAATCTGTAACTGCGAGACTTTGGAGTGCACCGTGGACAATGCATATAGAATCGAACCTATCAACCGAATAGGCGCGACAACATGTAGAGTGAGCGTCTGGAGAACTTATCAGAAACTTCCAGCCGCCCTACTCGGGAATTGCTAAAAACTGTCCCGGCGGGACTTAAGTGTGCGCCGTGTGCAATGCGTATAGAGATGAACCTATCAATCGAGTGGGTTCGACAACTGGTAGAGTGAGCGTTTGGGGACTTCTATCATAAATTTCCGGACGTCCTACTAAGGGGTTGCTCTAAGGCTGTCCAGCTAGCCTTTGGAGTGTGCGGTGGACAATGCATATAGAATCGAACATTTCCATCGAGGGGGACGACCGCTTGCAAATTGCGCGCGGGTCATGTTCGGAGCGCAATAACTCTTTCAAGTTCAAATCGTTTCGACTATAACTCGAGGGTTTTGTAGGCAGTAAAACGGACTAATAGTACATTAAAGTAGAACGGTGTAGTTTAGGCAGAGGCAATGTTACAGGGGTGGGGACATGCAGGTGAGGCTTGTGTAACGCATTTTTTTCCGAGTTCCGTGGACCTCTGCGGGAAGACCCGGAGAGCAAACGGCCTTAAGATGCGTATGCAAACAGAGCGCTTAAGGTGCCTCACGATGACGTGCTCAGAACTCCTCAGCTTCCTAAACTGCCTTAGCCTCAGCTGCCAGTTTAAAGCGTCGGAAGATAGCGGTTAGAGTTTCTTGCGCTCTTCTCTTACTCGCCCAGATTTGAGTGCTCGGCACTCGCAGTGGTACCGTCCTGTTCAGAATGAAAAGCGCTATCGAATGGTACCAATTTCGACCGATTCTGGAAACATCGATTTTTTGGCAGATTCGCATCGAGGACGAGGCCGCTCGAGGCCGCGGAAGGTGGACGTTGACGTCATTGAAAATCGATATCTTCGAATTGGGCCACGCTTGATACCACTCGATAGAGCTTTTCATGCTGAATTGAATGGTGTTATTGGCTGTAGGAAAAACTGAAATGTGGGCGAGTAAGAGCGAGGGGAACATCGATCGTTGTCCTAAATTTCAGGCACGCGCGTGTTCTGAGCTCGATAACTCTGTCTGTGTGAACCTTTCCTGTTGCAGCTTTTGGGTTTCGTATACAGCAAAATGCTCTAGTAGTGCGCTGAAATACAGCAATGTAGCTCATGAATGTACAAAGTTACAGCAGTGCGAAAACGCAGGTTAGCCTTGTGTGACACGACTTTTTCCAGTTTCAGTCGACCTCTGCGGGAAGAAGCAGAGGACTAACGGCCTACAAATGAGCATGCGAGCAGAACGCTTAAGGTTCTCTACGATAACGTGCTCACAACTCTCTAGCTGATTAAACTGCCTTAGCACCAGCTGCCATTTTAGGGCGGCGGAGTTTTACCGATTGAAGTTTCCTGCGCCATTATTCGCCCAGATTTGAGTTTTCGACACTCTCAATAACACCATTAGCTTCTCCACGAAATGCTCTATCGAACGATGTCAATCGCGGCCAATTTCAAAAAAAAATCGATTTTTTGGCAATTTCCCATCGAGGACGGGGGCGCAGCTGTTTCGAACCGTTTGAAGAATTTTATAAGAAATTTCCGGCCTATCAAGGATTAACTCGATGGCTGAAGTCCGCCATTCTGCGTTCGCCATTCTGATTTCTTCATGTTTGTGCACTAATGGGGCAAGTAGTTAGCCACTACCGGCTGAGGTCTCCGCGCTACTCGCCCGTGACGTCACATTCCGCGCGCGAACGAGGTTTCGCACGACGTCTGGCGTCTCTCGCCGCAAACCGAATCTCTTACTCGCAACACGAGGCGCTACATGTGCTGTCCTACAGGGTTAGGCCTCTGTTATACTCCCGCGGGAGCATCCGCGGAACGTCCGCGGACCAATGGTGCACGGTGTAGGCGGGCGTGGCGAGGCGCGGCGATTGGCCAGGTGAGGAGTCTCGGCGCGATTCCCGCCCTTCCGCGGATGCTCCCGCGGGAGTATAACAGAGGCCGGGAGTATAACTCAGGCCTAAGGCCCGCGGGAGTATAACTCAGGCCTTAGGCCTGAGTTATACTCCCGCGCGCCTTAGGCCTGAGTTATACTCCCGCGGGAGCATCCGCGGAAGGGCGGGAATCCCGCCGAGACTCCTCACCTGGCCAATCGCCGCGCCTTCCCATCGAGGACGGGGGCGCAGCTGTTTCGAACCATTTGAAGAATTTTATAAGAAATTTCCGGCCCTCCTGCTCAGCATTTGCTCCAGTCTGTCCCTGCGAGGCTTTGGAGTGCGCCGTGCACAATGCTTATGGAATCGAACCTATCAATCTAGTGGGCGGAAGCGGTTCAAATGTCGTGCTAAACAGGACAGCTTGTCCTCTTTAGGTGCTTCAGTGCACACAATGACAGTATCTAATACAAATGCTGAGTTTTTATGAAGAGAGCTTTGCGAGGAATTATAAAGCAGATAACTTCTCTAACCACACTCCAGAGCTGTCTAAAGATGAACGAAAGCTCTTTCTCCCCCTCTGCGACTTTCGAATCTGTCCCTGCGAGACTTCGGAGTGCGTGGACAATGTGTATAAAATCGAACATATCAATCGAGTAGGCGAACGCATGTTCACTGTGCTTCAGTCTCCCCTTAATAGAAAATGTAATGTCACGAGGCTATTTCGAACCGTTTGAAGAATTTTATAAGAAATTTCCGGCCTATCAA
>OX375866.1:57060644-57200302 GCA_947359475.1 Heligmosomoides polygyrus bakeri | reverse complement strand
GAATCTTAACCAGTTTGGCCCGGTTCGGAAATATCGATTTTCGATGACGTCATCACCCTCTGCCGCAACCAAGAGCGGCGCCCTCTTCTTCGACGCGAAATTGTCAAAAAAATCGATTTTTCCAAAACTGGCCGAGATTGACACCATTCGATAGAGCTCATCGAGCTGAACAGAACAGTGTCACTGCGAGTGCCTAAAACTCAAAACCGGAAGGAGTAAGGCGGAAGAATCTTTACTGTTGCCGTCTGCCGCTCTAAAGCGGCAGCTGGTACTAAGGCAATTTTATAAGCTAGGAAGTTGTAAGCACGTTTTCTTAAAGAACCTTAAGCGTTCTGCTGGCCTGCTTATTTGTAAGATGCTAGCTCTCGGCGCCTTTCCGCAGGGGTCGACTGAATTTGGAAAAAATCGTGTCACACAAGGCTAACCTGCATTTTCGCAGCGCGTAACTTTGTCCAGTCATAAGCTACATTACCGTGTTTTGGCACACTACTAGAACATTTTGCTGCCTACAAAACCAACAAGCCGCAACCGGAAAGGTTCACACCTTACAGAGCTATCGCGCTCAGAAGACGCCGCGCGCACAATTTAGCACAACAATGGTCATGCTCTCCTCGCTCTTACTCGCTCACATCACAGTTCTCGTCACTCTACGTAAAAACGTTCCATTCAGCATCAAAAGCGCTATCGAATGGTGTCAAACTTGGCCAGATTCCAAATATTGGCTTTCGGTGACGTCATCGGCCCTCCGCTGCGGCCTCACCCCCCGACGCAAAATTGTCAAAAAATCGATATCTCCAAAATTGGTTGAGATTGACACCGTTCGATAGAGCTCATCGAGCTGAACAGAACAGTTTGGTTGCGAGTGCCGAAAACTCGAAACCGGAAGGAGTAAGGGCGGAAGAATCCTTACTGCTGCCGCCCGCCGCTCTAAAGCGGCAGCTGTAACTAAGGAAGGTTTGGCAGCTGGAGAGCTGTAAGCACCTTTTTGTAAAGTACGTTAAGTGATCTGTTAGCCTGTGCATTTGTAGGCCGTCAGCTCATCGCCTCTTCCCGCAGTGATCGCCTAAATTGGGAAAAAATTTGTTGTGCAAGCCTGACCTGCATTTTTGCACCACCGTAACTTTGTCAGTTCTTAGGCTAGATCGCTGTGCTTTGGCGAGCTGCTAGAGCTTTTTACTGACTACAAAATCCACAAGCTGCAGCCGGAAGGGTTCACACGTGACAGAGTTGTCGCGCTCCAAACACGCCCGCGCCTGCAATTTGCGAGCGGTCGCGCCCACTCGATTGATAGGTTCGATTCTATATGCATTGCTTACGGCGCACTCTAGATGCAAGCTGGACAGTCCTAGAGCAGCTCTTGAGTAGGGCGGCTAAGGATTTCTGATAAAACTCCCTAAACGCGCACTGTTCAAGCTGTCGCGCCCATTCGATTGATAGGTTCGATTCTATATGCATTGTTCACGGCGCACTCCAGATGCAAGCTGGACAGTCCTAGAGCAATGCCTGAGTAGGGCGGCTAAGGATTTCTGATAAAACTCCCTAAACGCGCACTCTACAAGCTGTCGTGCCCATTCGATTGATAGGTTCGATTCTATATGCATTGTTCACGGCGCACTCCAGATGCAAGCTGGACAGTCCTAGAGCAATGCCTGAGTAGGAAGGCTAGGAATTTTTGTTAAAACTCCCCATGCGCTCACTGTTCAAGCTGTCGCTCGCTCTACAGGTTGTCGATCCCACTCGATTGATTCTGCCGGGCCTATATGCATTATTCAAAGCGCGCGCCATGCCGGCAGTTAGTTCCAAACAGTAGGCCATGCTCGTCCTAATGCATGGATAGGCTCCTTCCATCAGCCCATCAGCCTAACGTCACTCTGCGAGCGGTCGCGCCCACTCGATTGATTCTGCCGGCCTACATGCATTGTTCAGAGCGCGCGTCATGCCGGAAGTTAGTTCCAAACAGTAGGCCATGCTCGTCCGCATGCATGGATAAGCTCCTTCATTCAGTCTAACGTCCAGAAGTTGAGGACGCCGCGCACTAACACGACTTGCCTCAGACGCGGCGCGTGGCGAGCGGAAAACGGCGCTCTCCGGCGCCCTTTTGCGCCGCTTCTCATCTTTTGCGCCGCTTGTGCTTGTTGGACGCAGCGGCATGTCCGGTACTGTAGAGGGAAATAAATTCCCCTCTATCTGAAGGAAACAATATATGAAGATGGAGTTGTACTCCGTAGAATTCTAAGCATTTCATTGTTCATTAAGAAATCAAGCTTTTCTATAGGGGCTTAGGATATGGACGGGACTGATTTTTTCCAACAATGGATGCAAAATTAGACCACAGAAGATTTTATCATACAAAAGACAACTTAATTCTTCCCACTGTGTTAAAAAAAGGCTTGAAGTTGTTGTAGGCAAAATTTCTGCTCTATAAGTCTTCCGCTTCAGACAGAAAAATTTGTTTAATAAAAAGTGATGATTTTAAGTCGTCCAGCCTAAACATATCGAGGATCGTTACGGAAAAACTTAATTTTTTACTGTGTGATAATCAGGGCTTGAACGTTTTTGGGGTACCATTTCAACTCCTAACGATCTCTCTGGATGGAAAAATTTGTTTTCGTGACAAGTCAAGCCCTCGATTTCGACCCTTGATTGATTCGAAGAGCGCTTCGAAAATCTTTGTGCATTGTAAAAATCTTCTGATTCTTAGAAAAACGTTCCTTAATTATCATTGCTAATTAAAGGCAGTCGTATAGTACAGCGTCAGATCTAGATGTTGCTCGTCCAAGTAGAATATTGTCAATGAAATTTTGTTGGAACCAGTTGCGAGTGAGTCGAAGATGACCTCCAGAAAATCTCTATTTCTTTACTGTATCGCAGTCAGCATTCAAATCCCTATGGGATTCAATTTCATACTTTCTCAACATGACTCTATCTGCGAACAAATTTGCACGCGAATCTCCACGCTCCCCCCCCCCCCCCACCCCTCCCCTTATTTTCACAAGTCGAAGCCACACTGGAAAGTTCAACTTATGAAGTACAACTTACAAAAATCACCCTAAATATCTGAAAACGAGGACAGATAAGAAGAATGAAGCTGTGTCGTAGACAAGTGGGGCGTATCAAATTGGCTCCTAAGGGGGACGGTCGTAAATGTTTGGCAAACATTGGGTCCCACGCCTGATCCTGGCTGAGGTGTCTGACCCTGACTAAGGTGGTTCCATGTGCGTCGGGACGCTTCATTTCGACGGATCGGCTCTCGACGGTCTCGCTCGTCGCCAGCCGTAGAGACTGCGCCTCCAAGCGATGAGGCCAACATCGTGCACAAGGTACGTCTTTGGTCTGGTAGCAGAACACCGCTCACCTGGCCAACCAGGAGGCGCTACTGTAGGGTCCACTCAGCAGCGACTTATTTTGAGGTGCTGGCAGTATTCTAGTCGGCAACCGTGAAATTACCCCATCTAGGAACCACCGCTAGTAGATATCGTGTAACTCCTTGCACCCAGAATTGCTGCATTTGAGCACGCATACCATTCTCACATCAAATTGGACACTTTTCAAACCAAATTGGACACTTTTCGAACCAAATTGGGCCCTTTTCACGTCAAATTGGACGTCCTTCTAAGCTGGCCTAACTGGCCCATGAACTTTGAAATCAAATTGAACGTCTTCCAAATCGAAACGAGCTTTATATAGATTAAACTAAAAAATTTCAAGATGATTAGAATAATTTTTGTCTAAAGAAAACTTAGAATAACTTTTTTTATTTTTTTCACTTCAGCTGCCCGAATGAGTGGAACAATTATATAAAATTTTTACTTTTCGAATAAAAGAATAATTTAAATTTTATGGTAAAGCGCAGCAAAACAACATTAATGTCGTTTATCAAAAGACTGAATCGCGCCATGCACTCAAAAAGATCAATGCAACGCTTATTTGATTGATAGTGTAAATACTGCTTATATGCAGCAAAAAAGTTAATACATGAGTGTTCTTGATAATTGTTCATCCTGCACTGCTTGCAGGTGTGACACTTCATGAAAACAGAAGTTTTGTTATCCATCGAATAAAAATCGCGAAGTTTCGGACGGGGCATGGCGCAATCTCTGTTTTGGCAATATAAAATATGCTCATTAAAAAATATGCTCTGCTCTTGTCTCTCCGCCTTCCTGCTCTTTAAAACAAGCCTAAATCAATGTTTTTTAAACAATAAAATCCTTATTAAATTTTAAATTATGTGTTCTCTTATTGGGAAGTGAATCAAACCTTCAAAGAAAGTTGTACTGTAATTTTCTTTAAACAAAAAATAAATTATTCTAGCATTTTTGGAGAGTCTCTAGTAGTAGAAGCTCACTTCGATTTGGCAGAGTTCGCTTTGATTTGAAAAGTCTTAGGTTAGCTTACAATTAGAAGAGTGTCCAACTTGACGTGTATAGTGTCCAATTTGATTTGAAAAGTGCCCAAATCGACGTGAAAATAGTATATATGCATATATGTGTATATACACATTTACATATCCTTATCCTCTAATCCTTTTTGCATACCCTGTTCCATATTTGTGTTTTGCCTTTCGAAAACGTTCGACCCATATTGGGTTGATGAAACATCGTTCTCGCTTTGATCATCGGCACCAAGGGCCACTCGGTGTAGACGCATAATTCGAGTTTTTGCGCCTTTCGAGGTCGACTTCCAGATTAATCTAATTCGTTTGGGTCTAGCTCTACGCGCCTCGTAATTGATTTTGGTTCTTCTATTCTACATGCGAGCATGTCCGTCGTGCCACTGGCACAGAAATTTGCTCCGCGAACAGGAAATTGGTGACCTGATTTGATTCCCTAACGGCCCTGCAAGACGCTGCTACATACATAGACTACGTACGTAGTATAGCTGCCTTTCAGTAGTCGCTATGGTCGTCTTCAAAGGTGCTTTAAGGTGTCGCTCCAATACTGAACTTATTGTGGCGGAACATTGTTGTTGCTCCTAAACATGCTCGAATGTCAATCCACTGAAGCTGTTTTTTAGCATATTCACTTTCGATCTGCTTTCACATTTGACTGCTTCGAGGTGCAATGACAACTGCGCTGGCGATAGCAATAGCCTCTTCCTTCCATCATGTAGAGATCATTCATTGTGCAGGATCCATGCATCTTTATCCAAATTCTGTCCCCGTGGCAGCTGTGCAGATTCTTGCTGTTCCGTGGGCTCAGCCTAGCACTCTGGAACGTCACAGATTTAGCCCATTTAATGGTGCGGAGTCACGCAGCGCACTCCTTACCTAAACTCTAGCAGAGATGAGCGCTCAAAGCCGTTTCAGTAGACAGTGTGACTTCTGTGAAATAATCTGTGCAGGTGCGGAAGCTTCGCAGCATGGAGAGCTTGTTTAGTGTCTTCACAAAGGTTGGTTTGAGATAGCGAGAGAGAGGTGTTTCTGATGGCTGCTGTGCGTCGTCGTCCGTTTCTTGTTCTTCCTCAGTCTGATAGTCGCCGTCGTCGTCACTGCGCCACTTACGTGCCTTGGTTTCGTGTTCTTAACCCACCTTGTGATGAGTAGATTGTGGGTGTAACCGGTGGTAGATGCAGCTGAACAGAAGTGAAGCTAACAGGTTCTCATTCCAGGGTAGCAGACGAAGTCATGCTTCCAAAGAGTATGAACCAGGACTTCGCTCGATGCTCTACGGACTACACCAGAAACTGTGGGTCTTTCAGCATTCCATGCGGGTACGGTGTATGTCGAAGCGATTTCACGGCTGTTCAGGGAAAAAGAAGAGGCCGCAATGAAGAAGCGACAAAAGAAGCAGCTCAGTGAGTCCGATTCGAATTTTCCATTTCCCACTTCTTTCATCGAGCTTCTGCGCTCCCCATATCTTTCACGGCTCGTAGTGCGAACATACGAGTTTTCGCCGCGCGGGCGGCGTACCCTGCCGCAATCACGACGAACCGGCACTGACGCTTATCACTCGCGTCTAAAGGCCGCCACAGACTTCTGCGGCGCCGCTCGGCGGCGCCGCTCAGCGGTGCCGCTCAGCGGTGCCGCTGGGCGACGCCGCCGGTGCCGCTCAGCGGCTTGACTCATCATCAGTGGGAGCGGTGACGGCGAGGTACTGTACTGTTGGCACGGCTCGGCGTCTGCGGCACCGCTCGGCGTGCCTCGCCGAGCGGTGCCGCAGAAGTCTGTGGCGGCCTTGAAGCGACATGGTAGTGACGAGTTTTCCGGGGCGGTGTTGGATGAGTTTTCGCACAGTATGCAGGCGATCGTTGCGGGACCCAAGTACTCCAATCAATCATCAAGAAACCAGCGAACGCTTGTCAACTTTCATTTCGCTGGTGGGTACTATTTGATATCACTTACGATCATTTCTTATGAGTAGGCTTCTGTACTCAGCAGGAATCTATGGAAGTTGCATTGAAAAGGAGATGAATGCTAGGAATGAGTGGTAACTACAATACGAGCATGGAGCTGGAAGGAATAGAAAACCTTTACTTCTCTAAAAATGTTTGCAAACGTTTGCAATGTTGGGATGGGCATGAGCTTCTCTTTTCGCTTCCACTAGAGAATTGTATATGGCTCACATGTTATATTCGTGCTGAGGAACTGTCTACCATACACCTGTCCACATTGTTCATTGATGGTGGAAGTTCCATTTAAGCGTAGTTCTGCAGTAGATGGTTGAACGATGGTTTTCTTAGTCTGCTATAACGAACTATGCAGCTATGGTAGTCGTGGGGGTCACCTTATAAGTGCCACTAACACGAACAAAAAGAAATGATGGCACACCTATGATGAAGAAAACAAACAAACAATGCTATATCTCTGTTCTATGCTCTAGATTTGAGCAGGGGAAGGGAATCCAGGATGTGGCTGGAGTGACGTACGCATGTTAAAATTGCCTTCATCCTGGAGTTCCCTCCCTCGCCAATACGGAAGCAGACAAAATACGGACCTGTAATCGAAAATAGGAGTTAAGACTGCATTTACATTCGCTGTATGTAGCTACTCGCCACTCATGCATCCCAGGTATGCTATGGTGATCCCTCCCCTAGCTACCATAGCGCCCGAACTATTTTTGAAGCAGAAATCTCGATTGCCTGAGGCTGCCCCACAACTTGGTTCCAAGCTTACAAGAGCAGCTGAAAATTAAATAGCCTACTCCAAATAACAGTGGACTTGGTCTTTTGCGCTCCGAAGCAACGTTTGAAACCTTCTATGGCTGACGCTTTCCTTCTGTGCTGGCATACCCACAACGTTGTAGCTGCAAGGAGCACAGCAGCAGAATCTTCTTCGAATTCGAGTAAAAAATGTTATAATCGTTTATTGATGAAGAAGGCCTTTTCGTTTCCGTCTGCAGGTCCAAAAAACAACAAAGGAACATGAAATATGGATCTATTTAAGAACGTCGGAAAATGGTTTCAGCAGAAGTGTCCTACCGCTTTTAATCCGCACTTAAAACTAGTACCTTTCTCTTGATGGAGCCTAAGGATTATAGGTACACTTGGTGTTACATCGCGGGATGGAAGGTCTTAAGGCTCGAGCACACTTCTCTGCCTTTATACATGTGTAGACATTGTATTGTATCCCCACCCTTGATCGATAGCCACAGGATTCTCCAGCTCGACGAGGTTCTGGCTCGCCAGTCGGACCCGCGACGACCGCCTGCACACGGTGCGAGAACTCGTCCAACCCCGCCCCGGAAAACTCGTCACTACCATGTCGCTTTAGACGCGAGTACGCTTATCGCTCCGAGGTGGGCTGTTATGCGGAAAGTGAGCTCTAGCAAACTCCCGAGCTATGCCCTATTGTATCTAGATGAGTGACTTTTAGAGATGGAACTTCTTGTCATAAAGAGCCTCTAAACCTTGTCACAACGGAAAAATTGTCTATTCCTTCGCTTAGGCCATCCAATTTCCTCTCGAAATATTGATTTTTTCTGTTCAAGTGCACCGGAGGACTCTCAAATAGATGAGCAGTGGTAGCAAAGGAGGTCTACGCAGTTACAACAGCATTAGACCCCGTGACTGTAGCAACACTCACTAGCAGTCGCCGAGGCCGCCGCGCGCTTTCGTATGTTCAGCCTGTTCCCCAACCATTCACCTCTGTACCCTGGTTCCAAATCATGAATTTCCATGCGCAGCGACGCAGGCCCTCCACTACCCCTTCACCACGAAATAATTGAGCTTGTCCGTGGCTACTGGATACGATAAGGGCAGCATTCCCATGCATTTCTACAAGATGGTTCGTATGTAGAGCTCTACGTGAGCTGCATTCACATCATTGGTAGGCCTGTGCCTTCGCCTCAATTACCCACGTCTGACCTAACAGGTTCACACCCAAGGCAGCAGCACTGGAGCTGTACTCGAAAAGTCAAAGAGCAAGAAGTGCAATTTAATGCCTTCGAGGAATGTTTCAGAAACGTGTTCATCAGCGGTGGAGCGAATCCTGCAAGAACGTTCTCCAGCTTCTAAGAGATAGGAGTAAATGGAAAGAAAACAAAGGAAGGGTGCTGCTAAACAATTCCGACGAGGAGGTGGTGGTGAACAATCTGGAAACATGCGGTATGCTTAACCGCATGTTTCCATAGAATGGGGAGTGAGAGCCAAGCCTGCGCAGTCTCGAAGACGCGGTGTTGCCTAACTTACAAACGTTGGTGATGGTGTCCGTTCTAATGAAACTGGAGACGCAGATCATCCTGGGTGCTATAGGAATGTGGACCACCATGGAAGAGTGACAGCTCTGCACCATCCCATGAGCGTGACGCTATAATCTACGGTAAGAAAGGGCCGACCGTACCATGTCCCATCACCCCTCAAAGAGAGCGAGGGCGAAACCCGCCGTTGAGAGCGTCGCAGCGTGTGCAGCCAAATAATACGAAAAAAGCTGCGCTATGCCCATCCATTACCCCTTTGGTATGCCCTCATGGCTGCCGCACAATAGGAAGCAACCGACAGCAAAATGGATGAGGAAACACGGTCGCGGAAATTGAATACGGACTGGAGCAATTGGCGCGGAAAAACTCTAGGCGTCAGAGGAGCTACGGTCGGGTCGGTGCATCTGTTAGCGTTCCGAGGATCCATCTTAGTCACCACAGCCTACTCGAATCATTTCACTACGACAGCCAGTTGGCATTTTCGACGCAGGTTTGGTTCACTTTTACTGCTTCCATCCCCAATTTAGTCTATTTCTCTACTCGTCTACTCTTCTTGGTGCCCAAAGCTATAATATTTCACCTCTGTCTTTCCCGTCCACTTACCTTTTAGGCCTGACGTCAGGCTTCATTGTATTGGGGCTTCCCGAATCATAATGAAAACGTTATCGAGACGTGAGGCGTTGGTGAAGGAACTGAAATGGATGCCTTACGTTACTGGCTGATTTATCCTTCCCTTGGTTGCTCGGTCAACGAACTGGTCTGTGCGAAACCCGTACAACTGAAGAATCTTTGTCGCTTCATCTCCGATCTATATACTCTTCAACTGCTCAGTCTTTGAGCACTCATACGTAGAAAAAGGAGAAGGTTCGGCCCAATGCGATTCCTGGAAAGCAAACCTGCGATCTTTCTCGCGCTCATGAAACCATTTATGTCGTCCTTGGCGTGGCAGTCCAGGAGACGAATTCATCAACTTAAATGCCTTCAGTTTACGATGTCTAGTGACTTCCACTCAGCTTACCAAAAACTGATGGCCGTCCGGAGCTAGAGTGCTATGCTCATTTGAGTAGGCCCGCTCTGCACTTATGTATATAGGAGTATTTGCCATTATTTCCAGAATAGTTTTCGGCCTAGGTTCAGGAGATGGTGGCAGTTTTGACAGGAGATCACGAATCTAACAGCCTATCTAAGTCGCCACGTTTGCTTGTGGCTATATAGGCAACAAGTTACGTGGAATTTCGCTTATTGGGGGGTTGATTCGTGTTCCGACATCAGCTGCAGAAGCAGATATCCACCGGTGGCAATAATATTTTGCAGTCGTTTTTGAAGTGTGGGCGCGTGTTGCGCAGTCGGAAGAGGTGCCGGTCTGCGAATTACCGCTGGAATCCAAGGGAGAACCGGGGAGCAAGGAGCATTTCTGCATTTTTTGTGTCGTGAATGATAGTTCTACCACAAATTTCCTGCAAAGATCTTACGTTCTCCAATAAGATCCACGCTTCACAGCACGCTACTACCGTTTAAAAAAGGCTCGTTTGCCTTCCACCAAAAACCTCTTCCAGACTTCCGTTGATGAGGCGTCAGATCGTGGAGTCCTTGAATTCTTCCTTTCTCTATGCGATGGTTTATCGGGCTGTGCAGGCTGCGCCTAATTACGACTAGCGGTTTACGATTTTACGATTTACGGCGATTCTTGGCAAATTTTTTACGGTTTACTGTCTACGACATTTTGGTTGTAAATCGTAAATTTTCATAAATGTTATCGATCTACAGGCAGCCGACATTCAAACGACGTGATGCAGCCCGGGTAAGAAAGATGTGCCCACTATCCTTCCTCAAATGGCTCATTCCCGCTTCGTTTTAGTTTTTTTAAATGTTCTGATCTGTACCATGACAGGTAACACCGTGTCGTGCGCATCTTTTCGAGTTCAGCCTCCCTTTTGTCAAACTTTGGCGAGACATCTTCGCAACAAGTGGTTGAGCATTGTCATGAGACATTCTTCGGTCACGGTCGTTTCCGCTGCGTGGCTTCACTCAACTTTCGCAGTTGAACAGCGCAAATCTTCGCAGTCTCTGAGATGCCGGCTTCAAGGAACTGGTAGAGCATTCCCTGGGAGTCCCCCCCCCCCCCCCTCCCAACAACACATTACCTTCTTCTGGTGAAGGTCGGACTTTCACTGCTTCGGAGATGGTTCGTTGAGGGCCTTCTGGATACTATAGACTTAGAGGTCTTGGACTCACCGCTCGCGACCACGTTCTCCAGAAAGTTCTTAATACGAAAGCGGAAAAGTAGAGACTGAGCGATGCTCAGTCGAGGCTACCGGTGCGAGTCACGGAGATCGTGGGCCACTCAAGTCGAGACCGCCTTTAACATATTCCAGTACACTCTAGATAGCATGGCACTATATTCTAGAATGTCCGAGCTATAAACTTATGACACTAAGCCAGACTGTAACAGAATTTGTTAAATTTTGAAAATGGTTGAAAATTTTGCTGCAGGATTTCCCCGACAACTTAATAGAAAATCTAAGACCTTTTGGTGCGTACAATAGAGTTGCGCCCTGCATTAACCCAGTGCGCGATGCTTGTTAACTGCATGTGCGATTACTAGTTTTTCCAATTAATGAAGGATTAAATTTTTTCATTCTGATGGTGACTTTTAACTAATACTTCTGCTAAATCCTAAACTTATACGCAAATAAAGAACTGCTAATGGGTTGAAAATTTAATGGTCATTCAAACGACCAAAGCTTTTGTTGAAACACCATGCATAGGTTAAGGAGAAGCTTTTGAATCAACCACTTTTTCGACCTTCTCAAAACGAACAGAGTTTGATTTTGAAGGTGTAACAACCAGAAGGAAAGTAAAAGTAAAAAAGGCAAGCAACTTGGAAAGAAACCTGCTTAGCTCGGGCTGAGAATAACACAAATAACCTTGCATTAGCATTTGTATTACATTAGCAAAAAAACTCGTAAATGTTCAGTTGTACTGAACCACACGTCGAGAAGCTCATAAGATTTACGATTTGCAATGTACGAAATTTCGAACTTCATTTACGCACACCCCTTTCCAAGCTCTTGGTCTCTTCAGGTTTGGGATTCATTTTCTGCACGAGCTCAACCAGCCATGATATGCAACGGTTTGAACGTTTCGGACTAGGTGGTGGTGGATTCAAACTGATTGTAATGTCTCCCGCGTTCAAGCCGCAAAGAGCCGTGAACCTCGGCATCGTCCTCAACACCAAAGTGGGATAAAGACGCACCTTGTAGGAAGCAGGCAGTACATTCCACATGCATTCAAATGCGATGTTTCCCTCAGCGTCGCTCAACAGGAGGTAGAGGAAGAAGAATACAATACCGCTCGTTCCGCACGGTCAAATGGGGGTTTGCGACGCCACAATAGCGTCGCAAAGCGTCGCATGCTCATAACTCCCTCAGTTTTAGGTTTTTTGAAAAAAGTTGGCACCATTCGATTCGCCTCTTCGAGATCTACACAAACATGTATACAACGTTGCCGGAACGCGCGTGCTCATGCGTGCTCGCGGAGTATCTCAAGCATGGTGTACGTTGCCCAGGAATGCTCCCAGAGTGCTCCGTGCACAATGCACACAGAACCGAACCTATCAATCGAGTGGGCGAGCGCATGTCCACTGCGCATCTATCTTCTCTTACTGGGAAATGCGAAATCCTCAAGACTATTTCGAACCGTTTGGAGAATGTTATCAGAAATTTCCAGCCACCCCACTAAGGATTAGCTCCATTCTGTCCCAGCGAAACTTTGGTGTGTGCCGTGTGCCATGCGTAAAGAGAAGAACCTTTCAATCCAGTGGATTCGACATCTGGTAGACTGAGCGCTTGGGGAGTTTTATCAGAAATTTGCATCCACTCTAGTCAGGATTGCTCTAACGATAAGACTGTCCAGCTAGCCTTTGGAGTGCTCCGTGAACAATGCATATACAATCGAACCTTTCAATTAAGGGAGGGGGATAGCTTGTAGAGTGAGCGTTTGGAGAATTTTATGAGAAATCTCCAGCCGTACTCCTTAGGATTTGACCTGTTCGGCGAGCCTTTGAGGTGCGCCTTGAACAATGCATATAGAATCGAACCTACCAATCGAGTGCGGCGACCGCTCGCAAATTGCACGCGCGGCCTGTTCGGATCACAATAACGCTCTCCAGTTCGAATCGTTTCGGCTGCACCTTCTGGGTCTTGTAGGCAGTAAAACGTTCTAGTAGTACACTAGAGCAGAACGGTGTAGCTTAGGAAGAGGCAATGTTACAGGTGTGCGAAAATGCAGGTGAGGCTTGTGTGGAAAGATTTTTTCCAAATTCAGTCAACCCTTGCGGGAAGACGCGGAGAGCTAACAGCCTACAAATGCGCCGGCGTGCAGAACACTTAAGGTGCTTTAAGACAGTATGCTCGCAAGCTGCCCCAGCTGCCTAAACTCCCTTAACCCCATCTGCCATTTCAGGGCGGCGGACTTAGCGGTTGAAGTTTCTGCCCTCTTACTCGCCCATATTTGGGTTTTCGACACCTCCAATAACACCATTTCGTTCATCACGATAAGCTCTATCGAACGATATGAATCTCGACCAATTTCGGAAAGATCATTTTCTGGCAATTTCCATCGAGGACGTGGGCGCGCTAGGCCGAGAGTATGCGGACGATGACGTCATCGAAAGTCAATTTTGGCCAAATTTTCTCGTCCAAAATCGTCTAGGGGTTATTTGGGGCGCTGATTACGGATCCGACGTCCGTTTTTGAAAAATCGGTTGATTTCAGTAGGTTACCTGCCATTTGAGGGTGGTCGGGTCAGGATCACCGGTCACACTCTGTAATCGGTATGGGTGGTCTCCTACCATAATCGGCCAAATGGACCTCGGCATCGTGTTTGGCGTCCCGAATAGGCTCCCTCGCCTATACGAAGTTAGAGCAAAATCGGTGATGATGACCCGACCACCCTCAGTTATCCAGAAGAAAATCCAAAACTACTGAAATCAGCGGAATTTTCAAAAACGATCGTTGGATTCGTAATCAGCGCCCCAAGTAACCTCTAGATGATTTTGGACAAGAAAATTTGACCAATTTCGAAAACATCGATTTTCGATGAAGTCATCGTCCGCGCATACCATCCTCGATGGGAAATGACCAAAAAACCGATCCTCCTGAAATTGGATGGGATTGACATCATTCGATAGAGCTTTTTGTGCTGAACGGAATGATACCATTGCGAATGTCGAAAACTCAAATCTGGGCTAGTACGAGCGCAAGAAACTCGAACCGTTCGCTTCCGCCGTAAATTACATAAAGCGCTCTGTTCGCCTACGCATTTTAAGGCCGTTAGCTTGCCGCGTCTTCCTGCAGAGGTCGACTGAACTTGGAAAAAATCGTGTCACTCAAGGCTAACCTGCATTTTCGTGCCCCTGTAACTTTGTACAACCATAAGCTACACCGCTCTACTCTAGTGTGCTACTAGATCGTTTTACTGCCTACAAGACCCAGAAGTTGCAGCCGAAACGGTTCGAAACTGACAGAGTTATTGCGCTCAGAACACGCCTGCCCTTGCAATTTGCGAGCGGTCGCCCCACTCGATTGAAAGGTTCGATTCTATATGCATTGTTCACGGCGCTCACCAAAGTCTCGTCCGGACAGATTGGAACAATTCCTGACTAGGGCGGCTGTAAACTTCTGATAAAACTTCCTAAACGCTCACTCTACAAGCTGTCACCCCCCCCCCCCCCTCCATTGAAAGGTTCGATTCTCGGCGCACTCCAAATTCTCGCCGGAACAGATTGCAGCTAATCCTGAGTAGGGTGGCTAAAAATTTCTGATAACATTCTTCAAACGGTCCGAAATAGTCTTGAGGATTTCGCATTTCCCAGTAAGAGAAGATAGAAGCGCAGTGGACATGCGCTCGCCCACTCGAATGGTAGGTTCGATTCTGTGTGCATTGTGCACGGCGCACTCTCGAAGGATTCCTGGTATGACAACGCACTGGCAACGTACACCATGCTTGAGATACTGCGAGAGCACGCATGTCCTGGGAAATAAGCTGCTGTAATCGCAAAAGCCCGCTCGAAGATAGGTCTAGATCTCGAAGATACGAAACAAATGGTGCCAACTTTTTTTCAAAAAGCCTAATCTGAATTAGTTATGTGCATGCGACGCTTTGCGACGTTGCACATAACTCCTTCAGTGGCGTCGCAAATCCCACTTTTGACCGCGCCGCGCGAGCGGTATTGTATTGTTAGGAAAGGACTGACAATGAGGCATTCAAGACGCCGGAGCCACAGTACTTTCTGTCCCGGTTACTACATGATTTCTTAACAGGATATTCCAACTTTTCCTTTCTGGCGCGCTTGGCATGCGCATCAGTGAGCATACCTCATGCCTGATATCGTCTTCTGATTTCGACTTCGGCTTGATTGAACAAAGCACGGATTCACCGTTATGCATTCCTTATGATTTTTTCTTCCCTCAGTTGGGGAAACCAGAAGCTGTAGGTTCGTACAACCGGGGCGGAATGCTTGTAATAGTGTTAGCAGAGAATGGAAGCAGTTACTCAGCTCGTTTCTATAGTCGAAATTCAAACTAATTCCAAGGGCGTGAGAGCAATAAGCGAGTAGAGGGAACCTTTTTTCTGGAGGAAAGCTTCGATAAATAGTTCGTGTCCAAGTCGGTCTTCACCCACCCTGTTTTCGTGGCTAGAGCAGAGTAAATACACATAGCAGCAGACCATGAAGCGAACCGAGAGCAGTGCCAGAAAGGGCCCTTCAAGCTTCGTAAATTTCGATGATGATTATGTTTTTCATTCTCCTTTGGATGTGCAACGTATTTTATTCGTCTCCGTAGATAGAGTAGAGACGTAGTGATTGTGTAGGAGAAGTCAGTTTTTCATTCTCCTACCGATAGACCGCTACAATTAAATCGACATGCGCACCAAAGATTGTTGCCTCCTTTCGACTTCGGCACGCGACGGCTCCGCGAGGGGCGTGCTACTCCCTTCTCCTGCAAAACTCGTGTTCATTGTCGGCTTCCCTTAATTTTCGTCGAGCAACCTCATCGTTTTGTCTGTTGAGAAGTGTCGAACACTCTGCCCTCGTCGATTATTGCGTGTGAATTTTCTTGTTTTATTGGGGGCTTCCAATGTCAGCGTTTCCGGCAATTCCCTCGGGTGAAGCGTCGCCAGTTATAGCGCCATATTTTTCACACTTCCTTCGCGACCTACTCTTCGCTGCTCTTCATCTTCTCTGTCTGGCCTTTCGTCGAAGGCTGCTCGCCGCCAATGGCGTCACTCAGGGATTCGGAAGCGAGCCTGGCGCCGAGGCGACCAAGGCAGGCGTTGTCTTCCATTTATTCGATCAACCTTCTTCAATCGTCCGCCTACTCTGACAGAAACTCAGCAGAGTTTGTCCTCCTCATACCCGTCAGCTAATCAGGGCGTCTGCTCTTTTATTTCGCCGGCCTTTTCCCGGAAACAAATCCGATTTAAATCGATGACAGCTATCATGGCCTGCGTCCGCGTAGACCTTGCTTCGGCCGAAATCCGATTCTCATTGATCGCGTCAGATTTGCGAGACGACGGGAGGACACGCCGGGGGCAATACGTTCCTGCGCATTTTACGAGCTTCGCCGGTTGGTGATTGTAAATCATTTCTTCGCCGTCGCTGCGGTCGGCGCCAGCAGTTTCTCTCGGAACAGTTTTGGATGCTCATGGAGACAAGTAGCACTCACACCGCAGAGCCAGACTAATTGTTTTCAGCGGCCTCCCTCGGTTTCCATTTTTGAAAGACGACACAAGAATCCGTCTGGGGAGGCGGCTCGTACTCACCCCATAAATCTTCGCTCCCGGAAGCTACGTTCCGTTTGTGACGCTTTGCTGACCGGCTACTTCCGATGGATTTCTGCTATCACCCTTTTCCGAAGCCTTCTTCTGCGGCTATGAGTTGCTTGCATCCGTCCCCAGGAGAATTCCGCTTGGCCTTTAGCCACTTGCTATGTAGCAGCATTGTTCTTGGGTTCGAGCAACCAAAAAAGGCGCTCCATAAAGGCGCTGAGCAGAAGTTTCGGAAGGAAAATTACTACAGTTTTCTGAACAACGTACAAGGAAGAAGTGCTAGCTGCTGTGGTAGTCCTGTAGCGACTTGATAAGCAAGGTAGCAGCATCGTATCCTTAGTTCATATTTAGGATTTTTTTAAAGCATTTTAAGAAACCTTTGAGGGTCCTCGCTATCATAGAGAGGATGTTCAAAAAGACTGAACGTTTAACTACCACTTCCTAGAAATATAGGTTTAGTGCAATGAAAGCGATGGTGTCGCTTACAGCAGCATAGCCATCCAGAAACATGCGTGGAGTGAGTGAGCCAACACTCGTTCAAGCTCATCGCTAGCGGTACTGTTGTAAAAGGAATAATGGCTAAAACATGCCAGCTGGCAGCCCCCCAAGTCGCTGGCCGCAGAGGAGCATCGTGTAAGCAAGACTGGGAACCCTACTTCGGACGCTGTTCTCAATTTTACGTCTCCGGTGCTAAATTAATGCATTCCTTCGCTGCTCAACAGAACTGGTGTCAGGTTGAAAGGAAGAATTACTCACAACAAGGTGTCATGTTTAAGGTCCGAGGTAAACTTTTACCTCAGAAGACTATGCATGCAAGTCTGACCCGCTCCAGTCAAGTGAGAGCATCGAACTGTTTGCCTCGGATGATGGAGAGGCATTCTCATTAGAAACATGACAAGTTTTTATAGCTGGAACTGGTTGGCTGAAAGTGCTCAGTTGCTTTTCTGACGGATGGTTCCAAGTTCCAAAAGCTTGCTCTTACCGTAGGGTCTCCCTTTAATGAGCGATCTCTCCCCATAACCCACTTCGAAATTGCTGGCTTTTCGTACTTTCGAATAAGCTTTACATCACAATTTTTCTCTTTTTTCGTCCGTTTTTTCCTTTTATAAAAATTCAAGCAGTGTGTTTACCTATTGGGGATGGTGAACCTAAAAATCACTAAAAATTTATATCGTGTTTTCCTCAGACAAGAAATTACTATTATCTTCTTGGAGAGTATCGAGTTCATCCGAAATCGATAGAAGATGTCCAATATAACTTTTTTTTTGTGCTGTATTTCAAGCTTTTACTCAACTTGACTTCGTCGAGCAAGCTTGGAAGGGTGGTCAATATGATTTGAAAATGGAATATATGCAAGGTGCCTTGTTAGGACTCGATCAGAAAAGGAGCAGCCCATCTCGTAATCAAATTCTTAAATGATGTATCGTTCTCGCTTCTCCTCTAAAACATATTCGATACCAAACGACAGCCCTTATAATGTGAGGGAAATGAAAAAAGTCACTTAAACAAAGAGATAAGTCGAACACTACGGCGCCACATTTTAATGAACTGCTCACGTCATTTGGGCTTCCGATGTTTGTGGATGAAGTACCAAATTTGCGAAGATTTACGATTTACGACCCAACATGTCGCAAATTGTAAAAAAAAAATCCAAAACCCACTATGAACTCGTGAATCGTAATTACGCACACCCCTCGTTTGTTGCCACGTTCGGATTGAAACGCAACCTCGTTTGCAGCCTATATACATATATCTAGGTCATGTTGTAAACGGTAGCGCCCTGGGAGAAGGCGCCGACTGTGGCGTGCATCTGGAGTCGAGGCTCCTCATTCGGTTCCTGCCCAAGCCTTCCGTCCTCCAGGGTCAGGTGACTTGCAGCAACAGAATTGTAGCCAGAGCGCTTTTCCATCGGACGACCAGTGCGAGTCATTCTTTAATCTAAATACTCACTAAGGTAGCCCCTAAGACTTCATTTCTCCTAGCGACTGCCTGCTTGTCCATGTTTCGCGCTTCAAGAAGATTCTTGTTCTCAACCTTTGGTTATAATCTCACCTTCAGAAGCATCTGACCAGGTTTTAAGTGGTGAATAGGACCATCTCACGAGTTGTTGTTTGTTCTAATGGTTGAACGAGCCAATAGAACATACAACAGGAATTGGTCTTGCGTTGTATTTTCAACAATGATGACTGGTCGTTTGATTGTTTTGCACTGTTTCTTTTTTCGTTCGGATGGTTGCTTTGTCACAGAAATTTCATTACAGCGCAATATATTAGGTTGTCCGGAAACTTTTTAGACTAATTTCGGAGAGATTGTATAGTTAATGACTTTAACAACAACCACTGTCATTCAACAAAATATTCGCCATTATGATCTACCACATATTGCCATCTTTCCAGTAGAGAGCGAATACCACGAGCAAAGAACTCCGGAGACTTGGACGGCAAGAAGTTGTCGACACCACTTTTGACTTCCTCCCGATTTGCGAACTCTTTTCCAGCTAAGAAAGGCCACAGTGACCGGAAAACGTGGTAGTCACTGGGTGCAAGACGAGATGAGTACGACGGATGGGGTGCCAGCTCAATCCCGAGTTCCTCGAATTTCTTCTGCGTATTCTTTGCTGTGTGTGGTCCGGCGTTATCCATGAGAAGAGGAATTTTTCCTCTTTTAGGATTGCGATTACGTAGAAATTCGCTCATTTTTCCAGCTGAGCACAGAACATATTTTAGTTTACCACAGAACCGGTAGGAACCAATGTCCAGAATACTGGGCCATTGATGTCCCACGAGAAGGAAAGCAACTCCTTTTTCTCGTAATCAAGACGTTTCGGCTGTGGTTGGGGCAACTCATCGAAGTCCACCCAGTGCTTGCGGCGCACCAAATTGTCGTTGACGCAATACTTTCCATCCATCGTGACGATCGAGTCGATCCAAACAAATGTACGGCGACGGTTGAGGAGGGCAGCGCAGACATCAATACGCGTCCTGAGACGTCAAACAGTGGTACGATTCGAGGCAACTTTGCGTGAAGACCGAAGGGCATCTTGTACTGCGGACTTAGAAGTATTTGTAAAGCCTGAAAGTTAACGCACAGAAAGATCAGGTCGAGCACGGCAGGTGGCGAGTACGAGCTGTCTGTTTTGTGTATGTGGTCGACCTGTGCGTCGGGAACCCTCGAGCAATTCGTCACCGTTGCCGAACTTGCGGCGCCAGGTGAAGCACGTCGCCCGAGAGGGGGCTGGCTCCTTCGTTGTCTCCTGTAGAAAGCGATGGACCTCATTCGAGGATCGGCCAGAGCGGTACTGCAAAAGGAGAGCTGGTCGGTAGACCATCTTCTCGTCGTTCACTGCCAGGGCGCCACTAGGGTCAGGAGACGAATGTCGCACCTCATGCTTATAGTTACATGTACAGGACATGAAATACAAATCTCCTAAGTCCGGTCCGCTCACAACATCACCTGGCAAAGATACGCTGTTTTGAATCTTACCATGCAATTAGTCTAAAAACTTTCCTGACAACCTAGTATACTTATTTACTTTGATGGCCCTTTTGTCGGCTGGAGGGGACCACAACTCTTCCAGACCGCTCGATCTCTGGCTGCTTGCATTCAGTGAGGCACGCTTCGCTCTCTGAAAGATCTTGAGAATGAGTCTGCCCATCGCGTTGGCGGTCATCCCAGTGGTCTCTTGTGGTCTCTCGGGGGCCATTCTGTGACACGGAGACTCCATCTATCGTCCTTTCGTCGAAGCAGGTGTCCGGCCCAGCGATATTTGCACTTCTTCATGTACTGCAGCGGGTCTGCTAATTGCGACTTTTCCCGTAGCTCCGAGCTTCGTAGGCCTTCTTGCCATTGCTGACGAAGGTTTTGTAGTAGCTCTTCTCGTCGTTGAGAGTCCTTTCAAATAGCTTGTAGAATTCCTCCTTCTCTTCTTTCTGTCCACCTTTGCTCCGATAATGAGAAGCTCGTTGTGGTCGGTCCTTCTTATGGTTTCCGTTCTGCCTTTCGTTTCCTGCAGGGCGATAACGTCGTATTTGATGTTGCGGCTTCTGTAAAGCAGTGTCCGAAGATCCTGCTCAGATGCGATCGAACGACAGTTACAAGTACAGACGAATAGGCAGTTTCCGTGTGGTGGTGGAAGGGAGTTTCCAGTAGTCCGAATCCAATGACGTCCTGATGGTTTAACTCCGAGATTAGATGGCCCCTCGCCGGACGTGGATGCAACCGACGTCGTAGAAGTCCACCTCCGGCGCGCGTAGGACTGGGGCGCGGGTTTAGTTGTTTGAGCCATGGCGGTGGTCTGGTTACTCACATGTTCCTGGCCAGAGATACATGAGAGCCTCCCATACACGACAAAGCATCGTGTACTGCGTGACCATTTGTGCCGTTGGCCATCACTAAGTGGTGTCCACCCCTTCACCGCGATGAGGTGGCACGTGAAGGGGATCTAATATAATGTAGAAGCAAAAGCAGAAGCTTCCTCTCAATGGATTTCACCTTTCATTGCTTATGAGCGGGCAGATTAATGTCCCGGAGTGGTTCCTCGTTGGCGTGCGATGGCATGCCTCCACTGTTTCAGCTTGTTGAGGTGGAGGTATTCTAAGGGCCGGCTGCCGTTTGCCGAGTATCTCCTCACTTCAGAAGCAAAAATTCTTCAATAAAGAAAGGAATTCGGAAGCGTCAGCCTTTGTGTTGTCCGTTCCAATTGTCTAGGCGCTTTCCTCCCCTGCCACATCATATCCGTCAGATTTCTCGGTTTCGGGCCGCGTTGGACTTCTGCGCTTCCAAATCCAGTCAGGTACTATGCGCACGGACGTCCTACGCTGTCAGACGAGTACGCCTATCCCTTCCCCTCTGCCATCGTCGCTCGATGAAACACAGTCGGTTCAAGTTGCCCGCACCTGCGTTTTCTTTCCGGGTCTATCGTACATCCATTATCGCTGTCCTCTAGGTTTGGGAACACATCGAAAAGAGGGTGTTGAGCTCCTTTCGGTTGTTTCGCATAGTGGTTTCGGTGCTTCTGGCGTCGAAACCTACCGGGAAAGTCCATAGTATTCCTCTTTCCAATGTTTTTCTCAGGAAAGTGACCTTTCCTAGTCCAAAAGTTGCCCTCCTGCCAGTTTTCTGGTTTTTCTTTGCGGACTCTGAGTCCACTTCCTCTCCAAGAGGATGACAGTACATGGAAAGTGAATCTTCGGATGCTTAATTCTCTGCACTTCCCACTTCTTGTTTTCTGTCAAAGCTGAAGTGCGAGGATTAAGCTTGACAGAATGAAACACAACGTGATCTAATCGCTGTGTCCTCGTATCCCCTAGCACAAGCGCAGTTTCGTGCTCTTTTCGTAAAACCGAAGCAACAGGCCATGAGCGAACAACAGGTAAGAGAAAGATTGAAATTTATGTAACACTACACCCTAATATATGACTCGCGACAGTGTTCGGTTGAATTTTTGCTGCGTATAGAAGTGGGCTTCTAGGCAAACATTTACCAGTGCTACTGATTATTCTCAATCCGACCCAGCTCACGGGCAGGATGGGCGTAGGGTACCGTCGCTAAATATCCGCCAAAACGTACAATACCGCTCGCGCCGTACGGTCAAAAGTGGGCGAAAAAACGCAATAATAGCGTCGCAAAGCGTCGCATGATCACAACTCCTTCAGTTTTAGGTTTTTTGAAAAAAGGTTGGAACTATTCGATTCGTCTCTTCGAGATCTACACAAACGTGCATACAACTTTACCGGAACACCCACATTTTCGCCGCGGGTGGTCCAAAATTGACTGGACCCGGCTTTTGCGATTAGAGCAGCTTATTTCCTAGGAGATGCGTGCTTTCGGATTATCTCAAGCATGGCGTACGTTGCCAGTGCTGTGTCATGCCAGAAATGCCACGAGAGTGCGCCGTGCACAATGCACACGGAATCGAACCTATCAATCGAGTGGGCGAGCGCATTTCCACTGCGCTTCTATCTTCTCTTACTGGGAAATGCGAAATCCTCAAGACTATTTCGAACCGTTTGGAGAATGTTATCAGAAAATTCCGGCCACCCCACTCAGGATTAGCTCCAATCTGTCCAGCGAAACTTTGGTGTGCGCCGTGTACAATGCCTATAGAAAAGAACCTTTCAATCGAGGGAGGGGGGGGGGGGGGAACAGCTTGTGGAGTAAGCGTTTTAGCTAGCGTTTAGGTGAGTTTTATCAGAAATTTGCAGTCGCCCTAGTCAGAAGTTGCTCTAGAGCTGTCCAGCTAGCCTTTGGAGTGCGCCGTGAACAATGCATACAGAATCGAACCGATTTTCTTCTGGATAATTGAGGGGGTCGGGTCAGGATCATCGATTTTGCTAAAGATTTGTATAGGGTCGGGGACTTATTCGGGGTGTCGAACACGATGCCGAAGTACATTTGGACGATTACGGCAGGAGACCGCTCATACCGATAACTGAGGGTGATCGGTGATCCTGACCCGACCACCCTTAAACGGGAAGTAACTTGCTGCAGTCGGCGGAATTTTCAAAAACGAACATCGGATTCGTAATCAGCGCCCCAAATAACCCTTAGATGATTTTGGACGAAGTTTGCACGAGGAAATTTGGCCAATTTCAAAAATACCGGTTTTCGATGACGTCATCGTACGCGCAACTCGGCCTAGAGCGCCCTCGATATTGTCAAAAAATCGATTTTTTGAAATTGATCGAGAGTGACACCGTTCGAAAGAGCTTTTCGTTGTGAACAAAACGGTGTTACCGGTTGTGTCGGAAGCCCAAATATGGGCGAGTAAGAGGGCAGGAAACTTCAACCGCTATGTCCGCCGTCCTCAGACGGCAGATAGGGCTAAGGCAGTTTTTTTAGTTAAGGAGCTATGAGCACATCTTCGTAAAGTACCTTAAGCGCTCTATTCGCGTACGCATTTTGAGGCCGTTAGCTCGCTGCATCTTCTCGCAGTGGTCCACGGAAGTCGGAAAAAATGCGTCGCGCAAGCCTCACCTGCATTTTCGCACCCCTATAACATTGCCCCCTTCTAAGCTAAACCATTATACCTTGGCGTGCTAATAGACCGCTCGACTGCCTACAAAACCTACAAGCTGCAACCTGAACGGTTCCATCTTGACAGAGCTATTGCGCTCCGCGCGTGCAATTTGCGAGCGGTCGCCCCTCGATTGAAAGGTTCGATTTTGTATTCCTTGTTCACGGCGCACTCCAAAAGCTCGCTGGACAGCTTTAGAGCAACTTCTGATTAGGGCGGCTGCAAATTTCTGATAAAGCTCCCCAAACGCTCAGTCTACAAGCTGTCCCCCCCCCCCCCTCCCGATTGACAGGTTCGATTCCGTGTGCATTGCGCACGGCGCACTCTCGGGGCATTTCTGGCATGACAGAGCATTGGCAACGTACGCCATGTTTGAGATAATCCGAAAGCACGCATGTCCTGGGAAATAAGCGGCTCTAATCGCAAAAGCCCGCTCCAGTCAATTGTGGACCACCCACGGCGAAAATATCGGAGTTCCGGTAAAGCTGTATACGTGCTTGTGTAGATCTCAAAGAGGCGAATCGAATAGTTCCAACGGTTTTTCAAAAAACCTAAAACTGAAAGAGTTATGAGTATGCTACGCTTTGCGACGCTATTTTTGCGTTTTTTCGCCCACTGTTGACCGTGCGGCCCAAGCGGTATTGTACCGGCGGAGAATTAATCCGCCGTTTCCGTCGCCTTGCCATAACTCTCTTCATAGTCGATTATATTCACTGAACTGCACGTTGTTGGAACCAAGACAACATGGTCTACCCAAAGCCGTAAAAACATGGGCAAGATCTCAGAATTTTTGAGTTCGGGATGATCTAAATTAAGCGAGCCCGTAATCGTCTTGACCTGACTCACATTCGTTCCTGAATTTTAAAAATATTGCAAATATGTGCTTCGCTAAATGACGAGAATTGTTCCGCAAGGTCTGTGCTGACGTCGCTTTCGAATGCCAAGTTGGATTTGAAGGAAGCTGCCTTTTTGAGGGGTTGCAGCAGATGCGACGAGCTAACCTCATCGTTTTTGCTGGGCAGTATCTCTGCATAGTACTTGATCGCATATCTATCTTCGATGCTGATCTGCCGCGTGGAGACGGAGACGAGATCTGGAGACGTAGATCTGCTCGCGTGAAGCTGCAGGATGTGCCTCCTTATAAGGTTAATACACTGCCAATTTGGTAGGTGATTATTATCTTTCATCGGATCAGAGTATATCTAAAACCTATATTTGTAATCTAGGCAAACTTGATATCAAATAGATCGCCATAATGGGCAAAACCTAAAAATGGTATGAACTGTGTTCTCAAAAAAATGTTGAAAAAATGTTGTTTAAAAATTTTAAAATTTACTGGGCAGTCCACCCCTGCCAGAGCGCATAATTAGGCTGGACTCGGAAGTGAATGTGGGTACGTCAAGACGATTATGGGTTCGCTTAATATTGGTAATCTCGAACTCATAAATTCTAAAAGCATGCCCAGGTTTCTACACCGTTGGATGATCATGTTTTTCTGATTTCAACAACGTGCATTTCATTGGATATAATCGAATTTGAAGGGAGTTATGAGAAAGCGGCGGAAACGGCGGCCGCGTTTGGCAGATATTTGCTGACGGTACTGTAGTAGGTTCTCCGGGTTAGAAGACATTCTTATCAAAATACTATCACCTGTCGCCTGTCGTATCACCTGTCGTCCCGTTGTTCATCGACTTGCTCGAGCGGGCGCCAGCAGCGTCTCCATTCGTCCCTGTCGCGTGCCAGAGTGGTCCAATGGATCCTCCTCGCTCGAGGGACACGAAGAGCGTCATATCGGTCGTTCAGGGCTTTCACGAAGAAGTCCGACCAACGCGTTGGTGGGCGTCCTGGTGTTCTTTTGACATCCCGCGGAATCCAATCTGTGATGGCTCTCGTCCAGCGGGTGTCTGCGAATCGCATTACGTGGCCGGCCCACCTAATTTTCGACGACTTGGCCCATGCGACAGCGTCTCTGATCTTCGAACGTCGGCGAAGCTCGGAACTCCGGAGGCCTTCTCTCACTTGCGTGAGTCGTTTCACTTCGAGCATCGTCCTCTCGATTCCACGCTGCGCGACGCTGATCGCGTGTTCATCCTGCTTTCGTATAGCCCAGGTCTCTGAGGCGTATGTTAGGGCAGGAAGAACAGTGGAGTCGAATAGGTGGGCACGGAGTCGGACGTTCTTCGTTTTCTTCACGACTTCTTCGACGCTCTTGAAAGCTCCCCAAGCCGCTCGTTTCCTCCTGCTCAGCTCTGGTGCCAGGTCGTTGGTCATGTTGACTTCGCGACCCAGATACACATAGCTGGAGCATTCGGAGACGTTCGTTCCGTTGAGCGAGAACAAAATACTAACATTATATAAATCCGTTGAAGATGGAGCTCCAAAACTCACCCACATGACAGTTTTTTAATCCTTAGATGTTAGGTGTGTTTGCAGTTTAGAAGATGGCACATTGCGGCAGGCTGTTCAGAGCTTGGCAGCTGTCACTGTAGGAGGCAGTTCTTTGGTTCCTTCATCGCCCGATTCATGCACGTGATCTGCCATGTATATTTCCGCGGCGAACAACGGGAAGACGCTCTTAAAAGGGACCCTGTTGTTGCGCCTCATGTAGTTCGTTCGTCTGATGTCTCAACACATGTCTGTGAACATAGAGAAGCGCATGTGGCGCAGTGGGCTTCAGGCGCTAGTCCTCATGTGCGTCTCGTATCGATTTCAAGTTTGATTTCCTCCCCGGCCTCCCCCCCCCCCCCCCCAGCTTCCTGCTTAGCCATCCTCGCCCCAACCCTTCCCAAGAGCAACGAACTGATGCGTGTACGAAAATCATAACACACTGATAAAGAGAGCCTCCAAAGAGGCGGTGAGCTTTTGCGGTGGAATTTTTGCAGGATGTAGGTCCCATGTGGGGAGTCCGAAACCATAGTTACTTTCTTTTGAAATGCTCTTCTGTGGTCGAAAAAAGGCGTGTAGACGCGTGAGCGCGAAGTTCATGACGCTTTGCTACCACCCAGCCGAATGTGGTCGATTGGCGTAGTGGCAGTGTTGTAGCTTCACGGGGGAGAGATCGTGGGTACGATTCCCCCTCGGGTTGGCGTTTTCGCATTTTGCGATTTATCGTCAGTGGGACTCTCTATACCCGTTTCCAACATATTTTTGAACAAAAACGTGGCAACAAATATCCTTTACGTTCATCGAGCTCTTTGAAAGTGGAAAGGTAAGAATTCTTGACTTTCATGTTAAGCAGGTCAAAAACTGATGCCAGATTTGTGATCGGCATCCCAAATGACCCGCACGCACATAGTTTGGCCGGAATTGCTGCATCCGACCTCACCACCCTCACTTACTCACACCTCTAAACTGTCATAAGAAAACGGGAAATCCAGAAACCTATGTCAGATTCATGATCAGCACTCCAAGTAGCAAAAAGCATAACGGAAGTATGAATAACTATTTTTTTCTAGCTCGCTAGTACAGTGCATGGCCCCTTTTGATTTTCGAACAGTCAAGCTTTTAAAGATGAGGTGTTGTAGATAGCAAATTCTATTTATTCTTTACATGAATGGAGTCAGATGCGTAGTAACCAGCTGGTAAGAACAGCTGATGATGCACCAACCTTCTTCAACAATGATGGAAGATGCAAAAAAGCACCTAAGCGAAATACACACAAACTGAACATCTACGCTTCTCTCTACCACACTCTCAAAAAAGGACGTAGTAGCACCGATATTATACTTCCTCGAATGGCTTCACATCTCAATGACCTTGGTCTTCATGTTCCGCCCTTGTTTGACTATGAAGACCAAGGTGGAAAGCCCGCTCTAGGCCCAGGCTCGAGTGAGGGTGATGAGATCGGACGCACCAATTTCGCCCAAACTTTGTGCGTGGGGGTTATTTGCGGTGCTGATCACAAATCTGGCATCTGGCAATCTGGCAATCCGGTTTTTGACTTGCTTAGCCTGGAAGTCAATTCTCACCTTTCCAGTTTCAAAGAGCTCGATGAACGTAATGGATATTTGTTGCCACGTTTTAAAGGATGTCAGCTCTAGTCCAACGACAGTCCTTGACAAACAAAAGCGTCTCCTACGAATTCTCTCCTCCACTTCTACGGGATGCCTTAGGGGCATCGTAATTCCCTGGTTGAGCATTCCATTGTGGGAGTTCAGCTCGCTTAATGGTATCCATCTGTTAACGCGACAACCACGACATCGCTTACAGTATTCCAGTAGCTTCAGCTACGTACCCTTCATAGTTTTTTCAAAACTCATTCTGAAATCAAATTCGTTCTCATCAATATCGGCGTAAAACAGTGAAACAAATCCAAGTGTATGGTCGCTTTCGCTACTTCAGAACCAGTGGTGTGCGTGTAACTAGTAACGATTTACCACTTTACTGGTTTTACCGGCATTTTTCGTTAAAAAATGTTGAGAGAATTTAACGACGAAAATATCCGATAAATTGCATTAACGACATTTTACGCACCGTTCTTGAATTTGTCTTTTTCATGTGAAGGGATTTGGATGATTTTTTAGGATGAGCTTTCACGGTGTCGCGGCGACAGGAAGCCCTTTACTCATTTCAATAAGTGGAAGTAGGCAGTCGATATCGTTTTTTTCGAATTTCGAAAATTGCTTGCATTTTCCTTGCTCCTAGACCAAATTATTTGCCTGCGTGCCAGCTCTTCTCTGCCGTAATTTTGAGTATTTGGAATTCCATCGACTTTCCTCGCGTTTGATTGCTACGTGTTAGTTCTTGATACTTACAATTCAATTTTTCACAGTTTTTGTGATAGTGCTTCGTAAGTTGGGTCGAAAAGGCACAGAAAATGCCGAGCAAACGCTACGAAACCCAAGCCAAGATAAGAAACGAAAAAGGGGAAGGAAGAGCTTCCTCACTCTTCTCCGCAAGTTTTCCGGAAAGTAACACATGTCCTTTGCGCAGTGTCTGGTCATGATCGTAGGACTAGGTTAAGGCAACGTTGAGCCCGCCTAGTTGATAGAGCATGGCTAGTGGTACTGTCGTTGCTTCGCTTTTACTGATTTCATACCGTGCATGTCAACGATTTCGCTTAACCTTTTGTCTTCTTCGATGGCTCGTTTGGCAGCTTTCTTTGGGAGAAGCACAGTTCGTATGCACGTGAAGCAGTGAGCATATGTACGTGAAAGCAACAAAATTGAATAAAAAAGGGGAGTTGATAATCGCTTTTCTCAGTTATTAAATAGCGAGGTTGCTCCAAAAAGAGGTGCTCTAATTTGGGAATTTACTATAATGCCAGTCACCAATCTAAAATATGCTCTACAGGAACAAGAAGAAATTGAGAAACCCAAAACCCCAAATAACTGTGCTGTAAAGCATGGAACATACCAGGTGCCTCAGGAAGGAAATCAGAGTGGTCAATTGCTTTGAAGTCGTAAAAGTGTTACAGACAGTGACGAATTCTTTAAGGAAGAAAGAGGAACAAGGAAATGAAAAAGACGGACCACTTTAATATATTGCAAGAAATGCCCTTTTCAAATTGAAATCCACATTACTCGATTGGCAAAGACAAAAATACTCATTGCAGAAAAATCTGATTCAATTAGAATTTGCTCAGCGATCCGTGGCTTATTTTATTCTCTGCAGTAAGTACCTTTCGGGACAAAGGGGACCATTCTATGAGACAGGAAGACCTATGCATTCCGTTAATATGTATCTTCCAAGGACGAACTGTAACAAAGAACTCGCTGTGGTCACTTCCTAACCTCAACACTTCATTAAAACATTCTGTAGTTTCCGATACAATTATGAGAGTATAGAAGAATGTTTGGCTGTAAGATTCTACCTAGAGAGCGCAAGTTTTGCGAAAACACTTGTCAGCACTTGTTACTGTTTCGTTTTGGAGTCTTAATGACTCTTCTCCCTTAGCCATTTGTGTTTATGATGGATGGACTGATTGATGCTATTTTTGGAAGATGAAGACATAGCCATATAAACGCCATGTGGATGGAGTCGAAAAAAATCAATGAGGGGAAAAGATCTTGCTTGTTGCATACTAAAATACAGTCAAACCGACTGCAGCTAAGTGAAATTTTGTTTAACGATTTTGCCGAGTTTACCGAATTTACGCAACAATTTTTCGTTAAAAAGCAGTCGTTAAAAATTTGCCAAAAAAAAATTAACGCACACCTCTGGTCAGAACCAAACAACGTAAGAAATTGCACCTGTCCTGGTATCCAATATGCAGCGAATTATTAGCCCTCTGCTCCATCAGCTGTGTTGAATATTCGCACCTCGACGTGGGAGCAGAATCTGATTTTACTTTCGGAGTGTTGTCCTAACATTCACGCACAGGCTAAGAGGCAGCAACCATCACCTTCTCCGTTGCTCTCAATTCGCCTGTCGTCACGTTTGCAGCACCACTCGTATTTTGCTTCTCTTGGACAGTTGCACCCTTTCTTGAGCTCTTCAAGCCGATAACCTACTGTGAACTGGAAGAAACTCAACGTCAGTTTGTATGAATAGACCGACAGCGAACAAATTCTCTGCTGTGAAGCGACGAAAGATGTTTTCGCTTGCATCGTTGTGGTCACCTCTTCAAATTGTTCTCCAGTATTCATGGCCAGCTTCTGTCCTCTCAGCAATTCATCATACTCATGCATTTACAACGCATTTTATTATCCATATTCGCTTCAAATGAAGCCTTGTCCGACATCTCCTAGCAACACTGAAACTCAATTATTCAAGAAGTGGACGTCTACATAGAATGTTCAGGCTTCAAACAGCAGCAAAACGTATAAATGGGCAAATTTCACTCTCCAACGTTCTACTTCCGCTTGGTTTCAAACAATGCGTCTTTAAAGGCGCTGAATGTTTGTTCCCACTTTTTGACGCCTCTTCATATTGCTTCGACGCCTTAACCATTACGATAGACGTACAAATCTGAAATACTTCATCTTCACGAAGCGTCTAAAGTGGAGAGCACGAGTCTTTCGGTTTTTGTTGACAATGCTCCGAAATCAATGAACTGACAAGGAAGGGTGTTTGTTGTAAGCATTGATAGTCTAAAATTGACTACTGTGATCACGAGAAAGCGTAATAACAACAAAAATACTATGTGCAAAATAATGGCAGTACGCGGACTCGAACTCAAAAACTTGCCGGAGTGCTCCTAGAGACGGGACTCCTACCGACTGCGCCACCGAGGCACACCTCTTCGGGTGACATAGGGGTTGATGAGTGTTGCGACCACGTTTTCATAACACCTCTTTTTCAGGTCTTAAGAAGCGTTCAGCAAAATCTAACAGTAATTATGGACTCCGCTCACACGGCTCTACATCCTGTCGAAACAGCGTCGCAAAAGCTCACCATGAGTTGGGAACCTTTCCTTGTGAGGGAGCTCTATCATATGTATAGCTTCACTGATCTGCGCCACTCGCGTATTCTCCCTAACGTACATATGTCGTGATAGAGGATGATTTCTCTTTTCAAATGTTAACTGCTGGTTTCGAATTGACAGTTGCTTCTAGCAGTTGACCCATTTTTCGCGCTGTATTATCTGTCCGTGGTTACCTCAAAATCAAGATGCTGCCTGCCTTTAGGTTACGGTAAATGACTCAGTGGATAGGTTTCGTTCTCATGAAATCTAACAAGGGAAGGATACCCAGCCGCACTGACATTTTAAATGAGGTGTTCTTCTTGGAATGCAGCCGTTCAAAAACGGTGTTTACCAGCATGTGCTCCACATTTGCAGAGGACGTCGGGTTGCGGAGTAACAGACCATTCTCTCTCTGCCTTATTTGCGCTCTGGTCAGGCGGTATGGTTGCGCGGTCGGGTGTATGTATGCTCCGAGGCATTTCGGCTCTACCTCATATGCGCTCCGCCTTACTCAGAGCTAGCCAAGCGCAGAAGACGTGGGTTGTAGAGTAGGATAGAGAACGGGTTGCGGAGCTAGATAGGCAACATGGTGGAGGCAAGCGATTTGAGTACTCAAAGATTCTGGGTTTTGTGTTCCGTCAAATCGATCATAACCATTTGAAGCTCCTCACATGAATTCGCACCGATAATTTCGTCGAGAAGAAGACCAGATTCATGCACTCTCCTCTGCTCTCCAAAGTAGATGATGTAATTACGATTCAGGACTTACGGAAACTTTGACTTTTATTGCAATTTACGGCTTAGGACATTTCAGGTCGTGAATCAAAAATCTATGTAAATGTGATTTTTGTTCCACAAACAACAGGCGTCCGCATGATGTGACACAGCTTGGGTGACAACGACGGACTCACTTCCTAGAGTGTCCTTCTCCTAGCGCACTGTCATTTCCACTATTTGCACTGTCTTTTGGTTTCTTGATGTTCGGAAGTACACAACAGACCTCCCCCCTCCCACCAGCGCTTGTGAGGCGCTGATTCTATAGTAACTTCAAGGACCCCTACTCCTTGGGTTTAACGGCTTGGCAAAAAAGAAACTCATTTTTAGACTAATTGAGATTCCTCCTGCATGACTCGTTCCTCCCGTTCAGACATACGCCTCAGATCCTTCCCTTATAAGTGTGTCCTGCAACTTCTTCTAAAAAACCTTGGAAGCCATCAAACTGCTTTGGTCTAGCTGTTTTTGGAGCTGTAAATCATTTCCAGGTTCCCTCCTCAGCACGAGAAAGCTGTTCCACACGTTTCAGCTTTGTGCCTTCTCGACCCGCATCGACGCACCACTGTTTTTGCCACATTTGACCTATGCTGAGGTCTGCAGAAAATTCTGAAAGCACCACGGTCTTTCCCAGTCAATGCACTCCAATCCTCAACACGTCACTTTGCGGAGCACGGTCACCTCAGTGACTTTCCTCGTTAGTTGACTAGAGCTTTTTCAATTTACGGAAACGAGATGCTCCGAGGTGCCGAAGTGTTGCAAACGTGTGGTCCGTAATAGGGCGCTTGGCCTCGCCCGCACTATGCCCTACCCATCCCCCAGCGAAGAGATAGGCGACTGTCCTATTAGGCAGCCTGAGACATAATTCGAGGACCTCGAGGGAAAGAAGAGGGAGTAAAGGCAGCCGCTGCTCACGCTTTCTGCTCTGTGTTATCTTGAAAACCAAAAATTGTGGCATCCTGAAAATACGACAGTCCTTTTAGATCGCCACAATTGAAGCTGCATTACTTTAAAGTTCTGCAGTTCATGCCTGACGATCCTTAGCGGTTAACGTTTTCCGAAAATTAACTTAATGGAGCGCACGTCCTAGCTATTACGAGGCCCGTCGACGAATGGCTTTTTATGTTGACTGAAGGCTGGCGAGTGAGGTGTTGTTTTGTGGCGGTTTACCCAAATACACCTTCGTGCCATATTTTTCAAACAAACGCTTCTGACCATATGAGAACGCGTGGTCATCAGTGTTGAGCACGAGCAAATGGAGTTGTTGTCAAATGAAAGAGAAGCACTAGCGTGTCTTGAAGAGTTAGGGAAGCAGCGAATGTAAAAAATCACACGCATTCTTGAGCACTGTTTCGTTATTTCTCTCCTCCTTTCTGTTCGACTGCTGCTCGCAGTTTGCTCCGGATGCTGAGTGCTGAGGCGCGCAAGGCACATCGCATTCCTACTGCCGAAAGTTGTTCCATTTCAACCGCTAATCTGTATTTTGCTTGTATTTATTTTTCCCATGACTGACTTATGCAGCGTATTGAGTGAATAGATAAAAATAAAAAGACACTGGAAGCAGTTTCTTATAGAAAGAGAGACGAGAATTCTAGCTCCACGTTCTGTTTAGTAATAACGTCGAGTCACCCTGTTTGTAATAGATACATGCCAACCCTACCAAATAGAATTGACACAAATCCACGATCGAACATCATTCGTGATTGAAAGCGGGGTCCAGAAAGTGAATACACTCATGTGGAAAGGATAAACCACTAATGTCTCGGTATATGTCGCAAAGACGGGCAGCATTGTGATATGGGAACGCCCCATCCAATCAGACCGCATTAAATGGGCATGGCATTCAGAAAGGGCGTGTACAGTCGGTGCCCTGATCGGCTGGCATATGTTCGGTCTGTGCTCTGGTTATTATTGGCTGACACGCTCCCACCCACCAATGCTGCTCACCTTCACGACATGCTTTTTGCTGGAACGCCATTCATAGGCTTAAGTATAGTTTTTGAATTTACAGTTTTTTGGCTTTCCTGAAACATGTTTAGTTTGGTTTCAAAGATGTTTTACTAGCAAGAGGCCGTGAAGAAGAAATAGTTTGGTAAGAAAACTGTTCAGCATAAGCTGTAAATAGCACTGTTCAGCATAAGCTGTAAATAGCACATCAGTTAAATAAATATTCAATCACATCTGATTAACGTCAGCAGAAAAAGTTTCCGGAACTTTAGTTGTACTGCACTACAGGTCATGTGACTCTTACTGTGGATGCCTTCAAAAAATGATGATGGGCAAAACATGGTGTTAGTTTTTTACGGTTTACGATTTACGATTTACGACGGTTTTGTCGCAATTACGATTTACGGTTTACGAGATTTTGAATTTCATTTACGCACACCCCTGCTGGTATCGTAGAACGACGTTCCTTCATTCCAGAAGTTGTGGATGCCTTCAAAAAATGATGATGGGCAAAGCATGGCGTTAGTTTTTTTTCCTGTTTGAGATGCGCCACTCATTCTACCTCTATAGGATGTCGAGGAGGTCATTTGAGTGTGGGTTTACATATAGAATGATTTGCGGTGGCCAGCCGATGTAAAGGTCAGTGTTTTATCCTTCCCAGACAAGCCCGGCACCAAGTCATCGACCGAGGAAATATGAAAAAGTTGGTTGGCCATCGTAGAATCCGAATCAAGAACTTCTATTCTGAATCGCACGACACTCGTTCCTCCCTCCTCCGACATATCTACCAAGGATGTTCCCTATATGTTTAAAATGCACCTACGAATCAGTTGAACCCCTTTCAATCCAAACAACATTCTACTCTACTTCTAAAGAATGTCACGTAAGATACCTTCTTTTTGTAATCTAAAGTTTAAACATCAGACTATAATGAGTGTTCAAAAAGTGGTCATACTGTTCTAATTGTCACACAATTCCTTCCCGTCTGCTACAAAAATGGTGCACTTCAGAATGTGGAAAGCGTTAGAACTTCAGGTGTGCCATACGATAGGAATGTGCCTAAACATTTAATAGAAGATAATCTAAGTGTTCAGATGTACTATAAGTCAGGCTATTACGATTTACGGTTTACTATTTTCGATTAACGACGATTTTTTCATAATTGCGATTTACGATTTACAAATTTCGGATTTCATTTACGTGCACCCCTGCCGTTATGAAGCCAAATGCACGTGGAGCACCCAGCTAAGGATGCGCGCCTTTTTCAGGTCCAGGGGCTCCCAACAAATGCTATTTTAAGGGGAACAAGAATCTGCTAAGGGGGTCGCGCGGAGATAAGTTGAAGTCTCGGACTCTCATTGTGGTCTGCATCCGCAGCGCTTTTTCCTAAAGCTTCATTCCGTCTTCTTCTTACTTCCTCACTCCCGTACCACTGCACTCTCCCCACACGCTTTTTGCGTGATTGTCAGCAATAGAGCCAGAGCGCCGCCCGAGGACTTTTGGTCTTTCTCTGTTGTCTATTAGTCGGCAGTAATCCCCGGCTCATTCCAGGGTATTCACCACGCCGCTCCGGAAACGCTGGTGGGAATTGCAGCGCGCATGCTCTGCTCCAGGCGTCGCCTCGCCTCCCTCATGCCGACCTCACGTTCTCCCGCCTCCACTGACCCGGGGGTCGTGCTTTCGTCACTCACACGGCAGTCACTTGTGCTTGGGATCTCTGCAATGCGCCGAATCCATGAATGGGTAATCGACGTTTCGGCGAGTTCGACAAGCGCGGTCGCCCTTTCCATCTGGTCAGAAAACACTGCTCGTGTCATCTCACCAGAACCAGCTACATCTTCTGCGGGCTGTTGAGGATAGCGCGGCGCTGTTCTGTCGTCCTGTCGCGTTTCATCCCACCGCTTGTTTAAGCCCTCGCGCTATATCGCCCCGACAGAGACACGACCTCGACCTCACGTAGATTGTCTCGGGAACCAGCTTACCCTTTACACCAGTACATACCATCTTTTCAGACTCATTGGATATAACGCTACTCTACCCTGATAGCGCGCATATGACTAGGGATCTCCTAAGCGATTTCTGAAAGATCGCGTTGTCGACTGCATGTCAGACACGCTGGTGCAGCGCTGAGCGCAGTGTTGGGAAATCAGTTGAGCATTAGCTGCGCCTCTGTTGCGGCGGGAGCGCAGTGGTAGAGTTCTCGCTTCCCATGGGGTCATGGGTTCGGGTCCTGTTCTGGTGTTTTTGCATATTGTGAACTACCTTGGATGAGGGCCTTTGATCTAATTTTTAACACAATTTTAAGCGAGCGACTGATGGCTACTTTCATTTACGTCCGTAAGGTTGTTCGAAGTGGGAAACATCTTTGAAATGGCATACTGTATTCATGACGAGAGAAGGTCAAAAATCTACTCTAATCAACTATATATGCTTTGATCCTCCTGAACTTTGATGGAGCAATGAAAAAATGTGTGGAACGAACATATTGTTGACAAACTCTGCCATCACAACCACTGGCGAGGCAGTCGAATGTACCAAACTCGAACAAATAATCACCAAGAGTGACCAACGGACCTGGATGATCATCTACATACCCAGCCTTGTACCATGAATATTTCAGAATGTTGAAAAATCTAAAAAAAACATTTGGTATATTTATGATATAACCTTCAATATGTTGTCCATTTGCTTATATTATCGAGTATCAAATGAAAAAGGTCAGAACACGTGTAGTTGACTAGTTAATTTTTGACTTCCTTCAAGTCATGAATACAATTTGTTACCTAAAGCATGCTTCCAATCTCGAATAATCCAAGAGACGTAAACGAAAGTCGCCATCAGTCGACTGCTCAAAAATATGTTAAGAATGTGCCCTCGTCGGAGATAAGTCCCACTATGCAAAACCGGCGTCACCAACGGAAACGAAACCCACTACTCCAGCCCTGCGAAGCGAGAACTCTACCTTACAAAACACTGCGTCCAACGCAGCGTCAACCCACCCGACATGCAGTCGACAAGGCGAACTATCGCCGGCTTAAGAGATCCACTTCGCGAATTTGGTGTATGCACATATCTGTACTCAGTATTTCGAGCTCTTTCACATGATGTAGGTCTCTACACAAAGTTGCATAGGAAGCTGCAGGCATCCCCTAGTGAGAGAAACTCTGTGATCAGAGTGACTCTCGTTATAGCACGCCTAGTTCAGGCTCAGTTCTGGTCTCACACAGAAATCGAAGGCGAACAAAATGCTGACAGCCTCTGTGATCAGAGCCACCCTTCTACAAAACCGCCGCTGTCTTTTCGCTTTCGGGCGAAATAAACGTAAAAAACCGCTGTATTCGCCGTTGTTCCCTAGCTTCCTTCGAGGTGGCATATAAGGATAAAAGGATAAAGGACGGCGTTACTCAATCCCTTTTGGGATGCGCCAGCGCATTCTACTTCTACGGGATGTCGTGGAGGTGATTTGAATGCGTATTTCGCCATACAATGAGTTGCGGTGGCCAACCGATGAACAAGTCAGCGCTCTATCCTTCCCAGACAAGTCTGGTACCAATTCACCGACCCCGAAGGGATGGAAGGATTGATTGGCCTGGGCGGGAAATCCGAACCAGGAACCTGGTATGGAGTGCACGCGACAGCCGGCGCCTCCTCCGACTGTGCTACACGCGCCTGAGGTGGCATATACAAAAAATAAATGTTATCATCCGAATCCAAACTAAGTGATCTATCCAGTGGTTTAGTCATCATCCAGTGGCTTAGGAAAAACAGATTTAATGATCCCTATGACCTACGGCGGTGGCATCCATCTGTCGCTCGAGATAATTGCCCCGGCAGGGTCAGGTTTTATAGTCCCAAATCTATTTTTTCTAAAACCACTGCATTTCACCTACATCATTGGATAGGCCGCCCACATTCGGATGGTAACGTTTATTTTTTTTTGAATTAGGCGATTTGGAGGGAGTTCTGGGAAAACGACGAAAACTGCTGTATTTTGCGTTTATTCCCCCCAAAAACGAGAAGACAGGGGCGATATTGTATATTTTCACGGATGGCTCTTATGCCTCCTTTGCAGACATAAGAGCTACCCGTGAGCAAATGTATATGATCCAGATCAACGTTTTTTGCGTGCTCGTGACCGACGATATGTCGAACGCAGTGTAAGGCACCTGACAGTCACTAGAAACTGCCTCAAGTTGAAAGAATTGGTTCAAAATCAGTGAAAAGCGTGTTTTATACATTAGTGAAGAGAATGTTTTATACAAGGCTCCATGGTCGGCTATCATAAAATCTGTACAACATGGTGGAATAGTTTCAAATCTTCTGTGCTACGCACTCAACTTTATTATGCCTGACGTTTCGACGGTATCGTCGCTATCAAAGGCCTGAAAGAAGTTCGGTGTTTTGCAGACCGTTCACGCATCCCGTCAATTGCTCTAGTCTTCCCAATCCTGCCGCACTAATCGAATTGCAAGAGTGTCACGATAAAAATTACTCCAATTCGAACGCAAACGCAACTCACCGCAGCTTTATCAGCACTAATTTTGCTCTGGAAAGTATCTCTCGCAGCGTATAGGACTTGCGATCTCCTTGTAGTCCTTCTGAATTACTTCTACCAGTTCCACTCCCTTATTTACCTTCTTCAGGAATATTTTCAGCCGTTCTTATGCTTGAAACCTTAATTTTTTTCCTTAGGCTTCCCTGAATAGTTTGGATTTATTTCTCAGAAATAATTTCAAGTCCAACACATTGGTGCATGGTATTCGTTCGATCCCGTCTTTAGCGTCCTCTTCCATTTCCTTGCCAGCTATGATCAGTTAGCCTACCCGTCCTCTTTACGACTCAGAAGGAAGCCAGTGGCCTTTCCGACGAAAAAGAACCTCCGTTGGCTAAATAGCTGGGCAAGAACCAGTGTGAAAGTCAAGCAAAGTCCCAAGAAGTAGTTCGCGACAGTGGCTTCCGCACATGCGACGGTGGTCAGTGGTGCCGCAGCAGGGCTAATTACGGCGCGGCGGTGGCTGCCGCAGTCGCGATGACCATTCGTAAGTTCGATCCGCTCCTCCACATAATGTACTGTCGACACATCGACGATTGCTGTGTTATAACGACAACATAATCCGAAATGGATGAGTTGTTTGATATACTTACCTCACAATATCAGTACATCAAGTTCACTCGAAAAGTCCCGTCTCAAGGTTGGCTATCCTATCCGATTACTCAAATTTTCTTCGTGACCGGACATACCAAGTCCACATAGGAAACGAATTTTCTTCGGTCCGTAACACCTCTAGCGGGGTTCCTCAAGGTGGGGTACTCTCTCCTCTTTTGTTCTTGATTTATTCTCATGAGTTGCCCAGTTTACTATCTAGGTATGACGTTTCTTGTACAATGTACGCTGATGATATCAAAGTTCACAAGGTCATTGATAAGGCTGCTGATCATGATGCACTTCAAACTGCAATTGATCAGGTCTATGCTTGGTCCGTTGAGTGGGATCTGCCCCTGGCAGCTAATAAGTCTAAGGTTCTTATCATCGGTAACAACAGGACATATAGTACTAATTACACTGTAGGCTCCGAAACTCTGGAGATAGTTAATGAAGTCAATGACCTCGGTTTCAGGTTTAATGAAAAACTTTCGTTCGATGCCCACTACAAGTATATAGTATGTAGGGCTCTTCATCGAACTTATAACCTGTTTAAGGCAGTACGATCACGTAATCCTGCGACACTAATTAAAGCTTACAAAACATATGTAAGGCCTCTTTTGGAAACGGGTACTACGGTATTCTCTCCGTATAAGAAGAAGGATATTGATCTGTTAGAAAGCGCACAAAATAATTTCACTCGAAAGTTGGCCATGCGTTGTTCTGGGCTTAGTTATGAGTTTATTCCTGACGGAGTTACAAGACGCCGAGTATTTGGTTTACCCAGTCTATTCTCCAGAAGAAAAAGGAACGACATGGTTATGGCCTTCAAAATTCTCACCGGAAGAGCCTCACTTTGTTCAAGCAGTCTCTTCTCGGTTGCTAATTCCAGAACGAGAGGTTCCAGTATTAAAATCAGGGCTCCGTCTTCTAGGAAACAGGTTAGGGCGAAATTCTTTTCTTTACGAGTCGTTCCATTGCTCAATAAAATAATTAATGAGGACTTCCTGCACCTGTCACTTAGTTCTTTCAGAAGAAGGGCCAGTAAAATTGCGTTTGCAGAGGTGTCCTAAGTTTTCTGTCCTGCTTATAATCCTAGTTTTAGTTGTTTAGTTTAGGTTTTCTCTTATTCTTTATCATTTTTTGTTTTGGTTCTTGGTTCTGACTGTGTTGTCTTGGCTTGCTGTTCTCGTTGTCTCCGTACCACGTAGACTTCGGCCTACGTCATGAATAAATAAATAAATAAATAAGTTAGAGTGTCAAACGGCGAATTTAATGTGAAGTGGTACCGCAAAGGCAGCTCCAAAAACATTATAGTCCATGCAAGATCCGCTCATCCTGTGGCTGTAAAACGTGCTGTACTTCGCAACATGTACAGAACAGCAATAGGCGTGTGCACGGGAGCGAGAAGAATCATGTCTGCTGGCCTCCCAAATAGCTAGTCTTAACGGGTACGTGGTAAGACAACGGAGAGTTGACCGAGCACGAGATGAGCATGTTACCAACTGTCCTGCTCGTTCGTAACCGCCTCTACGACCGCACTCTGTCTTCAACTACCTTTCATTTCGGATTAAGTCACAGCAGCCGTACGTCAGTGCTTGTCGCGAGCAGATTTGAACAACGGTGTTGTCCTAATTAACATCCCTGGAGACAACATTAAGCGGCTGATCGTTCGTAACCGCCTCTACGACCGCACTTGTGTTACAGAAAGCTACTGATTTGCCGTTATGGAAGAAACGGAGACTTTTACTGCGCTCAAAGGGGAGTGATGTACCAAATTCAATGTTTGACCTGCAATTAGCTGTACATCAGGGAGACAGGTAGAATGCTAGGTGTTCGCATCATAGATCTTCTAGCTGGCAAGCGAAGGCGAAGCTTATTAAGCCCAATGGGTAGGCACTGCGAAGGGGCCCACAACGGACACGACTTTAACATCAAGTGCACGATACTACTGAACGAAAATGAGATTTGCTCCAGGAAGAGCCTCAAAGCCTTCTGTATCCATGAACGCAATCCAACGATGAACAAAAATCAACAACAGGAACGATTATTTTCTCCATTACGAGTGACTTCCTGCATTTTTACTCCACGGTATGAGCTGTGAAACACAATACTCCTCGCATTCCTCTATACCGAATGTGTTTCACTTCCTAATTGGCTGCCACATAGTAGGGCGGTCTCTCGGTGCTGATAAAGCTGCGATGAGTTGCGCTCGTATTGGAATGATTTCATCGTGACACTCTTGGAGTTCCATTAGTGCTGCAGGGTTGGGAAGATTAGAGCAATTGACGGTGACGGGATGAGTGTGCAGTCCGCAAAACACCGAGCTTCCTTGAGGCCATTGACAACGACGATACCGTCGAAACGTCGGGCGTAATAAAGTCTAATGTCTCATACATTTATTTTTAGCATAGAGCGGCTAGTATAAAGGCTATATGCTGTGATAGGATGTTTTGCTGCGATTAAGACGCAAACATCAGGTTCGGTTTGTACCATACTATAGTTGTGCTCTCGAAATTTTTTCGAATATTCGAATGTTTTCGAATGCTCGCAAATTTCGATTACTCGAATTTGAATATATTCGAAAAAAGCGGTCTTCCCGAATATTCTATTTGAATATTGACTTGAGTACTCGAATTCGAACATTGATTCAAAGCTAGAACTGAATGGGTTCCAGAGAGGAAGGAGGTATGACTGGTGCTTAAGTGTGCTTAGTTTTTTGTGTTTAATTTCCGATCGCTTTAACGTTGCAGAAAATTTACATTTGTTTGCAAACGTGTTCACGATGTCTTACGATTAGTGGAGTAATCTTTCCACTGGGTCGAGCTCAAATTCCCACGTATCGCTGACGAAGTTGTTGAGTGTTTATTGTGCATTGCTTCCAATAGCATGGGAATGTGCAGTGCCTTACTAGCTCCAAATTGTCTCCATAACTGAGGAAGGTGATCGTGGAATTGATACTGGTCATGTTATATAGCATAGAAAGAGAGTAACATAGCTGTCTGCTCATCTTGTGCTTATGACAACGACTCCTGCCGACAGCTTGGAGGCAGTTGACGCCACTGCCAACAGAATCGGATCCCAGTTAGCTAAACAGGTCTAACAGCCAACAACTATTCCAGCCAACGTGAAGGTAGCTTAGAGATTCCGTGTTTGTAAAAATGAGAACTACGAGAATTAATAAAACATAAGAAGTCGTTCTCGACACAGTCTTGGTTGTTGAATTTTTTATTCTTCACCTGACGATGTAAATGCTTGGAAAATGATAATCGGTAGTGGTAATAGTGTATATACACTTACCAGATAATTCGAAAAGAGCCCGTTTAGAAATTTGACGATCGCAGGTATATCAAATGGCTCCTCTCATCAGTGTACGGTTATTTTTTTCCTTCGCATCCTAAACGTCAGAAACGCGGCTGGCTGACGTTAGCAAAACAAAAATTGCTGTCATTTAGCAAGACTGGCGGCAATCGCGGTCGCTAATGGATTGAAAGGAATCGAATTGGGCCTTGCGATGACTCTCATAAAGGAATGCTTCGGATTGCGAACCTTTCTGCCCTCACTGTTCATTACGGGGAGGGCGACAACAAATAAGGTGATGGACGCTAGAAGGTTTTCTCAAATAAATGCCCTTGTCCTCTTTCGCCTGTATTTATTATAGTTCCAGCTTAGTGTTCAAGTTCGAGTCGCCCTAATAAAATCTGAAATAAAATATAAATATACAGAATAAAATCTAAAATTGCAACGTGCTGGACGAATGCATTTCTGTTTTTGTGATAGATCGCTGTCACTTTCATTCTTTGAAACAAGCCTGAAGCCATTGATGTGGCGAAAAAAAAATTTATAAAATTTCAAGCACTGCATTCCTTTTTCGGCCAGATGAATTATAAATTTTCTCGAAAGGTCATAGTTCTTTAAGACAAAAATTTATCGTTATCTTCTAGCAGAGTGTCCAGTTCAATCTAGAAGACGTTCAATTTCATTTGGAAAAGGTATGCTTTCAGAAGTTTTTAGTTTGACGCAAAAATAGTACACACTATACTTGTGCTCGAATAAATGAATTCGAATAATTATAATAATTTGTTCGAATTCGATTCTCGATTATTTGATTATTCGAGTTTCGCAATTTCGAATAATTATTCGAATTCGATTATTCGAGTTTCGCAATTGTGAATAATTATTCGAAGTCGATTATTCGAGGCTCGCAATTTCGGATAATTATTCGAATTCAATTTTCGAGGTTGGAAAATTCGAATAATATTCGAATTTCGAATACGTGGTTGTTTCGAATGCGGCGTAATGATGATTTTTGTAAGCGACTTACATTCCGGTGACGATTGTTTTCGACAGCACACTGTCGAGGGGAGCTCACCGTTACGAAAACGCATTCCGTATCCCACTTTACATAGAAGGGCTGTGTGTGTACGCGTTCGTGTTTCCATCAGTCCATCACAACAGGCGTGGGGGCATTGCGTATTTGCGATACTGAAACTTCAGCCCTTGGGGTGGTCGATCCCGCTGAACACAAATCTGAAGTTCGCTTTTGAAATTATCGGTTGAGGTTGATCGAGCTACTGATTTTCTATTGGGAGTTCGTTGAGGCGAATCAATTGTATGACTGGTCTCGGTCGATATTTTCAAAATTTAACTTCACATTTGTATTGTCTGCGACCACTACTATCACCAACGTCGTACACTTGAATCCTCTACGAAATTTGCACAATAAACACAAATTTCGGCGAAAAATTAAAAAATGATTCAGATTCGTGTTCAGTGACCTCGTTTACCTCAGGCCTGAAGTTTCGACCCTGTTGAGTGATATTCACGAAAAATCGATAATTTGATTGATATCTCTTGATGGCCATCGTTACTGCAAAAACTAACTTAAGATTCGTGTTCAGCGACCTCGATTACTCCGGGGCTGAAGCTCACAGTTTGCATATATGACACGATTATATTCATACTTATTTATTATTTGCTATTTATTATCCTTTTACTTACCTATATTTTTCAGTTGAAATTCGAAGTCTTTCAAATCAAGTTCAACGTTGTTACACGGGGAAGATTCCAGAAGAATGTTGAAATTTATTTCAAAAACGTTGAATTTGTTTTGAAAAACGTTGCATTTTGACTGAAAATGGTACATAACTCCACGACTTGACTGGTTGACGATTTCTGGGAGGTAACGAACTGAACAAGTAGAGCGAACGGTTTTTTTCGCAAGAGTTTTGCACTTGTGCGTAGATGTTTTGCACATGTTTTTTCTGTAGGAATTCTTTCTGTAGGATTCTTTTGTAGGAAAAAATTCTCATGTCTTGCCATCTTAACGAGTATTGTGAGAGGTTATTAGAAAATATTGAATATCTCCATTATTTGCTTTTTTTAAGAAATCAATTCTTTCATTTTGTCTCTGGTGTTTGTTGTCGTTGAGATTAGTTTACTGCACTTAATAGAACCTACACAACGCACCTTTGAAGTGAATAAGCAATATCAAACAAAATTGGCTCGCACAAGAACCTCATCGTCCTTATTAATACACTCCGGTAAAAAAAATTATAGGTTCACACCCGATTTATCCATTAGTACTCGAAGAATCCGCTGCCTAAGCTCAGCAATGTTACCGTCGTATTATAACTCAATATCGAAAACCTCTATAGAAAAATTCTTATCAGTGCAAGACACCGCAAACTTTTATTAAAAATTTAACGAATGGAGACCGGTGCAAAATATAAGTTCGTTTTATAAGAAACCTGATTAATCACAAAAGTACCTATAGACAAGGTAAGATCAGTAATTCGCACATCACCTCTGTTGTAAACAATATCGAGAATTCCATTTGACATACTACTGATGAGTTTATCAATAACAGTTTGCTCAACATTGGTCCATGTATGAAGTACGGCGTTCTTCAGATCAGAAACCGAAGTCTAAGCGGTTTCATTTTTGAACACTTTGTGTACAAGAATGCCGCACAAGTTCTCTATCGGATTGAGATTTTGAAGACATCTAGACCACTCGAAAAGTTGAATTCTGTTAGAGTTAAGCCAACCTGTGGTTGAACGTGATACGTGTATGGATGCATCATCTTGGTTCCATTTTGTGCACTTTGTGTACAAAAATCCCCCACAAGTTTTCTAGTTTTTGGGTTGAGGCTTGGAGAACAACTAAGCCACTCGAAAAGTTGAATTCTATAAGGAGTTAAGCCAACATATAGTTGACTGCGACACGTGTATGGATGTATTATTTTGTTGGAAAATGAGGTTGTGCCTACGAAATCTTCTGAAATACAGCAAAATGTGATCTTCGAGCAATTTCTGGTAGTCTTCACTGTTCATCCTACACGAGACGAACTTCCGAGACGAACGAGACAAGTCCGCATTCAGAAAACGCAGCCCAAACCATTAGACTTCCACCGCCAAAGTTGCGCCTAGAGGATAGTCGACCTTTCTCGGATCTCTCCAGTAGTGCGAAAGAAGAGGAATCTTGATGGGACCGACGGGCACAAACAGTATTGGAGAGATCTGAGGAGAGAGGAACGAGCATTCTACAGGCGCAACTTTGCCGGTGGAAGTCTCATGGTTTGGGCTGCGTTTTCTGGATACGGACATGTTGTCCTGGAGTTCGTCTCGTGTAGGATTAACAGTGAAGACTACCAGAAATTGCTCGGAGATTACCTTCTGCCATATTTCAGAAGATTTCATAGACACAACCTTATTTTTTAACAAGATAATGCATCCATACACGTATCGCAGTCAACTATACTTACTTACTTTGATACTTTGATGGTCCTTTGTCGGCTGGAGGTCTTCTCAGCGGGGACCACAACTCTTCCAGACCGCTCGATCTCTGGCTGCTTGCATCCAGTGAGGCAGACTCCGCTCTCTGAAAGATCTTGAGAATGAGTCTGCCCATCGCGTTGGCGGTCGTCCCAGTGGTCTCTTATGGTCTCTCGGGAGCCATTCTGTGACACGGAGACTCCATCTATCGTCCTTTCGTCGAAGCAGGTGTCCGGCCCAGCGATATTTGGACTTCTTCATGTACTGCAGCGGGTCTGCTAATTGCGACTTCTCCCGTAGCTCCGAGCTTCGTAGGCCTTCTTGCCATTGCTGACGAAGGCTTGTCCTTAGAAGACATCTCTCCAGTGCACGATGCGTAGTTTGCATCGCTCTGGCGATTGTCTTGTTGTCGGGCCAGGTTTCCGTCGCGTAACACATCGCAGGCAGTACAGAGGCGTTGAATATCGAGGCCCTGAGGCCGGGATCCTTGACCTGATCGGTGACTTCGCGAATCGAACTGAAGGCTGCCCATGCTGCGCGTCTCCTGCGGGCGATTTCAGGAGCGAGGTCGTTATCCATGTTCAGCTCTCTTCCCAGATAGACGTAGGAGTCGACCTGTTGCAGAGCGACTCCATTTAACCTTACGAGTCCCGTGTCACACCACTGGTTGACCATAAATTGTGTCTTGGACATATTCATGTCCAATCCAATCTTCATACCTGCCACATTGAGCTCGTTCAGCATTTCCTCGGCTTCTGCCGTGCTGGTAGAGATCAGAACAATATCGTCGGCGAAGCGAAGGTTGCTGATCCGTTTACCGTCGACAAGGTAGCCTTTATCGTCCCAGTTCAAGTCTTTCATGGCATCCTGAAGTGCCGCTGTGAATAGCTTGGGAGAAATCGTGTCTCCCTGCCGTACTCCTTTCCCGATAGGAATTTTAAGCTTTCGATCGAACAGCTGGATGGTAGTCGATGTGTTCGAGAAGCATTCGTCGAGAAGTCGGATGTAGGGCGATGGTATACCAGCGTGCACAAGGGCGTTCAGAATGGCGTTGATTTCCACAGAGTCGAACGCTTTCCGATAATCCACGAAGACAAGAACAAGTGGGAGGTGGTATTCGCGGCTCCTTTCGATGAGCTGTGAGACAGTCTGAATATGGTCCATGCAGGAGAAATCCTTGCGAAACCCTGCTTGCTCCACTGGCTGATATTCATCCAAGCAACGCTCCATGCGGTTAAGCAGTATCTTGGTGAAGATCTTGTACACAACCGAGAGAAGACTGATGGGTCGATAGTTGTTGATATCCTCCTGCTGACCTTTTTTGAAGATTAAAACTGTTTTCGACTCCTTCCATGAGTCCGGAATCCTACCAAGTCGAAGGTAGTGGTTGAAGTGCTTGGCAAGAAGTGAGCAGACGGCACTGCCACCCGCACGAAGGAGATCAGCAGAAATGCCGTCCGGTCCGGGAGCAGTGCCCAGCTTCATCCTTCTGATAGCATGAGCAACTTCTGATTCCAGAATGGGAGGTACTTCCTCAGCTGGTGGCATCAAGCATTTCGGGACAGTGATGGAAGAACGGAACAGATCTGTGTAGAATTCCTGAACGATGGCCTCCATCGCTCTTCGAGACGTTTGCGTTGTTCCATCCTTATCCACGAGGGCTGACATTATTGCCTTCTGATCGCAGAGATCTCGTTTGCAGCGCTTTATGCTTGAACCTTTTCCAGCCGCTTCTAACAGCTTCAATCTTCTGTAGGCTTGAATGGACTCCTTCACTGCAATTCGACAGGCCTTTGAGATGGTGACTTTTTCCAGATGGGAAGCATTAGGATCCAGTTTCACAGCTCTTCTTTGCTCCAAGAGTTTAATCGCATGTGCGTTGAGTCTTGAAGCAGACGGCGATGTGGCTTCGCAAGAGCTGCTAGCACATTTCAACAGTCCTTTGGAGAGAAGGTCGTAGTCTTCCGATGGATCTTCAAGAAGATTCCAATCATACGACTTTATCGCATATTCCAACTCCTCAGACTTGAATGTGGTGATCCTCACCGGTGCCGGTTTATGGGTGTCACGCTTGAACATCCTCTTTTTGAGAGTCAGCTTCGCACGGACAAGACGGTGATCCGAACCGGTGTCAAATGAAGGCAGCACGGAGACGTCGAACAGACTCCAGCGTCTGTTCGTAAGAACATGGTCGATCTCCGAACGTGTTTCTCCATTTGGGCTTTCCCAGGTCCATCGTCGGTTTGAAGGCTTCTTAAACATAGAATTTCCATGGTAGAGACGGCACGCGGATAGGAAGTCTATCAGGCGCTCTCCGTTTTCGTTCCCTGAGGAAGTTCCATGTGGTCCTAGCCTCCATTCGTCGTGATCATTCGTACCGACGATAGCGTTAAAGTCACCAACGACAACTTTGTAGTAGCTCTTCTCGTCGTTGACAGTCCTTTCGAGCAGCTTGTAGAATTCCTCCTTTTCTTCATCTGTGGCCGCAGATGTTGGAGCATATCCATTTATGATGGAGATGGTTCCTTGATCTTTGGTTTCCAGACGAAGAACAGCTACTCGCGGACTGATGATCTTGTAAGAGTCTACTAGGTGGTGCACTGTCGAATTGACGAGAAATCCAACTCCGCCAATATTCTTTCTGTCCACCTTTGCTCCGATAATGAGAAGCTCGTTGTGGTCGGTCCTTCTTATGGTTTCCGTTCTGCCTTTCGTTTCCTGCAGGGCGATAACGTCGTATTTGATGTTGCGGCTTCTGTAAAGCAGTGTCCGAAGATCCTGCTTAGATGCGATCGAACGACAGTTATAAGTGCAGACGAATAGGCAGTTTCCGTGTCGTGGTGGGAGGGAGTTTCCGGTAGTCCGATTCCAATGACGTCCTGATAGTTTAACTCCGAGATTAGATGGCCCCTCGCCGGAGGTGGATGCAACCGACGTCGTAGAAGTCCACCTCCGGCGCGCGGAGGACTGGGGCGCGGGTTTAGTTGTTTGAGCCGTACCGGTGGTCTGGTTACTCACATGTTCCTGGCCAGGGATACAGGAGAGCCGCCCATACACGACAAGCGTCGCGTACTGCGTGACCGTTTGTGCCGTTAGCCATCACAAAGTGATGTTCACCCCTTCACCGCGGTGAGGTGGCACATGAAGGGGATCGCAGTCAACTATAGGTTGGATTAACTCCAACACATTTCAACATTTGGAGTAACCTAGTTGTTCTCCTAAGCTCAACGCAAAAAAAAAACTAGAAAACTTGCGGATCATTCTTGTACACAAAGTGTTCAAAAATGGAACCGCTTAGACTTCGGTTTCTGAGCTGAAGGACGCCATACATCATACATGGACCAATGTTGAGCAAAATGTTATTGATAATCTAATTAGTAGTATGCCAAATAGAATTCTCGATATTGTTTACTACAGAGGTGATTTGCGAAGTACTATTCTTACCTTGTCTTTAGGTACTTTTCTGATTAATCAGGATTCTTATGAAACGGAATTATATTTTACACCAATCTCCATTCGTTAAATTTTCAATAAAAGTTCGTGGTTTCCTGCACTGATAAGATAACCTGCTTAGAATTTAGAGGTTTTCTATATTGAGTTATAATACGACGGTAACATTGCTGAGCTTAGGCAGCGGATTCTTCGAGTACTAATGGAAAAATCGGGGTGGGGGGGGGGTTTAACCTATAATTTTGCATAAGTCACAATGAAGTTTATTCGATTATTCGTTTATTCGAAAATTTTGAAACAATTTTGAAAAAAGTAAATATAGTACACACCTCGGAAGCCAATACGTAGGAAGTTGTCGTCTACTCACTTGGTCTTCCAAGGTTTTGCTTGACTCATTTAGTTCGCTATTCGTACCCTTCAGTGTACGGAACTGGCCCTCCGTTATTTCGAGGATCATCAGCCCATAGCAGTCGCCTAATCAGTGAGGCATACTAAAAGGTGGTAAACCGCTATGCAAGGAATTTGGCCCTCAAGCCGTGCGAAGGCCGCTGATCTCTTATGAGCAGCCGAAGCTGGAGCTGCACACGTATTGCCGGATGCTACCGTACCCTTGGTGTCAAAACTACGCCTAAGCACAGGAAGGGTGCCCTAGTTATTATGGACAGAGTGCAAATTCAGGAGCGCCGATGCATGATGAAATTCATTGCCAACTAAAACGCGATCTCTACTAAGCGGATATTTATTTTGGTGTTTACCAGGATACTATCTCAACGGTAGGTCGGAACGGCGCAAGAGTTGTATATGGACAGAATCGCCTCTCCCTGGGAAGTAACAAACTGGAGGTATCTCGACCCCAATACAACTCTGCGCAGAGTTAGGGGCGACGGAAGCCGCGTGTTGGCGCCCTATTGATTCACGTGCTCCACAGTTGACGGGCGCGCGCGGGATGAGGGCTCGTATCGCGACTCAGCGCAGTGCACAGGTGGCGTAGTAGGGAAGCGCTCGGGCTTGTGAGCGAGGGTCGACGGTTTCGATCCCGCGTACTGCGTTTGTCCCACACTTTTGCAAAATCCATGTTTATTATATAGTAATCCACCTAGGGGTACTATAGTGTGTTATAGAGTGTAATATTTTCATATAACATATGCTTCAAACTACGGATTAGCTAGAATATTCACTTCTGTGTAGCACTTGTTTGAAGCCTATTTTGTGCGACCGTAGTTATGTAACGATAGATATTTTGTGGCGCTTGTTAAAGTTCTGACTCCACCGACAAGACTACGGTCAAAAAATTTTTCCACTGAAGCTTTGTTTAGGAAGTTATTTGGGGTGCTGATCACGAATCTGACATCCGTTTTTCACGATTCGGTCGGAGACCACCCATACCGTTAACAAGGGTGGTCCAGGCAGGGTCACTGATTTCGCTGAAACTTCGTCTAGGGGGGGTTATTTGGGGTGCTGATCACGAATCTGACATCCGTTTTTCACGATTCTGTCTCTACCTGCCGTCACCGGTAGACACTTTAAGAATGTAATCCTAGTGCCTTCCTGTATCTATATTATCCAGCCGAATCGTGAAGAAAAGATATCAGATTCGTGATCAGCACCCCAAATAACCCCCTAGACAACGTTTCAGGGAAATCGGTGACCCTTCCTAGACCACCCTTGTTAACGGTATGGGTGGTATGTTATATGTAAACATCCTACTATATATAAAGCAGCAAGCGTGTGTGTGTGCGTGCGTGTGTGCGTGTGTGCGTGTGTCACACTGTCCGTCCGTCACACCTGAGTTGGGGCGCGGCAGCCGAACACTTCCGCAACCGTGCATGGCGAGCCGCAAACGTGCCGAATACGTCGGCAACCGTGCATGGCGAGCCGTAGACGTGCCAAACACATCGGCAACCGTGCATGGCGAGCCGCAGACGTGCCGAACACGTTGGCAACCGTGCATGGCGAGCCGTAGACGTGCTGAACACGTCGGCAACCGTGCATGGCGAGCCGTAGACGTGCCGAACACGTCGGCAACAGTGCACGGCGAGCCGTAGACGTGCCGAAGTCGGCAACCGTGCATGGCGAGCCGTAGACGTGCCGAACACGTCGGCGGCACGAAACTTCGGCCCTGGTGGTAATCGAGGTCGCTGAACACGAATCTGAAGTCGACCAATCCATATCGATCGATATTATCGATTTTTTGAGGATGACGTTCAAGCGGCACGAAACTTCGGCCCTGGGGATAATTGAGGTCGCTGAACACGAATCTGAAGTCGACCAATCGATATCGATCGATATTATCGATTTTTTGACGATGGCGCTCAAGCGGCACGAAACTTCGGCCCTGGGGGTAATCGAGGTCGCTGAAGATGAATCTGAAGTCGACCAATCAATATCGATCGATATTATCGATTTTTTGAGGATGGCGTTCAAGTGGCGCGAAAGTTCGGCCTTAGGGGTAATCGAGATCGCTGAACACGAATCTGACGTCGGATCAATCGATCCATCTCGATTAAAATAAAGGTCAGAAGGCCTAGGGAAGAATAGGAAACCCGTAGCCGCCATGGCGTCCTATTCTCGGAGTTTGGGGGCGAAGCCCCCAACCAGTCGTAGGCGGCCGCTAGGCCGCCAAACGACTGGTGCTCTATAACACACCATAGTACCCCATAGGTGGATTACTATATGATAAACATGGATTTTGCAAAAGTGCAAAACGCACGCAGTCCGCGGGATCCAAACCCTCGACCCTCGCTCACGAGCCCGAGCGCTTCCCTACTACGCCACCTGTGCACTGCGCCGAGTCGCGATACGAGCCCTCATCCCGCGCGCGCCCGTCGCTGTGGAACATGTGAATCAAAAAGGCGCCAACACGCGCTTCCGTCGCCCTTAACTCTGCGCAGAATTGTATTGGGGTCGAGATACCTGCAGTCTGTTACTTCCCAGGGAAAGGCGGTTCTGCCCATATACAGCTCTTGCGCCGTTCCGACCTACCATTGAGATAGTATCCTGGTTAGCCCCATCTGCCAATTTAGAGTGGCGAAAGGTAGCGGTTAGAGTTTCTTGAGTTCTTGCACTCCCAGATTTGAGTTTTCGACACTCCAAATGGTACTGCTCTGTTCAGCGAAAAGCGCTATCGAACGGCACAAATTTCGACCGATTCTGTAAACATAGATTTTTTGACAAATTCGCATCGAGGACGAGAGCGCTCCAGACCGTGGCAGACGGACGATGACGTCATCGAAAAACCGATGTTTTCGAAATTGGCCAATCTTAATACCATTTGATAGAACTTTTCCTGCTGATTTCAATGGTGTTACTAGTAGTATCGAGAACTGTGATATGAGCGAACAAGAGCGCGGAGAACATTGACCGTTGTTGTGCCAAATAGGACGCAAAGGCGTGTTCGGAGCGCAGTAACTCTGTCGTGTAGGAACCTTTCAAGTTCCAGCTTGTGGGTTTTATAGGCAGTAGAACGCTCTATCAGTGCACTAAAGTAGAATGGTTTAGCTTAGGAGGGGTCACTGTTACAGGGATGCGGAAATGCAGGTGAGGCTTCTATGAAGCATTTTTTTTCGATTTCGGTGGACCACTGCGAGAAGACGCGGCGAACTAACGGCCTTAAAATGCGTATGTGAACAGAGCACTTAAGGTTCTTTACGATGATCTGGTCAGAACTCTTCAGCTTCATAAACTGCCCTAGCCTCAGCTGCCAGTTTAAAGCGGCGGAAGATTGTGGTTAGAGTTTCTTGCGCTCTTACTCGCCCAGATTTGAGTGTTTGACACTCGCAATAACACCGTTCTGTTTTGCTTAAGAAACGCTATCGAATGGTATTAATTTTGACCGATTTGGGAAACATCGATTTTTCGACAGTTTCCCATCGAGGATGTGGGCGCCCTAGGCCGAGCTTGCGCGGGCGATGACGCCATCGAAAACCGATATTTTTGAAATTGGCCAAATTTCCTCTTGCAAACTTCGTCCAAAATCATCTAAGGGTTATTTGGGGCGCTGATTACGAATCCGACGTTCGTTTTTGAAAATTCCGCCGATTTCGGTAGTTTGCAAGGATTCTTCTCGAGAAATTAGTTCTTCAGTTTAGTCAATCGCACAATAAGATATCAGTAGTATTTAGAATTGAAGCATCTTCTGTCTTGTATTATGTAGTGCGTAAGGATTACTATCAGAACGCGCTGTAGCGCGTCGAAGGCGGCGCTTCCTGTTGCATGCGCTATGAATAGACGTTCTTGGTTCAACTTCCATTCAGGCCGGAAAGTCTAGTGTTCCTGCACGGTCGGTGAAATGATACCAGACCTGTTTGTATCACCTCTTATCCCCTTATCCTTCCCATACACGTTGACCGACCAGTTCCGGAAGGAAGGTTTGGTTGGAGTAGGTCAGAGGGGGAAATCCGAACCAGGAACCTGGTATCGGGTGCACGCGACAGCAGGCACCACCTCCGACTGCGGTGCACGCGTCCGCTTTCTAAAATTTATTAGATGACACTGAGTAAATATCCTTTAGCCATCAATCAAGGAAACGTCGCGCGATGCTAGACCAGTGCACGGCCTAACCTACAACGCTTAAGAAACATTTTCGCGTTCATACTAGTTAGTATAAGGTATAACCCATAAAGATGAAGGACGGCGTAAATCAATCTCTTTTGGGATGCGCCACGCATTCCAATTGTACGCGATGTCGTGGAGGTAATTTGGTTGCGTATTTGGCATATACAATGACTTGGCCAACTCATGTTTAAGTCAGTGTTTATCCTTCTCAGGCAAGGCTGGTAACAATTTCCAGCAGTAGAAAGACGATTTTTACCTTACCTTCGGAGTGATTCATTCCTCTCAGTGAAGGCAGACCTCAACGAATCCGTTCATAGGGTGCGCCATGTATTCTATTTCTACAGATGTCGTCGAAGCAATTTGCACACAGCAATCTGATTTGCGGTGGCTTGTCGATGGACATGTCAAAGGTCACAAGTTCTCAGAAAAGTCCGGTACCAATTCGAGGATCTCGAATTTGGCCTGTACAATGAGTTGCCGATGGCCAGTCGATAGACAGTGTTTTGTCCTTCCCTGAGAAGTCTGGTACCAACTAAGGGATCATGGAAGGTTGGAAGGATTGATTGGCCTGGGCGGGAAATCCGAAAACCTGATTCATGGAGCAGACGGCAGCCTCGAACACTGCAGCATTTTCAGGACTCCAGAGGTTATTGAAGTATTTGATTTGCTCTCAGACAGCGTTAAGGAAATTCTTTAAGGCCCTGGCCACAAAGCCGTGTTCGAGTTTTGAAACATTGACAGATTACAGAAGGTCACGGTAGGTGTGAAGAAAGGTGGTGTGAGAGCATACCCGAACAAGCTTCGAAAGCTAGGCACGAGTTGTCTGGCAAGTAGATCTGGGATGCTGACTATGAATCTGTGGGCTGTTTATAAGAGTTCGGGTGATATTGTTAGGTTACGGTAGATATGGTTAGTGAGGAGCTGTAGTAAACACGATCAAGTTTACCTAAAAGTACCAAAGGAAGGGGTGTTGTCTGCCATCACGGGAATGGCTCGATAAAGGATAAAGACTAAAAATCACCGTTACTAGGTGCCTTTGTGGGTTGCGCCACGCATTCTATTATACTCGAACAGGTATTACAGAAAAATAAAAAGAATGAGGATAAAGTTCTAGTCGGTGCCTACGAGAAGGTCGACGATCAGTACTAGAACTTGGGATGAAAGCCTTCTGGGATGCGCCACGCACTCTGTTTCCGCTTTCCGCTCAAAAATTCAAACTAAAAAAATAATAGAAATTTTAACCTATGTTAAAAATTAATTGAAATGGAAGTAAAACGAATAAAACTGCATAAAGCACTGGTAAAATTGTGCAATAAAAGAAATAAAAGAGAGAAGAATGTCAAAATATGGTCAAAGCTCGACCGTGGACCACACGACCTCTGCGGTGTTAGGTGGAATCAATGATACACCGCAACATCAGAGGTGTGAAGACTCCGCTTAGGCGATATACGGCGTCCTCAGACGGCGCGACGGTTCACAATGCAGGCAACGGGACTGACTCCGCATCTAATTTGAGTCCCGACCGGGCTATTAGGCATTCGATTCGTGGTAATCCTTGTGCATATGAACGCAAAATGGAAACTGACCACTGTTCGAGTCAGATTTAATAGGTGAATGCACTCGTGGGTAATTTTCCCACTTTCGAAATTTTTTCAATTTGACTCAATTCACATTTGGAGTGAGTTTGCTTCGTAACTGAGTGACTGAAATGTCTTCTAGCTTGGTCGAAATCCTACCTGTGGAAGTCTATAAGGAGTTTTCATAGGCCCCCAAATCGTTATGCTTCTTCCTTCAAAGAAACGCTTTGTAGTCGCTTTTACCATGAGAAAAGTGCGCGGATAATCACAAAGAAGTGCCACGCTGGCAACTTTGCCAGCACATAATTGCTGCAGATTCAGCCCTAAAGCTTCCAATTCCGCGGCTTGATTTCAGCAATTACGTTTAACAGAACAAACAAATATAAGAGCTCACAAACTTGATATTCCAGAGTTAGAGTCCTCTAAAGTGAAGACATTTTCTAAAATTAACGGCACATAAACAATCAGATCCTTTGAAAAATTATATCGTTGTGATCTCGGTGAGCGAGGGAATCCAGAAAACTATGTATTACTATATATAAGGTAGAAAATAGGCTATAATAGGCCGAATCTCCTGCTTCATTAGCTACTTAGGAGCTGTGGGTGTAATTATCTCCCACGAGGAAGGGGTCAGCCGCGCTAGGCAGAAATTAGGTCGCTGAACTATTTTTCAGGCGCTCGCTAGGCGATTTGTAGCTCATCGGGAGGAGAGCTCGGTGCTGGTCACGAATATGTGCTTCAATTTGCAATGCGCTCAATTTGAAGAGCACTACAGAGAAGCGGCGGAAAAGGCGGTTTTTTTTCGCTTTTCCGCCTAAAGACCAAAAGATAAGACCGGTATTGTAGTAGTGTCGGAAACCCAAATATGGGCGAGTAAGAGGGCAGGAAACTCCAACCGCTAAGTCCGCCGCCCTAAAACGGCAGCTGGGGCTAAGGCAGTTTTGGCAGCTTAGAAGTTCTGAGTCTGCCACCGTAAAGTGCCTTAAGTGCTCTGTTCGCATGCGCATTTTGAGGCCGTTAGCTCGCCACGTCTTCTCCCAGTGGTCCACCGAAATCAGCAAAAAATGCGTCACACAAGCCTCACCTGCATATTCGCGCCGCTGTTACTTCGTACGTTCAGAAGCTATGTCACTGTTCTTTAGCACACGACTAGGACGTTTCATTCATTTTCAGTAGCGTTTGTCTCGCTTGGTGGCCAGGTCCGCTCTTCTAGTGTGGTGACGCCATTTCTCTCGATCAAATGCTCGATCGGGATGTACACCAGCTATCTTTAAGCCCAAGTGCAACGTGTCTAGCCAGCGTTGTTTCGGGCGTCCTCTGGGCTGTTTTCCAGGGACTTCAAAATTCAGGCCAATCTTACAGTCGGTGTCGTCGTTAGCGCGAAGGACGTGGCCATACCATCGTAGACGAGCTTCGCGCAACATGTCGGCTATCGGGACGACATCGAACCTCTGTCGTATAGTGTCATTGCGAACGCGGTCCAATCGCGTCACTCCGGCCGTCCACCTTAACATCTTCGTCTCCATTACACTGAGGCGGCTTTCAATATCCCTCGTCACGGGCCAGCACTCAGCACCGTACGTCGCTACTGGGCGGACGACTGTTCTATAAACCTTCGACTTGAGGTACTCGGGTATTGTCATATCGCAGAGAACCGGGGGCAGACATAACTCCGACGCCGCGCGAACCCCGCTGGCGTCGCGCACGGTGCGCGACGAAATTGGACGAGTTGTCGCGGTCCGATGCTTCCGACGGCTAGAAACGCTTCCTACAGGGATATGCGGCACGCCTTTGCCTTATTTCAACGTTCTTGGCGATGGTATATGAATGTGGTTTCAATGGGACGATCAGCGGCAGTTTATACAGGAATCCTGGACATGTGGATGGTTTCTAACGTCAGTATTTGCCAACTACAACTTCTTCGGTCAATTTTTACCCGTGATTATGGTTATACTACGGACAAAGGCCACTATCACCCATTCTCCGATCAATTGACCAGTCTGTTGCCTACCACATTCTGTGGGATCTCAAGTTCCTAGCTAGAAATGTGGTCTGGGAGCTTAAACACTGAGACCATTTCGCGCCCCGCGGCTAACCATGCGTCACCGAGCGCACGTCCGCGTTTCAGCCTCCGCGATGTCGCACGCGGCTAGCGCGCGACGTCGCGTCGGAGTTAGGTCCTGGAGCCGCAGAGAACCCCAGTCAACGACCGCCATTTGGACCAGGCTGCACTTACGCGCGCATTCACCTCCAACTTTAGGCTGCCATCGGGCGTAACTGTTGGCCCTAGATACTTGAAAGATGTGACTCGTGAGAGGTCAGTACCATTGATCTTGATAGATCCGAGCTCATTCTTATCCGTCGTCAAGTACTCCGTCTTTTTGACGTTTAGCTTGAGTCCGAACAATGCCAAGCGATCGCACCATTCCTGTGCCTGTTGCTCGAGTTCGGCTTTGTCTTCACATGCAAGCATGACGTCATCGGCATACAGCAACGTCCAAGGAGCTGCCTTTTGGAGATCTCGTGTAATTGCATCCATGACGACCACGAAGAGCAGTGGGGAGAGCGCAGACCCCTGGTGCACTCCGACAGAGATCGGAAGCTCCATCGTGGTACCCGCTGGTGCTCGTACTCGGCTTATTGGACACGAGTAGAGGATGCGCACCCACTCAATAAGCTCTTCAGGGATGCCGTGTCGTCGCAAAGCGTACCATATAACTTCTCGCGGGACGCGGTCGAAGGCCTTCTCCAAGTCCAGGAAGGCAAAATGCACCGGTTTCTGTTTCTCGCGGTGCCTCTCTAGCAGAAGGCGAACGGCGTGTATGGCATCAACCCTCCCACAGCCGGCAACGAAACCACACTGATTATTGGAAAGCTGGACGACATCCCGGATACGTCTATCGACAATTCGCTTAAAGACTTTCATGGCGTGCGAAAGTAGGCCAATCGGGCGGTAGCTAGCGCAGTCCGCAGGGCTGCCTTTCTTCTTCCAAATCGGGATAGGCGTGCTTTGTTGCCAACTCTCAGGCACTTTCTTCTCAGCAACAACCTGATTGAAAAACTCTGTCAGCCAGTCAGCAGGGTACCAGCCCTTCGACTTCCACAGGTCGGCCGGCAGGTCGTCTGGACCAGTGGCTTTGCCTGACTTCATCTTCCTCAGGGCTGCTTCAGTTTCGCTCACTGTGATCTTCTGAACGGGACCGTATACAGGTGAAGCAAAAGGAACGGCAGGATGTTCAAATTCTACATTCGAGATTTCCTCGAAGTAGTCGCGCCATCGCTTAACAGCCCTTTTACGATCCATCAGAAGATGACCGTTCTCATCGTTAATGCCAAAGAACTTTTCGATGTCTTCTGCTTGGCGACAGCGAGCCTTGGCGAGTCGGTAAAGATAGCGCTCATCATCGCGCGTTTCCAGTTTTTCGCTGACTTCAGCGTAGTATGCGGCTTTAGCAGCAGCCACTGCCTTCTTTGCCGCTTTCCTAGCTTCTCGATAATTCCTTCAATTACAGACTGTTCTGTCACCGATAAATACGTGATACAGCCGTTTCTTTCGCTGATCTTCTCTGTGACATCGTCAGTCCACAGCCAAGCCTGCTTGTCGCCCAACGCCGTCCAGGCTTCGTTGTGCCGAGTTCGAGGCGTGCAGCCCGGTTTATCGCATCGGTAGCCTCTTTCCAGGTTTCCTCGACAGTTGTTACCGTCGGCAACCGAATGCGAGAGACAACAGCTGTTTCCTTCTCCTTCAATCGCCACCATTTAATTCTAGCCGTCCTGCACCGCTCGACATGTTTACACCTCGGAGGTGTGATCTTCAGCGAGCAGATCAGTGGACGGTGTTGTGCACAGGGATGAGCGGATAACAAAATTTTGAAACCCGGATAACGGATAACGGATAATTTTGCCCAAAAATCGCCGGATAACGGAAAAAGGGATAACGAGCAAACAACAAAAATAAAACTGGGCTTAAACTGCTCAAGTTTCAACATCAGATATGGACCGCAACTGCTGTCAAATTATAACTCCTTTCCAACGACTTTAATGGAGTTTTTTTTAAACATAGTGCAGTCACCTTAACAAAGCCCTATGGGATTCTCACGAAACTTCAGTAAAAGAAACGCTTCTTCATTGCCATCCAAACCGAGGCCGAGTCGAATTGCGAACCACAATTCCTTCACCAGGTTCCGCGAACTGCTATCAAACTCATCAGGGAGGACAAATAGCAAGACCACCAAGCTGTGAAACTAAAACTGTTCTGCAAACTCTACTCTGCTGATATTTCGCTATGATCACCTTATTTTAAGTCTGTAAAAGATGAGCAAAGATTGAGAATTTGTTCATTCAAGCACATTTCCATAGTACAATTTACAAATTTTCATATTTTTGCCGTATAAAACGAATTGGAAGAACGAGACAAAGGATGCGTAAAACAGCCCAACTAACCGTATGGAGACATTCATGAGTCACCCTTCGAGGGAGAGATGTGAGACTCATTCACCTCATATTCACTCACATTTGTCTTCATCGAACAACTTGCCCTCATTTTTTCAGTTTCCATTGTTGGGTGGTTTTAGTGATCAATCGTCAGGTTTTCTTTTTGAATTAAGACTGTGACCAAACAGAATGATCCTTGGATGAATGGCTCCTCCGACACCTCTTGACTTTTCTATGCTAAGATGACTCAGCCGAATAAAGTCTGCATAACAATCTTGTTTCGCAGCTTCACATGATACTCTTGTTCGACAGTATCCCAAGATCTAAGAACGTGGAATAAGATGGATGAAATACCTGCTTTCTACAGGCTAGCCACTACAAGCCATTGTTCACTCCAAATGCACATGCAGAGAGATATGAAAACTAGAAAAGCAGAAGTAGAATGTCCCTAAAAGGCAATCTTAAATTAAAATGAAGTTCCAACATGCGCAGCGGGGAATCGGTTAAGTACAGTTTAATTGCACTACTTAGATTTTTAATAGAGAGGATCAATTTCTTAGCATTACGGAGGTACCACCAGTACCAGCGTACAGAAAATACTTTCAGAGAATCGTTTCTATAAACACACCTCAACAATTTGTAGGAGCGTAGCTTTCTCCACTCGTTTAGATGGAACCCGTGCCCATTTTGCTTGTATTCATTACTGCTCAGCGGTGTGTGTTTAATGCGTTACAACAGTCTATCAGTAAAAACTAAAATACCATTGCCGAATGCTACCTACATACGGCGTTCGTGGAAAAGAACGCTAAATTCGGCACTAAACAGCTCATCTTGTATGTGCCAGGACCTCCACTTGTGACCGTCAGTAATATTATCAAGGCAGCTTGTATGCATTCTTGGTCTGCATATGGCTTGTGGTGAAAAGCTCATGAAGAAATCAGCTCATACTAGGTTTCATAGATGTATGGTATAAATGAACGACCCTGGAAGGATAGAAGTTAGACGTCTTTCCAACTACGTCATCAGTGCCTGAAGTCAGCCACCTTCTAGATTTAAATGCTCTCTATTGTTGCTCGTGATCACTCCTATGATTGTGAAGCTTACACAGCTATGCAATACCATGCCCAAACCTGGGTATCAGCCAATTTGTTGTTCGTTATCCGGCCCAAAATTGCCGGATAACGGACAACAAAACGGATAGGCCAAAACCTCCCGGAAACCGGATAACGGATAACGGATAACGGATAATCCGCTCATCCCTGGTTGTGCAACCGTCTCATACGGCACGGTCTTCGCGCCTGTGACAAGGCCTTGGTCGCGACGCCTAACAAGGACATAGTCAATCTGCGTTTTGGCGTTCCCGCTATAAAACGAGATGAGGTGGGAGTCACGCTTTCGAAATTTGGTATTCACGATGGTGAGGTCGTGTGAGTCTGCATAGTCTGCATACTCAAGTATACGCTCACCATCGGCGTTGCGTGAGCCATAGCCAAAACCACCATGACAGCTGTAACCGTATTTCGCTGCTCCGAGGTGACCATTAAGGTCACCTGCCACAACAACCATATGTTCTGACGGCACTTCCGCTGTCTTCTCATCAAGCAGGGACCAGAACTCGTCCTTGGTTTGCTCGGAGCAACCTGTCTGCGGAGCATACGCGGAAAAGAAATGACATCGTCGCTCTTCTACGGCGACAATAATCTTCATCAAGCGGTCATCGAAACTTCTACGCTTGCAATCGCGTCACAGAAACGCTCGGAGACGATCATACCGACACCACTGGTGGTCCTGGGACTGCCGCACAGAACGGCCTTGAAGCCGCGGCCAATGTCCCTCGACTTGCTGCAGGACCACCTCGTCTCCTGCACCGCACAGAAATCTATATTTCTTCGCTCCAGTGCTTCTACCAACTAGCACGAGCGGCCCGTCAACGTACCCACATTCAACGTTGCTACGCGGGTCTTGCCTACGTTGCGGGACTTTTGGACTAGCTCAGTTGCCCCCCGATGCCATCCTCGCATCGGGGGGCAACTGAGCTAGTCCTCGCATACTTCTCACACAACTGACCCTCGCATGCTTCTCACACTCGCCGGGCTTTGCGAGTGCGCGTCGGCTCCCGCGGACGCCGTAGCATTATCTCGAGAACTCTGTAACGTCATCAACCATATGATGTGACACAGAATGTTCGTAGGCCGGCCTGTCACTAGGGCCTGTCGCCTGCATTCGATTGTCTGTGATTGGCTCGGCTTGCAAAAGCAAGCAGTTTCCAGTGGCACCATGTGGAGGAACGGACATCGCCACCACGACTAGGACGTTTCACTGGCTACAAAATCGACAAGCTGCAGCCAGATAGATTCGACTTCGACAGAGTTACTGCGCTCCGAACATGCCATTGCGTCCTATTTGGCACAACTACGGTTGATGCTCTCCGCCTTCTTATTCGCCAAGATCACAGTTCTCGATACTCCTAGTAAAACCTTTGAAATCAGCAGGAAAAGTTCTATCGAACGGTATCAAGCTCTGCCATTTTCGAAAACATCGATTTTCGATGACGTCATCGTCTCTCTGCGACGGCCTGGAGCGGTCTAGTCTTCAACGCGAAATTGTCAAAAGATTGATGTTTCCAAAATCGGCCGAAATTGACACCATTCGATAGCGCTTTTCACGCTGAACAGGGAAGTGCCATTGCGAGTGTCGAAAACTCAAATCTGGGCGTGCAAGAACTCAAGAAACTCTAACCGCTATCTTCCGCCACGCTAAATTGGCAGTTGGGGCTAAGGCACTTCAGGAAACAGGGAGTTGTGAGCATGTCATCGTAAAGTACAATAATTGTCCTGTTCGCCTACGCGTTTGTAGGCCGTTAGGTCTCGGCGTCTTCCTGCAGAGCTCGACTGAAATCCGAAAAATCGTGTCACACTAGGCTAACCTGCATATTCGCGCCCCTGTAACTTTACCTAATCATAACCTACACCGTTCCACTTTAGCTTACTACTACACCATTTCATTGCCTACAAGATCCAGTAGTTGCGGCCGAAACGATTCAGTCTTGACAGAGTTATTGCGCTCCGAAAACGGCATCGCGTGCAATTTGCAAGCGGTCGCTGTCAGTCGATTGATATGTTCGATTCTACATGCATTGTGCACGGCGCACTCCAAAGGCTGGCTGGGCAGTCCTATAGCAATTCCTGAGTAGGGCGGCTGCAAATTTTTGATAAAACTTTCCAAACGCTCACTCTACAAGCTGTCCCCCTCCCTCGATTGATAGGTTCGATAATATATGCATTGCGCACGGCGCACGGCGCACGCACTCCGAAGGCTCGCTGGACAGTCTTAGAGCAATTTCTGACTTGGGCGGCTGCAAATTTGAGATAAAACTCCCCAAACGCTCACTCGTCAAGCTGTCGCTCGATCGCTCTACAGGTTGTCGCGCCCACTCGATTGATTCTGTCGGGCCTATGTGCATTGTTCAACTCCACTGAGATCTGTAGGTCATAAGATAATGCTTGAACTGCTGAGCTTATATATATGTTTCTTTTTACAAGTATGTACTTGTTTTTTTTAAGTTATTTAAAAAGGCTGCTTTTGACCGTTCCAAAGCGGCCTATGTTGACCTTTCCGGGATTTCCGGCGAATGAACGGAGGAACATGTCCGGTACTGTACAACACTTGGCCCGTTCTGACCTACCGTTGAGATAGTATCCTGGTAAGAATTACACCATATTTAGAAGGTTTCTTTGAAATCGCCCTATAGTAGTTGTTTCCCTCATTGTTCTCTCGAATATGGTTGAATATGGTTGAACTGTATGTCTCGAACTTGTTATTCATAATCAATCAAGTGAAAGCCCCGATGATGAATCTCAATCTCATCTTGCTGCGGTCATTTGCAAATTTCGGGTACCGCTTCTGTAGAAATCCTGGGGTTCTAGAGAGAGAACGTCGCTGATGCAGCTTTTGAGTTGTTCCATATCGCCGAACTTCCTCTCTTGTAAACTATTGGACAGCTAAAGAAACAGATGGCAGTCCACTGAAATCAGATCCGGTGAATACGGTGGGAAGTACATGCCATACCATGCTTGGAGTTTTTTCTGGGTTCCCTTCGTAATGTGAAGACTGGCGTTGTCGTGGAGAAGAGCTTGTCCTGTTTTCCACGTGGAGCCGCAGCTACGCGATCCGCCTGCTCGCAGGACATTTCGGCGGCAACGGTACAGTTTGCTGGAACCAACTTCCAGGGAATGAATGATTCCTTCGCAGATGCTCTGAGTATGGAGTTCCGGCTTTGGTGCTGACATCCCAGATTCTCCACGTCAAGCGCCTCCCGCCTCCAGCCCTGTGGGAGTTCGGTGTAGAACCCACTTATCGTCACCAGTGGCCAGGTTGTCGGGCCAAGCAAAATTCCAACAGAAGACCAAAAAGTTTATGCGCGCATATTTCCCCGTTTGAGGCTCTCGACCACGTACATCATGAGCTAAGCGCCACGAGTCCATGTCCAGTCCCTCCTCATTTGATGTGGATGAGCAGCTGTGGTTCCATGATGGCACTGGAGTTCCTGTTTGTCTGTTCACGGTTGTCACGCTGGAGATCCTCTTCAGTCAGCTCCAGAAGGCGCTCGTCACAACCTGCCGACAATTCGTCGCCCAAGTCAAGGTTGCCATTTCGAACTTGCAAAACCAAGCTATGGTCGTGGCGTAGGAGGAAGTTAACGGGTCCATCGCATCACATACGTATATTTCTTGCTTACTGACTGTGCTCCCTGATTTCGTAGAGCAGGAGCACTCGACATACATGGAGTCAAAAATGATTTTTCAACCATATTCGCATCGAGGAAAATTAGGGCGTGTGTAGACTATGTAAAACCTTGATATACATTTTGGCCGTGAGGTTCCAGAAGAATTTTCAAAAATTTAGAAAGGGGCAGAACCCAGGGGCGATATGCTTCTTGCACCAATACAATATATCAAATGGAGGATAAAAGGATGAAGATGGCGGTAATAAGTTTCTTTTGAGATACGCCAGGCATTCTACTTCCGTGACGTCGTGGACGCGATTTGGATGCGTATTTGGTCTAATCAATAACCCGATGGCCACCCGATGAACGGGTCAGAGTTTTTTCCATCCCAGAAGAGACTGATGCTAATTCACCGATTCCAGACGGATGAAATGCTTGGCTGTCCTTCGAGAAGAATAGAATCCTGCCTTCTATTTTCTTAGGTTCATGGAGTCGCAGCGTTCAGTCCTCTTGTAAATCTTAGCAATCTGTATGTGCGTGAGTTCCGCTGTTCTCAAGAAGTCTAAAGTCTTCAGTCACTTGCTTTCTTTCGTCTAGTGTTAAATCTCTCCTAGTGTATTAGGAAACCAGATTGTAGCTGGCGAGATCCTCCGGTACCCAAAAAGCAAGTCGACACTATTGACCTTCCTGCACACTTTCTACCTTACAGGTGAAACTCTTAAGAAAAGTTAATCTTGTACAGTACCGCGCATATCTTTTGGTCACTTCCCGAAAAGTACGCTTTGAAGCGTTCCAAAGCGGCTTTTTTAAATAACTTTCTTTAATGTCTAGCTCTTGTGAAATGAAGCATATAATTGAGCTCAGCAGCTCGAGCTCTATCCTTTGACATATAAATCAATAGAGTTGAACAATGCATATAGGCCCGACATAATCAATCGAGTGGGCGCGACAACCTGTAGAGCGAGCGAGCGACAGCCTTATAGTGAATGTTGGGGAGTTTTATCAGAAATTCTTAGCCGCCCTTTCCAGGAATTGCTCTAAAACTGTCCAGCTTGCTTTCGGAGTGCGCCGTGGACAATGCATATAGAGTCGAACCTATCAATCGAGTGGGCACGGCAGCCTGCAGAGTGAGCGTTTGGGGAATTTTATCAGAAATTCTCAGCCGGCCTTTCCAGATATTGCTCTAATACTGTCCAGCTTGCCTTCGGAGTGCGTCGTGATCAATGCATATAGAATCGAACCTATCAATCGAGTGGGCACGGCAGCCTGCAGAGTGGGCGTTTGGGGAGTTTTATCAGAAATTCTTAGCCGCCCTTTCCAGGAATTGCTCTAAAACTGTCCAGCTTGCTTTCGGAGTGCGCCGTGGACAATGCATATAGAGTCGAACCTATCAATCGAGTGGGCACGGCAGCCTGCAGAGTGAGCGTTTGGGGAGTTTTATCAGAAATTCTTAGCCGCCCTACTAAGGAATTGCTCTAAGGCTGTCCAGCTTGCCTTTGGAGTGCGCCGAGTACAATGTATATAGGATCGGACCTTTCCATCGAATGGGCGCGACAGCTTGTAGAGTGGGCGTTTGGGTGTTTTATCAGAATTTTCCTGCTGCCCTACTAAGGAATTGCTCCAAGACTGTCCAGCTAGCCTTTGGAGTGCGCCGGAAACAATGTATATTCAGCCGAACCTATCAATCGAGGGGGTGACTGCTCGCAAATTGCACGCGCGGGCGTGCTCAGAGCGCAATAACTCGGGCAAGTTCGAATCGTTTCGTCTGCAACTCGTGGGTCTTGTAGGCAGTGAAACTTTCTGGTAGAGCGTCAAAGTAGAACGATGTAGCTCCTGAAGAGGCAATGTTACAGCGCTGCGAAATTGCAGGTGAGGCTTCTATGACGCATTTCTTCCGATTTCGGCGGTCCACTGCGAGAAGACGCGGCGAGCTAACGGCCTTAAAATGCGTATGCTAACATAGCGCTTAAGGTACTTTACGAGCGTGCTCTAAACTCACACTCAACGCGTCCAATTTAGCATCACCCCTCCAACCTGCGCCATAGTCGATGGGATTGCAAAACTCAATTTAGGCTAGACAGACAGAAGCTAATTGGTTTGCTATTCTCTTCGCACACCTAGATAGGCTGTTTTCTTCGAGCTAATAACCTCACCCTACAAGCTGTCGCGCCCACTCGACTGATAGGTTCGATTCTATATGCATTGTTCACGGCGCACTCCAAAGACAAGCTGGACAATCTTAGAACAATTTCTGAGTAAGACAGCTGGAAATTTCCGATAAAACTCCCCAAACGCTCACTTTACAAGCTGTCGCGCCCACACGATTGATTATGTCCGGCCTACATGCCTTGTTCAGCTCTACTGATTTATATGTCAAAAGATAGAGCTCGAACTGCTGAGCTGAAACATATGCTTTATTTTACAAGAGCTGAAATTTAAAGAAAGTTATTTAAAAAAGGCACTTTAGAACGCTCCTAAGCGTTCTTTTCGGGAATTGACCAAAAGATATGCGCGGTACTGTATTATAGAAGTACGCTGAGAGAGGTATCGTTTCCGTTGCTCAAAGCACAACTCGTGCGAAGCAGATGTTTCCTTCAGCTTCTGAAATAGCCGCAACTTGGAATGATTCCTGGGCGGGTAGTTCCTCCAACTCTCCTTACTTATTCCGGGCTCTGAAGAAGTTATGCCGAAACGTAAGCCGAATAAAGTGTCGATATTAATCCTGGCACGGCAATGCATGAAGCTGATGTCGCTCTACTGCGTCAAATTTGTTTGATGTTTATTTTCAAGAAAAACAACTGAGATGAATACACAGTTCAGTAGAGGATAATTCCATACACTCGTACCAAGTCAAGCGTGTTGTTCACAGTTGCTGCCGATTTAATGTAGGACCATGACCAACGAATTTGGTTTTGACGAGTGCATTCCCCAAACTTTCTCAAGACGAAAAGCATATGGGCCGGAGAACTGAAAGGTGTTGAACCAAAGCACTCCAACAGGATTTTTATATGCTGCCAACCTTGCAGTATTTATCATTCAGCGCAGTTTAAATGTAGCTCGAATTGAATGCATTAAACGAAACCGGTCGGTCTGAATTTCCTACTCGTTAGTAAATCTAGGCGAAGACTAAATAGTAGTTATTAAGGTTTGGCTTCGTGGACATCCCTTTGACTGTAAGGCGCAAAGCATTGGCAATGGACCTGCTTACGGTGCCCATTTTCCTCCCTTGGCATGTGCTTTAACCGTCGTGCTGTCGGACGAGGGAGAATAGTAAGCCTTCCATGAGGATGTCCCCACTGTCTACCCTGACTTCTAGATTTCGGCTCCTTTCAGGGGAGGCTCCCCAAATCGCGACCGCTGCCGCCCTTGTTCTCCTCGTTCTCTCTGCAATCCACCACCTTTCCTCTTCTGCGCACACTACTGTTCTTCGGAGGGCGGCAGCCCCTGCCCTCGTCGGCTGTTTCCGCAGCAGCAGACAAAGCCAGACGTTTAACAGACCGCACGTGCCAACCGTATTTGTTCGCTAACGCATTAATCCACCTCGTGTTTTCCACTAACACCATTCTAGATGACGTCACAGGAACCACCACCACGTATTTTACTGGAAGCATCCAACTGTACTGAAGTCGGCTTCAGCGAAAAGCCGAAGCGGGTTCTCCCGATCGAGCGGCAGTCAATGTCCATTGACATCGCCACCTCCGAAGCAGATGGCGGAGCGGCAGTCGAACTGCCTCCTCAGAGGCTCGCCAGGGCGTCTTCACGGCTGCGAAGCATTGAAGGGCTGTCTGAGAAGACAATATCAGCCCTGAAGCGTCAGAAGCGCAGCCACACAAGCAGCCCCTTCAAAAAGACGCGCAGCATCACGCTCCAGAATCTGCAGCATCTGCACGCTGCTGCTCAGCTGGCGCACGTCGACTTGCACGGTGCCTCGAACATGAGGAAGAGCTTCAGCGACTTCGTCCTTGGCTGTGAGTTTCCTAGTGTGTTTTTTTCACTAATCACTAACATTTTGCGTTACAACCGCCACGATCGCCAGCATTTGCTTGCATTGCCTCCGTCCGTTATCTGGATTCACTGCCACCATTTACACCTCTCGTGTCCCTCCAAACAGCCTATACGATTGGCCGAGCGAAACCGTGCTAACCGTGCTCTATGAAAGGTCTACATACCGTTCGCAGCAGGATAAGGATAAGGATAGGGATAAAGGACGACGTTATTCAATCCCTTCTGGGATGCGCCAGCGCATTCTATTTCAGCAGGATATACGTCGATTTTTCGCGCTTTGTTTAGACAGCCTCCTATCGTCGCGTGTTCCACCACTGGCTCTCCGTAAAGACCTCGTTTAGAGAACAGCGGAGGGGATTAGGTTCCCCTTGCGTTCGTTGGATAGCAAGTGCATCATGTACACATTTGAAGGTCCCTATGGGGCTACACCTCTTAGCGTCTATACCTCGGATATAGCAGAGTGCGATAAATCGGTGAAGAGACTGACCCTAAGGGAAACCAATGCCTGCTGTGCTCATCCCGTAGAAGCGACACTTTGCCTACGCAGCCCTACTGCAGCATTTCCTCCGGACCTGAAACACGCGAAGTAGGTCAAGCTACACGGGTCGTCAAGGTCTCAAGGTTTGCATGACCGAACTTTGCCAGCACAACGCTGGATACGCTAGAGGTGGACGACGGCGGCACTGCTCAACCTATTTTCTCCCGGCCTTTGACCGCGTTGAGTCGTCAAACCGCGCTATGCGATCGGCTGACCGGATTAGCTCATAATAGGAGGATTTTAGGTACATCGCCGAGAAGGTAATCTGAATTGCCTCGATGTTTGTGCTTGAGAGCATATGAGTCGGGGCAACAATTCCCGTTTTCACCATCTCCCTCAGTTTGCAGAGTCTTGTAGTCGTCTCTAGTGGGATGATTATCTGCATACCAGTGCTCAGTGCGGTCGTTAGGCCGCCTGACTGCTCGCATGTACATTTAAAAAATTAACCTCACCTAGCCTGTTATAAAGTGCTGCCTAAGATGGTCGCCCGCAGCCACTTGGCGCTGAGAGTAGCTGTGATTGAGGGTCATTGGGGCATTTGGGGTCTGGACAATCGAACAAGTATACCGAAGGAAGCTTCACAATTGCATTCGACCTTGACTTACTCACTAATCGTTCGATCGAGACTACGACCTTAGGGACTTTGCTGTGGAAAGATGAGACTTCCAGCCACTTATGTAACACGGAAGGACATCACTTCAGCCTGTGGTTTGAAGTCTTCGTTGTGCATGGCACTCAAAAGGCAAAACCTCCTTATAAATGAAGCAACTCGCGGTTTGCTGATTAACCGTTTCCGCTCTATCGCTTGCCCCTTCCCAATCATACCGAACGAGACCTGATGGTGAGGCCTTTCCTTTTCTGTAATTGTCTCGTTGTGTGTTGACAGAGGGAGAGGCAGACTGAAGGAAAAAATCGGAGAGCTCTTCTACATACATACATACATACATACATACATTTGCATATTTCCTACTTATTGTATTAAGTCCATGGGACCACAGATGCTCCACACTGAAGCTTACAGTGCATATATATGAAATCTTTGCAAATAACCTCTTCCGATCAAGATCAGCATTCTGATTTTAAGATTTTGACGGTTTTCAAAAGTTCTTTCGTCATGATGAAGCACCCACTCAGCAAGCTATAAAGTTTAAGTGCTCACATTATTGTGAGTAGTTCTGGCGCAAAAATTCTGTAGAAAATCCAGACAATTGAATTTCTGATTGAATTAACACTGCAAACTCACCACTTGTAAAAAAACCTTTATTCTGCTCTTCTCCATTCAGTCTCTTCACTCACGTTAAGGGCGTTCTCGCCTTCAGTAAAGCATGTACTTAGCCGTAATGTAGTTGCGATCAAAACTCTAGCGCCAGGCAGGACTCGTCCTGCAAAGGCAGCTCTAACCTGTCTGAGAAGCACCGTATGGCTTTCAAATTTCCTGTCTGCATTGGGGTAGGATAAGAATGGCTGAGACCCGTAGATCTCCAATGCAGGCTGACAAGGCAAAACTGACATCTGGAACGTTCTTAGAAGGCTGAGAATCTGCTATGTATCCTAATGAAAGCCGCGTGGTATTTTGATTTTGGTGGGGTACCGCTTACCACTTCGAATCCCCTTGTAAATCAGTTGTCAGATGATGGAGAGGCTGGTTTTCGTGGCGTGGAGTTGCGTGTTGCGCCCTCTAACAGTTCTTGTCCTTGTACCGCCTGGGAAATGCTATTCCTGCGTGACCCTTTGTAATGTTCTCTATTAGTGCTTCCAGTGTTTCCCTTTGTAACCCCATTTGTGAGCATGACTACTCTGGCTGGACGCGAGAAGTTGGGCCGTGTCCCGGAGCGCGATCTGCCCAGCTACGGCCCAAGAATGCAAAAGTGGGCGGAACCACCTGCCCAGCTCGCAGCACTTGGTCATCTCGAGCTCGGCAGCACATCCTGCTCATTTCGAAGGGAGGATGTGTTGCCGAGCTCGGGCAGCACGTGCTGCCCTCAAAAAGGATGACCGAGATTCTTGGGTCGTAGCTGGGCAGATCGCGGCTCCGGGACACGACCCAACTTCTCCCGTCCGGCCAGAGTAAGTGTTACTCTGATCCATCCCCAAGGTCTAGGATCATTCTTCGCTTGGCCATACGATGTTGTGTGTTGCAGGAAGTTGAAAATTTTGCACAGCAGTGGTTTTGTCTACCGATGAACTGTGCTAGGCCGTTTTTGACGTATTAATATATAATATTATCTGACGTGGGCACTCATGTGCCTTCTTACCAAGGCGGATGACTACTTATTTCAAGGTGACCCCTTCCGAGCCGCTCGGCGCCAGTAACTTTAGCTAACGATAAACTAGTATTTAGACGATATGTAGAATATTTTATCCAGCCATTCTGACACAAGACAAAGATCCCAAATTTGAGAATGAAGCTCTGCCATTTTGATATCAAGTCACTAAGTGGTAGTGGTTGCAGGGTTTTCTCGAGATATTTCTCCGGCACCAGCATTTTTGTTCTGATAATGAGTTAAACCACAAATTCGGAACTTTATGTTAGCCCTATACTCATTAGAAACCATTTGCTACGGGGTGGCTCATATACACTTGCCTGGACACTGTTAGAGCTATCAATCCAACTGGTACGAGTTTACACATTTTGTGAGAACTGCGCTTTCTCCTTCAATAGGCACATCCGTTTCCTCGTTACCGATCTCGTGAAGACACCAAATTTGACTGACAGTTCCTTCAACAATCTTCCGTAGGAGCGGCAAGACACCCTTTATTCCGAACTGATTCGTTACGTTGTTAGAGTGTTGCTGGTGTGGTCGTACTCCTTAGGTGATAAAAAATTCTATCCTCATCATTCTGCTTACGCAGTAGTACTAATGCGTACAAGATGACGTTTTTCTCCAAACAACTTAAAATCCACCGGGAATATTTCTATTAGGTGCACGTCACCAAATTTTTTTCCACTGAAACCTAAACGTTTGCTCTACAAGTCATCGCGAAAAAAATAATCACTCCACTATCTGTAGCCCAGCTCGTCTGTCATTCAAAACTTCCGCGCCTTTTCATATTGCAATTGACGAAAGCGTATTCGTTCTTTAAGGGGACCTGCTTTCACCTAAACAAATCTCCTCAGGAAAAATGACTTGTTTTGCTCGCTGACGAGGCGCTTTGTGTAAGCGAATCTTCAAGAGGTGATCAGTACAGTTTCGGCCAGTCGAATTCGATTCAGACGGTTTTGTGTGGGCTTGTTAAGGTAACGATTAGGAAGATTGTGTCTTCTAGGAAATGTGTACTGTTATCTACTTATTTGCTTACTATTTTTCACATTTGCAGGAGGCAAAAAAAAAAAAAATAAAAACTCATCCATAACCTGTAATCCAACGAGGTAAACAACGGTGACGGACCATAAAATCAGTAATCGGTTTTACTTCATGATGATGTATCGCAAGAGGCGTCATATCTAACCAGGGAACAGTCTCAGGCGTATATCTGAGCGGCGTAAATGAATACCTCCATGGGAGTCTCCACCCTTCAAACAGTAGAAGAATAGGTTCCATTTTTGCAAGGTCCTTTAACCCAAGAAGCTAAGGGTTTTCAAAGCTGACCATGGGATCACGTGCACACGTGCTAAACTGCTGTATTCAGCCGAAATTTCCAAAATGGGTATCGAATTCGCGATCAGCGCCCCACATAACCCCCTCAAGCAAAGTCTGCGTGAGTTTTTCTACCCCTTCTCGACCAAGCAGCTAGGAGTCGTGAAGGTGTGACTCCTAGCTCCTTGTCTTGTTTGAAAAGCTCATTTGCTATGTAGTCAAGAGTCCCAAAAAATGTGCGGAAAATACAAAGTTTCGTGTACGAGGGAGGCAATTGATGAAAAGTTCTTACTGAACACACTGAACGCGTATTTTACCCTAGTGGAATATAGATATGCATGGTAAAAGTTATGAAGGCAATAGATTTCAAGCAAGGACTGAACATTTTAAAAAGGTAAAAATTCGGCAAGGCACGCGGAACGAACACCTAACCCTGTGCCTTTGACTCATCACCACTTTCCGCTGAGCCAACGAGCTGCTTGCACCGGTATCTTGGTCCATCTCCCTTATCTCCACGTAGGCGCACACAAACGCGTTAAGTGCGTGCTGACAATGCAATTCAATACTAGACTTTCAGGGGCCCCTACCAGGGATGAGCGGATAATAACATTTTGGAACCCGGATGAAGTGACTACAATCAGACGAATAAGCACTGCCACGCGGAATTAGATAGATGATGCGACCGAGCGCGTTGGAGATCACCTCAAACTTGGGTAATTAAACCTTTATTTTAATAAACATAAACAAACACGCACGCGGCGGTCGAAATGGAGCGCGAAATCCTTCAATGGAGACGACTTGTCGTCACCGGATAACGGATTACGGATAATTTCGCCTAAAAATGGCCAGGAACGGAAAAACGGATACCGAACAAACGACAAAAATTAAAACTAATTTTAAACCATTCCTGCTCCAATAGTAGGTCAGTAGTGCTAACAGTGTTCACGTCACATTTTAAGTAAGCCACTTTTAACCTTCTTATTGGTGTTTTTGGTACATGTCGCGGAGGTGAGCAGCGGAAGGTGCGGTGACGGCGGCGGGGTGCGGTAGCGGCCGCGAGGGTGCGGCGAACTCGTCGTTACTTCTACCGTAATCGCGGCAGCCACAGCATCGATCGAATGCGCCTCCTCTGCGAGGTACTGCCTTCGAGGTTGGTAGTGACCAGGTGGGCCATTTTAACACATGTAGTTTAGGTAGTCCCCGTATCGGGCTGGTTGAACTTCCTAGGTGAACGCAGACGCGCCCTTCGGGCACGGCTTTGGCAAGGGAAGGAACTCCAGGTTGTGGGCCATTTCAGCACGTGTAGGTTGGGTGACATCCGTGGCGAGTTTGTTGAACTTCCCATATGGACGCAAACGTGCCCTTCGGGCACGACTAATCAAGGGAAGGAACTCCGGGTTGTGGGCCATTTCAGCACGTGTAGGTTGGGTGACATCCGTGGCGAGTTTGTTGAACTTTCCAAATGGGCGCAGACGTGCCCTTCGGGCACGGCTTTGGCAAGGGAAGGAACTCCGGGTTGTGGGCCATTTCAGCACGTGTAGGTTGAGTGATATCCGTGGCGAGTTTGTTGAACTTCCCAGATGGACGCAGACGTGCTCTTTGGGCACGGCTTTGGCAAGGGAAGGAACTCCGGGTTGTAGGCTATTTCATCACGTTTAGCTTAGATGGACCGCGTGGCGGAGTTCCATCGCATGCCTCGTCTCAACCCCTCCCCAACCTAACAGCTGACCGTTGATCGATACCTCACGGACTCTGCCTGTGCGGCTGAGCCCCGCAGTGCCATAGAAGGGGCGTGTTCGTTTCGGGTTTGATTGGCTGGAGTGATTACGGTACAGTGCGTGAGTACGGTCGGTGCTCTGCCGTTACCGCACCTCCGCTCCGCTGCTCACCTACGCGACTTGTACCGTGTTTTTCTTCAAGGCGCGTGATAGCAGGAGGCACCGGCTGTCTCACGCTCTTCGATTCATTGTTTATCATTTTATTTTATTTATGGATGCATCCAACGCATGCGTGAACGTGAAGTAATACAACCACAACAAGCAGAACAGATGGGTGTAAATATTGTGGGCGCTTGAACTGATTGAACTAATTGAAAAAAGAATGAATGGACACTTGAAAAGAGCAAACTAATGAGCAGTAGGTAAACTAAACCAAGAGGGAGGAACATGGAACACGAATATGGAGGGACAACAGAAGCGCAACTAGTACAGAAGAAAACAGCTATCCAGAACTCTTATCCAACGTCCGAGAAACCAGTAGCTTTTTAAAGGCTTTTAATTGAATTGTTAGTCCGCCTTTGGCGATAAAGTAGATAAGCAGAGGAATAACTCTTCGGCAGAAGAATCTGATTTAGCAGCAGAACGTTTAACTTTTAGAGCACTACCTCTAGTACGTGCAGAATTTCAAAGAAGGTGGCAGAGTTGATACTCGCTCTTCCAGTGATAATTTTAAACGCCATTACTAACTCATTACTCTGTCTTCTGCTCTCTAAGCTAGGCAAACCAAACATTTTGCGCCTAACCAAACCACAAGGTATATAACGGTAGTCAACACCAGAACAGCGTGCCACTAATTTTCTGGTGAAGTTACCTTGTACCACTTCAAGCAGCCTTATATGTTCTCGGTTCGGATTCCCTCTTCAGGCCAACCAAGCCTTCCATCCGGGAAGGATAATGCACTGTCCAGTCCATCGGCCTACCACCGCAAATCATGGTAATACGCATTCAAATTGCCTCCACAGTATCCCATAAGAGTAGAATACGTGGCGCATCCCGCGAAGAAATTGAATAATGTCGTCTTATATCCTTTGTTCTTGTTTTTCAGTTGCAATGGAGTCACTAAGTATAGGTCCTAGAGGGTTTCAGGGCATGGCTGGGGCAGTCGTTAAAAAGAGTTGCTTTTTGTATACTCTCCAATCAATTTTAACACTAATATTATATTTGCCCAGATCGAACACAACTCTCTCTATTGCTCTGCAGAGGGTAAATTGCCGCTAAGCGGATTTGGGAAGAGTGGTAGTAAGCTCATCACGCTGTGAAACTAACTATGTTAAACAGACTTCTCTCGGTTGCCGCAAGTGTCTTCTTCAGAGCCTAGACAAGACCAGAAAAGTCACAGGAGTTGCTAATCCAATGATCATTTCAAGTGCAGTGGTTTCATATTGATGGCAAAATAAGAAGGAAAAGGCGTTGGGCATCGAAACTGTCCTTACGAAGACCTGATAAGCATCTTCGCATAGAAATAGATGTGACTCATGCACGTCATTGATTGACATCTGTACTCATCCAAGAGTGGCTGGCTCATCAGTCTTTCGACCGCTTCCAAAGTCATCGTCAATTGGGTCTGACTCAGAAGGTTGTGCTGAAGCCCCAGCATTTAAAAACTACCCGCAAACCTAAAGGCTGATGTGGCATTATTTGGAAATATTAAAGTACTGGCTTTCCGCCGACCAGTCACTGGGATCCATGCGTATGCTGAGCATAGTTTCGAAGAGCTAAACGTGTAGAAGTTAAATATTCTGGAACATCCCTAAGAAGAAGTAATCCGTATGAAAGTTTACCCCTTTCTCCAGTGATCGACCGCTTTTCCAGATCGTACACTATGCTGAAAGGAAATTTTGTGAAAACCCTACAAAGGGACATGAGCAAATCAGTGTTCTGCATTTCAAAACGCGCTATGAGCAATTATTAGCAATTAATAGATAACTTAGCCCAATTACACCATTGAGAACTATGAGAAGACGGCGAGCCTAGCGTTACAAGCGTATCTAGACTGTCAGTGAAAAAAAGACTAAACGATTTCACAAAATTGCCCCTATATTCAACCAAGGAATCATAAGGGTGCCAGATTTTGTTGTTCGTTATCCGGCGGAAAATCTCCGGTTAACGAACAACAAAACAGATAGGCCAAAACACGCGGAAACCGGATAACAGATAACGATAACTGTTAATCGGCTCATCTCTGGCATTATCTCCTTAGTTTAAAGGGTTTTGCAAAAATGAGACATACTCGTCTACTATGTAAGGAAGTGAGATTCTCATGGTGGTATTCATCTTCGCTGTTCGGATATACGCCTGAGACGTTCCCTGGTAAGTCATTTTCTGCTAACACTCCGTCAAAATTGCTTTATTAATAGCAAGCGCTACCACACAGCCATCGACGTGTCTCGCATTCACCCGCTTCGCGAAGTGATAGCGTATAGTGCAGAAGGCTTCCATCCATACAAAATATGTGTAATCTCGAAAGAAGCATGTGGTACGACCAAGAAATAGGGGTAGTGAAGCAGTCTTCATCCCAGTACTCGTGAATAACCACTCAGGGAAAATGGAGCCTTCGATGGAGTACATTGGTGGCCTTCCTATTATGACTTCAAATTTGGCCCCCATCTCACGACTCCTCTCTTGCTTCTCTGAACAACGCTTCTGCTGCTTTCTAAAGTGCAGGCTGACAGCTGACTCTTTGAGTCCTCGATCTGTCCTAGCGCCGAACTACTCTGAGCTAACCAACACTAGCTGAGAGTTTTCTGCGACTTGCGCTCTCCTGAGACTGACTGCCACAACCCCATTTGATTGCGGCATGCCGGAAGAAGCGCAATTGGACGAGTCGAGTACGTTCCTTAGTCTTTTACTGCGGGCCTGCTTGCAGTAATACTTCAGCACCTTCCCTCTAGTATTCTCTTTTCCTCCTAGGAAGCATTCGTTGATCAGTTAACTGGATCGCACTCGTTGCAAGTGCGTTTTGTATTTATTGTCTTGAAAATGAGTAACCGCACGCTACAACTTGTTGCAAAATTGGTACAGGCAAAAATCTTCATCGATCAATCGAGGATTGACCGAAGAAGCGTAACTTGTCGACAGTAAGACTATCGCTACTACTTAAGGCTACCTTGAAAGGAAGAAAATGGAGGCGTCATATGTTGCAAGATGTCAAAATCGCTCCATACGCCTTATCCCCATTTCGGATTGATAATGTAGGAACAGCATGCTTGTTGCATTTCCGTAGCAAGCTAATCAAACCAGTGTTTCATTGTCAAATTTTGCTGGAAAGCTGAATGTCGTCCACAGCACCAGTCAGCAGGAACCTACATGCGCTCTTCAGCGCCTTCGACTACGCTGTAGAACTAATTCTGGTAGCTGTCCCAGTTGTAGCTGCCGTTGTAGGCTTCTAAGCTTCTTACCTTGGCGGCCTAGCTGAAGCTCGAACAGGAATTGAAACTTCGACGTGATCACTTCACTAGAATGTTGACGCGCATATGTCCCTACAATTGCAGCCGCATCTGCGATCTGAGAGTTGGAAATGTGCATGGCTGAGTTCTGACATGTTACAGCACCCAGCATTTCCTTTTTTGCTCCAGCCCTTTAGCCCTCTTGGTCAGTCTTAAAGCTAGGCTCATTGGAAACAAAATTATGCACCTTTAATTAGTCATCGTGCATTTGACTGTGCCGGTTCTGCAACAATCAAGTTGTGGTGTGATCCTACTCAATTCTAAACCTCAATACTACTACTGACTTTACCTCCTGATTGCGATAAGCATTTAGTCCACACATAATCAATGAGGTCTAAGATTCGGAGCTCTGGACTAATGCATGGTGCGATTTCTACTACTTGCACGTTATGGATTTTTCGTTCTCCTGTGCTTTAATATGCGCATTAGCTTTCTCCAAAACTCTGAAAGCAGCGAAGCTATAGCTTTTCTGGCACTTCTGGTGCACCTTGCAGAAAACGTTTCTAGAAAAATTTTCGTCGAAAACAGTCGTCATCAATTATTGTGCTTTTAACGTCACTTAACGATTTTCTGAAAATTTACCGGCAATTTCTCGTTGTAGAAATTTCTTTAAAAAAAAACTTAACGCTGAACGCTCGCTTATGCTTCAGACTCACAGGACCACAACCATAGGCCTTTGTTATACAACGGCTTACCCTGAGCGACTCCTAATGATATGCTTTCACATCGATCCCATCAGGCCGCACGATCGGTATGGGAGCATATCATTTGGCTTCGCTTGGGGTGAGCCATGGTTTGGCAAAGGCCTATAGCGAAGTTTCGAAAACGTAACCCCACCTCATTTCGGTTTGGTCGGGATCGCCAAGACGCAGGCCGTGCATGTCCTTCTTGGGCCTCGCGAGAGCTTGTCATGCATGCCAGCGCTGTGAGGTGTGGGACAGTCACTCGCTGGTCTGCACTACGAGTATCACAACGGAAAAGCTGGCGGACGGACGCATTCGGTTGCGGATGGTCATAGCTGTCGTGGAAACCTTGCAAGCTGCTACCGTATGGGTAATCCAGCCTCACACTTCGAACTCGTCACAAGGAAGCATGAGCGTCGCTGTTTCGACTAGAGGACATGACTATGAACTTTCTGTGTTACAGAAGAGGTCCGGAAAAAAGAAAAGAATCCCGCCCTTCCCTGTGACAAGACAATCCATACATAATTCGTGTCATCGGGGAAGGAAAAAAGAGAGAAGGGGCAGTGGTCGTTGCTAATGCCGCACGCTGCGTCATGAGCAAAAACTGGAGTTGTGTGATTGGGCGTTACCTTCACCGACTTGCCAGTGCCCGCTGCCGTCGAGTAGCAGCATCGAGAAGTTCTTTAGCGTTAATGGTTCTGGTTCTATTTGGTGGACGGAAGAGGACCGTGAAGTGTTGGTACCACTACTTGGAGAAAATCTCAAATGTAGTATTCGCCCCTCCTGTTGTTTCCTTTTCATCTTCCATATGCGGTCCTGTTCAGAAGTATCACCGTGCGTAAAACAGACTGAGATGACATGACAAGACTAAGATGTAGTCAGGCAAACCCATGGCCTCGATGGCCTGCCTGCCAGCGTTCTGTGGAAGAGGAAGGGTGGGAGTACTGCTGGCTGGCTGGCAGCATTTTTTCAATCAGATTGTTGCTGAGAGGAGAGCGTGTATACTGATAGCAAAGCACGAATACCAAGGTTTTTGAGAAAAGTCGGATACTGCACTAGTTACCGTCCAACTCGCTTGATCTCGCACAGCATGAAATTCCTCGAGCGGATTTTGAATGGACGTATTCGTGACATCGCTCACCAATGGGAGGCAGTCGTTAGTCCCGACTCGGATGCGCACTGACGATGCCGACAGTGCCTGTGGTGCCAATTAGCGTCGACTAGCACCGTGCCACTAGCCGCTTCGCGACGATCTCCAAGGCAGCCCTCGCCGCACTGTCGGCATCGTCAGTGCGCATCCGAGTCGGGACTAGAGGTTGAGTATTTTTAGAAGACCAGTGGCATTTTATTTAATACTTGACACTAATAGAAAACATAGTTAACTGTTCCAATTTCGTTACTCGTGCGCTAACCTAGACGCATCTTTAGCTTTTCCTGTTCACTGTGTAGTGAAATTGTCCGCTGATGTGCTTTCCCTGTTTCTCTGTTTACCTGTCTGTGTAATTCCTACTTAGTTTCCGAGTTGCTTTCTTTCATAGCTGTTCGGAAAAGGTTCCTGAAGACTGCATCGCAAGAGCGTATGGCTTTCATCCTTGTTCGGCTTTAAGAAGTTGCGCAAAATTATTCGTTTTCCTCAGCCAGCACAGTCTATCGCAGCTGACGTTACCACTCAAGCTCCTCGCTTGCTTACTTTATGTGAGCCTTTGTGTCAGCTGAGGTTGTCTTCGGAGCATTTTTCTGAAGGCGTTGTTCCCGTTGACCATTCAAGCTCCTTCGTTTGTTTACAAACGTGAACATCATCCTATAGAAAAATGTTCCTAAGACAACCTCAGCCGACACATTCGTCCACATAAAGTGGTGAAAATCGGGCCCAAATAAACAGTACGCTCAAAATATGAACATCAGTCTTTCGCGGCTGTAGATTGCGAAAAAAGAGGAGCGGTTACAAAATTCGCAAACAATCGACGTACCGCATATTGGCTAGCCCTACATCCAGAAAAGCTGCGCTGTACAATATCCTTCTAGGTGTTCTATCCCCCGTATGTAGAAATAGTGTGCGCGCTGCCACTAAGGGATTGACTATCGAATATTTTTTCCTTCTCCCTCATCCATCCCGCGACGATGCTTCTCGGTGATTTTTCACGTACACATACATGTGCTATTTCTCTTATTCATGTCCGACATGTAATCCGACACCTCATGGGCTCATACGGCCTAATGGTGAAGTTCATCAGAGAGTTTTTTCGCTAGAGCTTTTTGCCAAACGTGATAGTTCTTACGTTCCTTAAAATGCCTATTTTTCAACAGAACAGGTCATCTAAAGTTAGGGTTAGTTATTAAATTAGGAGCCAAAAGCGAAGGGAAATTTTTGGTCCGAAAAGTGTCTCAAAAAAGGTATACACTGTTTCAAACTAACTAGTAGATGACTTTACTCACAGTAAAGCTACGGAAGAAGTTAAAAACTCATATGAAAGCTTAAGAAAATGGAAATTTTCGACATATGAGTGGCATGGAATGCGCCGTGCACTCCTCTGAAGTTTTGCATTTCACACTCGATTGATTGTGTTTCGCTTGAATACTTCTTATAATTTCTTCACAAAATGACCGTATCGATTGATTTTGATTTTTAAGGTTTGAAACTCAAGAACATACCATGGCTTACGAAAAATTCAGGCTATCCTAAAGAACTCACGTACTGTTTGAGCATGGGCCGAATGCTTGTTACAATCTTGTTACTACGTGTACTTGGCCTGATTAACCAGTGCTGTGCCTCTTTCAACTTCTAGAACTTGACAATCACGTGAAAGGCACGTGACATGCGAGTTTGTTGAATGCTCGATTTAAGTGTAAGCAGGAGCTCCATTTTCCAAGGCGGATTCTATGGACTGAGGACGCAACATTCAAACTGAGCGGAGAGGTTAATCGGCATAATTACAGCTGCTGGGCAAAGGAAAATGTTGAATGAAACAGGTTAATGTGGCCAAGTAGTAACAAGATTGCAACAGGTATTCAGCCCATGCACAATCGATCGAGGCTGAAGTGCAAGGTTTCAAGCGGGAGCATGGCGCAATCTTGACTGTTTGCACGCCAGAGAAATCCCGTTACCCTGCGCTTTCATGTGAGTCCCAAACATCTTCGAATGCATCACTATGTAGTAGCAATGTTAGAACCTTTCAAACAGTACGTGAATTTTTTTAGGATACGCTGGATTGTTCGCAAGCATTAGTGTGTTTTTAAGTTTCAAACCTTAAAAGGAGCATAAATCAATCGATACGGTCATTTTGTAAAAAAATATAGCAACAAGAATCCAGACGAGTACATGGCTCATTCCATCCCGCTCACACGTTAGAAGATTTCTATTTCCTTAAGCTTTTATACGAGCCCTTAACCTCTTCAATACCTCTATTGTGAAAAGTTATCACCTTTCAAACAGTGTATACATTTTTTGAGACACCCTGTGTATACGCCAAGATACGTGTATTGCGTCCTAGCTAGCACATCTTCTGATTTGGTTTTGCTCTCCTCTCCTTGAGCCGTTCCTGCGAATGCGCCTCTCGGCCCGTTGGGCCATAGTTCACAGAGCTATAATGTTACCATAAGAGGATGGAATTTAATCTTCACTGCGACGTTTCTCCTTCGTATTCGTCCCAGCGGTAGCAGATAGCAGGCAGCTGCACATTAGTGCCAATCGCTTCGAATTCTTCACTGCTGCAGCTGGGATGACCTCCGCTTCAGGTGATTGGCGTCCGTAGTCGTGTCGCCTTCGGGAAGTGGCTGGCAGAGCGCTCTGTCGCCTTCCACATGGTCGGCGAGGTGTTGTCTAACCGATTTCATTAGTCCCAATTTCGTCAGGAGCACTTCTCCGAGCCAGAAGCAGTGAGCACGCCGCGTTTCGCACCGCCTAAAAGCGTCGTCCTTGCCTCCCAGTCTCCCCGCGAAGATGTACGCACTCAACCGTCGCGGTAGGCAGTTCCTTCCTCACTCCTAGCTGGTCGGTACTATATTCCTAGAGGTTGCATGAAAAGCTGTTGCTTGAAAGTGGAACGCTGATCTCGTTGGATCCATCGAGCGAGTGGGCTTCGGTCGGCTCGGGAATTGGACCTTCTGCAAAGTACGAGATTGTCAGGTCGAAGTGGAAATACGCAGAAGCGGTTCCTTCTACAAATTTTCAATTCCTTGCTATGACAACGCCTCGAAACGTTAAAATATGAAGACGACACACATGTGGTTTCTCAAGCGGCTTTATTATCATGATTCATAGAACTCCCAACTTCTTCCTTTTGTCATCCTTACTTTTCCTTTACATCCTGGGAAGTGCTGCGGTGTCGACAAATAGCCTTCTTCACATGCACATGGTGCTTGGGTCGCTCACATTTTCCTCTAGATTCACGCAATCGCTGGTGCCTGGCCTTCGTCTGTGAAGATCCCCTTCAATGCGTGCACCGCGGCGTCTTGGGGGTTTTCATGCCAACAAGAGTGCAAATGCTTCGGTCTTCCAGCCGAGAACCACTTGCCTCCTCCACTGAAACCAGATACCGTTGACAGCTGCTTGCTGCTTCGACTTCATAGGTTGGTGGCGATCTGTGTTCGCCCTTGATGGACTTCTTTTCGGTTATGATTCCGTGTTCACTTGTGCTCTTCACGTCCTTCGACCACGATCCTTGCTCTGGATTCTATCAAGGGATAACTTAGACTGAAGATATGATGCTTTTGCAGCCTGAGCTCTCCCTCTGTAATAACCATTTCCAACAATAAGCAATAGCAATACAATAAGCGCTGCGCATCCTATCGTACGCCTAGGCTAGTGCGAATTTCAAGTTCGTCCCAGATCTTGCTAGGAGTTCTCTTCAGATCTTTGTGAGAACCGCCAAACTTCTTGAGCTGGAAAACACTTTTTTCCGAAGCCTACACTCTTAGCTGTCATAACTGTATTGGAAACGGTTTTTAATAGGGTTATAATAATACTACTACTTTGATACTTTGATGGTCCTTTTGTCGGCTGGAGGTGTTCTCAGCGGGGACCACAACTCTTCCAGACCGCTCGATCTCTGGCTGCTTGCATCCAGTGAGGCAGACTCGCTCTCTGAAAGATCTTGAGAATGAATCTGCCCATCGCGTTGGCGGTCGTCCCAGTGGTCTCTTATGGTCTTTCGGCAGCCATTCTGTGACACGGAGACTCCACCTATCGTCCTTTCGTCGAAGCAGGTGTCCGGCCCAGCGATATTTGGACTTCTTCATGTACTGCAGCGGGTCTGCTAATTACGACTTCTCCCGTAGCTCCGAGCTTCGTAGGCCTTCTTGCCATTGCTGACGAAGGTTTGTCCATAGAAGACATCTCTCCAGTGCACGATGCGTAGTTTACATCGCTCTGGCGATTGTCTTGTTGTCGGGCCAGGTTTCCGTCGCGTAAAACATCGCAGGCAGTACAGAGGCGTTGGACATCAAGGCCCTGAGGCCGGGATCCTTGACCTGATCGGTGACTTCGCGAATCGAACTGAAGGCTGCCCATGCTGCGCGTCTCCTGCGGGCGATTTCAGGAGCGAGGTCGTTATCCATGTTCAACTCTCTTCCCAGATAGACCTACGAGTCGACCTGTTGTAGAGCGACTCCAATTAAGCCTACGAGTCCCGTGTCACACCACTGGGCCACTGGTTGACCACAAATTGTGTTTTGGACATATTCATGTCCAATCCAATCTTCATACCTGCCACATTGAGCTCGTTCAGCATTTCCTCGACTTCTGCCGTGCTGGTAGAGATGAGAACAATATTGTCGGCGAAGGTTGCTGATATGTTTACCGTCGACAAGCTAGCCTTTATCGTCCCAGTTCAAATTTTTCATGGCATCCTGGAGCGCTGCTGTGAATAGCTTGGGAGAAATCGTGTCTCCCTGCCGTACTCCTTTCCCGATAGGAATTTTAAGCTTTCGATCGAACAGCTGGATGGTAATCGATGTGTTCGAGAAGCATTCATCGAGAAGTCGGATGTAGGGCGATGGTATACCAGCGTGCGCAAGTGCGTTCAAAACGGCGTTGATTTCCACAGAGTCGAACGCGTTCCGGTAATCCACAAAGACAAGGACAAGTGGGAGGTGGTATTCGCGGCTCCTCTCGGTGAGCTGTGAGACAGTCTGAATATGGTCCATGCAGGAGAAATCCTTGCGAAACCCTGCTTACTCCACTGGCTGATACTCATCAACGCTCCATACAATTGAGCAGTATCTTGGTGAAGATCTTGTACGCAACCGAAAGAAAACTGCTGAATCGATAGTTGCCATGTCCGACTTTCTATGAACCTCGGCATGATGTCGTATTCGTAGTAGTTATTGTTTGAACTCTGAGCGAGGTTGGTAACAGCGTTTATTTGGCTTACGTTTCGGCGGGATCGCCTTCTTCAGAGCCTGAAAGGAAACAAACCTAAGTTTGATCACTCGACCAAGGGTCTCCTCAACCCTACTGGATTTTGAGACCAATTAGACGTCCACGAGATGAGAAAGAGACAGTAATCGACCTCACCTAATCAAGGAACGCCAGGTGATCAGGGCAGTAGTGGCCGTGAGGACACCAGCGAAGACCGTACCCTGACTAGAATGCTAGCCGGAGGTATGGCCTGAGCTCCCGGGTTATATATAGGCACTCCCCCTTCCGGTTGATTTTTGGGTCAGTAGCCTGTATCCAAAATGCCTCAAGGGCCTTCCGCGCCGACGTTTGGGGCTCACGCGCTAGAATTTTGAATGTGACCCCGAAGTCCTCTCCGTGGTGGGCGTTGACCCTGTGGCCACCCAGTGCAGTGGAAACCCGCGACCTTTGTTTGCCCTCCAAGTGTTCCTTGGCGCGCACATGGAGTGGACGAGAAGTTTCGCCGATATAATTCTCACCGCAACTGTGACAGGTGATCCTGTAAACTGTTCCAGAAACGGCGCAATCTCCCTCCCTGCCAGCCGGACAGACCACACAGTTAGGAGTGACACAAAGGCGGTCGTACATACGGTTTCTTACCAGAGATAAACGGCATTAGAAAAGGGATCTTGTTTGAAAGAGCCTCCGGCGTGCCTTCTTTATTTTCCCGGTTGTGTCTACCCCTTTGTAAAGTCCCTGAGCTTACGTACCCATTTTGCGCAGCGATTTCGCGTGCCAACTTTAGAGATTCCCTGCGCTCTTGCTCCCCACTGCAGACCTCCGCTGCTGTATTGAACATGTTTCTTATTACAGCTTTTTTGGTTCGAGTGGGATGGGCCGAGCGATAGTGCACGATGATATTTTTATTGCTGGGCTTACGATACCACTTCGTGGTGGGCCTACCACCCAGGAGCTGCACTTGAACGTTGAGAAATGGTAGCCAGCTTTCGCTAGGTTTCTCCCTGGTCAATTTTATGCGGTGAGACTGGTTGTTCATCCATCTCTTGCTTATCAGCACATATGACGAAGCAATCGTCAATGTACCTACAGTAAAAGATGGGGAACCGGTTGAGGACGGGCGTTTCGATTTTAGACATAAACGCAATGGCCAGGGTTGGCGCAAGACGCTGACCCATGGCTAGTCCCCTAATTTGTGAGTAATACTTACCCGACCAACGGAAAATATTGCAGCTGAGGCACGCTTTAAGGAGATCCATTATTTGACCCACACTTAAGCTATACATGTTTATATAGGAATTGTGCGCGTTTAACAGCTCCAAGATGGCCTGCATTGCCGAATCGTTGCTGACGTTGGTGTACAAGGCGGTAACGTCAAAGGATTCCATGACGCAGGTGCCGTTGAGTTGGGTAGACCGGAGGTTTTCCAGAAACATGCGCGTATTTGGATGGACAAGTCAGTGCATTTACATACCCGTGCAATCCTGATACCTACTGGAAATCCGAACCAGGAACATTGAGTTGGAGTGCATGCAAAAGTGGGCGCCTTCTCAGAGTGCGCTACTTCGCGCCTCGAAGAAAAACACCGATAAGGAGGTTAAAAGTTGCTCATTTGACATGTGACGAGGACAATATTGCAAATCCCGACCAACTAACAGAGAAAGAATGGTTTAAAATTAGTTTTACATTTTGTTGTTTGTTCGTTATCCGGCCATTTTTGGGAAAAATTATCCGTTATCCGTTATCCGTGTTTCAAAATTTTATTATCCGCTCACCCTGCTATCCACATCCATGTTCGCTTTAGATCTGCTAGTGCAAGGAACTCGTGCATGTGCCCAACCTTAGCACGACATGTTGGTGGGTCGTCATCCCGGAGTCTTCCTTCGCCCATTTCCATGCTCTCTGCTCTCCCAGTGTTCCTTCCTTTCCACCTTGCACTACCTCGACTCCCTATGTAGTAATAATTTTGTTATTGTTATGGTTTATTACGACGGCATAAGGCAATACGTTAGAAAGCAGACACAGATATAATCTCACTAATACCACTCAGTGAAGAACACAGGGATGCAAACAGACAAACACTGGGATAGTTCCTACCGGCATTCATACTATTCAACCAAATTCAGATCTAAGCAACAAGCTTTTAGCTCGGTTTATGAATTGTTTTGGTGGTAGGGGAAGCTAAAGATGCATAACCGATTTCAGGTGCAAGCTATTTACCTGCTCTATAAGTGAAGGACATTGCTCGCGAATTGGTGCTTGGACGAAGTAGCTGTAGCTTAGCAAAACCACCTCTTGTGTTTGAAGTCTTCATCTTAAGGAAAGGATTGCGAGGCCCAGAATCGATTACAAAGTACATATAACAGCTCATGTACAAGACAAGAAGAAACCTGCGGTAAGATTCCAGGGCGGTAGTCCGTGATAATCATTTCTGATTGATGCTTTCGGTACACGTGAATATACGAAACTCCTTGATCTAATCGTAAAACAAGCTTCCCAGTGAAGTTGTTCTGTGCCTGCTCTATAGCAAAAATGGGTACTTGTGAAGCATAGGGCCCGTGCGAGAAAAAAGAAAGCTCTTATTTGGGTTCTTTGTTCTCCTCCGCGGACGCCAAGTAGAGCACATACTGGGCAAGGGAAGGAACTCCAGGATGTGGCCAAAATTAGCACAGGTGTGGTAGGTGGATCAGATCCTAAGGTACTTTGTATGGGCACGGGCCCTCTGCTTCATAAGTACCCAAAAATGTCCTTTTCCTTATGTGGAGCAAGTACGGATACACTTTTTCAATAAGAGGACGAATATAATCTGGAATATGGGACGACGGTGTTTAACCCGTCTTCCAAACGGAATATAAGAAAACTGGAAGCAGTGCAAAACAATTTTACTAGGAGGCTTTGGATAAGACTTCATGGGTATGAGTACTTCGCCATCCCGCCTGCTCCCGCACGCAACAAAATTTTCAATATTTCGTCATTGGCGTTTCGAAGGAGAAGATACGATCTTGTTATGGTTTACGAGATGCTAAATGATGAAGTCGCTCTTCCTCCGGAACAGTTTTACAGTATTCTGCCTTCCACCACCAGAGGAGCCAATGCAAAACTTCATTTTACAAGGTCCAAAAGTTGTTTGCGAGCTACATTCTTCACCCAAAGAGCTGGTTCGGAATACATCAAACTAGAAAAGAAGTTTCCAATTCCAAATTCCCTAAGTGCATTCAAACGGTTATTAGACAGGCACTTCCAAGAAGCTTGAATGATTATCGAGTTCTTGAACTCATGATTTATTTCGCCGTTCCTCTTCTTTTTTTGTATGATGGTTAAATTGCGTTCAGTTCAGTGTTCGTTCGTTTTTTTGTGGCTATTCATATATGTGTTGCTGTATCTAGCGTGGATTCCACGTACAAATAAATAAATAAATAATGTACACCCTAAGGAGAATAGATTTATTGCTAGTGACTAGTGCCTTGAAGATATTATATGTTCGTAACATAGCCGTATTACATATAGCACGAAAATATATGCATACGGCATATGTATACATGTATGCATATAGCATATATGCTTTCCACAGTCTAGGTTAGTGTAGGAGTCTCTGAGTGCGCCAAGTGCTCGTTTTTTACGGAATGTCCTAGATCTTGCACGAATGTTTATTTCGTCCATCCACCAATTGCTTTGGCCAACCCATCGAAGAATCAGTGTTTTTGGGATCCGCACAAGGTCTGAACAAATCTGCTGACCTCGTAGGGTGGCAACGTTTGGATGGAGAAGGTGAAGGCCGGTCATTCGACCGGTTCCCGATGCAGAACAGAGCCAACGCCACTTTCTGACTGCGCCGTAGTTGCTTCTGCTTCTGAATCCGTGAGCTTTTCGCAACCAATGTATGCGAATTTTCTGAATCTGGGAACGGTATTACCAAACTGTTCGCAGGCCGTTTCCCTTTTGTTCCACGCTTCATGCTTCGAACACAGCTTGAAAAAAATGGCACCTTAGCGAATAGTTAGCAAGACAATCGCAAGTAGATGAAGGACAAGGAACTCTGGAGTTTCGGCATTGAAGTGTAACCTTAGAGATGTACTCAAACTTGTGTAGGCGCTGCGCATGCAATTATGAGAAGGAATCTGCTTGATTGCCTGATGCACATATCACTTTCGCTCCATAGTTCGAAATACTGTAGCTCAACGAACCTCAACGAGTGTTGAAGCGTAACTGTAAAAAGAAGGCTAGCTGATCTGAGAATCTGGCTATTTGAAGGCAGCCCGCGACGGAAGTGAATTGCTCAAACTTACTCTTTAGTGTCGGAAAGCCCTTTACAGTTCCTCCCTACAAGCTCAATGAATCAAGGATGAATCGCGCTATCGACATTTGAAATAACGATGAGGTTTAATACCACCTTTGCAGTCTACAACAGTCTCAAGGTGAAGGATTCGAACGCCTTTATCTCCGGAAATGTTCCTTTTAGGAAGTTATCAGTAAGATTGGTGCCGTCCTCCTGCTATTCCCCTTTCAAGGTACTTTGCTATCTTTCATTGGCGCCTTCATGAACGCAATATGTTGCCTAATAGGGAGGAATATTCAAGGCACCGATGGATCTTCCTTACATGGTCATTCGAACTCTGACGGCTCATATGTCGCCCAAAGCTTGCCTTGCCCGCTAAGGCCTATGTTATATTTCGGCGACGCGTCGCCGACGTCGGCGACGCTATGCTGTAGGGGCTGCTGCGCACTGCGTAGCAGCCCGCACATCACAACGTCGCCGGCGACGTCGCCGAGAGCTCCGCAGGGAGTGTTAAGGCCCATACACACTTCTGCGACACCGCGGCGCGGCAAGTGGGGCGACGGCTACCTCCGCGAAATCCGGCGGTCGCGGGGCGGGCGCGTTAGAGCACCGTTTTAGGCAGCGGGACCGACGTCCCCGTGGATGCCGCGCCCCGAGGGATGGTTTGAACCATCCCAGCCTGCTGCACTCAGCGCGGCGTCTCCTGCGATAGCCGCCGCGACAGTCGCAAGAGTGTGCATGCCCCTCCCCGCGGCACGCGTCGCAGTGTCGCTTCGCGGCCGTCGCGGCCCTATGCTTCATCATGGCCGCGCCGCGCTGTCGCAGAAGTGTGCATGGGCCTATATACTTCCGCCGCCGACGTCGCCGACGTCGCCACAGACGGGCCGACGACGTCAGCGTCGCCGACGTCGGTGACAGCGCGTCGCCGTGCACAGCATCAGCGTCATCCAAGGGTGGCAGAAAATGCGCTCCGATGGAGTGTTATGATTGTGGGTTGGTTCTTCGTTCCCGGAACTGCCATAATCACCACCGTACTTCGAATTACGAAATCGAGAAGTGCAAAAGACATCGTCTTGCCAACACAAAAAGCACAATTCATTAGAACACTGAGTGTTTGGGAGGGAGTGGGACCCTAAACCTTAGCTCCCCTTCACTTTGTCACTTTTCTTCCTTTTTGTGTCCTTCTCAGCCGTTCTGTTCGCATTTTCTAGCCCTATTTGCTTCCTTGTAGAGCAAATAGGCCTGGAAAAAAATGAAACTGTGTAGAAAATAAGTAGTGTTTCCTCGCTTTCTCAAATGGTAATGCAAACCTCTGCGAAGAGCTTTTTCGAGATAGAATTCTTACTAATTAAGAGTTAAGTTTTCCTTTGAACTTCGAGAATTCACCGTAAATTTAAGTTAAATACGATTTAACGAAAAAGGTCTTTGCTAAACCGACGCTTCTTTGACGTATGATTGGGATAGACTGCGCCATGCACTCGTCTGTTGTTTTGCATTTTACAATCTATTGATAGTGTTTTGCTTGAATACTTCCTATAATCTCTTTACAAAGTGACCGTATCGATTGATTTGTGCTTCTTTTAAAGTTTAAAACCTAAAAACACACTATGCCTTGCGAAAAATACAGGGTATCCTAAAAATACAGGTACTTTTGAATGGTTCTAACATTTTTCTTAGGACAGTTGTTTCCCTGAGCTTCATGTTTATATCTTCTTTATCATAGTAGTGAAACTAACATTGCTGCTAGTGAAACCTTTGAACACTTATCCATCCTTCTAAAAGCCAAATTTGGTTAGTAAGAGAAAATTCGGCAGATCAACAATGGTTGAGCAGACTACCGTACATACAGAACAAAAAATCATCATCAAGTCTTGAAGCATTGAGAAGAATTAAGAATTAAAATTTCTTTTGAAGGTTAAGAAAAGCTCAAAATGTATGCAAATTCGAGGCAGATGTGATCACTTAGCCTTTCTATGGGCAGACTGGTTACCAAATGATGACATTGAAAACCCGCTGCCAAAAATGCGCTTCGATGCTCTCCTGTCAATGTCGTCCCCGACGCCGCCAAAGAATTTGTTCACGACGTCGCCGACGTCGACCACGCGTCTGTGGCGACGTCGGCGACCTCTGTGGCGACGTCGGCGACGTCGGTGGTGACGTCAGCGTCGGCGACGTCGGTGACAGCCTGTCGGTGACGGGTCGCAGCGTCGGCGACGCGTCGCCGAAGTATAACATAGGCCTAAGGATATCACGTTTTCCGCCTCTAGACCACAATGCATAGTAGCAAAAGCGCATAGTGACCAGACTCCAATAGCTGACGTTCTGCCAGGCCTATGCACCAATTTTCACGCGGGATCATTGCTCACGCCACGCATACTGAACCCTTCCCACAAAGTGTGCTTCACTTGAAAAACCTTTGCGTCAGTCACAGACCCCCGTGGCCGTTATAGAGATGAAAAACTATGACCTATATTAGACGGATGTCTAGTTACGAGACTGGTTGTTTCTAGTAAGACCTGCAGCATAACTGGTTCCCTGCTGATATCAGCGGCCGGCTGATCTCGATGTCTCGGGTAAGTGCCTATAGGTCACGAAGACATCGTGTATGCTGAGTTCGGTCAACCGGCGCTGGTGGTAGGTTTGCCGCCCGAAGAGCAGAGTGCGGGTTTAAGTCCCGCGTGGCGCAATAGTTTTGATCGCAACTAAACATCCGGCTAACAGCTTATAGTGCGGTAAGAATAGCTCAGTCGGTAATTGCTCCTAGTCATCTGCACTGGTCACTTTCAGCTTGCCTGCTTTGCCGATTAGGTAGTCCAGTTGCTTTCCCTTCTCTCCCACTGTGGAATGACCCGATGATCAAAACCGATTGAGCGCATAAGCGTTTTGCGAGTGAAATCAATCTGAACACTCTCTGTTAGACCTGCGAATTTCTTTTTGGCCCGAAAACTTTAGATTTTTTTGTTGGGAGCGCCTTGATTGGGTTACACACACTCCGCTTTGCCTTCGAAAGCAGAGCTTTGTAGCGAGGCTCCAGGACCTAACTCCAACGCCCGGAAACGCGGACGTGCGCTCGGTGACGCATGGTTAGCCGCGGAGCACGAAATGTTCTCAGTGTTTAAGCTCCCAGACTACATTTCTAGCAAGGAACTTACGATCCCACAGGATGTGGTAGGCAACAGTCTGCAGTAGGACAATTGATCCGAGAATAAGTGATAGTGACCTTTTTCCGTAGTATAACCAAAATCACGGGTGAAAATTGACCGAACAAGTTATAGCTTGCAAATACTGACGCTAGATACCATCCACGTGACCAGGATTCCTGTATAAACTGTCGCTGATCGTCCTGTTGAAACCACATTCATACACCATCTCCAAGAAACTTTGAAATAAGGCAAAGGCGTGCCGCATGTCGCTGTAAGTAGCGTTTCTAGCCGTCGGAAGCATCGGACCGCGACAACTCGTCCAATTTCGTCGCGCACCGTGCGCGACGCTAGGAGGGTTCGCGCGGCGTTGGAATTATGTCTGCCCCCGTTGTAGCGAAGCACAATTTGTCGTTATCCAAAAATCTTCGTCTTTTCACTTCTGTCGCTTAATTAATAGTCAAATCTTCAACTTCTAAAGATTTCTTACCAAGCCATTGGGATTCTAGCCCGATGATCGAAGCATTGTTGTATTCTAGAAGGACAAAAATTATCTTACATTTCAAACAGGTGGATTCAACCTGTTAGAAGATATTTGGTATAGAATTCCCTAGTGGGAAGACTGGAGTTCTAATTCTGAGTACATAACACGAACTTCCGTTCCTGTAGTACTAACAACCAACTCAAACTCGTCGCAGTAACTATTTTCAAACAGGGGCACTGAACCGACAGATTGCTAAGGCCCGACGAGGCCTGGATACATAGGTAGGCTATGTACGCCGAATGCCTTTGTTTTCCATTACTCGTCTGCTGGTTTGATTTGTAGGCTAGAAGAAAGAAATGCATTGCTATCATAGATTCTTTTGGAGAAGCATCTCCGCTTTTCTCTTGTTTTCTTTACTATGCTAAAAACTCCTCAGCATGAGAGCCTGTGCTAGATTAGATTCTTGGGATCGAGAGAATCAGTCCATAGTAATTATTGCGACCCAAAAATAGAAACCACTGGCACGGTGCGTCGCTCTTCTTTCCCCTCGAAAACTCGTCGCCGCTGCTGTTATTCCAAGGTTGGTGAAGTCGGTCCTGCGCTCAGTCGATCGCTCCACGTCGACAGGGGCGGTGTGGTTGATCTTTTGGGGGAACCACGGCAGACTGCGTTGTCCCCAACGGCGAACTGAGTGCTGAACGAAATACATCACCGAGCTTTCCTCCATTACTCAGGCGCTGACGCTTTGCGGCGATACGTCGCAGAGTTAATTTCGCGAGTTCTGTGTCGTTGAGTGTTACACAGCGGCACAGCACGCACTGCCGTACTCTGTCGGGATCGCTGCCAGGAAGCGGATGGCGCTGCCACCACGGTGGACACTTCCGGAGGCTCGCGCCCCGTCCGAAGGTCTCCACTGGTCAGGTGCGCGGTAGTCTTCGGCTCGGAAAGTGGCCTCGAGAAGGAGGCAGGCGACGGCTCCATGGAGCAGCTTGGCGACGACGGCACGTCGGCGACAGGCGGCGGCCAGGCCGCCAGCGTAAGGGCTGGCGCCGCGCTGGCCGAGCGAGCGCCAGCGAGGGTTATTTACTCCGCCCCAGGCGGCGTCGATCCGCATTGATCTGATCACTGCTGCCCCCGGTCAACCTACGCCCAGGCTCGCGCTCACACACCCATCCATTCGGCTTCGTTTTACCCAGTAATTTATTCGCCGACATGGTCGCAGTCGCCTGACCGAAGCCAAGCATCGACCACCAACGACCACCCGTGCGGCTCTGGCTGGCCATCTTCTATGAGCGGGGCTCTGCATGGAATACCTCGCTGTTCCCGAGGAGAGTCCGCGTTCGAGACGGCGTGAGCTCGACGTGCCCCGAATGTGGAACAGCCTGCGCAAGAAGAGCATCAGCGAGCTGAGCCTAGTGATCGACATGTTCCGCGGAGCGAGCCCCTCCTCCAGTCAGGTCCTACATCCGGAGAAGGAGCGGGCCTGTCAGTCCACTGGTAATCTTCAGCCGCCCAACAAGGGTCGGCGGCGTCGGCGAATGCAAAGCACCTGGAAAGCGCTCTCCGCTTCGAACCTCGCCCGACAGTATGTCCTAGGTGAGGCTTCTTCACGGACGAAATTTTCTCCTTGCTCTTCTTTTATCGTCCATTCTATTTGCCCATGCAGTTTAACTTGCTTTGCATTTTCTTCGTATCAGCGCAACCTCTGTACACTTATGTATGGACAAAGATTGTAGGCACAGCAGTTCCCTCGAACTTGGCGTCAGAAAACGTTGACTGTTATTTTTCGTCCAAGCAGTGGAAAATTCGCTAATAATCTGGCATATTTTCTGGTTTTCTTTACCTCTCTAGCGCTAAGACCCCTTGTTCCATGTTCTCACTGTTCATATTAAACTGTACTAAAAGCTCATCACTTCTGCTGGACCTTTAAGGCAGGAAAGTGAAGAGCCCTCTGTTGTCGAGTAGAGGCACCGCTTTTTTACACTGAACAATTCTCCGTCATGTGTTTCAAAAAAATGATTTAAATCACAAGTAGATGAAATAGGAGAATTTAAAAGCAGTGCTGACGTGCTATGTAGCAAAAATTCAGATAACCCGTAGCTCTTTGCCTCTGCACACAACACGTCTCAACGTTTGCAATAGGATCAGTTCCTTTTGATTTGTTCGTCGGTATCCCAAAAACTGGAACTTTATGTCAAAGAGCGCATGTAGCAAATTTCGCTTTGACGGTCGGCAGAAGAAGGCTGTGTCCTATCAATGCCCAATTTTCCATTTTTGGGGAGAACAGCAGAGCAACATGTGTACCTTCCAGGTGCAGTGCGCTTTCCGTGTGAAATGAAAATGCTGCCAGAACCTGATGGCAAAATGTGTCCTACAAAGGGAATCGACCCTCTCTTACGTATTCTGTGACGGCATGACTGCATTCTGTGACACATGAAACGACACGAATTTTCTTCACATGTAGCTCTCGAGAACCGGTTGGCATTCATCTAACTATTGCGCATAAGTAGTACTTCGCTTGCGTTGCAGAGCAATGATGTCCTCGGCTTTTCAGTACCATTTATTGTGCAGGAGTCTGGTCCGTAGCTGGCAGCTTCGCTTTAACTTGCTGAACATGCAGCACTTCGAATAGTAGGCCGTTTTTTTCAAGGATGCTTTTCTAAAGCATGGGAGGCAAAAAGTAGTTTGTCCTTCCATAGGTTTTGACACTTTCTAGCCTAACTTTTAAACTCTCGCGAGAAGTAAATTTTGTCATTTCGATAATAGTCGGAAGCGTTGGACGTCTGACATTTTTAAGCATTCATTTATTTATTATGATGGCTAGCTTGTTTATTGATGGCATTTATAGGGTACAACATCAACAAAACTTTACTAGCAGAGTGGTGGGAGACAAATCTACAAGTCTGATTGATTTTTCCAGGCCAGCGGCGCTGTTCATTCTTCTCATTTCGGTGGTGTAGCAAGAGAGCGTAAACGCCTCTCTCTATTTGAATATGTGCGGGCAGGTGATTCTGGACCAGGCGCTCTCTTATGGCCTCTCCGTCAAGCCGTAATGGAAAACAGAACCCGCGGCGCAATCTGTAGCACTGTCGGGTAGCCATCCCTTCGCTCGTGCGCTTCACAGCGGGTCTGGGCGTGAAGTCTCCTCGCGGCCCCGCGCCGCGTGTTCCCGGTCGCCGACGATGCCACCGCAACTTCACGCGTCTGGCTCGAAGGCGAAGGGGAACTTCGGTGCGGCTGCGGAGATGCATGGAGCTGTCCGACTCAGATTAATACGCGTGTGTCGATGGAGCATGTGCGCTCTGAGACTAATAGCCGGTCGCGTGCAGCCGCGATCTGTCGAAAATTTCGAGGAAACTCACCTCGAGGAATGAACGCAGCAGTAGGCGCGTTATCAGAAGGGCTGACAGTTTCTTGTGACTTTCATTATTCCCGTGTAACAGAGTATAGCGAAGCCTAGGTTAACGCCTGCGTGAGGGTGCAACGTAAGGAGAGAGTGTGCGCACTGCGGATCCTGGAGCAACAATTTGTAGCATCTCTAAAAGCTGCCAAGGCTGGCACTTATTGTGAACACTAGCGCCCCATTGAAAACTGTCCTCGGGAAGACGGCTGGAAATGCTGACTAGATCTGATCACGTGCATGAATATCACAGCCATTTGAGTCAGATCCTCAGGCGGAGTGGCGTTCTTCTTCCGCCCTTTAAACAGAGGCGTTGCAGATGTCTGCGTCTTCAGTATCTCGTAAGGCAGCCACTGGGCTCTCGAGCAAGCCTAGGGGGTTGGGGTGGGCGGCCCAAGGAGTCGAGGGGTAGAACGAAATTCTCACGCGCCCATTGATCTCTATGAAAGTCACAGTCGCGGTTAGGCCTATGTTATACTTCGGCGACGCTGTTGTCGGCGACGTCGCCGGCAGTGTTGAGCAGGTGCTACTCAGTGCGTAGCAGCCCACGCGTCGCCGACAGCAGCGTCGCCGAAGCATAACATAGGTCTTGGACAATCACGTCGAGCATGTACCACGCACTCTACTACTTGTAGAGGCAGTCGCGTGCATGTCCGGCCCATACAGTGAGTTGCGACCAGCAGCCCCCGTAGGCTGCTTCGCATGAATAGCGGTCGTTGCTAAGCAAATGCCAGCAGTCTCAATCACCACAGAGAGAACCCGGATAATAAATTCAGCTTCCCTCTCCCACATTATTACTTACCTTCCTTTTCAGTTTTGTGCCAATGCGCAGTTGGATAGTAATATTTTCTCATGAATAGTGGTCGTTTTCGGTTTTTTTTTGAGTGCTTATTAATCTTTCGTGGCTAAAACAGTTCAGCATACAATATTTTCTCGCTTGATTCTGGGTTGCACTTGAATGATCTTGACTCAACAACTGCTACATTTGAAAGTTATGCTGGCCTACTTAAAGCTTATACTAATTGCAATACTAAGAATGTTTGATTTTGAGATAAATGCTTCTCATTCTTCGTTTCATCATCTGTGTAATGGGTAACAACCATTCTTTTAAAGAGCGTCGAGTCGGATCTCAGCCAACGTTGTTGTGGTTGTGAATGTAATTATGGGAAAGGGATGAGGTTCGTGAGAAATGTTTGATCTGCTAAGACGAATTCCTTGGAATTTGTAGAAATTGGCGACATCTCATGTAGGGAACAGCACAGTTCTTCCCCTTTAGTGATTTGAATCCGCTGGATTGCCCTGAGTACATAAGTAGCGTTCGATGAAGAAGGCATGGATATGAAAAAGGATCCAGCCCTGGCGTTCTCGTTGCAAATGTACCGCATCATCTTGCTCCTGAATTAGGAAGAGTATTGACCTTGTTTGAATTCTACGAGGAGAGGGACAGACGGTAGAATAAAATCTTCTTGTTGAACGAAATTCCAAGAATGTTGTCTGCCTTCACAAGTGTAGTCTTTTTCGTTGTCTATCGCTTCCTAACTAAGCAGCTTTTGGATCTATCCTAGTCGGATGGGGGGGGCGGAGTTCTTACTCAGAATTCTCTTCCTTGGAGTTGTCCAAGAGTCTCACCTTCTGACCCATGATATTGACGGCTCATGGGCAAATTCAAGTCAGTTGGCGGTGTGGCGTGATAGTACAGACACAATTGCCACCTAAGGATTGGCTCCTCCCGACTGGGATAGATCCCGGCTTTTCCTATAGCTGGGGAACCGAAGTTTGGCTGCAAGAGAAGATCGCTCGGAGTGCAACTCTTTTAACGGTTGACAGGTGTGCATTAAAAGACCTCTGTTTACTTTTACTAACCAGGGAAGGGTCTCAGGCGTAGGTCTGAGCGGGGGGAATGGATAGTACTGCAAGAATCTCCACCCTTCATAGTCAGCAAAGACACGTTTTGTTTTTGCTGACTCCTTGAACCAAAACAGCTGCGGGCCCCCGAAGGTGGGGAAAGTGCTAGACCAGATGTTCGACTCCCGTGCTATGCACTATTTCTGCATCTTTTCATAACAGCTGCCTCCTTCACCAGTTTGCTTCTTAAGGCCCCCACAGAGTTCTGCGGCAACGCCGCTCGCCGCTATGGTTAAGGATAGGGCAGCGACGCCGCCGGCGGCGAGCTCTGCGTCTCTGCCCTATGGTTAAGCATAGGGCCGCGGCGCTACCGCAGAACTCTGTGGGGGCCTTTACACATCTCCTGCACATTTATTTCACTTCAAATTGTCCAAAGGGTCGTGATCAACACCTCAGATTCGTGATTAACACTCCATGATCTCGACAACCCTAGTTACCCGTATCTGTTGTAACCTGTCGTAATCGGCATAAATTTCAAAAATGGATGTCAGATTCGTGATCAGCACCCCAAACAATCCCCCTCGGCGAGGTTTGGGCCAAAAATTTTTTTCAACCTCTCCGCGATCGCAGCAGTCGTGAAAGTACAATAGTGCCTTGATGATGGTTTCAATCAGCTTACTTCCTATACATCTTCTACACATTTATTTCACTCTAAATTGTCAAAAAAGGGTTTACTGTGAGCTGAGGATCACTCATTTTTCCCAGTTTCTAAATTATATAACGTTTTGTGTTTTTCAGCGAATGTTAAACAGTAACCTCACAGCAGGTACGGGTGACTAGCGCTGTCGAAGTCATAATCACCGATTTTGCCCAGACTTCTCCCAGGGGAGGGGAGTTATTTGGGGTGCTGATCACGAATCTGACATTCGCTTTTGAAATTTCGGCTGATTATGGTAGGTTACAGCAGGTACGTGTGACTGGCTGTCGAGGTCATGGGGTGTTGACCAGGAAACTGGCCCTTTTGACAATTTAGAGGGGAATGAATGTGTAGGAGATGTGTAGGAAGCAAATTGGTGAAGCATGCAGCGGTATGAAAAAATGAAAAAATGAAAATGGTTATGAATAGTACACAGCACGGAAGTTGGACATCCGCTATAGCATCTTTGAAGCAGCTCCGTACTCCGCTGAGCCACCGACTCGCTTGCCGCCGAGTCTTTCGCTGCGTCTCATACGACATCGCGCGCGCACGCATGCACTTCGGCACGTGCTGATGGTGCGCTACCGTATTCCCCCCCCCCCCACCCCCGCCTTCGAGGGCCCGTAGCTTATTTGGTTCAAGCACTCAGCAAAAACGAAACATGCTTTTCTACTATATGAAGGTTGGAGATCCTCGCAGTACTACCCACTTCCCCGTTCAGACCTACGTCTGAGACCCTTCCCTGGTAGCTCCTAGCATTGCGTCGGATTCGCAAATGTCTGTTAGAAAGCCGCCACAACGACTGCTCATGTGCTTCAATTGTCACCATCTGCGTTGCATATTCCTGTCAGTGGAAAATGTTGGTCTCCATTGGCCAGATGTAGCATTCGGTAAATCTTTGGAAGATGCCCAGGTATTCTGCTTCTGCCCTTACATTTGCTGCTTGTGATTATTGCGTGCATAATAAGTCATGGAGAGCGTAACCAGCTCCCAGAGGTGAAGCATCCCTTTCCCTTCTGCCCCTTTCCAGCTGTAGTCAGTGCTGTCAGCCGTGGTTCTTGGCAACGCCCCGTTCTGGCGTGCTCGAGAGTCTGGATGGAGCTGCTCCAGAGCTAGCTCAAAAGCCACCCCAATTCTGGTCATCGTACGACTGGAAAAGGGAAGATCACAGCATAACTCCCTCTCCCTGACGTGTGGTCAACTTTTCCTTTCAAGCACCTTGTCGTATGTGGCGACTCTCATATGAAGGCGGCGGGAATGACATCTCGTATGAGCACGCAAGTTCCAAAGCTTTCGCTCGACCCGACCTCGTCTGGTCGTTTTGCTATCCTTTCGTGATCCAAAGTGCCAGAAGTTGTGATGTCGTTGTGGCCGGTATCGATCGCGTTTATATTATCGATTCGACGGCTCTCGATTTCGTGTTGGTAATGCAAAACAATGTAGCTGGACAGATGACACGGCTGCCGCGAGAGTGAGCGGAGAGGTGCGGGCAGAAAGTGGAGAGCAGAAACGAACGGGGCGAAGGAGTTTGACGAGGAAGCGAGGGATGCGAGTGTGGGGGATACAAGCTTGAAGCCCTCTCTCCGAACTCTCTAGGATGTTCTCCCTGTCCCCTGTGATGGACTCCCCTGAAGACCTCTGCATGTCGTTCCTCGTCGTCAGCTCCCTCGGTGCGCTAAAAGCTTATAGTTTGGGCTCCAATATTCTAAACAATAAACACCGGGAATTCGGGGAAAGTTCCAACATTTAGCTATGCGACGACAGCTGCGTAGGTTCTAGTGATGCTTCGAAGTTGATCTCTGGCTCGAATTTCTTTTACGACGATCATTTCAGTTCAAGAGGAGAAGGCGATGCAGGCGGTGCCCTCCGCCCCCATCGACGCCAACAAGTTCGTCGCGTATGTGACGGAACGGAGGAAGAAGCGAATACTGTTCAAGGGAGAGTATCTTGTGAGTCAGCCCTTCATTTCGGCCAGCTCCCGTTCAGTGAGATAAACTGCTTCTAGCCTGAGTCCAATCTACCATTACTGTTTTATTTTATGGTTGATTTTGTCAGCTCTGCTGCTCTTGTGGGACCTCATGTGGTGCTTGATTTTATCAAACACTGTCGAAGTAGGTGCAAAACAGGGTGGAGGGGGGGGGGGGGGGGGAGAGGCTCTCTGTCGAGGCTTAGATGTTTCAGTCATAGAGTAGAGAGAGCAGCCAGATCAGGTTCCTGCTGTGCTCCGCTATTGCTCGGGTGGCAGCTTGCATGTGGCTGCATTTGGTGTCACGCGTTTCTAGAATGCTCAAAGAAATGAAACGGTTCTTTTATTTGTTACTTCAGTTGCGGACTATTGTTGATCCCCAGTAAGCGAGTACGTGTACTGCTCAGTTTATTCAACAGCGAGAAACCCAGACACCACTCTAAGTACCACATGAGGTCCTACAAGAGCTGCAGATTATTCTTTATGGCTTCCCTTAACATGCTTGTTTCTCATCGTTGGACCAAGCCCTGAATCGTTTGTGGATAAACAGGAGTGTCGAGCATGATGGAAAGACCTCGGATCTGTCAGAAAGTCAGAAAAGTCAGCTTTCCTGTGTCTAAGGTTTTTTCAAAGGCAGAACACAGTTGAATTTTAAGGTCGCTTGTGAGAAGTGGTGGAAGTAAATGGAAGCAGAGAAGATTGGGAGTATAAAAAAGGCCTACTGAGGCGACTGCTTTAGTTTTTTACCGGAACGTGACCGGACTAACGGACTAACGGAATAGATGCCGGTGAGAGAGGTTGTGTGAATTCCTCTCACACGAGTAGTGGTGCATCACGAAGTCCCTCAGCATGAAATGAGGTTCGAAGCGACATTTTCTACGACTTCATGACGTGCACGCGAAGACCATAGGACTCAGCTGTGCGTTTCCTCTTTTTTCTCTAGTATTTCGTTCACCGTGAGGACTTGTCACTCGCGAGAACTATGCTGCTCAACGCGCCATGAAATGTCGTCAGTTATCATCTTCGAACAGAAGATAGCTGCGGTTTCAACTGATCGCTAACCAGTCTACACTAATAGGGTACAGTGAGGACTATGAATCCAAGGAGCGGTCACTTTTCTTCGGCCAGAACCTGATGAGGGCAGCTATTCGTGTGCATCAACACGCGTTGTTCTTTTAGTACATTATCAGGTGCCATCCTTCTTTATAGGATGCTCGGCTTTCGAAATGAAACCCAGCCGGACATGTCATCGCGGAGAGGTCTCATATTTGCCCTGAAATGGGCACTTTCCGCCGACGTGTCTCCACACTGATGGGTCGGTTTAGTCGGGGAACTGTTCCAAGCGGAGCTTGCGAGGAATCAGGCGTGAATAACAATCTGATGCCGCACATCACCGAGTGTGAAAGCAATTCATTAGGGAAACAGGTGGCGAGTATCCTGAGCCTCGTCTGCTGCCTTCGCGTTAATCGCCTACACCTGGAAGTTCGGGATACGTGCTTCTATTCCAGATGATAAACCGTTCGATAGACACGACGAAGTGCCGGTCCGATGTGGGCAGCACGTTGCCCGAGAGAAATCCCTACCCGGTAAGCGGTACTAGCGATACAGAGCGTTGGCATTAGTGCTGCCGTTTCAGGACACGCTCCCGTACGACTACAATCGTGTGATCCTTCCACGTCTGCCTTGTGACGAGAACTCACATTACATCAACGCCAGCTATGTGAATGTGAGTTGAGGATTCTACAAAATTACGTGCACAACAGGGGTGCACATTTAACGGTTAACGATTTAACGAATTCATCGAATTAACGGCATTTTTCTTTAAAATCTGGCTTAACGAGTTAACGGAAATTGTCAGAAATTTAGCGGAATTTTTAACGGACTTTTTCTCAGTAAGCTTATCACTTTCACCCTTAGTCCTCACTATTGTTGCAGGCCTCATCCTCCCGAGTGGGCAACATCCTGAAAAGCTATTGAAATCAGCAAGAATATTTACATGTTTTCATACTATTTTCACATTTTTATAGCGCATTTGAATTTTTGGAAATAGTATTTTTGGAAGCAGAAATTTCTTCGCCGTTCCCCCAAGCATGTCAACGCATCCACAAAGACACTGGTCTACCTCTTCGTAAGATATGCCTATCCTCACTTGGCGTTGCTTATCCTTGAATATACTCTTTGTTGCCATCAAAACTGTTGGGCCAGGCATGACTCGAACCCGCACCTTCTGCTTTCCGGGCAGCGGTGCTACGCCTTACACTCCCGGCGCTGTTTCCGGGCAGCGGTGCTACGCCTTACACTCCCGGCGCACCCTCGGGTCAGCACTCATCGCGATATCGGGATGAGCCGGCGGCTGATATCAGTATGGAGCCGGTAAAGCTGAACGCCTTACTAGTAGCAATGTGACGTGTGACTGCTGATGCGCTTCGAGGATATCGCGTCTGTTACGTGTTGGTGTAAGGATCGCTGCTCGGAAAGCAGAAGGTGCGGGTTCAAATCCCGCATGGCGTAACAGTTTTGATCGCAACAAACCATCCTGTAACAGCATGTAGCCTCTATATTGGTCGCTCCAGGCTTAAACAAATGTGTTAAAACCTTATCCTAGAAAAATTTTGCTCGCCACCAGGAACGAGTGAGAGAATGTTTTCGGCGGCTGGGTGTTTTTTAAACGATTTTAGAAAAACGCAATAACACATTTTAGTGTATGTTCAGGAATGACGCTAATAACAAAAATTTGGAAAGCTACTTTTCTTGAACGTTAACACGTTGACGACGTGTCACACCCTTTCGGCAGCGTGGGACCATGTAACACGATGTCCTGTCACGGTCCCCACGTTGCAAAAAATGGATTGGTCCCGCGCAAAAGGGTTACGAAAATCTTGCATTCGACAACGTGTTAGAATTCTATTGATAGGCTTTCTGTTGTGTTTTTATTAACTCTTTTCTGGACATAGTACGCCGGTGCCCGTATGGAGATTGTATGTGTTCGTAGAACACAAATGGTTTCGCAAAGGATTAGGAAGGGGAAACTCGTGGGTCTGTATTGCGCATTTTAAGATGCCTTGCCGGTGTGATAGGGCAGCAGCCCACTGAGTACTGTTACCTTGAATGATAATTCCGTATCTGTTCTTATTCCACACTTTGTAGATAATTTATTGCTGAAGTCTTGTTTATGTTGCTATCCACACTTTGTTGATATTGAATTGTATATCTTACATTGCAGTGTTACACTCCATTCTTTTAACTTTAGCTGTGACCTGTTCAAGTTGGAAGTATAACGTTTACCTTGACTTTTTTCACTTGAAATAATAGTTTGCAGCTAATTGCATTTTAGACGAAATTTAACGATTTACCGGAATTTTAACGAAAATTTTCCGTTAAAAAATTTCGTTTAAAAATTTAACGCACAGAACCTCGTGTGCACCCGTGGTGCACACCTCCGTTCTCCAGTTCTCTTGCGTCTTCTTGTGAGCTCTGTAATAATCCGCCTTTCACCCAGTGAAGCGCTTCCATAGTTGACGCCTGTTAGAGCACTGGTTTGCGAAAAGCGAGAGGGTGACTCATAAAAACTGCGGCGCACTCTCCACCGCACGCACAACTTTGCAAAAGGGTTGGCCAACGAATGTGCTTTCTCAAGTTTCTATGCACAACCGATGTACAAGCACATCACTCGAAAGCCTTTTGCTCTGACGGCGGCCTTCAGTTGAATACGTATCTTCCCGATTGTCAGTGTCAACGCCATTCCAACACATTGTGACGTCTTTTTCATCAGAATTCGTTAGGAAGCATCCTGTGAAATGTGTGATCAGGCGGTGAATATAAAGCGGTTAGTGGCACAAATAATAGTAAAATCAGCTTCATTTTGTAGTGGTTCTACTCAGGGTAGATGAGCATTCACCTACAGTGCTTTAAACCAGACGAGAGCAGTGTTTTTCACGGTTTATAGGAGGAAAGCATGTCGCAGACAAAGCGAACAGCAGCGGTTCGAACTGTTGCTTGGACAAGGCATCCAATGGCATCCATTAAATGCATGATGTCGCAGTGCTTTCATTCTGTCCCTAAGCGTTTCTTTCGAAGCCGCACCCATTATGGGAAGATGAATTTCCCACAGTAAAAATGAATTTTCAATTGTAAAAATGGCTGGATCGGAGATTAATTCCCGTCCATCAGACAGGAGCTATCTATCTGGGAACTGCACACACAACTTAGTGTTATATGTACTGATCAAATTATCACTCCAACACTCCATTAGATGTGTAAATGAACATCCTCCATCCCAAAAAAAAGTTCGAATCAGCAAGTGCATACGAGCGTTCTCTGTTGTCATCTCTATAAAACTCAAGGTTGGTGCATAAGTTCTCGGACATTTGGGGCATGAAGTATTTATTATCACAACATACGAACAACAATATCAAATCGTTTGAAGTAACCATCCTTTACATCAATTGTCTTTCGCCAACGTGCTGGTAAGTCATGGATGCATTTTCTCCAAAACGTGGCCGGTTGTGATTCGAAAAATGTGAGCAGTGCCTCCTTGACATCCTCTCGGTTCCTAAATCTGGCCGTCCAAATAGCGTTGAAGGCTTGAAAACAAATGATAATCAGAAGGAGCGAGATCTGGTGAGTAAGGTGGATGTGGAAGAACGGTCCATCCGTAGTCCGCCAACTCAGCCGCCGTCGCTCTAGCAATATGCGGTCTAGCGTTGTCGTGTTGAAAACACACCTTCACTTGCTCTCCTCGTGTGGTTTGAAGGTGGGCCCTCAACTTCCTCAGTTGGTTGACGTAAACCTCTGCCGTCACTGTTATCCCTTCGTCCAGCAGCTCCCAGTATTCTACGCCAAGAACGCTCCACCAAATGCATAGCATCACCTTTTTCACGTGAAGGTCGGGTTTCGAAACGTCCTCTGCCTCTCCAGTTGCGTCAACCCACTGTGCACGCCGATGATAATTAGAGTAGAGTATCCACTTCTCATCCCCGGTGACAAGGTTGTCCAGCCATCCGTGGGTGCGTCTGAGGGTAAGGAGAGACAGAGCGACATCGGCTCTGCGATCCATGTCATGTTGTGTCCAGTCGTGAGGTACCTAGCGATCCAATTTTTGCACCCTGCCAGTCGACTTCAATCCTCGAACGGCTGTCGAGTGACTAACACCAAGATGCTTGATAGTTCGCGAGTGGTTTGGTATGGGACCGCTTCCACTCTACTTCGGAGGCCATCCAAATCTAGTGTCATCGGGGGCCCCTCACGTTCATTATCTTCAACGGAGAATTCACCAACTGAAAACTTCGAGAACCACTGGTACACAGTACTTCGAGCAGGAGCACTCTCGTTGTAAACATCTTTCAGGCGACGATACGATTCGTTGGCATTGAGGCCAGATTGATGCAGGAATAACATGACGTGCCGAATATGCGTCTCAGTTGGGATGAATTGCTTAGCCATAATAGCTGACGTTAACAACGCAGAAGTAAATGTTAGGAACAGTTTTGTTGCCCTTTCCTTTCTCTGTCGATAGATCATTTACGCGTTGATACATGTGAGAAATTTATTTATTTATTTATTTATTTATTTGCACAATATAGTGCGCATGAAAATTGCCTAATTACGGACACAGCATATTAGGCGAAAAAGAAATCACGAAAGAAAAAAAAAAACTCAAAACAAATTCAACAAATATGACGAAACAGAGCCATCATAAATGATTTTCGGTGAGACTAGAAACTCCTAGAAAAAAAGGGTAATGAAAATAAAAAGGTATGACAACTATCGCAGACAGTAGTCCGGTAGGGGAGGATGGGGAAGACGTGAAGAAGGGCAGTGGCCCGCCAACACTGCAAGTCGACATGAGGGAGAACGGCTCCGGATACCAATTTAGTAGGTCCGCCAACTTCACCAACTCCCATCCACAGCTGCATTGGGGAAACAAGTCTTTAGTGTGCCTTAGAATACCAGGGTGAGCAGTGACAAAGTGCTAGAAAAAAACATCTAATGAAACAACTACGAATGAAAAAAAAACTTAGGTAAGGAGATAGTGCAACAATGTAGGAACGAATGTGTAGTGCAATCGAACTCAATAGGAACACGGAAATTTGGCGGGAAAATGCGCTTTCAATTCAGGAGGGATCAAATGTCCGGGAACTTATGCGCCAACCTAATAGCAACGCCCACGAAATGAACGAACAATCCACTGTAGCTGCGTTCTGGGCTAAGGCACATCGACAGCGTGATTAGAGCACAAAGAAAACTAAGCAACAGCGTTGTGTCCAGTTAATAGCAAAACTGTCTCCCTCCAACTTGTAATTTTGAGGAAAAAACATCGCGCAATCTTGATATCTGCTAGCGCTTAGCTTTTATCTTCCTGTTCGCCTTCTTTATAGTCCTAGTAGTCGCTGATAGCCTTTATGAAAAAGCGTCGGTCAGTAGTCGTATTCTTGAGACTGTTTGTTTTACAACAGATCTTGTTGCTGTCTGTTATCGAGTGACTATTGTCGTCCAGTGTTGTTATTTAGCTTCGAACTTCAAAAGTGACGTAGCACAGGGCGTGTAGTAAGCTCACGGTAGAATTGTAACAAGCAATTTGCCCATATACATGCAGCTGACAAGAGCTCAAAATTTAAAGCGCTCACGGGAGCACTTACCAACCTCGACCTTTCAGATGAATCAAAATCTATATTTTTCCCGTTTCCGCATGATCTCTAAACTTTTCAAGAGCATTAGACCAAAAATGTCATGGCTGTTGAAATGGGGCTAACTTCATTGGGACTTTTTGACACAGCATTTTATCCCTGTCAAGGAATGGAAAGGCCTGGTTGGCGTGAGCGAATTATTTTGGTCGGAATCGATATTTGTAAACACACCTACTCGGGATGCTTTCGCTGCTACATCTGCCGACGAGAATGTAGCAAGGAACTTGTTCAAGGAGCTCCTCACAGAACATCTATTATTGGAGAGGGCGACGTAGATAAAGAAACAGCGGCTGGGATAAGACAGCATCAAAGCTTTGAAAGTGCAGGGGCAACCTGCCGCTTCAAAAGGAAACCACGCTTAAGCTCAATTCTCATATAAAACTTTTACTTCGTTGGGCACAAGCTCTTTCAAACTCCCACGTTCGATTCGGAATGAATCTTCTTGTTCTTGTATTTGTTCTTGAGCGTTTATCATCTATTATTGGAGAGCTGCTGCTTTGCGGCGGGGTCCGCTCCTCGCAATCAGGTACGATGACACCACTTGTCGCGATCAAATGCTTGATCGTGGTGGATACCAGCAATCTTCGGGTCCACATGCAACGTATCAAGCCAGCGCTGCTTTGGCCGCCCTTTAGACCGTTTCCCGGGCAGATCTGTGTCAAGGCCAATCTTCCGAACAGTGCTGCCCCTAGCGCGAAGAATGTGGTCTTACCACCGAAGACGAGTTTCACGTAACTTGTCAGTAACTGGAGCTATACCTAATCTCTGACTTATTCTATCGTTGTGAATACGGTCCAGACGGGTAACACCAGCCGTCCTGCACAGCATTTTTGTTTCCATTACGTTGAGGCGACGTCAACCTCCTTGGTTGCATGCCAGCACTCAGCTCTGTACATCGCTATTGGTCGGACGACAGCTCTTTAAATCTTTGATTTAAGGCGCTCCGGTATCTTCCTGTCGCATAGAACGCCTGTCATAGAGTGCCATTTGGTCATGCTTGAGTTAACTTCAAACGTCTGACTACCGTCAGACTCGACTGCAGAACCAACGTACTTGAAACTTGTCGTCCGTGCAAGCCAAGCGCCATTGATCTCAATGGACCGGCCTCGTCTACACCTGTCGTCAAGTACTCAGATTTTTTGACGTTCAGCATGAGTCCGGACATCGCCAAGCGATCACGCCAAGCTATCGCATGTCTCCAGTTCGGCCTTGTCTTCGCTGGCAAGCATTACGTCATCTGCATACAGCAGCGTCCAGGGGAAAAGAGCGGGGAAAGCGCGGAGCCGTGGTTAACACCGACGGAGATAGGAAACTCCGCCGATGCCAGCTGCCGCACGCACTTAGGCAAGAGTAAAGTATGCGCATCCACTCATAAGCTGTTCCGCAACACCGTGCTCTCTTAATGGGTACCATATGATTACACGCGGTACACGATCAAATGCTTCTCTAGTCGAAAAAGCTGTGTGCAGCGGCTTTTGCTTCTTGCGAAGTCTCTCTACTAGAAGATGAACGGCATATATGGCATCGATGGTGCCACAGCCCTCTACGATGCCACATTGATTGGCGGAATGCTGAACGATATCGCGAATACGTTCGTCTGTGATTCGCTCGAAGATGTTAACGCTATGCGAGAGCAAACGAATTGAGCGTGCCTGCCTTGCCTTTTGCATACCCTTCTTCTTAATCGCGATCCTACTGTTTTCCTGCAAGTAGCAGACACCTTCTTTTCCGCAGCAGAAACTCCTTTAGCTACTCAATAGGATTCCAGCATCTCAGTTTCCATAGATCGGCCGCTATGTCATCAGGACCTGTTGTCTTGCCCGGCTTCATCTTCTTCAAAGCCACTTCCGTCTCCCCCACAGTGAGTTTCTGCGCGGAACTGTAGGGAGGACGCAAGGGATCGGCGGATCAGCAAGCTCTGCTATGGAAATTCTCACGAAATAGCCATGCCTTCGTTTCATAGCCCTCTTGCGGTTCGTCACTAGATAGCCGTTCTCATCGTTGACGCTAGAGAATTTTTCGATGTCCTCGGTCTGACGACGGCGTGCTTTGGCAGGTCGCTAAAGATGTCGTTCACCACTGTGCGTCTCGAATTTCTCGTTGAGATCGTCATAATGAGCGGCTTTCAAGGGCTAGCCGTCTTAGTCGCTTTCTTCGCCTCCTGGTACATACGCCAATTGTCCGCAGTGTTGTCGCGCAGAAATGGGTGATATGTGTAGATGAGGGTTAGCTCGCGTTACACTATTCTTCCGGCTGGCCACGCGGTGGAATACCGAAAATAATTGTGTATTTTATATTTCCGAAATCTGCCGCGGAATAACAGGTTGACCATGCTGACTTCTTCTTGGATCCGATCCCGACTCTGTCAGTAGACTGGGATTTTACAGATCTCGTGGAGTCTCTGTAGCTGCCTTGTAGATAGTATTGAGTCCCGCGTCCTCTTGAAGGTCCTCTTGATTTCGTCGGTCGAAGGCTGGCAGCAGGTCATGAGGCTGGAGGAAGGCGTGGAGTCCAAACGACTCGTCATCTCAGCTTCTTGCTGTGCTTTTATATGGTCTTATGTTACAGCACTACAGTCACTGGGCTTGCAATGTGCGACCGTGACACTAGAATTGACACTGTTCGCGACCGCGTCCTCTGTGGGCCCTGAATTACTGGATCATGGCGTACATACTCAGACATTCGCGCACCACTAACCGGCGCACGAACTTGCCAGTGATCGAGTGACAGATCGAATACAAACCCTCATGTGTGGCTTTCGTGCGGCAGCGTGGAGTCAGAACGCAGCACAATAGCTTCTAGAGCGCTATTGTGCTGCAAATTCAACGGCGCAGGCTTGCAGCAGTGGTGCGATTGTGCTGCAAGGGGAGGTCTCCTCCTATCCCCAATTGGGCTATAGGAGGTAGGGACTTGCAGCAGTGGTGCTATTGTGCTGCAAGGGGAGCTCTTGCAGAGAGGGCTGTGGCGGGCGGCGGGCAATGCCTTAGGGATAGGAGGGTGCCGTGCATAAGGGGACGCGGCCCTGTCGTGATAAGGCCGCGTCCCCTTCTGCGCGGGACCCTCCTATCCCTAAGGCATTGCCCGCCGCCCGCCACAGCCCTCTCTGCAAGGGACTTATTTCCCCCTTCTGAAAAATCAATAAACATTGAAATCAATAAGTATTTATTTCAGTTTTCAACATTTACAACGAACATCATGTGAACATTTAGAAAGAGCAGTTTCTTGAAGAAAATCGAAGAGCAGCAATAACAGTACAGGAACTTCTCAACAAAAGTTCTAACTTGACAACCGGGAGTTCAGAAATTGAGCAGACTTCACAAAAATAATTCACTACATTAACTTCACACCAAAAGTTGTAACTGCACAAGCGGAAGTTCACAAATCGACAAGACTTCACAAAAAAACATCAGAAGCGAAATCCTTCTCACAAATTCAGGAAACTTCAAAGTTGACATGGAGAGAATCTCTGAAGTCTGAAATCTTTCTCACAAATTCAGGAAACTTCAAGGTTCTCATGGGAGACAATCTCTCACGTCTGAAATGTTTCTCATAGATTCGGGAAAGTTCAAGGTTCTCATGGGAGACTTCAGGGACTTCAGAGATTCCTAAAACTACTCAGGAATGAAACAGTATTTTCATAAAAATATCAATCATTAGCGTTCCTGCTGTTCTTCTTCTTCTGAAAAATTAAATAATAAGATGTGTGTGTGTGTTTAATATACAGATATAATTAGCTTACAGTGTAGTAAGTCAAAAGATCACTTACGGGAACAAGCGCACTGCCTTTCTTAATGTACTGGCGCACGTTGTTCCTGAAAGTGTTGTAAAATGTATTAATTAAAGTGGTTTATGAGGTGTGAGTGTGAAGTTTGGATAAGAGAAGTTGAGACCTACAGAGCCCTTCCCAGCGCAGATTTCAGTGCGCTGGTCCACGCATCTCGTGCGGCCTGCCTTTCGAGGAGCTTAGCTGCTCTAGTTTCATTTGTCGGGCCGAGATCCAACCAGAATCTGTAATTCTGTTTTCTGCGGCGAAGACACAGTTAATAACTAATTAAGTAATTTTTGACTAGTCGAATTATACTTACTGAGTGGGCTGGGCCGCCAACTCATATGGCATTCGGTCGAGCTCAGGCTGCCCCATTTTGAGGCCGTCCAAGAAGCACTCTTAATATTATCAGTTGAAATCGGCTGGTCTGGTTTCTATGAACGCAGTAGACTTACTGATTAATGTGTCTCTTATATCGGCGGGCAAATTCATCTTCCTCGGATCTTTAGCGTGCTTTCCCGACACGCGGACCGCGTACTTCTTAACGTCTTCGACAGGGTCGCAAGCCTATAAAAGTGTCAAACCAGGATTCGCAGTGCGAAAGCAGGTAGAGATGCTTTGTGGAAATCACTTACTGTGGCGAAATACATGCGTGCGAAATCTGTGCAGTGTGTCACGTGATCACGTTTGTCGGCTCTCGCGGGTATTTTCCAGTGAGTCATCAAGGATTTCAAGTCCTTTTCCTACAATTTGTGTAATCTGTGAACGTTGCTCCACGAGACGGAAGGGAACGCACAAGAAGAACCACCTTGAAGGGAGGGCTCGCGGCAATGGTCCATCTTTTCGTCAAATTTAAATGAGAGAGCACCGTGTCGTCGGGAAGCTTTAAACGCGCGAGCACGTGCATGTGGGCTGACGTCTGGGCAATGTCGGTTCTCAAAGAGGCAGTGTTCACGAGCACATGATCGAGCTGCAAGGCAAATTTGAATTACTGGAGCTAGCTGAGGGTAGGGGTATATAATTGCGACCGAAGTCCTACCACCATGGCCAGTCCTGTCGCGATCGAACACGTCTTCAGAAGCAATTCTTGCATCGACTGCACGACAGTATCGGATGACGGGGGCAGGTGTTTTACGGCCATCTGGATGTCTTTCAGCTCGCTGAGGCTGACGCGAGGGTCCTTCAACCGATTTGCCACGATCTGCTAAAGTTTATAAACTCTTCGAAGATTATCGGTATTGAAAGGAGGGGTAAAGCTTTCACGCCACATGCCTCGCATTCGAAATCGCTGCTTCTCAACGCGAGCTCTCCCACATCAGCCAGAGAGAGGGGCTTCGTGCGAAGAATGGCGTTCGCGTAATCTAGAGAATGTGCAAGATTGGTTTCTTAACGGAATGTTCAAATCAGGAGCCGAAGTGTACCGCTGGCAGAACTTGTTTCGACATTTGAACCTCCTTCGAAAGTCGGGGAAACATCGGAACCATCCTCGACGACCAACCGCTCCTGCGATGACGACCAGCTCGAGGAAGAACTCGCTAAACTCACATCGCTCATGCGCAAATTAGACTACACATCTCCTTCATGAATAGTCACCGGTGCACTGTGATGAGCGCGCCGAAGGACCAGGATACGTCTCAGGATCAACCGAGCAGCCGTCCAAGCTTACGATATCGCCATTCGGACAATAGGAATCGTCGTAATCTTCGATTACTCTTCGTCAGATTCGATGTCCCTTTCATAAGCCGGAAAGTCGGAGACATTGTGACGTACAGAGCCGGTAGAACGCTAGAAGGGATGTCATTGTTTATGAAATCCCTTTACTAACGTGAATATCTAACTTACGTACATTGTGAATTCTGCGATGAACTGAGATGAGACTGTCTATAACCCGCTTCAGTATGATATCAAATTGTGGAGCTATACTTATACTGTGCACGCTAATTCGCTTGAGGTCCTGCGCTCTCTTGGGAGTAACTCTGAAAGCGATGGTGCAGAAACTAACGCATCGTGAATTCACCAAAACAATGAATACCCTCTAAGCCGACACTCCTCGTGGGAGCAGAACGCTCTGTGATTTGCCAGAAGTCTATCACACAGACAACAAGTAGGATTTCTGGTAATCGTACGCTCGCCAGATATCGTCGCACAGTTTCTTAGACTCGGCCCACACCTCAACTATTGCTAATTAAATTTTCTTGTGTTCAATTTCTGTTAAGTGTTTGTGTTAAATTTTTGTTAAGTGTTTGTGTTCAGTTTTTGTTAACCACACGAAATCGAGTAAATAAAGAAACCAAATCGAAATAAAAACGAGAATTTATTAGGTTGTAAACCTTTGAGTATTTTTCCACAGCAGCTTCATATCCCAAAGTCACATGTCAAAAAACTTTGGAGCTATCTTAGACTTCATTGAGGCCGGATGAGTGAAGATGGCTTAAAAATTTTCTCCTTTCCAACGTTCCTATAAGAACATTGGAAAGGAGAAAATTCGAAATTCGAAAAACACGATAGGCATGCCGGCGCTAATTGGGTCGGGGGGGGGGGGGGAAGGGGGTCACCCTGCATTGAATGGTGGCACAAATTGGGGGGGGGGGGGCTTACGAATGGAGAACCACTGAGTGGTCCCTCAAAGTTTTACAACCCGATAAAATTAAAAAACTAAATTAAGAAACGGCTAACTGTTCGTCCTGTAGATATGCCAGTTTGGATCGCACAAAAATCAGCAAAATAAGGCTCCCCATCTGACGGAACTCCGAAATGTAGCTTAAACGCAGCACAGTACACAGCCTTTTGGTTCGGTCCTAGAACAAAAAGCTGGATGGCACTAGTAGCTCTTCTAGCCGACAAATGAACCACCTTAACGGCCCATTTTTCGGCTAAAGGAACAGGAAGACAGAAGTAACTCTTCTAACCGACAAATGAACCACCTTAACGGCCCATTTTTCGGCTAAAAGAACAGGACGAAACAGTGATAGCCGTTCTGATAACGTACCGGAAGCTTGACGATCCTCCAAATCAGTCCTCTCGGGCGATTGCCTCGCAGGCGAGTCGTTCCTTCCTCTTGCTTCCTCGTAGTGCCGATCGTCTGCGTCTGAGTGATCAGCCGATCGTTCACTGCTTCCTCTTGAAGTTGTCGGCACGTCCAGACGAGGCGCTTTTGGAAGCGGAGGCAAACTTGCTGAAAGTCGAGAGTATCAGCAGCAGCACCAGCACCGTCAACAAAGACTACCTGTGAGCGCATTCATAGACCGCTTCCTCGCAGGTGGCGGTGGAGGTAGCATGGGCGGTATACCAGCCATCCCTGTGTCTCTCCTGGTGCCCGGCGCTTACTGAACGCTTACTGAAGGTCTTATTTATAGATATAGCCGACTGTGCACGTCAGTATGGTATGTTATGTGCAAACACACAAAGCAATACGGGTTGGCGGGCTGGGGGGGGGACGTGGAGTTGGCTTGATTTGAGTTTTCTATCCTTCCAGCAGAATCCCAGTGTAGGGGTGGAAAAACAAAACGAAAAACGAAGAAAACACTATTGAATCAGATAGTACTTAATTTAGGCGTAGAGTACGGTGTCGTGAGGCAGCTGTGTGCAGTGGCACATCACACACCCTAATTTACGCGCACAGACAGCCGGCTTTATAAATGAGGCCTTGAGTAAGCGACGCGCTCAAAATACGGAATCGCATCGCACATAGACCAACAACAACAAAACAATGTTATGTTGGTCTGTGTGCCATTCACGAGCGAGCCATACAAGAGCGACGTCTACTCGAAACCGGTTAATTCAGAATTTCTTCTGGCATATGTACAGATCTGATAGAAGAATAATGCATGGCGCATACGTGGTATGCGCTATGCATTATTCTTCTACGTGAGGCAATCTGCCATGAAGGCAGTTTGAAGGGCTATTTGGCCTAAACAATGGCATGAGGTGCCCAGACAATCGATAAGACAGTCTACACAATGCAGTAAGACAGTGTAATTCGTGGAACCATTTCAAGAGACTGCAAAGGACACAGCTGAACGCCTTCCATCGAAATTGCTAATAGTGTTCTTGAAGGGCTAATTTTATTTGCTGGGAGTTTCGAAGCTGCAGCGTTCCCTGGGAAAACCTAGGACAAATGGTGCAATCCCTTTCGGGGGGGGGGGGGGGGGGCTAGTCCATTATGAATTGTTAATGGTAGCTACGCATCAACACATACAATGCACCACAATATATAAATAACATATATGCTTACCTTACAAATTGCTATCCTTCTAATACAAGAATCGGTTTTCTAAATTGCTATTCTAGTTGGGGGGGGGGGGTGAGGGAGTAATGAAACCACAGTAAATTGACCAGAAACCTGGAACAATTACAATACTATAAAGCTGCGAAAATTCATTAATGCAACGTTACTACCTTAATCAATTAGTGGGTAGCGTTTTGCGATCTATTTCCAAAGCAAATAGAGTTTTGGATCACTACCGTAGCCTACCCATAGTTCCGTAGTAAAACTTTTTAATATTTCAGCGTAATGCTCGGGCATTTCAAAGGGAGGGTACAGGTAAGTCAAGGCATTCATATGTTATATTGGGTGTTGTATGTATTGATGCGTAGCACCGGTAACAGTTCATAATGGAGTGCCCCCCCCCCCGACAGGGATTCTACCGTTACCCCTTCCAGACGAAAAAGTTGCAATGCAAATGCACTCGTTGCATTCGCTGCATGTATACATGCAACGAATGTAAGTGCACTCGCTGCCGCAGGCCACGGCAGGCCATGTTCATCCCCCCCCCCGGCCCGATTTGCAGCCAAATGCTACTGTAATACTTCCACGTCACTCTGGGACTCGACCGAATCTGTCCCCGAAAACTCTAGAGAGAGAAGGCGCACCGAACGGAAAAACGAAAAGAAACCACGAGATCGCTGACGCGGAGGAGAGGACAGATTTCGGCAGGGAAGGGACTCCAGGGTGTGCCTCCACTGACGCGTCCGTGTTAAAATTGCCTGCACCCTGGAGTTTCTTCCCTTCCCCAACCCGGAATCATATCACACACGGATATGTAATCGAGACAATGATATAAGACTGCATTTACATTCGCTGCATGTACATGCAGCGAATGTAAATGCACTCGCCGCCGCAGGCCACGGCAGGCCATGTTCACCCCCCCCGGCCCGATTTGCAGCCAAATCCTTCTGTAATACTTCCACGTCACTCTGGGCCCTCAACTCGACCGAATCTGTCCCCAAATCCTCTAGAGAGGGAGCAGGCACACCGAAGGAAAAACGAAAAGTAACACGATACCGCGCTGACTGGCGGGGAACTACAAATGGCGGTTCGAAATCCTGCCGCGCACGCGCGCGCATTGGAGCGCAGTTGCCACTGGAAAACTGCACCACTACTCGAACACTAAAGGGGCACCACTACTGCTGCCCGATAGCACCACTAACGGCCCGAGAGAGACTTTGCAGCACAATAGCGCATCGTGCGGCAAGGCGCTCACGGATCGATCGATGCGCTTTGCAGCGCAATAGCATCACTGCTGCACGCCCTGCAGTAGTGGTGCTACAGAGCGCATCACTATCCCACCACTTCTTGGCGCTTTGCTGCACAATAGCGTCACTGCTGCACGATGCAGCACGTGGTGCTATTGTGCAGCAAGGCCTCCTTCGGGCCGTTAGTGGTGCTATTGGTTATGCTTTAGTGGTGCGCGAATGTCTGAGTATTAGGTCCTTGTGGTGGGTTTAGGTTCCTTCACCTTCGCTGAGGATGTTCTACTGCATCACTAAGATATTTGGAGGCCAATATTTAAGAATCCGTCATGCAGAGGACGACTAGGAGCCTTTTTAGTTTTCGGGAGATCTCATGAGTTACGAACATTGAGGTGCTCTGACTGTAAGCTGCGCAGAAAGCGTGACTACATGACGCAAGGAGGACAACAATCTCGCAAACACTCGCAATGGATCGAATATCCCCGATGACGAGGTTGACGGTATCTGACATGCGCATGAACAGATCCATAGCTGCACTCCTGTCTGAGCATCTCAATAATGTTTTCATCCTCAGAAACGTTTGGTTAGGACTGCAATAGGACGCAGTGTCTTCTCCATATTCGAATCTTTAGCCTCCCTAAGCGTCTCGAACGTTTTTAAAGTTCCCACTAGTACATCAAAGGTGCGGAAAGTCGAAATAAATGACCGAATTCTTTACTTTTTGCATATTGCTGCTTACTGCCGACATAGAGACGTTCTTAGTGCTTGGCTCAGAACTTCCTAACCATAAATGAAGTAAATGTACATAAACTATGAACTCGCTGGTAGGATATGTGGGCGGCGCATGCTTGGGAACATTCCCAAGGGTTTACGAAACCAAATAAGGGCTATGTGAACCTTAGAAAAAACCCGTGACGCACCGAAGCAAGGTCCTTTGTTTCACGACCACTTGTGCTGCCTGTACAGCAGGGCGTGAACAGCACTTGCGGAAACACTAGGTAACATCGACAATGCCTTCTGCTTATAGGGAGGTTAAAAAGAACCGAATTCCATGCCAATCTGTTACTTCTCTGCTACGTGAGATACTCGGACATTCAGGTTCGACGAGCCGAACCGAACAGCAACACGAGCCACGCGGTCGCGAGGCTTGAGTTGCTATTGGGGTAACAGCTGTTGCTATCCGGAAGAAGCCGGTCAACTGAGGGGCGACTCCTGTTGCTATCCTGTTGCAAGTAGCAGTTGCGTTCGGTTGCTATTGTGTTGCTGTTCGATTGCTAGGCGGTTGCAGGATCATCATTCCTTTGGTCCGATAACCGTGCCTTCGTATTCCCGATACTTGAGCAGCCATATATCCACCTATATCCAGCTCGTACGTAGTGCGTACATATTTATGTGTACAGATATAAATACATAAACACATATATACATTTATGCATATGCACATGTGTACGCATGCATATATATGTATATGCGTGCATATATGTGTATATACATATACCAGACGTTCAGCGGCCTAGCGGCCGCCAAACGTCTGGTTGGGGTCTTCGCCCCCAAACCCCGAGAATAGAACAACCCCATCCCATCTGGTTGTGGGCTTCGCCGCCGAACCCCGAGAATAGAACAACCCCAATCTTTCTCCTTTCTTCTTTAAGTCTTCTTACAGTAAAAAAACTGGTTTCACTGTGTAGATTAGTGAAGTGGGATATGGTAGGGCAGAATGTTCACTGCGCATATGAAGCCCATCCACCCTCCATCACATGCACGAGATTTATTCTCCGAAGCGCTCGTTCGCTACGTGTCGAGAAACAAGTAATGAGAGTTGCAATCCGGTGCTTAATCAGCAAAATCATAATTAAAATTAATCGGTATTGGTCGACACCGCTTACAGTCCGACGGCAATAATACTCCTCCAAATCCCGTGGTCACTCTCTCTACCCCTCCACCCTCTCCCCCCCCCCCCCTCCCGAAATACTTCTTTCCTATGCGCTGGCAAAGAAAGGAGTGAGAGTCAAGCACGCACATGTGACATTAAGCACCGATTCACGTGTCACTACGTTGCCACGACTTCTATGACACTCCTTCTGCACGACACACGTGCCACGACTTTTGTAAGCCGTCTTCAGAAATCCGACACACACTGAACGATGTTGAGGGAAAATGCTGCCCCCCCCCCCTTTATTCATGCTCCCCCTCTAATGGTCCCCCTTTGCTGGTCCTCTTCCATTGGTCGCCCTTACTAGGAATCCCTACGCAAGTTGGACGACGTCCTCAGCGCGTCTTCTGAATCCCTACGTACGTTGAACGACGTCTACAGCACGTCTTCTAATCCCTACGCTCGTTAGACGACGTCTTCAGCACGTCTTCTGAATCCCTACGCACGTTGGACGACGTCTAGCGCAGGTATTCTGAATTCCTACGCACGTTAGATGACGTCTTCAGCACGTATTCTGAATCCAGACGCACCTGAACGACTTCTAGGGCACGCCTCCTGAATCCCTATGCTCTGCACTCGATCCCCATTCATAGCCTGACGCGTTTCCCCTTGAATATCTCGTAAACTTGGACGATCAGCCGCCAAGGATATAGTTCGCCAGCAATCGCCCATGGTTAAGCCCAAATAAAGCCCGGCTGGCATACGCTGCACTATCGTAGGCATCTGTTGACTTCAGTCTCCTTCCCCGTGACGGACACGTGACATTAGCCGATTATATGTAGTAGGATATGTAGTATATATATATATATATATATATATATATATATATATATATATATGTATACATGTGTACATTTGCATGTATTCACATGTGTATACACGCATATATACAGATGTATATACATCATATATGTGTGAATATACAAATATACGTATATAAATATGCATGTGTATATGCATGTATACACACGTGTGTATATGTATATATACATATATGTGTATGTATACATACATATGTATATACATGGCATATATGCGTATATACAACTGTGTATACAGCGTGTCTCAAAAAACTGTATACAGTGTTTGAAGGGTGATAACTTTGCACAGGAAAGGTACTGAAAAAGTTAAAAGCTCATATGAAATCATAAGAAAATAGAAATTTTCTGGCATGTGAGTGGTATGGAACGCGCCATGCACTGGTCTGAAATTTTGCATTTTACACTCGATTGATTGTGTTTCGATCTAGCACTTGTTATAGTTTATTGAGAAAGTGGCCGTATCGATAGATTTGTGCTTCTTTTAAGGTTTAGAACTTGAGAGCACATTAATGTATGCGAAAAATGCAGGGTATCCCTCAAAAGTGCAGTTACTGTTTGAAAGGTTCTGGCATTGCTGTTAGTGAAGCTTTTTATGATGTTCGAGACTCATGTGGAAATTGAGGGTAACGAGATTTCTGTGACTTGTGAGCAGTCAAGATTGCATCATGCCCCGCCTGAAACCTTGCATTTCAGACTCGATTGATTAAGCATGGGCTGAATGCTTGTTACAATCTCGTTACTAAATACTTGGCCACGTTAACCTTGCTGTGCTTCTTTTAACGTTTTTATCGCCCAGTAGCTGTAGCCATGCCGGTTAACCTCTCCATTCAGTTTGAATGTTGCTCCATCAGTCCACAGAATCCATCTTCGAAAATGGGGCTCCTGCGCATATTTCAATTGTGCAATCAATGAACACGCATGTCACGTATCTTTCACGTAATTGTCAAGTTTTAAATGTTAAAAGAAGCACATCACAGGTTAATAAGGCCAAATAGTAACAAGGTTGTATCAAGCATTCAGTCCATGCACAATCAATTAGATAGGAAATGCAGGATTTCAGGCGGAAGCATGGCGCGACTATTTACACGCCGTAGAAATCTCGTTCCAAGGTAAAGTGTTGCCAAAAAATCACGCTCTAAAGTTGGAGGTCGAAAACCTGCATCAATTTCCGGGCAACCGCAAGCATCAAGCGAAACGCAATCAATGGAGTGTAAAATGCAAAATTTCAGACGAGTGCCTGGCGCATTCCTTACCACTCATATACCAGAAAATTTCTGTTTTCTTAGGATTTTATATGAGCCCTTAACTTCTTCAGTACCTTTACTGTGAACAAGGGTATCACCTTTCAAACAGTGTATACAGTTTTTTGAGACACCCTGCATACATAACTCTATCACCTGTCACCTGTCGTCCCGTTGATCATCGACTTGCTCGAGCGGGCGCCAGCAGCGTCTCCATTCGTCCCTGTCGCGTGCCAGAGTGGTCCAATGGATCCTCCTCGCTCGAGGGACACGAAGAGCGTCATATCGGTCGTTCAGGGCTTTCACGAAGAAGTCCGACCACCGCGTTGGTGGGCATCCTGGTGTTCTCTTGACATCCCGCGGAATCCAGTCTGTGACGGCTCTCGTCCAGCGGGTGTCTGCGAATCGCATTACGTGGCCGGCCCACCTAATTTTCGACGACTTGGCCCATGCGACAGCGTCTCTGATCTTCGAACGTCGGCGAAGCTCGGAACTCCGGAGGCCTTCTCTCACTTGCGTGAGTCGTGTCACTCCGAGCATCGTCCTCTCGATTCCACGCTGCGCGACGCTGATCGCGTGTTCATCCTGCTTTCGTATAGCCCAGGTCTCTGAGGCGTATGTTAGGGCAGGAAGAACAGTGGAGTCGAATAGGTGGGCACGGAGTCGGACGTTCTTCGTTTTCTTCACGACTTCTTCGACGCTCTTGAAAGCTCCCCAAGCCGCTCGTTTCCTCCTGCTCAGCTCTGGTGCTAGGTCGTTGGCCATGTTGACTTCGCGACCCAGATACACATAGCTGGAGCATTCGGAGATGTTCGTTCCGTTGAGCGAGAATGGGGCATCAGAAACCCATCCGTTCTTCATGAACATCGTCTTCGTAAGATTCAGCTGCAGTCCAACGCTTCCACATACACGATCGAAGTCGGCCAGCATTCGCTCCGCTTGACTGATACTCGGTGTTATGAGAACGATGTCGTCAGCGAAGCGAAGATGGTGCAGTTGCCGGCCGTCGACCTTCACTCCCACGTCATCCCATTCTAGTTCGCGCATGACGTTCTCGAGGGTGGCGCTGAAGAGCTTCGGGGATATGGTATCCCCTTGTCGAACCCCTCTCTTCACGTCAATGACGACGTCGTTGTAGAATGGTGAGATCTTGGTCGTGAATCCACTGTACAGCTCTCGAAGGACTCTGATGTACTGAGTAGGAACGCCCTGGGTGAGCAGGGCTTCCATGACCGCTTCAGTCTCGATGGAGTCGAATGCTTTCTTCAGGTCAATGAACGTAAGGCACAGCGGCAGCTTGTACTCTCGCGACACTTCGATGAGCTTCGTAATGGTGTGTATGTGGTCGATCGTGCTGAATCCTCTCCGAAATCCTGCTTGTTCGCATGGCTGTCCTTCGTCCAGCGTTCTACTAATCCTATTCAGGATGACTCGAGTAAACAGCTTGTAGACTACGGACAGCAGGCAGATCGGGTGATAGTTGCCAATGTCGTGCACGTCTCCCTTCTTGTACAGCAAGACGGTCTTGCTGGTCTTCCACTGAGATGGAACCTTGCACTCCGACAGGTAGCGTGTGAAGAGCCGCGCCAAGATGTTGATGAGCGCTGGCGGGAGGTTCTTCAGGTGTTCAGCTCTGATCCTGTCAGGACCGGGTGCTGTACGTTTCTTCACCGACGAGATGGCGTGTCGGATCTCGGAAGGGAGAACAGAGGGGATGACGTATCCATCCTGCGGAAGATGGCGTAGGGGCAGGTGGACGTGGCTATCGAAGAGATCGGAGTAGAAGTCGTGGATGACTTTCTCCATGGTCCTTCTGGAAGAGGTGACGGTTCCGTCAGGACGTCGGAGAGCGGTCATCTTGGTCTTGAAGTTGGCGAAGTTCCGGCGGGCATTGCGGATGCTCAGCCCTGCCTCTGTTGCTTCAGCCAACACTTCCGCCCTTCTCTCCTTCAGATCTTCCTTTATCGCCGCTCTGCATAGCTTTGCAAGCTCGGACGTCAGTTGATAGTTGCCTGACGCTCGTGCTGCTCCACGCTTTCGTATCAGCTCGAGAGTTTCCGGAGACAGGCGTCTCTTGGTAGTCTTCAAGCCCTCGGCTCCCTTAGCACTATCGTGGAGATGGTGCACGAAGCGATCGTATTCCTCGTCGACGTTGTCCATGACGGCATCTTCCCAAAGGCCGACAAGAGAGGTGTAGAGTTCCCAGTTGATGGTCGTTCTGGGACTCCTCTTCTTGAACTTCGCGGCCTTCTCTCCTTGACGCGAAAAGCGGAACCTCGCGCGAAGGAGGCGGTGGTCCGATCCCGTGTAGAACTTGGGGACAACGGAGACATCGGTCAGGCAATACTTGCGATTGAAGATGATGTGGTCGATCTCGTTGTAGAACTGGCCACCGGGGGATTCCCAGGTCCATCGTAGGGAGGGAGGCTTCTGGAACTGCGAGTTTCCATGGATGGTCTTGGTCGACATGATAAACTCAGACAGCCTTTCACCTTGCTCGTTCCACTCCAAACCGTGGGTTCCGATGTGAGGTTCTTCCGGCGACCTTCGTGGCCCGATCTTGGCGTTGAAGTCGCCGACGATCACCTTGTAGAAGGTGTGATCTTCCTTATAGAACTTCTCCAGCTCCACGTAGAAGGCCTCGACGTCTTCGTCGTCGTAGTCGGATGTTGGGGCATACGCGACGAACACAGTCAAGGCTGGCACGGAGCCACATCGCTTCAGTCGCAGACGTCCGATTCGGCTTGTCAGAGACTCGTACGAATCGATGTTCATGGCCAAGTGCGTGTTGACGAGGACACCAACGCCGCCTACTCCCCTGCTGTCGCATGTTCCGAGGAACAGTTCTTCTCCGGAGTCGTAGGCGGCGTGTAGGGGGTGGTGTCTTCTCGTCTCGGTCAGTCCGATGACGTCGTACTTGATCTTCCTGGCTTGCATCATCAGGTCCTCGACGGATGCTTCCGACGCAAGCGTGCGGGCGTTGTAAGTACAGATCGTCATCCTAGTCCTTCTCAATTTGCGCAGCCTGGTTAGGCCCTGAGATTTTAGCAGCCTCTCCGTACTCGTCCTTCCCATCGCTGCAGAAATGGGGGCTCTTTCGGGGTCAGGGGAATGAGGCCCTTTAGTGCTGCTGTGTTTGACTCCGGTACACACGGTAGCTAGTCAGGCTCTGTCGTGCGGGCGGGGTACTCCGGGCAGCCAGCCAGACTGCCCGAAGGGACGGGGCGAGACTTAAGGCGGCCTCGAATCGCCTTACATGTACTCCCAGTCTACCGAGTGCAAGCTTTTGGCCGAGCCGACACAGTTACAATCCGCACAGTCACGGACACATCCACGCACACTGTGCACGAACATGCCGCTCCCACGCACAAGGAACGCATCGACCCGACACAGCAGGAGCAAGGAGTCCATCCCCTGCATCCCACCTGCGTCTCTGGGCAGTACACGGTCGCATTTGGTTCGCGTTTAATTCCCCTATCCACCACCCGGGGACGCGCCACGTGGCCCTGCGACAAGCGGCCCGAGATCCCTCTTAACAAGAGAGCCCGAAGGCTCTCTATCGAGGGAGATCCGTGGACATAACTCTATATATTTATTTATTTATTCGATATATATTTTGATATAGGAAGTTATTTCGGACGAAACTAAAAAAAGAATTTGCAGCATTGGTGTGTTCTCCACCGCGATGAACTGAGGTAGGTCATTACTGATGTAATTGGACGTGCAAGTGCCTTCCTATCCAAGCAAATATTCACTGAGTACATGATGACCTCCCCCCACCGATCCTATTTGCGTCAAATTCTCTAGCACTTCTAAAACAAATGCAATTATTACTTGATGTGGACTGTCCCACGCACGTCCCACACATTTGCTGTAGACCGTCCCACGCTCCCCGAATTCTTCGACACCTTCACAGTTGTATTCCTTATTGCACGGCTGAAATCACGCGAGCATGCCTCTCAAACGCTTCATTAAAATCTTAAACTTCATATGCAATAAATAGAAATGTCTATTGTTTAGACTAGACGGCGGCGGGAGTATTGATTACACCAATACCGCTTCGATAAGCTTCTCGAGTGTGAGCGTATGCACAGACGCATGCTCAGGGCGCGAGAACGCAAAGACCCTGGCCGATGGCGCGCCCCCCATCGAGAGACGCAGACAGCGCGACAGCGCGAGAGAGACGGTGCGCGACCTAGTCAGAGCGCAAGCAGCGAGAGTGCGCAGAGACGGGGCGGGGGACGCATCAAACACGCTACTCACTGCGCCTGAATAGCAATAGTGTGTTGCGAGCCTCCAACAGGATAGCAACACACTGTTGCTGTTGCAATAGAATAGCAACCGGAGTTTCCGTTGGCAACTGCAGTTGCCATTCTGTTGAAGGGGCGTGGCTGGGAGGAGACTGTTCGGCTCGTCGAACCCGAATGTCCGAGTACACCTCCATCGCCTGTAGATGTGATTGCGCAGAAGCTTTTAAATGGGAGTACGTAGTGGCGATACGAATCTCAGAATGTCCCGTGAGGGTATCTATAACGCATCACACAGATGTGCTATTCGTCGAAGCACCGCGTCATACCCCTCGTTTCTGATCTTCAGAAAAATGGTGAAGTGTGTGTGCGCTTGTTGTTGCACTTTTTGGTCAATCAAAAGTTTCAAAATTCCTTGAGGAGACCTTCGCAAAATGTCGACAGCACCGAATCGATAGGCATACACATGCAGGCCTACTCTTGGCGTTCCATTGTTCGAGTTCGAGATAGTGCCTGACTTTCTGAAGTGCCCTGAGTTGTCAGTGCGCTGGCCTGTCCCAGCGTTTCTGTTCTGTCTGCATTTTTTCTGTCTGCAACCCGTTCTTGTTCGTTCAGAGCTGGCTGAGAGAAAAAGCGTACGTGGTGACGCAAGCCGTTCGCACCAAGCCGATGAACGTCGAGTTCTGGCGGATGGTTTGGGAGCTCGGCTCGAACTGCATAGTGATGCTGACAAAAGTCTTTGATTTCATGCGGGTCGGTGCTCCTTGCCTGGATACACTTGATTCCTCGGGGTTCCAACTCATGAGAGTGTTTCCAGGTAATGTGTCTCCAGTACTGGCCACTGACGCGGTTCATGTTCGGGGACATCGAGGTAGAGACGATCGACACGCACACCTACGCACATTTCGTGAGTTTTCCTTATTGCTCCTCCAACTTTCCCAGAATCCGCAGGTGCTTAGAGATAGGCACTTCCTCAATTCATGAGCCCTTAACGCGATACACGTCCGAGCGAAATAAAACTGTTGGGTACACCTCGTACACATTCTGACAGTACTAGCGCTTACCCTTCGAACAATGACAGAAGACATCAAACATAACCGGTTTTACCCATAGGATCACCCGGTTCTATGCGTAAGGTGGGCATTTACCTCGTATTCACTAACTGTTGAGCTAGCAACGAAAACAAATCGCTTGCAACTTCTGCTTCCCCTTCGAAAAACGTGTGCATAGTTTACAAACGCACAGGATACTACTACATTATCGAAATGAAGTAGAACAAAAAGTCGTGATGAAACTATAATAAAATTAACGGATTTATTACCGGGAGTCACTTTGTTGTATGTCCAAGGTCCTAGCCCTCTTTTCTGTGCCTTTCTATGGTCTACCAAAGTCACCCTGAGGATTTGAACCCGCACTCAGTCAACGTATCCAAATTGAAGAAAAATGGCGCAAGCAATTGATAATGTGTACCGGCTTACGTAGATCCGACATAGTAATTTGTTCCAAAGGATTACAGGGCTCCCGGAACCATGAAACTATATACACGGGGAATAATTCCTCCTTCATGATCGGAATAGTTGGGGCTGACATCTGACACTTGTTTACTCCATTCCTAGGCGATCTATATGCACCTAGCACCTTTTGTCATTCGATAATAGTGCCCGCTTTCTTTCCGATAGAGCCCTCCTACAAAGTTTCAAATTTCCGCCGGGAAGGCTGTCCCGCAGGAGTAGAAATAACGATGAGTGGTCGTTTTTCTAAGCACATATCATGGAGTTTACAGGTGTTTCGAACGTTTCGACTAACGAGAAAGACGGACGACGGGGTGGAGACGCGGATTGTGAAGCACTTCCACTTCACCGAGTGGGAGCTCGACTCGTTTCCCTACATCTCGGCCTTCATCGAGCTCCGACGGCGAGTGCGGCAGTACATGGAGAAGAACCCCGTCGACGCGCCGATCATCGTGCACTGCAGGTGAGCCCGTCGTCACGGTCTTCCCTTCGCTTTTCGTGTTAACCTTCTTCGCTCTCTTTCCGCCCCTCCTTCCTGTGCTCCAAAGTGCTCGGTTCCCACCAAAGTGTGCGTTGAACTCGACTTTCAACGAATTTTTAACGAAAAAATTTGCTATAGTGCCGACTGATCGTAAAGTTTCGTTAAAAAATGCTGTTTTCTGAGGCGCACTCTGTTTTATACTAGAAAATCAGTGGAAAAAAATCAGTTGGAGTTCAAGTTTACGTAAGACTGGACACTTTTAAGAGAAACTAAATGTTTTTGAAATTAAACTAAACACCTCGCAAATAAAATCGATAATCAAATTCAACCAAGTTTTCTTTAAAAAGATCAAGACAAATGTTTGATTTGAATGATCAACTGACTTTCTGTGAAATTCGCATTCCCCAAATTGTGAATACAGTGTTTGAATTTTAGTAATTTTCTTTCCTTTTGCTATAAAAATCGCATTGAGCCTATTTTGAAGAGCTTTGTAACCAGCGTTTCTTCAGTTTATTCAAGAAAAGATTACTCCGTCTACTCGTTTAGCATGGTGTGACTTTCACTTCATTGAGAGCAAAAATTCTGCTTGTGCGAAGTTACGCAATAGTCTACGGCAAACAGAGAAAACTTGTAGAAAACAGGCATATCTTCATTTAGCAGCTTCAATTAAGCAGCATATACATCACATCACAGATCTGGCTTCCACATCGATTTCGTCTGCTTTAATTCGGGCTTTTTCGATCGTTTGTTTTTCACGAGAGGCGACTTCGTTGGTAGTACACCTCGTTTTTGAACTTGCTCTAGATGGTTGCGCTTTAGCAATACGTGCAGTTAGTTGTCCTCTCTGGTGGCAGAGCGCAGCTGCGTTGTGGATTTCGTCTGATCTGAATTGCTGCTCGTCCTAGATGTCAGTTCCATGGGGCGACCGGCGTACCCATGTGCCGAAGTCCTGGCATCTTCCACCGGGCCTCATAGCTGGCTGATGCGGACAAGCTGATTGGCTTTGCTGCCATGCTGCCATTAAGACCGTAGCATATTAGTGAACTGGAAGTTGTTGCCATACATACAACTCAACACCAACAGTTTTGGCTCTTTTGCAAATTGAGCTAGAATCCTTCAAAAAAAAAAAACGAAAAGGGAACCAAAGACTAAAGTAAACCTACATGTTTCTCTTTTACGCTGCCAACGGATGTCGCTGTCGCTTGCTAACTTGCTAATGTGATGATCTGCTGAGCTTATGGTTTTTCTTCTACCATGGTTGTTGCTGTTTCTTTTCTGTCACCCAAATGTTAAGCTCGTCTTCTTGACGTTGATAAATAAATAGATACACACCATCAGCCAAAAGGAAACCGCATTCGAGTGCAGGGAGCGATCTTCTTGTAAAGCACTAAAAATTTCTGCTTCCTCGCACTTTGAAATATTTTCAACTAAAAATGAAAATTTTGTAAAATTTCACTGCACTCACTACTTTTGAGCAGGTAGTTTATGAATTTTCAAAAAAGCCCCAACAGCTTTTTAAATCGAATATTTGTTTTACCGTTTTTAGAGAGTGTCTAATTAAATCCAAATAACACCCGGTTCGGTTTTGAAAGTTGACAGTTTGACGTCAAAATTTTGACTCCATCCCTATCCCTTTCCCAAACTTGCTCGAGATCTCCTCGATATCTCGAGCAAGTTCAGAAAAGGAATGATAGATATGGAAGGACCGGGGTGAGAGTGTACTGCGCTCGCCTCATTTCGTCTTAACGTCGTTTTCAGCAGCGCTTTCTATATATATTATATTTTATATATTATATTATATTATTATATATTTATATTTATTATATTTTATTATATATATTATATTTTATGGTCGTCTTTTACCAAAAGATTCCCTTCATATAATACTAAATCAAAATCAGCAAATTTTTCGATAGATAGTCGATCTATTGCGAATTGCAGAACATCCGTTGAAATCACCGTTGAATGTTCCAAACATTTCATTAAATCGTTAAGCAAGATTTTAACCGAAAATGCCGTTAATTTCTCATAGGTCGTTAATCGTTAAGTGTACCCTCTGGCTCCCATGTGCCTTGTCCGGAGCCTCTTTCTCGTCCAGCTAAAGTCGCACCGCTGTCGTCGAGCATCCCTCAACGGAAGCCGTGAAATGCTGCTGAGCGCGGTTCGTCTCGCAGTCTGAAGCTAGCTGTTGTGCCCAGTCTCGAGAGTCTCCAAGGCTCCGGTATATACACGTACGGGGATGCACGTCGTTTGCCTTGCTTATTCCCTCATTCTGCTCATAGTACTCCTGTTACTTCCATAGGATGTGACAGACGCGTAAGACTAGTTGGATCTCAGGGAACCGGCCTTCTCAGAGCCGTAAGAAATATGGTGCTAGCCGCTATCATCCGCAACAACCCTGACTGAAATAGCGTTGTCACGGATTCACCTCCTTCCTAGCCACACAAACAGCTATGGACGTACCTAACTGAGCGCACGCAGACTGTAGGATAGGGAGGTAGTCGTTGTGTTAGTGAACTTGAGTAGTCGATTTGCTCAAACGGGCGGAAGCCCTGCATGTGTCTCCGTCATGTTTCGTAGTAACGCGGTGGGTGCAACTAGCCCAAGGAGCATAACGTGGTTCGTTCACGTCTTTTACGAAGAAGTCTGATCGAAGCGTTGCTGAGAGTCCATGTGCTATTTTGGTAGCACACAAAGTTCGGCCGGTTAACGCTTAACTGCTGGTATTCGGTGGAAGTCAATGAGAGTATTGCAAACAAAGCCGATCAGTATTCTTTATTAAGCTCTCGTTTTTGTATGCAACAACTTCGGAACGCATTGGTTCGCAATCGAATGAGTGATTTCTATTTCTATACAGTCTCGCAATACCCGTATTGTGAGCGCTACCGTCGACAGCGTAGCTCGTCTCTTCAGACCCTGATTTTCCTTCGACGCACTCCGCAGTTTCTACCAGTGAAGTCGTCACAGCGTAGTCTCGCGCAGGCTTTCGGGTACACAGCGCCCATCGTGACGTTGTGCGTTCTCACGTAGTCCGTCAGCCAGTAGTCTACCTAAAGTCTTTAATGCAGCCTGATGTGCCATGTCGTCATTCCACTTTGGCACTCTGCACCCTCGTACAACCTGGAGGAGCTGACCAAGCTGAAGGATAATCCTGGTTACTACTTTGCTTCGCAGCTATTGATGCTCCAAAGGAAGTGAATCTCAAACACTCAGTCAGAATGGGCATATGCGTCATAGTGACTGAGACGCCGTCAAACATTAACTCCCACCACCGTGATGGTTGTGCAGTTAAGAAGGCTTGTCAAAAGTTCAGTGAACAGTTTGAATGAGAATAGCGTCTTGGTCCTGGTAGACTGCAGAATTATCATGTTTAGGCTATAAAGAGGCATGCCCATCCCAGCCGAAGCAGCGCCGTAGATGGTGTACACGTATTCTAAGGTAGCAGGACTATGTGGCAGGTTGCTCTTAGAGCGCAATACGTCGAAAGAGGTCACGGGATGCCCCAAATGAAAAATGGAGGAACATCATTAAGAGATTTCTCGTCAAAGCCAGCGATGGATGTGCCTTCAACAGAACGAGGCCTTTCTGAGGAAATGCCAGAGCCTCTTAAGCCAAGTGTTCTACTCACATACTCAGCTTCAATTCGAAAGTCGGTATTGTTAATAAGGTACAGTTCAATAACCATCCCGTTGAGAAGCGGCAAAGCAGCTTCTCGAGCCGCGGAGAATTTGAGGAACATCGTGTGCTTGTCATATCGTCAGATTGCAACTGTGCTCATGTTCAGAAGTTGCTTACTGAGGAGAGAGTCACGGTTGAATTTCTAGACAAAAGGGCGGGGATACAGTTCAGTCGCCTCCGCGGAATCTGAGAATCTCACTGACCTGAAGTCGCGTGAACTCGAGCAGAAACCGTCCCGCACGTCGAGCCTCGTTTGCAGGGCAGACCTTGTCGATGATGAAGTTGGTGCATGTGTGGTCGCAGAGCAGCTGTCGGCACCTGCATTAGTGTGAGTAGGTGAATGGCAACTCACTGAGCCCCTAGGCAACAAAAGAGCGAAGTCTGGGCCGGCGGCGAGCGACAAAGGGACACGGCGAAGTGCTTGCCGTCCACAGAGAATTTCACAGGAACGTCTGTCGCTGCTGAACCTAAGAAGTGTGCGACGAGGCGCGCCGCCGTCTCGGCGGTGACAACTGTCATCGAAAAGCAATCTCTCAGAACCGCAGCCGACCTTTCTGCGGCGGGAGTCCATGAAACATGCCATGGCTTAGAGCACCGAGTGGAAACAAACTCTGAGCCACACCTCAATCTTACGCTATTCTCTCTATGTAAATCGGCGAAACAAGCGAACGCGACAGCCGCACAAAACGCAAGCCGCCGCGAATACCTTTCGTGTATATGTCATGGAGGGGAGCGGAAAGGACTACCCCAAAAGGGCGACCTGAAGCTTAGGGCATTGCGGTTGACTATTGAGGAAAGAAAAAGCATCCGCAACAGACGTAGTTCAAACTGATCTAGGTTGTCCCTGCCCTAGTCACTTGTGCACTTTCGCTAAACTTTTGCCAATTTTGACCTACCGTACGTGAAATTCAAAATTTATCATTCCACTTCAAAGAGCTCGGAAACGATATATTTATTTATTTATTTATTTATTTATTTGCACTCTATGGTGCACTACAACGCCAACGAAGTCGATAAACAAACAAAACAACCGTTAAAAGCAACAATAGATATGATAGTGTGATAGTATATATATATATATATATATATATATATATATATATATATGGTATAGTATGATATGATAGTATGATAGTATATGTACGGTATATGATAGTTGTTACCTGGCGTTTGTTCACAAATGGTTGGAAATGAGGATAAACGGTGCCTTTGACAACAAGCGACGAAATGCAAAAACGGCATCGATGAGGACCAAACCCATGATCACCCTAGCAAAGCGATTACACTACCACTGCGGTATATTTGTAACCAGCGTTTCAAGCTCTCTTCCAGAAGCTCTAAGTTCTGGGAAACTGAAGGTATTCCTTGGTAAGCAGGATGCCGCTGTGATGTCAACCCAATGGCAACACTAGCAGAACTACGATCAAGCTTGTCATTCCGGTCTAGTATATCCTCAACGTTGGCCGCGACTATGAGTGGACAGTGGAACAAACTCGTGCCTGGATCTTCTGCATATGCGACACTAGTCTACTACGTTCCGCACCAATGACTTAAGGATATCATATCGTATCTCCAGCTGCTGTGGTGAAGTCTTACGAACCACAAGTTGGGAAATCCTTTGGCGAAAAGGTGCTGGCAAGGTTAGCGAGTTGGATGCCTGCTCTTTTACCAACATAGATGGGCAACATGCGCAGGTTGTTAACTTAGATATAGTATGTTGCACAGTAGGGGTACCACCTTTGAATGGTGCGACGAAGTCGAGGTGAACCCTTTTCAACGTTTCGATACCGGCAAAACTCTGTCCGCCGGTGTAAGGCAACGCAGAAGCCATTCAAGCTTTGCGAAATGTTCCCTCTTCTAGCGACGACTAACTTACCTCTGCGCGTAGCCTTGTGGGGAGTGCTCTAGTGGCAGGTATTCACCGCATCTAGGCCGACAGTGTCTGGAGAGGACGGGCGCGGCTCGGGCGTAGCACGGCAGATGACCAGCCATCTGCAACCCGTTCACTGCCTCTGCGGCTGCGATTTACGGTCAGAGATGGAGTAGACTCACCTCGTTGAAGCGCTTCCTGCACACGAACTCCCGTAGATTGAACTGCACCGAGTAGCCGCACTCGTCCACACACTGGGTGTGTTGACGGTCGAGCTGACAGAACAGCTCCAGATCGCGACGCTCCATCACCGACGGCACATCGATGCTGCCGAACGCCATGTGTGCCTGAACCGACTTGTGTCAGACTTGGCTCCCATGACGCATCACGCGCTGCAACTCGAGCACGATGCATCGAATTCATCAAACGTGGCTCGTTTCATACGCGCCTGAAATCTTGTCGTGGAGTCCTATCATCTAACATTGGTGTACGGCTGGAGCGTGGCACAGATGGCAGTAAGCTTCGCGTTTTCCATTGTCTAATTCCCAGATTGGACCGCCCACCTCAACGCTCTTTAATGCTGATTAACCGGAAGACGGTTTTGGAAAAATCCAAGTATTTCTTGAAGAGGCTTTTTAAGACTCGGTGCAAGTATAATTACTTGCGAGAACCCGAAATGGAAAATCGAGCACGATTCTAAAGGGGAATAAAAAATGATAAGATTTATTTTCCCTTGCTGCTGCATAAGACCTGTATAGACGAGTATGTAGCTAGTTTCCATCGCAGTGGTATGAAACCTTAGCACCGCTCAGGCTGCGACGTGGAAGTCTCATAAAATATAGCAGGCTTGGACGCGGTCAGTTCACAGAAAGCAGGAACTCCACAGAGCCGGTGTCTTTTGCCGTTCTCATGGTCTTGTTGAGCTCCTAGGGCTAGCGGGTGTGGAATTTCTTGGCCTTGGTGAAATCCTATCAGACTAGTCTCTTTGGGGAGGTGTACTAGTCAGCTAGCTTATCAAGTGGCCATCAAAAGCGTTTCTGCAGACAAGGTCGGCATTCTAAATCCATCAGCAATATAACGAGAGCACATAGTACATGGCGCGTCACGATGCGGCTGAAGAACGTTTACATTTGTCCCCTAAAGTCGAGGAAGGACAAACCGACTTGCGACCCAACTCACGTTGACCATGTCCATGCCGACATTGAGCCGCTTGTTGCAGCGCTCCAGACACTGGGTGTCGCTCACCACCTCATCCCTTCTGACGGCGTTGTCAGCTGAAACTCGATCTTTTCACAACGCCGTAGACCAAACTCAGCACGACCGTTTCCCTAGTTAATTGGAACTTTCAGTTTTTTGCTTTCGCCTACTGACTGGCGCAAAGATGCGCAGCGGTGATAGCGAGGATTACGCCCGATTTTAGAGCAGCAATTACTTATCGCGATCAAAATCTGGTGAATCACAATACGATGCACTTTGGGTGACGGCCTACTATTAGCTGCTGTAGCCTCTGCCCTTTGAAGATTATTTATTGTCTTTATTTTCATCGTCCAAAAACGAAAAATCATGTGAAAGTCACAAAAGAACATTTTGGACCGTTGAAATTTCAAATTAAGTGAAATCGAACATGACACGACACGACAATTGCTGACATACATAGAATTATGAACAGCGAACTGTCCTCTCGATAGGATAGTGACTGAAATTGGGTAAATGGTGGCCTGACAACTAGAATGACGCTAAAATTCTCTTTCTGCTGCCACGCGGAAGAGCACATCAGGCGGGAAAATACCGTTGTGGCTGGTTTTGAAATGCGTAGTTAAGCAATGTTTTAAAAGTGCCTGGAAAACCGCATTCAATAAGCGACAGAGGAGCACTAGAGGTTCGGTTGCACTAGGTCGGGAAGGTTCCCGCCGTTTTGATGTCGCGAATGTTCCCTTTTCTTTATGTTTTTTCTCCATGATTTTTTTTTTGTGGTCGCTACTACTATGTTGAGCAGATCATGTGGTTATCAACACCTGTGAAACTTGCGAGGTATTCCCTAAAAACTGCAGATTTTGAGCCACCTTTCTTCATAGAGGAGAAGTATGTATGAATAGTGTGTCTTAATTGAATAGTGTGAATAGTGTGTCTTAATTGCGTCAAAAATTACGATGATATGTTCAAAGAAACGAAAAGGCTGGCTTGAAATGCCTAGAGTAGGAAACCTGGGAGCTGAAGTTTGGGAAGGCGAGGTGTTCTCACAAAATAAGAAGCAAAATAAAGCCTAGATGCTGCATTTCTAAATCAAATTAAATGAGAATTGCTGTATTCAAAGGTATCGTCTTCATGCACCCCGGAAAAAATATGATGTTCACTCTTCCGGTTGTCTGTGATCTGAGACGTCGATGAAGCAGTAATTTTTCCAGCGGTAATTCAACGTGTGCTCTCATTTTCATAGGAGAAAGATAAAGCCTCTCCTTTACGAAAACAGTGGTTAATAACGCGAGAACCCTGCGCAACAAAGGAAAACGTTTGCAGAAAACTCCGACAAAACATATCTATTCTAAGCGGCCATAAAATCTGCTCATCTCTGACGATGGATCATTCTTGATGTGGACGAGATTATTGCTCGTTCGATGGGTCACAAAAATTCGAAAAGCAAGGTATAAGGTAACTAAGGTATCGATCGCAGAATGCTCCACTAGTGAGAATTTTGAGACGAACCCCGAAAATCTGTACAGAGCGCGCCATGCTTTGGAAAATGAACTTTTACCGTCTGGCGAGGCAGTGACGAATTTGACGTCCCGATATCACGGGTGGGTGCTGAGAGGTGTCAACGATATCGCGGATGTTACGTGCGGTCAAACAGCGCCGCTGGTGTAAGACGTGGCATCGCTGCCCGGAAAGCAGGTGCGTATTCGAGTCCCGCTTGGCGCAGAAGATTCGCATCGCACTAAACATGCTGTAACAACATGTAGTGACGAATTTGGTCCCGCAAAAAAACTGAAGAATTTGGAAATTAGGATGCTACCACTGCAAGTATGGCCTTTCCATGGTCAGATACGCATTCAAGTCGCCTCCACGACATCCCGTAGAAGTACAATGCGTGGCGCATCCCAAAAGGGATTGAGTAACGCCGTCCTTTATCCTTTATCCTACTAAGACATACGAGAACAATATCGCGCAGGCAATATACGTGAACATGACGAAAGAGCAGTAGGGTGTACTGGGGCGCCTGGAGCGCAGTCGGAAGAGGCGCCGGTGTTGCCTGCACCCGATATCAGGTTCCTGGTTCGGATTTCCCGCCGAGGCCAACCACGCCTTCCATCCCTCCGGGGTCGGTGAATTGTTACCAGACGTGTCTGGGAAGGATAAAGCGCTGACTTGTTCATCGGCTCGTCACCGCAAGTTGTATGGCCAAATACGCATTCAACTCGCCTCCACAACATCCCGTAGAAATAGAATGCGTGGCGCATCGCAAAGGGATTGAATAAAGCCGTCCTTTATCCTTATGTCTTAGTAAAGCTTCAGAGGAGAACAATAACCGCTCAGAGGTTCAGCGGCACAGATGCCGCCAAATGTCTAGTTGGTGGGTTCGCTCTAAGTCCCGAGAATAAAACACCTTGGCCGCCTTCTTTTCCTACTCACCCTGTTACCTTCATCATAGTAAGAAAAAACTGGTCCTTTATGCTGTACACATAGAACAGGATAGTAGGATATGGTAGGGTAGGATCTTCAAAATAGCTTCTATGAAGCTTGTGTACCCTTTATCGCATTTAGGGAATTTGTACTTAGAAGTGTACGTTCACTGTGGCGAGAAACATCCGACCGACAGACGTGCACAAGCGATTATGAGAGATAATGCCCGAAAATAGGGAGAAAATGCCCGCAGCCAGTGGCGAAAATATCCGCCACCACTGAGCGGTTGTCGATAGTGCGACCAAACCCGTCCAACAAAACGCATGGTAGCCACATGAACAAGGATTCGGTATTTTCTCATTCCACCATGGACGGGCGTGTCAAGGGCGTGGCAAGGAGCTGTGAGAATATCTCACGCTGCTGCATGCTCAAAAGGAGCAATGTGGTCATTTTTCATCACTTGAAGTTTACGGAATGTCGTGCGACCCCCCCCCCCCCCCCAGCAAAGCGCAAATCCTTCTCAAAAGGGTGTACATCTATTGCTACATTTCCACTTGGTCGCGTGATTGAGGCCAGTGATACGATTATATTATGCTTTGAAGAGGAAAAACAACAATGATATTCCCGTCTATGTACGCAGTAGCTGCAAATGCATGCAAATGTTTGACGCAGCAAGATATGGAGCCCCTTCTATTGTAAACAGGAAAGCAAAGGCAAAGGCGGAACATGGAACAGTTCTTAGAAGACCGATCGGCGTTGGTTTTATTGCTAGTAGGACACTGCCACTGATATCGCACTCAGGCGCGAGCCGAACAAGGGTCATCGGCGGCGCGCCGTCACCGAGCGCTGGACTCAGGCCGAGTCCAGGTCCCGGTCTCATAGTCGACAGGGTGCAGATAGGGTAAAATTTCGACCATCTCGCATCTGAGCCATGTTATATCGTCGGAAAGCTGCTAGGGTGGCAAAAATCACCAACCAAACCGTTTTCTCATTCAGAGCAAACCTAGAAACTAAATCGAAGATCGAAGATGCCGTCCAGTAAAGAAGGATCGAGCTCCGTCACTGCTCTAATACATATCTTGCAACCAATTAAATATGTGGAAAATCCATTACAGCTGAAGAAAACTGCGTAGTTGAAGTTAAATATAAAGGGCCGTTTTTTAGCTCTCAAACCTGTTTTGACAGAGTTTAAAGGAGGTTTTTTCCAGTTGGCTTAACATAAATAAATGTTTGCACGGGAGAGTATATTCGGTGAGGAATAGCGGCCTGAAAGTGGACCTTCAGCGTATTTGGATTAAACTTGCGACGGGATCAAAATTATCCAAATCTACAAGTGTTTAATGTTGCAGTAACAGCTACAACAAGCTGAATTCAAATTTTTTGAGAAAAATAGTGAATTCCGGATTTCGATGAAGCTGGCTAGTGGAGTGGCCAAGGAAGACGCCAATGGCGCTTTTGGAGAGGTCGTAAATCAATTAGCGGACGTTTGAGAGGACGAGCTCCACAACTAGGTCAAGAGTGTCCACTTTGACAGGTCATGCAGGTAATGGGATTGGTAGGTGGGTGGTGAATCTAATGGTGCAATTTAATTTTCATATAACTAAATTTGAACGAAGTTATACCACTGCGACGGTTTGCGACGGAAAAATCTGTCGCAAAGCGTCGATTGTTCACGAATTAGGAGTGGTATTGTACCTACGTCTACATCAATCGAATCGTCTCTGCTCGAATATAATTAGTACAAACCATTGGTAAACCAGAATACGGTGAAATAGTAAAGACCGTTCATTAAAAATGTCGTTACTGCGTTTTTAGCACATTTTTAAGATGCTGAATAAACAGTGGCTAGGGGACTGTCCATTTGTACGGAATGATAGCATGACAATTTCCGAAGACGACATCTTTGAAACGGAACCTTCAATACTGCGGTCTTTGGGGGATGTTAGATACATATGTATTTCGACAATTCTTTGCTTCTGAAGTTTTTCTTCCTCCGGAACTCTGCTGGCAGAAGGATTTAAATATGAGAATACCTGGTTGGTTGCTAATAAAAGGTTTCACAAAAAACCTTGAAATGATGCCGTTCTAAGCGTTTCATTTGCCATCAAATGAACAGGACTTACGGTGCAGTACTTTAACACTAATCCGCTGAGCTCTCCTGTTTTGTAAGAGCATTGTTCGTGAATGAATCTTTTTGATCCACTTCTTATTGAAGCTCAAATTTGATTGAAACGTACGGAAACTAGATTAGCGATGTGTTAGCTTAACGATGCATCCAGTAAAGACTCTTCAAACGAATGGTTTTCCCAACAGTTCCGAATCTATTCCTAGTTCTGTAATCGCGTTTGCCCCTGCAGTTTTTGTTCTGTCATTGCATGTTTGCTAGTCATAACATGATGTTATATTCTGAAGCAGTATTTGACCTCTCTATGCTATCCGACTATACTACTTATACGTTGTGGTGTACGGCATGTTGACCCTGGCATTTTGTTTCGCGGTTGCGGGCATTTTCACCTTTGGTCGGGGCATTTTCTCCCCTGGGGCCGTATGCTGTTCTCTCCCCAACCGTCCCCGGCCGGGTATGAGGCGGTCTCCGCCCACATCCGCGGTGTGCACATCATGCGCATCGATTTTTCGCGCCCGGTACCGTCCCAGAGTCGGGCGAGAATAGCATACTGCCCCTGGTTGCGGGCATTTTCTCCCATGGTCGCGGGCATATTCTCTCCTGATTGTGGGCATTTTCTCCCATGTTTACGGGCATTTTCTCCGTAGACCTGCACAAGCCGGCAGAGAAACGAGTGAGAGTCAAGCACCCGTACACTCATTACAGGAAACCTTTAGAAGGTCATCTGAAAATCCAACGCAAGCTGCGCAAAGTCTGATATGTGACACGTCTTCTGAGTTTGGACGCACGTTGTAGACGTCTGTATCACGTCTTATGAATCCCCATAAATGTTACACGACGTCTTCGCACATCTCCTGTTTCCCGACAGCGTTGCACGACGTCTTCTGCACGCCTTCTGAATCCAACGTTCGGCACTTGATCCCGTTCCATGTTCTGACGTGTTGCCGCTCAATATATCGTAAACTTTGGTAATCTGCTTGGGTGAGCTTCAAGTTCGTCACCACTCACCTATGGTTAAGCTCAAGGAAAGGCCGGATGGCATACGCCGGCCTGTCGAAGACATCCCCTGGCTTTGGTCCCCTTCCCCTGATGGGCATGTCAAATTAACTGAATTATATGTTATACCAGACGCTCAGCGGTCTTAGCGGCCGCCAAACGTCTGGTTGGGGGCTTCACCCCTAAACCCCGAGAATAGAACAGCCCCATCCCAACTGGTTGTGTGCCTCGCCGCCAAACCCCGAGAATAGAACAACCCCAATCTTCCTCCTTTCTTCTTCAGGCCTTCTTACAGTAAAAAAACTGGTTTTACTATATAGATTAGTGCAGTGGAATATGGTAGGGCAGAATTTTCACTGCGCATATGAAGCCCATCCACCCTTCATCACAAGCACGCGACTTATTCTCCGAAGCGCTCGTTCTCTACGTGTCGAGAAACAGGTAATGAGAGTCCCAATCCGGTGTCTAATCAGCAAAATCATAATTAAAATTAATCGATATTGGTCGACACCGCTTACTGTCCGACGACAATAATACTCCTCCAAATCCCGTGGTCACTCTCTCTACCCCTCCACCCTCTCCCCCCCCCCCCCCCCTCCCGAAATACTTCCTTTCCTATGCGCTGGCAAAGAAACGGAGTGAGAGTCAAGCACGCACATGTGACACTGAGCGCCGATTCACGTTGCCACGACGTCTATGACACTCCTGCACTCTGACACACGCGCCACGACTTCTGTAAGCCGTCTTCAGAAATCCGACACACACAGAACGATGTTGAGGGAAAGGCTGGTCCCCCCCCTTATTCACGCTCCCCTCTGATG
>OX375866.1:57000467-57060444 GCA_947359475.1 Heligmosomoides polygyrus bakeri | reverse complement strand
ACGTCATCGTACACACCACAGCTGAACTTGGCCTAAGTCAGCATAAATGTTTTCCAGTCTGTTTCATCTTTTTTATCATTATACTTTTCCAAGGATATGGTGCAGTTGAGCGCTCACATTGCCCACCGGAACTTCGCCAACTTCAAGACCAAGATTACCGCTCTCCGACATCCCGGCGGCACCGTCACCTCTTCCAGAAGGACAATGGATAAGTTCATCCACGACCTCTACTCCAATCTCTTTGACCACTTCCACATGCCCCATGCCATCTTCCGCAGGATGGATGCGTTGTTCCCTCTGTTCTCCCTTCCGAAATCCGACAGGCCAGCTCGTTGGTGCGTACAGCACCCAGTCCAGACAGGATCGGGCCCTAACACCTGAAGAACCTCCCGCCAGCGCTCGTCAACACCCTGGCGCGGCTCTTCACACGCTACCTGTCAGAATGCAAGCTTCCATCTCACTGAAGGACCAGCAGGACCGTCCTGTTGTAAAGGGATGAGGGGGTGGGGGGACGTGCAGGACATTTGCAACTATCGTCCGATTTGTCTTCTGTTCGTAGTCTACAAGCTGTTCACTCAAATCATCCTGAACAAGATCAACCGAACGCTGGACGAAGGACATCCATGCTAACAAACAGGGTTTCTGAGAGGATTCAGCACGGTCGATTACATGAACAACACCACGAGGCTCATCGAAGTGTCGCGAGAGTACAAGCTGCGCTGTGCCTTACGTTCATCGACCTGAAGAAGGCATCCGTCGGAACTGAAGCAGTCGTCGAAGCCCTGATCACTCAGGGCGTTCCTACTGACCAGGGAAGGGTCTCAGGCGTAGGTTTAAACGGGAGAAATCGATAGTAGTGCGAGAATCTCCACCATTCATAGAGTAGAAGAACATGTTTCGTTTTTGCTGAGTCCTTGAACCCAGAGAGCTGCGGGCCTTCGAAGTTGAGGGTACAGCATTGCACCGTCAGCGCGTCCCCACGTTAATGTATGGGACGTGGCGAAAGGCTGTGCGGCAAGCAAACAGGTGGCTCAGCAGGTTGAGAGGCTGCTTTACAAGTGTTAGGTCAGATGTTCGATTCCCGTGCTATGCGCTAGTTTTGAATTTTTTCATGACTGCCGCCTCCTTTACCAATTTGCTTTCTGCACATCTACTATGTACTTATTTCACTCTAACTTGTCAACCAATATCGGTCAGTTCGTGCTCAACACGAAGTTTGGGCAAAAACGGTGACCATGACGTTACCATTAATCACCTCTACCTACTGTAACTTAACGTACTCCAGCGCAATACGGAGAAACGGGTGTCAGATTCGTGATCTGCACCCCAAATAACCCCCTGAGAGAAGTTTGGGCGAAGACGGTGATGATGACCTCGACAGCCCTAGCCACTCGTACCTGCTGTAACCCGTACTGCTGAAAAGTCTTGTTTAGCATTCGTTGAAAAACAAAAAGCAAATTATAATTCAAAAACTGGGAAAAGTGGGTGAACCACAGCTCATAGCAAACCCTTATTTGACAACTTAGGGTGAAATAAATGTGTAGGAGATGTAGGAAATAAGCTGATTTAAGTTACCATTGAGGCACTATTGTACTTTCACGACTCTAGAGGTCGAGGAGAGGTCGAAAAACTTTCTTTTTCGCCCAAACCTCGCCCAGGGGTGTTATTTAGAGTGCTGATCACGAATCTGACATCCATTTTTTCAAATTTAGGCCGATTACGGTTATGGGAGGGTGCGGGTGACGGTGCAATACTGCGCCTTAATTTCGAGGGCTCGTAGCTCCTTGAATTCAAGGACTCAGCGAAAACGAAATATGATTTTCTATTACATGAAGGGCGGAGATTCTCTCAGTACTATCCATTTCCCCCGTTCAGACCTACGCCTGAGACTATTCCCTGGTCAATACATCGGAGTACTTCTTGAGCTGTACAGTGGATTCATGACCAAGATTTCATTCTACAACGACGTAGTATCGACGTGAAGAGAGGGGTTCGGCAGGGGGATCTCATATCCCCGAAGCTTTTCGGCACCACACTCGAAAACGTCATACGAGAGCTAGAATGGGAACACATGGGAGTGGAGGCCGATGGTCGGTAGCTGCACGACGACTTCGCTGACGACAACTGCTCATCACAACGATTGTCTAAAAATCATCTTCTCTCTGAAAGCATAAGAAAGTAAGCATTGTTTTCTTGGATAGAATTACCCGCTGTCTTCATACAAAACATGTTTAACCCATTGACGACCGCGCGGGTCAATTTCGACCCGCAGCTTTTCGGTGGCGTGAGACCGCGCGGGTCGATCTTGGCCCGCGGTTAAAGAACTGCTCGCTGCGGCCCATTTCTCGATTTTTCATAGCTTACGACCATTCATTAGATATGCTGGATCTTGCCAATGCTACCTGTACAGTAATCCGAGAATCACTTACTTCTAACGAGAGCTTTGATAAAAAAATCAACACTACACACTACTCAAGCTTCACAAAAATCGATACCATTTACAAACAGCTACTAAAAATAGTCACGCACAAAACAACTAGTCACACTTCTTGTAAAAATTTTGAAAACAATCTGGAGAAAATATTACAAACACTTGCTACATCGTGTGGTCACCTCCTCACATGATTCGTAGCGAACTTGCACCATTTTCCTTTGCAGAGCTTCTTATAGCAGCAAAAACATACTCTACGTTCTTCTTTCGAGCCTGTTCTGACCTCCTCCAATATTTGGGTGACCGATAAAGAGTGAGTTTCATTTGAAATATCGTGAAGTAGTGGTTTCACATGATCGGCGCGCGGTCCCACGCGGCAGACACGCGACTTCACGCGCCGTCGTGAATGGGTTAAAATTAATTATACCGACGCTCATCAGTGGATTATTTATTTGGACATGTAAATATGTACGAGCGCGTAAGCACAGTTACACACCAAAAAAACACAAAAAACTTGAATAATACAGTACGGCGCATAACAACTGGCTAGTAACTCTGGAAGACATCTGTCATAGAGCCCCTGCTTTTGGCCTTGGAGAAATAGATTTTCCGCTGGATACCTCCGGTGTGTGATTTTTGCAGCGTATAGAACTCGTCAAGCGGTAGTGCTACGATTTCGGTAATCATTTTGAATACCATCATCAGATCATTCCGTTTCCTATAAGTCTCAAGGCTGGAAATGTTGGAAGTTTTGCTGCGATTAGAGGCAGGGGGTACGGTGCTGTACTCATAACCACACAAGCGTAACCAGAGCTTTCTAGTAAAACCGTTCTGAACTCCTGCAAGCCTCCATACACTACTCTTCAAGTGGGGACTAAAGGTTGTTGCGCCGTTTTCTAATATGCGCATGAGCGATTGTGTGATCTATGTACATGTCATCAAAAGGTGGGAGGGGCTAATCTGCAGGCGAAGATGTAAATACGTATGGTGAGAGAAGCTCTCTCAGCCTTTGCAATGCCTTCACAGTGGTAATGATGTGCACCCATATCGATCCCATCGCGCCGCCCGATCGATATGGGAGCATATCATTAGGCGTCGCTCGGGGTGAGCGATGGTATGACAAAGGCCTATAATAAATTCTAGGTCTCGCAACGTATCGGCACTAACTTCACGGGTTCCACAAACCATGTAGTTGAATTTGGCTGACTTCGAATTACAAAGATTAAGAACTTTAGTACTTGGCGCAGACAAAGCAGTTTCCATTTGTGAGACCATTCAGCAATCCCCTTAGTGGCACTTTGACGACGTCTTCTTCAGGGGTCAGAGTGTGGTGCACGTCTAGAGCTGTAGCATACCCCAGCAAACGCTTTGACAACCCTACCGTTTCCGCCTGCATGGAGAATCTGCGCACCACTGAAGCTCACTTCAAATAGCGACAAACATTGCCTGGTCCATCAGGAACTTCGCTGCTCTTTGTTAATGATGGTGCAGTAGTAAATAGTACATGATCACCAGGAATTCGGCTGGGGCTTTGTTCCATCTTGAGCTTAATTTTGTCATTTTCTCTGTGAATCCTCACAATCTTCTCAACTCGAAAGGATAAATATAACTGTATAAGTTACTGAATAAGTTACTCAGGATAAGTTACTCAATCCCTTTCGGGATGCGCCACGCATTCTACTTCCACGTAATGTCGTGGAGGCAATTTTAACAACTTAAAAATCAATTGCGGCGGGAATGAACAAGTCAGGGCTTTATCCTTCGTACCCATGTCTGGTACCTTTTCACCGACCCCAAAGGGATGGAAGGCTTGATTGGTCTGGGCGGGAATTTCATGCCAAAAACCTGGAATCGGGGCACGCGATAACAGGCACCTCCTCCGACTGGGCTGCAAGCGCCCTATTCTCTAATATCTACGAATTCTCTGAAATTGAAGACTGCTTTTCTCCTCGAAAAAGCCTGATGCCTGATGCCAAACGCCCCACTTTTGCTTAACGTACCTCGCGCGAATTGAATGAATGAATGAACGCGATTCGATTTTCTCGATTTCGAGCTCTTAAAGAGTCGCCATCTCATAAGTCCGAATAAACGCGTACAAAAATAGGAGTGTCTCAGATATTTTGATACAACTAGTATATATGATCCACAGAAACTGTGACACTCCCAGAAACTGTGTTTGCAATTCTACTAACGCTTAATCTTCGCGGTAGGGTGCCTACACCGATCTCGTTTTCACGAATAAGCTGTTCTACCACTTGTGCAACAAGTGGCCAATTGTCCCCTGATTCATCATTGCCCCGAGCCTGGGAAGCTGCTGAATTCAACCTAAGCAAATTGTTTCGAACTCCAGACTGTAGCGTTCTCGATGCTGGCAAATGTTTCATTTGTGGTTTCTTCGTTTAGGTGAGGATGTGGCCGATCGAAAACAAAGTTCCGTTGTCTACTACCGGCCTCATGGATGTGATTAAAATGGCGCGCAGTTGGCGGCGGAGAGCACCCGATCGACCGGAGAGCAAGCCTACGATAGTAATGTCCCAGTAAGTTCTAGCTGTGACGTCCCATGAGTGGCGTAGACGATGTTGGTTGCAGCAATGGAGTGTCTCGGGTCGGCGTATACATCGGAGCCAACATATGCATCGACCAGATGGACACGGACCACGAGGTCGACGTCTTCCATGCGGTGAAAATGATGCGAATCAATCGGCCGCAGCTCATCGACATGAAGGTTCGTTGAATATGTGGAAGTTCTTCAATGTCTCAGGAGAAACATGTAAACTAGGCGGCTAGGTGTTTGAGTGTGAAAGGGCCGGTCACCGGGGGGGGGGGGGGGGGGGAGGCAGCGCGTGCAGCTCGAAATGTGCGCACCTTGCCTTCTGTATGCGTCCGGGCAAAATCGAGGCCTTTTTGGTCGCTTCAGACGCAGCTCGACTCCCTTCCTGCGCTTACCTACAGGAGAGCTACACTGCTTTGGTCGTTCTCGTAATGGATTTGATTAGTGGGATTGTGGTCTGATCAAATAGTGCACTCTAATGCTGCTCCTCTGCAGAAAGATGAATTTTCGTATATCGCTGCCAGCCTGCAGCTCCACACTTTATGAGAACGACATCACTTTAGTTTTTCATTTCCGAAATTTCTCAGTCAGTACATTGCCTTAGAGGTTCCGTAGTTCAGGTTATTGAGTAGGTGCTCTCGTCATTTTAGTAGCCGCTAGAAATGCTTAGCGTCGCAACCCATCAGAGACGTATACACCTTCCGAACGGCCTCTCCAAATTTGGCGACGATCGAAGCGAGAGATTCAATGCGAGAGAATCTCTTAAAACCTACGGATTCAGCACTTCCTGTTAACTGTGGAAGTCGTGTACTAGCCAGCTGTGAAGGCTGCGGAACAAAAAGCGCCCATCCTTCAAGCTCTGTAAGTCAACACTGCGTGGGAAAGAAATCAAAAACGGTGTTGCGCTTTTCAGCTCAAAGACCAAATGATACGGTCAGCATTGTATCTGTGTGGTATGAGAGAGCAAGTATTCATGTATGTAGTGCTGCATTTTAGCTATAAGATAGCATGGAAAGGGTAATCAGAGTTTAGTGACGTGTGATTGCCATTTTTGATCCTCTAAATTGTTCACCTCTGAGTTGAAAGTTGTTTCAGACTCTGATAGTTTCATATACATATATACTTCACCTAAGAAGACAGGATAGGCTAGGTTGACTGAATCTCTTCCAATCCAAAAAGACACAAGTCACTTTTTATTGCAACATTTTGGGACACTGTGACGAACGAAATGGCGAACCATTCACTTTTTCCAGGACGAGTACAAATATCTGTACGATCTGATGTTGCACTGGTACATGACGAACCCGGAGTACCGAATCCACGACAAGGACACATCTGATGACGAGGGCGGCTCAAAGCCGAGCTCGGTGCGGCAGTCGATCCGTGACAAGGACCGCTGGCTGAAGGGTCAGAACTCTTTCCGCAAGGACGGTCGCAAAGGGCCGGATAACTAGCGCCCCTGGCACCGCCGCCGTGTAGGGAAGACGGTCCAGTAGAGCAGCGTAGAAGCGCACTAGGCGCACCACTATGTATTTTCAGTTGAGATCTTTCCTTCACCGTGCTTTGTTCATAAAATCAGATGAGTCAGGTATGCGCACCTAACGGGTCTATCTCAGAAGCCACTAGATATATTTGCTCACACGATTCCTAGCCAGTTGTGCCTGTCCCGAATTGTTTCCTAGATTTCTAATGACCGCTCGACATATCATATTTGTTACTAGTATATATTTGTGGATCTGTTCTATGAAGTCTGGAGGTTTGACGAAGGATGCTATTCGACGTTCGCAGAGTGTCCGTCTGTGACGGGACGAGACTTCCCAAGTCTCTTCTAGGTATCAGTTCTCTCAGATGCACTTCTTAGGGAGCCTTTTCTGTGGCCTTCTATTGTCGTACATATTGTACATTGTGGTATTCCAATGCTTCCACTGTGATTTCCGAATTTTCATTTAAGAGGATAAAAGCTATTGAACTGATCACACGTCTTCGGCTCCTAAACGAATCGCCGGATCTCTGCCCGAAGCAACGGACGCGCCTTCGCCATGAAGTTGTCCCTCGACAAGTAGCACCCGCACATCTGCCGCCAGCCCTGTAATGTCGCAGCTGATGAACACTTATGGAGAACCAGTTCCCGTCACACTGATGCGATTTCACTCAATGTCATTTGAAACCGGAACACAAAAACGTGGTTGAATTCCAGGGAAGATTATCTCTTGTGAACGGTTGATGTCACAGCTACGTTTTCCTTAGCGAATATGATGGTCGGCAGCTGCATATGCTTACTCAGCCTTTTCTAATTATAAATGAGTAAAACCATACACGTGCATATGTTAGCTTTACCGACAAAAGAGTCCAAAAAGAATTTTATACCGAAGGTAAGCGGAAGCGGTATGCATTCCTTCCGTAAGGAAAAGGATGGGATATGAAATGCTAGTAAGCTAGCGATAAGCTCGACTACTCTTGTCGCTATGGGATGTTGACGAAAAACTCGAGAACAATTTAGTGAGTAGCTTGAGAGTAAGAGTAATTTTCAAGCAACAAATATTTGCTGTGTTATAAAATTAAGTGCCTATGACCAACGAACAAAAATAGCAAATGAGCAACGAAGAAGAGTGAGAAACAAGGCAGATGTATAGGAAGAATAAAACAATAGAAAGGAAAAAACAATTATTTTAAAGTATTTATATCTGGGCGCGTGTAGCGCAGCGGAGGAGGTGGTGGCTGTCACGTACACCCGATACCAGGTTCCTGGTTCGGATTTCCCGCCCAGGCCAACCAAGCCTTCCATCCCTCTGGGAAGGATAGAGCGCTGACTTGTTCATCGGCTGGCCACCGCAAGTATGGCCTTTGTATGGCCAAATATGCATTCTAGTCGCCTCCACGACATCCCGTAGAAGTACAATGCGTGGCGCATTCCAAAAGGGATTGAGTAAGTCGTCCTTTATCCTTATTTATATCCAGCAGAGGGGGAGGGAGGATGCAGGACTACGCTAAAATCGTAGAACGGCTTTGAGCTTGAAACTGAGATCGTTATTATATCTCTATCCGGCTAACGTTTCAGCCCCGTCAGAGCCTGGAAAAACAAGGAAACGTAGAGAGGTTATTCTCGCAAGGACCATCTTCGTGTCACAGATGTCTAATCGTAAAAAGATAGGGATGGAATGAGACAGGACGGAAGTGGCACAACCCTAACTAACCTCAGGATAGCAGCCGAGAGGCTGTCACGTCTCCTCGAATAGAAGCAGATTGGGCGAGTGAGACTCTTCCCTCTTCGCCACCTCTTCAACGACGCACCCTCTATCACTATCTGGCGTTAGACCGCAAAAAACCAGCAACTGGAGCGAGCTCCAGGGTCACTATCACGCGCTCCTCTCCCCTATTGATTACAGAGTTGCCTGGGGCAATCCACAGTAATTCAAGAGTCTTGCGTACTGTGATGTCGACCTCGCGAACTGTCACCGCTACCCCAAACATTGCGCCATCGTGGCTTTGCAGCTTGTGCTCTCCTAACGATGTCGAGTGCTTGCACCTGCTGCGTCCATCAGCGTGCACCTTCATCCTTACCCAAAGCGGCACGCTTGCCTCACCATCAGGGATGTGCGGAAAACTTTTCGAGAAAAGCGAAACACGAAATACGGAACGGGATAGCTCAAAAATGGGCGAAAACCGGAATACGAAACAGGAACGGAAATAGATCAAAACTCATTACTTCATTTAGTTTTTCATAAATATAAATATAAATATAAATAATATATGTCCATAATGGCAGCAATGACTAACATGCTCTAAACAAATCTAGAAAGCGGGCAAGGCAGCATGCGACTCTTTTCCAGCAACATATAACAATAAAAAATCCTTGTATTCCTATCATTACTGTGATGAATCTTCAAGCACTACTGGTCTAACAAATCAATAAAAAAATCCTTCTGTAAGTAGAAAGAAAGTATTTTAAACGCAATGAACACAGGTGAAGAGCATGATGCCAAAGATTTCTCCACTCACGACACTTAACCGGTTTCACTGAACGCCCGGATCTATCCTAATTGAGAGGGGCAGCGCTAAGGTTACAGTTGCGTTCAGCATCTTACGACACGACACCGATTCTCTGAGTTCGCATGGGTATAATAGAATCATTTGGCCGAAGTTCTGGAACAAAGTCAAAGAAGAAGATGGAGAGGGAAAGCATCTCATGCCCTCCTCCCACTAGGATATATCCAATGTCACCTATGGAAAGCAACGCTAGCAGTCTAAGAGTGCCTATATGTAGAACTGCGATCTAGAATTCGTGTTCCAAGCCAGACATAAGATTTTTAGGAAAAAGGACAAGCATGCTCCAGATAAGGAATTTGATTTCTGATTCAAGAACTAATTAAACCTGTGTTCTTAAACTATTCGGTAGTACATCACTTCAAGAAAAGAAAACCGAATCCATTTTGGTTCTTACACTGTACTGACATCAGGATGCACCACTGATTTGAAAGCAACACAATCACACAAAACGCGACGGATAGTTAATCTCTTTCTTCAGGCTTTCGTTTAAGTTCAAGAGGTAAATGAAGGCAGCGCAAAACAATCAGTGAGTGGTGAGTAATCATTTCCGTTCCGTCTTCCGGCTAAGGCCTATGTTATACTCCCGCGGGAGCATCCGCGGAACATCCGCGGACTATGTGTGCACCGCGGATGGCGGGCGTGGCGGGGCGCGGCGATTGGCCAGGTGAGGGATCTCGGCGCGATTCCCGCCCTTCCGCGGACCAATGGTGCACGGCGGAGGCGGGCGTGGCGAGGCGCGGCGATTGGCCAGGTGAGGAGTCTCGGCGCGATTCCCGCCCTTCCGCGGATGTTCCCGCGGGAGTATAACTCAGGCCTAAAAAGGGAGCGGAAAATCGAACGGATCGGAAGGACTAAAAACGACTGGAAACCGAAATTCGGAACACGGAAACGGAAATTCCGCACAACCTGCTCACCATGTATTCCTTCTTGCATTGATGAATGAGTTATGCCACCCCCGAAGCCATGCAACCTCCTTTTCACCAAACGGGCACATCGCACATGAAGGAGTGGTACAAGCGCAATCATACAGGCGGTTCCGCATGAGCTCCGCCTTGGAATTACCAAATGATATCTCAATTAGCCGGAGCAGATCGTACAATCCAGCTTAGCAATAAAGCTTCGCACTTGAGCAATTAAAGTATCCGAATTAACTGGGACTGAGAAAGCCATCTTTGCGCGCTTCTGGTTTCAGCTCATTCGTGCACATGCAGGCCGACGATGTTGCACACGCAGGTTTTCAGCAGCATGACCAACACACCCATTGGACATTGCAATGCGAAAAGCCATCTTTCTTAAAAAGACTGGAAGTCTTTATTGCAGCACACAATGGTTGCTGTGTGCAACATCTTCCTGAATAATAATGACACTTTTAGTACTGCTCGGGTGCGCAGAACGGAAATGCACAAGATGTTCTTGTTGCTAGGCTTTCCCTACCACTTAGTTTGGAAGGTGACATGAAAGAGATGCACTTGCACATTGAGGGGCGGCAGCCAGTTATTTTTCCCACTTGTGAGCTTATTATGCTCTGCTTGATGATTGAGGAGATCGGAGAATCCACTTCGCCTTGTGTGTCATGAACTACGAAACAATTTTATTATATCAATAATGAAGTAGGGGTCTGCGTCGTGGCACCTGCCAAACTAACAAGGAGTACTCATGGTGAGCTTTTGCGATGCTACATATTTTGACGGGATGTAGGGCCGTGTGAGCGGAGTCCAGAACTACAGTTAGTTTTTGCTGAGCGCTTTTTTCAAGGCTTGAAAAGAGGTGTGAAAACGTGTGCGCAACACTCGTCAACTACTATGACACTGCACGATATGTGCCTCAGCAGCGCAGTTGATTGGAGTGCCGCGTCACAGAAGCATACCAGCGGGCATTTGAGTTCGAGTCCGCGTACTGCCATATTTTTGCACATATTAGTTTGTCGTTACTACTGTCGTTTTCATTATTAAAGGAGTCAATTTTAGACCAGCAATGTTTACAACAAACCAAGGCTGCCTATTTGCGCCTTCATACGTGCTAGTTTTTTTTCTTCGTAGGTGGCAGTTCGCTACGTCTATGTTCACCCGGGACTCTTCTTTACACCCACGGATCACGAATTCAACGGAGAAGAAGTAGTAATTCCTTCCCAGCAGAAGATTGCTCCTCACTGGATTTTGTAAGAAGCTGATGGTGTAACACCCGCTTGTCTTTTACTAAATTCCTACTTCTGCATCATATCTGTCGAAGAAGGGAAGCTCAGTAAGAGTTTTTATTTCCAGAGAAATGATATGGTGCAGTCGCGCATCGCTGAAAAACTAGCATATATGAAGGTGCAAATAGACAGCCCTGGTGTGATGTAATGTAAATATTGATGGTCTAAAATTAATTTCTGTTATCATGAGAACGCGTAATAACGGCAAACTAATATGTGCAAAAATATTGGCGGTACGCGGTCTCGAACTCAATAGTTCGCCGGTGTGCTTCTATGACGCTGCACTTCTATCAACTGCGCCTTCGAGGCACATCTCGGGCAGTGTCGTATGGGTTGCGCACACGTTTTTACACCTCTTTTTTATCTCTTGAAAAAAGCGTTCATCAAAAACTAACTTTAATTGTGGACTCCGCTCATACGGCCCTACAACCCGTAAAAGCAGCATCGCAAAGGCCTTTAGTTGGGAACTTTTCCTTGTAAGTGGTATAGAAACCCTGGTAACAAGAAGATCTTAGTGCATTTCCACTCTGCGCTCCAAGCAGTAAAAAGAAGGTCATTATTAGGAATGTTCCACACAGCGACTATGTTGGCTTGCAAAAGACTGAAGACCTCCAGTCTTCCTCAAGGGAGATGGCTTCGCGCATTGCACTGTCTAGTGAGTATGTTGGTCATGCTGCTGAAAGCGTGCATGTGCAACATCATCGGCCTGCATGTGCACGAATGAGCAGAAACCAGGAGTGCGCCAAGATTGCTTTCTCAGCCAAACTTAACTAAGACTCTAATTGTAAGTGCTTAAGTACAAAGCTGAATTCGTAGAGCTGGATTGGACGACCTGCTCAGGCTAATTGAGATGCCACCTGTAATCCTAAAGTGCAGCTCATCCGGAACTGCCTGTATAATTTCGCTTGTCCTACCTTCATACATGGTGAGACAGGCAGTCCGCTTTGAGAAAGAATGAAGGAGCACGTGGATGGACTGAACTTAATGGTGCAGGCATTCGACACCGTTAGAAAACACAGGCTGCGAAGTAGTGATGGGGCCATGTTTGGGTAGCGATGACAACATTAGCGCTCGAGGTCGACATCACAGTACGCACGACTGTTGAGGCGCTGTGGATCGCATGACTTGAAGGTGACCTTATTATTATTATTATTATTATTAATATTATTCAGCGTTTGTCTCGCTTCGTCGATAGGTCCGCTCTTCTGGTGTCATGTGAGGCCACCTTTCCCGATCCTGCGCTTGATCAAGGTGGACGTCAGTTACTTTCATGTCCGTGTGCAACGTACCGGACCAACGCTGCTTCGAGCGTCCTCTAGGCCGCTTTCCTGACACTACCAACTCAAGGCCTATCTTGCGGGCCCTGTCTTCTTTCCCACGCTCAACGTGGCCGTACCATCGCAAGCGAGTTTCGCGCATCTTGTCCGCTATCGGCGCAACACCAAACTTCTGCCGAATAGCTTTATTTCGGATGCGGTCCATGCGCGTGACTCCAACCGTCCAGCGCAGCATCTTCGTCTCAATGACGCTGAGGCGCGTTTCAACTTCCTTAATCGCAGGCCAACACTCAGCCCCGTACATTGCTACCGGCCGGACGACTGCTCTGTAGTTCTTCGACTTCAGGTGCTCTGGTATCTTCCTATCGCAGAGCACGCCAGTCAGCGAACGCCATTTGGACCAAGCTGCACTGACGCGTGAGTTCACTTCAACCATCAGACCGCCGTCAGACACTATTGCTGATCCCAGGTATTTAAACACCGAACTGCGTAAAAGTTCAGTACCGTTGATCTTAGATCCTAATAGAGCTGGGCTCGTTCACGTCAGTCGCTGGGTACTCGGTCTTCTTGACGTTCCATTTGAGTATGAACCTCGTTAGACGGTCGCACTAAGCTTGCACCTGCTGCCGAGATCACCTTTACCATCGCAAGCGAGCATCACGTCATCAGCATAAAGCAGCGTCCATGGAACATCCTGCTGAAGATCACGCGTAATGGCATCCATGACGACAACAAAGAGGAGTGGAGAAAGCGCGGAACCCTGGTGCACTCCAGCAGAGATGGGAAACTCCATTGAGGTTCCAGCTGCAGTTTGTACTTTACTCTTTGGGCAAGAGTAGGAGTCCGCACCCACTCTATGAGTTCTCAAGTACGTTGTCTTGTCGCAAGGCGTACCATATGACTTCACGCGGTACGTGATCAAAGGCCTTCTCCAAGTCGAGAAAGGCTATATGCACCGGCTTCGGTTTCTTGCGATCCTTCTCCACCAGGAGGTGGGCGGCGTGTATAGCATCAATTGTCCCACAACCAGACACAAAACCGCACTGGTTGTCGGAGAGCTTGACGATTTCGCGGATTCGTCTATCGAGGATTCGCTCGAAGATTTTCATGCTGTGCGAAAGCAAGCGAATCGAACGGTAATTGAAGCAGTCTGCAGGACTGCCCTTCCTCTTCAAATCGGAATCGTCGTACTGTTGATGACTTGAATATGACCATTGGGAGAATAACTTCTCTAACTAGAGAAGGGTTTCGACTCCCATGGCACTTCAAGTTGAAACCAGGATCATTAGAGAGAGCTCGGAATTACGAATATGGGTGTCAAAATTGCAAAATTAAAGTCCTGAGCGAGCTATGGCATGCCGAAATCTGGGACCTCACCACAGGCTGGCTGTACGACGCAGCGGGCGCGACAGTGGTGAGCCATCGAGGCTCCGTAAGAAGAACCTGCCGGCTGCGGCGGTGGCGTAGGGGCAGTGCTCACGCTCGTCGGGTGCGACGTCGTTGATTCGGTTCCCTTTGCTGCCCGCTTTTTTGCAAATCATAATTTATCTTTGAAATAACCTTTTGTTCTGAATTATGACACGTGTCTGTTTAAATAGCCGGGAAAACTGCCATACACGTTTGTAAAAATGCTTTAAGGCAAAAATTGCTATGGTGACATTTTTATCCACTATTTTTCACAAATAGAGTGCAAATCATATACTAAATAACTAGAGGTGTTTCTAACAACCTTGGCATTCATGGATGAAAGCAAAAAAAATGTGTGAAGTAAAAAGATGGGTAGAATGTATGATGAGAAAGAGAAAAATGTCGGTAATCTACTGCTTTTTCTTCACTCACTATGTCCTTCTCACCAGCAAGGGTGGTGTCCATTCTTCCCGCTGAATTTGAGGTGCCAGAGTAAATAAAAATATCACCATAATGTCACCAGCAGTTTTTTTGCCTTCAAGCACCTTTACGAACGTGTATGGTAAGTTTTCCCGGCTGTTTAGTCAAACACGTGTCATAATTCAAAACAAAAGGCAATTTCGAAGTTAAATTATGATTTGCAAAAAAGGCTGCAGTAGCGGGAACCGAACCAACGACGTCGCACGCGACGAGCGTGAGCACTACCCCTACGCCACCGCCGCAGCTGGTAGGTTCTTCTTACGGAGCCCCGATGACTCACCACTCCTGCGCCCGGTGCGTCGCACAGTCAACCTGTGGTGAGGCTCCCAATTTCGGCAGGTCATAACTCGCTCAGGAGTTTCATTTTGCAAATTTGACGCTCATATTCGTAATCAGCATTCCGAGCTCTTTCTAATGATCCTGATCTCAACTTGAAGTTCCATGGGAGGTCGAAACCCTTTCTTAGTAAATTCCCTTGTTTCTCCAGGCTCTGACGAAGGCGGTTGCGATGAAACAATAAAAATCTTGGCCTCAAGCTTGAAGCAGTTTTATCAATTCACTTTAACATTATACCAAGATTCAGCGACTGTTAAACCTAGAATATTCTTCGCTAAAAGTTCGCTTCTGTAAGAACTTGAAAGAGCTCGAACACACATACTTATCAATAGTAAAATAACAGCTCAGTTCAATCAGGAATGAAAGAGAACGCTTGGCGTTAGACAGTGCCTATGTTGGATGCGTCACTCATTCTACTCTTACGCGCTATCACTGAGATAATCTGAATGCGTATTACAGGGTGCGCTAAAATTATGGCGACAATGTATTCAAATCGCCCAAAACGAAAATACAAGACTTTCGAGAAATCAACGAAGCGATAACGTTTACTATTCCATTACGAACTATACCAACATTGAGATTCGAATACATCTCCATAGGCGTCAGGTTTTAGACGCTTTGGGAAAGCATCGACGGCGACACGCAAGTATGGTGCGTCCAGCTCATCCCACGCCTTCTGGAGAGCTTCCTTCAATGAGTTCATGGAACGGTGAGGTTTTTGGAAAGCATTGGCTTCCAGAACTGCCCAGACGGTGTAGTCCATCGGATTCAAATCGAGAGAGCTGGCTGGCCACTCGTGAAAGCTTATGAAGTCCAAAAAGTCCGAAAAGCACCAGTCCTGCACCATTCTCGCTCTGCGAGCTGGAGCTCCGTCCTGTTGGAAGATTTAGGAGCGGCTTCCAAAGGGAGTACTGGCCCAGGGCAACAGTTTGTCCTTTAGAAGGTCCACATTCTCCTTGATCTTCATTTCTCGCGACATCCGTTAGACCGAGCTTCTGTAAATTCGTTCACTTACCTTCCTGATGTCGTCCGTAGTTGTCACAGATACGTGTCTTCCTTTCCGGATCTATCATCCTCGGTTCCTAGGCCTTCAAAGCGTGTGATGGATCTATATAGAACACTTCGATGAAGTCCAAGATGCTGGTGAATATCGCATGCTGAGAAGCTTGACGGTAAAGCTCAATGGTTGAAGCACGGTGGCACGAACGTTTCTACATGTTTTGCCGGCTTCCGGTATGGCGGGCCACGCTAGGAACGTAGCCCAAACCTAGCTAGCGACGCTTGCTCACACCAACGCTGGGTAAGGAAACAACCCTAGCGTCGAAGTCGAACATGTTGAAACGTACGACAACTACAGATTAATTGACGTCTAGCTGAATATGGTGGATGTTCTTTCCCCTAATATGGGATCGTCTACAGTTCATGACTCATCCATTCCTCTTTCCCGACGAAACCTCATGGATACAAGTGTTCTCTGCACCCCATTAGCAGTCGGTCCGTATACACCTAAGAATGGGATCAACATGCACCGTCGACAGTAAACACCCGCGGTCGCGGCGGCCGCAAGCTTCAGCTTGGCGGGTTTCAGCGCGGCGGGCTTCTGCGCGGCGAACACGGCAGGCTTTAGCGCGGCGGATTCGGCGGGATTCAGCGCGACAGACGTGGATGCCACAGGCTTCGGCGCGGCGGGATTCACATAAAAGCGCATTCCTCTCTACACAGTACCGGACGCGTCTTTTGAATAGATGCCGAAAAAACCGCACTTTTGCGGTTTTTTCGGCGTCTTTTCAAAAGACACGTCCGGAACTGTAGTAATGATAGTAGGTTGAGTCATAAATTTTGCAACAAAATCTGACCTCCAGCAAAAATAAGATTATACAACAGAATAAAAATGGTTTACTTAAAAGAAGTAAGTGTGTTATTCTCAACGAGTATCTTCCGCTTCGCATGAACTGAATGGATTACATCTCTGTATAATTTTGTCGGTTTCGACCTAAAGAAGTCGTGTACCACCGCCGTAACCTCATCGACCTCGGCGAAGCGCCTCCCATGGAGGAAGTGATCCATCGGCCGAAGCAGATGGCACTTAGACGGCGCAATGTCCGTGTGGTATGGTGGTTGCTTGATTTCAGTCCAGCCCGATTTCTAGACTTTTTCGAGCGTCTGAGGTGCCGTAAGCGGTTGGCCGTTACCTTGGTAGCTAAAACATTGGCTCTTATCGACTTCTTTCCCCACCAACTTTTGCTGGATCTGGTCGAGTTGTTGGCGAAAGCGAGCGTCGAGGATGTTTTTACTACGTGGAGCAGCTCTCGGTGCACAGGGCCACTACACATCCACCAAACGCACCGCAGGGCCTTCTTTCGGTGGAGCTCCGGTTCTGTTGTCAGAACCTCGGATAGTTGCGTTCGAGCTGTTGCTTTCCGGCTTCGGTAAGGTATCCGCTTTTCATCGCTAGTATTGGTTCAATCCAGCACCCTCGCCTAAACCGGTGCCGGAGCTCTCGGCATTCGGAAGCACACTGATTTACTTGGATTTCCGTAAACGCATGAGGCATTGACGAAGGCGATTTTGGCTACCTTCCATTCTTCTGCAGCCGACGAGGAGCGGTAGTTCACTGGGAGGTGTGGAAATCAGCGGTCAGTACTAGTGTGGTTTGAGAAGAATTCGACTTGATCGATTTGCGCAGGCGCCCTTTGTTTACAGCAGTTGATCTTCCCGGGAGTAGTTTGTCTTTGTTGTCCTTCCGGACGGCCCCAATAATGTATTAAGACAGGAGTGAATTTGCCGGCGACTTTCTGAGTGTGATCAATCCTCGTCGCTGGGTTGCTGCCGAGCTTGAACTAATTGAAAATGAAATCATACACTTTTTCACTTTGAGTCATGGTGAGTAGGCGCTCTCCTTGAGCAACAGGAACACCCTAGCAAGGCTGTCCTGTGGGACGAACAACAACAACAGACGACGACTTACGCTACAACAACTTCGTTCCCCGCCTTAGTCCCCTGCAGGCTGTCACTGCCCAGTACGGTAGCGCTGGATCGGCAAACAGCCAAAGGCGAAGAAATCTCAGGGCCGTAGGCTACCATTGGAAACGGACAAGAGCGAGCCATTTGACTGTTTGCATATACAACTGTCGTAGCATCAACAGGGCCTCTCAGTTGTCGGCTTTAATCGAAAAGACAGAATGGATTTCGAATCATGTAATCGGACTGAGCGAAACGAAACGTAAGGATCCTCTATCAGGCCTTTGTCATACCATCGCTCACCCCGAGCGACGCCTAATGATATGCTCCCATATCGATCGGGCGGCGCGAAGGAATCGATATGGGTGCATATCATTAGGCGTCGCTCGGGGTGAGCGATGGTATGACAAAGGCCTCAAGCATGTAGAACGATGGAACTGCTGTATTTCTCGGGGCGCGTAGAGCAGAAACAACATCAGGAGGAGTCGGTTTCTCTGTTGTGCACCCGATTTTGCGAAGAACGTAACTAGTTTCACTTTCTATGGGCATCGACTCGGCGCACTCACTGCAACTCTGGCGAGCAACTTCGATGTCTCCGTAATTCAAATATACGCCTCCGATGGCCAACAGCAACGAGGAACTTCCATGACGATTTCTATGAAGAGCTAGGAGATCTGGTTAAAGCACAGAAGAGCAGCTATGTAGTTGTAGCTGGAGACTTCAACGCGCGTATTGGACGTTGTAGAGCTGGTGAGCGTTTTATCGGGCCTAATAGTGCGCTGACCCGCAACGAATATGGTGAGAAGCTGGCAAACTTTTGCGAGGTACATCATCTGTGTCACGGCAACAGCCAGTTCTCTAAGTCGCCATTGAAGAGATGGACACACTCATCTCCGAACGGAAAGCATCTCCACGAGCTGGACCACATCTTGCGCAGCAGAAGGGCACTGACAGATGTCGGAGTCGTCCCATCCTTCAATACCTGTAGCGATCGCCGTTTCTTGCGAGCTCGACCTCACGCGGATCGGTCTCATATACGCCCTTCACGGATACGATAGAGGATTCCCAAGGCAACCGTTTTGAACACAGAGGCGATTCACGCAATGGTGGAAAGTGTAAACCTAGAGATGTCAGGCGGTATTGATGAAGACTATACTCGGCTGATGAATGCAGCAACGACGTTTGTCCACTGGTGCTGTACTGAGGCTCCAAATCACAGCTCGCCGAATTTCCGATGTCACGCGACATCTCCTTGCAGGTTATGCAGAAAAAAAGCTTATGGAGGATCACATGAGTTTCTCACGTCAGCGATTATTGGATACAGCAGCCAACAAACGGAGTCTGAAGAAAACAAAACGTGATCTTTCAGAATATCGTCATGTGATTCCCTGTATAAAGTCTCCAGACGGAACGCGATCTTCATCTAGACCAGAAATGGAGTCTATAATGGAGGACTTCTACACGAACTTTTCAAGACAAGACGGCGCAGCACTTTTCCCGCTATGTAGCGCAATGTGAAGTACCGTCTGCATGGAAGAGATCCAAGACGATTCTGCTGTTTAAAAAAGGCATAAGGGGGACGTTTCTAACCATCGACCAATAACTCTCCTACCGGTGTTATACAAGGTCTTTAACAGGTGTCTCCTATCGCCATCAAGAGGTCTCTGGAAGAAGCGCAACCGGTGGAACAACCTGCTTCATAAGGAAGTTCAGCACTTTGAATCACATACTCACCCGCTGTCGACTAATTGAAGCTTCTCGAGAATACCACGAACCTCTGGTGTTGACGTTTGTCGATTACCACAAAGCGTTCGATTCAGTGAAACTGCAGAAAGTTTGGGAAGCACTTAACGAGCAGGGATCGAACCACGATACACAAACATTCTGAGCAAATACTACACCGGATGCATCACTGTATTTCGCCCATTTCATCGCGACTTAGAGATGACTGTAGAACAAGGCGTACGTCTCTCCCAACCTCTTCTCAGCATGTTTGGAATCAACCATCCGTCGCTGTTGGAGCGACTATGGCCTCGAAGTCGATGGTAGGGAGCTGAACCACCTGAGATTTACCGATGATATTGTCCTTATCACAAAGTCCACGCAACAGGCGTCAAGAATACTGCTCGAACTTCACATCGAAGGAGGTGAGGCTGGACTATGTCAAAGACGAAATTTATGAGGAACGAGTTCGTGGGCGGCGACCCAGCGCTATCAGAAGAAGCTCCTTTACAGGAAGTCGAAGATTACATCTACCTCGGGCGACTGTTGAACATGAAGAACGACCTCAGATCGGAAATATCACGAAGAAAAAGTGCGGCATGGGCGGCGTACAATTCTGTGAAAGGCGTGGTCAAGAGCTGCAATAACTGTGAACTGAGAGCTAATATCTTCAACTCCACAGTTCTTCCTGCGCTATGTCACGCTTGTGAAACATGGGCCATAACAAAAGCAGCAGAAGATCAATTACGAAGAGTGTAAACGGCATTGGGAAGGAGGATGGTCGGCATCTCTCTACACCAGCAGCGACTCCCCGGATTGCACAATGAGCAGATCTGAGCAATGTCCAGAGTCCAGAACGTCATTCTTCATATCGATGAAGCAAAACACCATTTTGCTGGACATTTCATGAGACGAAAGGACCGAGCAAATTCAGTTGAAGTGGCTTGGCAAATATCAGAGGAGCGTATTCGGCATTGCATGCTGTTCGGATTTCGGAAGGGTAGTAATGCAACGGTTGCTACCAAAATATCTGCGATGTATCCAGATGCACTGGACGTTCGCAAATGCCAGTGATGTTTGAATCCGGTAATTTTGACCTCTCCGACTCTTTTCGATCAGGAAAATCCGTAAAATTTGACAACGACATGCTGATGGCAAAACTGGAGGCGAACCCTTGTCAAACAGTGCAGGAACTTTAGAGTACTCTCAACGAACCTATATCAACCATGCGTCTTCCTCTACGCCAAACTGACAAGGTATGCAGAACAGGTGTTTGTGTACCGCACGAATTATCCGCCGAGAACCGTGCCAACCGATCGACGCTTTGCAAAAAACTGCTTCAGCGACACCGTACGGGCCCGTTTTTTGATCGACTCATCACAGGAGACGAAAATGGATCTTGTGTACGGCAATCCGAATCGCAAAAAGCAGTGGCTTTCCAAGAATGAACAACCAAGAAGTACTGCGAAGCCGAATATTCATCTCAGAAAGGCACTCCTCTGTGTTTGGTACAAAATCCGTAGAATTGTCCACATTGAAGTGCTTAAATCTAGACAAATCGTTGATGCAGGTTTTTAGCGTGATCAGTTGAATTAAGTGAACCAAGCTTTTCTGGAAAGTATTCAGCGATTGTCAGCAGAAAGGGTGTAATTCTCCATCACGACAATGCAAGACGGCACTGTGCAAAACGGACGCTGTAAATAATCAACGTATTAGGATGGGAGGTCCTGCCCCATCCACCATATTCTCCCAATCTCGCACCTTCGGATTACCACTTATTCCAGTCTCTACAACACCTTCTAAGTGGAAAGAAATTTGAAAGTTTCGAGGATATTCAAAAGGCTATGTCCACATATTTTGCGCAGGAACCACAACAGTTTTATTGCTCAGGTATTGAATTTGCTCGATAGATGGAGAAAAGTTGTTGATAATGATAGTGATTACCTTGTTGGCTGAAAGGAAGTTTTCTTGAAAATTTGTTCAATTGAGGTCAAGGTTAAAAAAACGACATTACTTATTGGATGACCTAATATTAGGTTGGCAACTAAATTCATGGACTCATTCGTAGTCAGTTCTTCTAGCAAATATTATCAGCTTATTTGTGCATCAATTCTCTCGTTATTTCCACTACTTGAAACCACTAAGTCTGCACTTTTCGAAACTGCTCTAGTTGTCCTGCCATTCTGAGTTAGTAGAAAGTTTTTGAGTCTGAAATGAAAGGACACAGAGTCAACATTCGCGGACGCCTTAATCATGAGTACCAGATCGGCCATTCTCCAATTGAAGCCGGACAAAACATATGTGCTGCTGTAGGAGAGTTCTCCAACGAATGACAGTGTTCAAATGTTTCAAGAGGTTCCGTGCACGTCGAAACTGAAGACAAGCGACGCACCGAACGACCGACTGCCCGTGATCGTTGAACTGTAACTAGTGCCATAGAAGGAACTCCGAGAAGGAACTCCTATGTTGGCGGTTGACTTTAGGCTCTCACATGCCTCTATTGAAAAAAAATCTGCACAACGTTGGCTTTTCTGTAAAACTCGGTAAATGAGTGGCTCACGAATTGACCCTGTCATAGAGGAAGATGCGTGTGGATGCCGTAAAAGTATTGTTGGACCCTCACAAGCAGGAACCATTTCTCCACCGACTGGCAATACGTAATGAAAAGTGGATTCCACTAGATAATCGTAAATGTTCTAGCCAGTATCTTAAAGCAAAACAGAAGCTGCTGCCAACGCCTAAGCCTGACCCCTACAAGAAGGTGATGCTCTCCGTTTGGTGGTATTGAAAAGGCGTTATGTTTTGGAAACTCATCGCGAGTGATTCCAGTTTACTCAGTTAGGCCGAGTGCAGGAGGCTGAACTCAGCCAGAATCGGTTACACAGCTCTTCAGAAGTGGCATTATCCAGACTACACGTCGCGAACCGGACTCTTCAAAAAATTGAAGGCCTTGGCTGAGAGCGTTTAACTCATCCACCTTACAGCCCAGACCGTGCGCCGAGTGACTGCTACCTTTGCCGCTCGCCGCAGCACTTCTTGGTGGGAAGACGATTTACCAATGTGGATCACGTCAAAACGCACCTCCAAGGATTTTTCGCCTCAAAACTAAAAGAGTTCTACGGCCGTATGACATACCGGACACCTGATAAATGGGAAGGGGTAAGTCCTCGCCGTTTTTTTAACGATTCATTGCGGACCCGTCGTTCGGCGGCCTAGCGGCCGCCTACGACTGGTTGGGGGCTTCGCCCCCAAACCCCGAGAATAGGACGCCATGGCCGCTACGGGTTTCCTATTCTTTCCTAGGCCTTCTGACCATTATGTTAATCGAGATGGATCGGCTGATCTTCCTCAACGTGACCCTCAAAAAATCGATAATATCGATCGATATCGATTGATCCTACTTCAAATTCGTGTTCAGCGACCTCGATTACCCCCAAGGCCGAAGTTTCGCGCCACTTGAACGCCATCCTCAAAAAATCGATAATATCGATCGATATCGATCGGTCGACTTCAGATTCGTGTTCAGCGACCTCGATTACCCCCACGGCCAAAGTTTCGCGCCGCTTGAACGCCATCCTCAAAAAATCGATAATATTGATCGATATCGATTGGTCGACTTCAGATTCGAGTTCAGCGACCTCGATTACCCCCACGGCCAAAGTTTCGCGCCGCTTGAACGCCATCCTCAAAAAATCGATAATATTGATCGATATCGATTGGTCGACTTCAAATTCGAGTTCAGCGGCCTCGATTACCCCCACGGCCAAAGTTTCGCGCCACTTGAGCGCCATCCTCAAAAAATCTATAATCTCGATCGATATCGATCGGTCGACTTCAGATTCGTGTCCAGCGACCTCGATTACCCCCAAGGCCGAAGTTTCGCGCCACTTGAACGCCATCCTCAAAAAATCGATAATATCGATCGATATCGATTGATCCGACTTCAGATTCGTGTTCAGCGACCTTGATTACCCCCAGGGCCGAAGTTTCGTGCCGCTTGAACGTCATCCTCAAAAAATCGATAATATCGATCGATATCGATTGATCCGACTTCAAATTCGAGTTCAGCGACCTCGATTACCCCAAGGCCGAAGTTTCGCGCCACTTGAACGCCATCCTCAAAAAATCGATAATATCGATCGATATCGATTGATCCGCCTTCAGATTCGTGTTCAGCGACCTCGATTACCCCCAATGCCGAAGTTTCGCGCCGCCGACGTGTTCGACACGTCTGCGGCTCGCCATGCACGGTTGTCGACGTGTTCGGCACGTCTACGGCATCGCCATGCAGGGTTGCCGACGTGTTTGGCACGTCTACGGCTCGCCATGCACCGTTGCCGACGTGTTTGGCACGTCTACGGCTCGCCATGCACGGTTGCCGACGTGTTTGGCACGTCTACGGCTCGCCATGCAGGGTTTCCGACGTGTTTGGCACGTCTACGGCTCGCCATGCACGGTTGCCGACGTGTTTGGCACGTCTACGGCTCGCCATGCACGGTTGCCGACGTGTTTGGCACGTCTACGGCTCGCCATGCAGGGTTTCCGACGTGTTTGGCACGTCTACGGCTCGCCATGCACGGTTGCCGACGTGTTTGGCACGTCTACGGCTCGCCATGCAGGGTTTCCGACGTGTTTGGCACGTCTACGGCATCGCCATGCAGGGTTGCCGACGTGCTCGGCACGTCTACGGCTCGCCATGCACGGTTGCCGACGTGTTTGGCACGTCTACGGCTCGCCATGCACGGTTGCCGACGTGTTTGGCACGTCTACGGCTCGCCATGCACGGTTGCCGACGTGTTTGGCACGTCTACGGCTCGCCATGCAGGGTTTCCGACGTGTTTGGCACGTCTACGGCATCGCCATGCAGGGTTGCCGACGTGCTCGGCACGTCTACGGCTCGCCATGCAGGGTTTCCGACGTGTTTGGCACGTCTACGGCTCGCCATGCACGGTTGCCGACGTGTTTGGCACGTCTACGGCTCGCCATGCACGGTTGCCGACGTGTTTGGCACGTCTACGGCTCGCCATGCAGGGTTTCCGACGTGTTTGGCACGTCTACGGCTCGCCATGCACGGTTGCCGACGTGTTTGGCACGTCTACGGCTCGCCATGCAGGGTTTCCGACGTGTTTGGCACGTCTACGGCATCGCCATGCAGGGTTGCCGACGTGCTCGGCACGTCTACGGCTCGCCATGCACGGTTGCCGACGTGTTTGGCACGTCTACGGCTCGCCATGCACGGTTGCCGACGTGTTTGGCACGTCTACGGCTCGCCATGCAGGGTTTCCGACGTGTTTGGCACGTCTACGGCTCGCCATGCAGGGTTTCCGACGTGTTTGGCACGTCTACGGCTCGCCATGCACGGTTGCCGACGTGTTTGGCACGTCTACGGCTCGCCATGCAGGGTTTCCGACGTGTTTGGCACGTCTACGGCTCGCCATGCACGGTTGCCGACGTGTTTGGCACGTCTACGGCTCGCCATGCACGGTTGCCGACGTGTTTGGCACGTCTACGGCTCGCCATGCAGGGTTTCCGACGTGTTTGGCACGTCTACGGCTCGCCATGCACGGTTGCCGACGTGTTTGGCACGTCTACGGCTCGCCATGCAGGGTTTCCGACGTGTTTGGCACGTCTACGGCATCGCCATGCAGGGTTGCCGACGTGCTCGGCACGTCTACGGCTCGCCATGCAGGGTTGCCGACGTGTTTGGCACGTTTACGGCTCGTCGTGCACGGTTGCCGACGTGTTCGGCACGTCTACGGCTCGCCATGCACGGTTGCCGACGTGTTTGGCACGTTTACGGCTCGTCATGCACGGTTGCCGACGTGTTCGGCACGTCTACGGCTCGCCATGCACGGTTGCCGACGTGTTCGGCTGCCGCGCCCCAACTCAAAGTGGGACGGACGGACAGTGTGACGGTGTGACACAGTGACACACACAGTGATACACACAGTGACACACACACACACACACACACACACACACACACACACACACACACACACACACACACACACACACACACACACACACACACACACACACACACACACACACACACACACACACACACACACACACACACACACACACACACACACACACACACACACACACACACACACACACACACACACACACACACACACACACACACACACACACACACACACACACACACACACACACACACACACACACACACACACACACACACACACACACACACACACACACACACACACACACACACACACACACACACACACACACACACACACACACACACACACACACACACACACACACACACACACACACACACACACACACACACACACACACACACACACACACACACACACACACACACACACACACACACACACACACACACACACACACACACACACACACACACACACACACACACACACACACACACACACACACACACACACACACACACACACACACACACACACACACACACACACACACACACACACACACACACACACACACACACACACACACACACACACACACACACACACACACACACACACACACACACACACACACACACACACACACACACACACACACACACACACACACACACACACACACACACACACACACACACACACACACACACACACACACACACACACACACACACACACACACACACACACACACACACACACACACACACACACACACACACACACACACACACACACACACACACACACACACACACACACACACACACACACACACACACACACACACACACACACACACACACACACACACACACACACACACACACACACACACACACACACACACACACACACACACACACACACACACACACACACACACACACACACACACACACACACACACACACACACACACACACACACACACACACACACACACACACACACACACACACACACACACACACACACACACACACACACACACACACACACACACACACACACACACACACACACACACACACACACACACACACACACACACACACACACACACACACACACACACACACACACACACACACACACACACACACACACACACACACACACACACACACACACACACACACACACACACACACACACACACACACACACACACACACACACACACACACACACACACACACACACACACACACACACACACACACACACACACACACACACACACACACACACACACACACACACACACACACACACACACACACACACACGCTTGCTGCTTTATATATAGTAGGATTTCGTCGGCGGTATCCTGCATTGCGCTGTACAACTTTCGAAAGAGAATGACTTGTTCTATCAGAACATGTATTGCATTTCTTTTTTCATTATGAATTTTGTAAATTTTTAGGTCGTTAAAGTGAAAAGTGAAAAAGTGAAAAAGTGAAAAAGAGCAATTCGCGCACTGTGATTGGACTTTTTTGGTTGGTGTTATATGTCGTTCGGATGAGAATGTCTTGCTCTATGTCCCGCTCATTGATTTCTGTCGAATATCAACAAAATGCCAAAAAGGCAAAAATCGTCCACACCAACAGCTCCTTCTTCTTGTTCAGTCTGCCTTGCTCAGTTTTGTATGACTGAGTGATATGACACTCGAAAGTGCGTGTCTTGTTCTACCAGAGTATATGATTTGTTCTTCGCCCATTTTAATTTTTGCTAATTTTCAGGTCATCAAATTGGAGCAGTGTCAGGTCGACAAGGATAAATACTTTTGGCACCTTCTTCTTTTTCCTTTCAACCAGGGTTCTAGTGCGGCTAAGGCACTAGAACCCTGGTTGACCGTACAAACACTATTTTTCATCGACAGCTACAATTCCCTGCAAAAATTGTTGTATTGTCCGTTTGGTGAATGAACATCAGGAACCAGCGAGTGTCGACCTGTTGCTGCCGGCCTGTTTGCCTGCTATCATTCATCAAACGGACATATTCAAAGATTTTGCACAGAATCGTGACGGTCGATGAAAAATAGTGTTTGTACAGTCAACATGGGTTCTATTGCCTTGGCCGCACTAGAACCCTGGTTGAAAGCAAAGAGAAGAAGGTGCAAAAATGCTCATTCTTGTCGACCTGACACTGCTCCAATTCAATGACCTGAAAATTAGCAAAAATTTAAATGACCGAAGAACAACACAAACAACAAATCACATGTTCTGCTAGAACATGACATGCACTTTACTGAACAAGGAGAAGGGTTGTTGGTGAAGATGATTTTTCTTCTTTTGGAATTTTGCTGATATTCGACAGAAATCAGCATGAGTCAGTAAACGCAACACAAATTCTTATAGACCAAGACATTTTCAAACGAACGACAAACGACGTATCACACTGAGCAAAAAAGTCCTAACATAGAGCAGGAGTTTCGGTAGAAGTTCGGATGGAAAAGTCGGATGTCCCAATTTGATGACCTAAAACTCAATAAAGGACAAATGAGCAAATAGTGCCAACATGTATTCTTGTAGTACAGAACATTTCCTACCAAACGGAATAAAAAGGCGCGCGAAAAATTCAGAACCCAAGCGGAGAGAACGAGTGCGCAAACGGCTACTTTTTCACTTTTTCACTTTTCACTTTGACCTAAAAATTGATAAAATTCAGGATGAGAAAAGAAATGCAATACGAGGTCTGATAGAGCAAATCATTCCCTTTCGAATGCTATATAGTGCTGTGCAAGAGACCGCCTGCAAAATCCGCAATGAATCGCTGTATATATATATATATATATATATATATATATATATATATATATATTCGTCACTTCGAAGCATTCTTGTAAAATTTAATCTGTATATATATATATATATATATATATACAGGGTGGCCGATAAGTATTGTCGTCGCGAAAAACGTCATATTTTCAACAATACGCGAGATTTTTCAAAAATTACTATTCTTCAATATAACTAACAACCTGTAGATTAAGTTTCACAAGAATGCTTCGAAGTGACCTCTCTTGGCTTTTACGTAGGCTTTAAGTCTTAGTTTCACTGATTCGACGGTGCGCCGCAGGTAGCTGGCATAGGTTTCTGCCCAGGCTTGATTAAAATCGCGGCGGAACTGGTCCAAATTGGTGATGTCCTCTTCCTCAGTTTCCGCTCTAGATATCCCCATATAGCAAAGTGCGGGGGATTTAACTCCGGGCTGTTAGATGGCCATTGATCCTTCGTTAAGTATCCAGGGAAGTTGGCGTCCAGATACGCAATCGTCGTCCTCGCTCCATGGGCAGGATCCCAGCCCTGTTGAAAGATCATGTCGAAATGTTTTTCATAGAACGGAAGGACTACTTTCTTCAGAAACTCCTCTTGGTATGTTCCGGCGTTGATTTTCACGTTTCTTTTCACTAAAACCAGCGGCGTCCTCTGGTTTGCTGTGATACCGGCCCCGTTTCCTTGATTGGGTCTGAGGAGCTGGCGATCATTCTGCGCGTTATGATCGACTTCGATCATGAAATTTTTCTCATCTGTCCACAGCACATCATCGAGGCGGCGCACTGACAAAAGCCGTAGCAGTTCCTTGCACTTCTTCTCTCAGTTTTCCTTGGCTGCCTCTTTCAACTGCGGTCCATTGACCAATGAACAGTTGCGAAGCTCTAGTTAATTCGTAACAATTGACTGGACAGTAAAACGAGCAATTCCGCGGTCTTGTTTGCGATCTTGTTAGGAGATTTGCTGTCGTTTCTGTCGATCCTCTTCTTGATGAACGCACGGTTCTTTCTAGTATTCACAGAACGAGGACGACCTGTCTTTACCTTTATACTGACGTCTCCTTTCTTCTTCCACGAGAGAGAGAGCTTTCGAGCTTTCTTGTTAAGAGGGATCTCGGGCCGCTTGTCGCAGGACCACGTGGCGCGTCCCCGGGTGGTGGAAAGGGGAATTAAACGCGAACCAAATGCGACCGTGTACTGCCCAGAGACGCAGGTGGGATGCAGGGGATGGACTCATTGCTCCTGCTGTGTCGGGTCGACGCGTTCCTTGTGCGTGGGAGCGGCATGTTCGTGCACAATGTGCGTGGATGTGTCCGTGACTGTGCGGATTGTAACTGTGTCGGCTCGGCCAAAAGCTTGCACTCCGTAGACTGAGAGTACATGTAAGGCGATTCGAGGCCGCCTTAAGTCTCGCCCCGTCCCTTCGGGAAGTCTGGCTGGCTGGCCGGAGTTCTTCGCCCGCACGACAGAGCCTGACTAGCTACCGTGTGTACCGGAGTCAAACACAGCAGCACTAAAGGGCCTCATTCCCCTGACCCCGAAAGAGCTCCATTTCTGCAGCGATGGGAAGGACGAGTACGGAGAGGCTGCTAAAATCTCAGGGCCTAACCAGGCTGCGCAAATTGAGAAGGACTAGGATGAGGATTTGTACTTACAACGCCCGCACGCTCGCATCGGAAGTATCTCGCATAGGACCTAATGATGCAAGCCAGGAAGATCAAGTACGACGTCATCGGATTGACCGAGACGAGAAGACACCACCCCCTACACGCCGCCTACGACTCCGGAGAAGAACTGTTCCTCGGAACATGCGACAGCTGGGGAGTAGGCGGCGTTGGGGTCCTCGTCAACACGCACTTGGCCATGAACATCGATTGGTATGAGTCTCTGACAACCCGAATCTGACGTCTGCGACTGAAGCGATGTGGCTCCGTGCCAGCTTTGACTGTGTTCGTCGCGTATGCCCCAACATACGACTATGACGAAGAAGAGGTCGAAGCCTTCTACGTGGAGCCGGAGAAGTTCCTTAAGGAATGCCACACCTTCTACATGGTGATCGTCGGTGACTTCAACGCCAAGATGGGCCGCGAAGGTCGCCGGAAGAAATTCGCATAGAGACCCACGGTTTGGAGTGGAACGAGCAAGATGAAAGGCTGCCTGAGTTTATCATGTCAGCCAAAACCATCCATGGAAACTCACAGTTCCAGAAGCCTCCCTCCCTACGATGGACCTGGGAATCCCCCGGTGGTTAGTTCCACAACGAGATCGACCACATCATCTTCAATCGCAAGTATTGTCTGACCGACGTCTCCGTTGTCCCCAAGTCCTAAACGGGATCGGACCACCGCCTCCTTTGCGTGAGGTTCCGCTTTTCGCGTCAAAGAGAGAAGGCCGCAAAATTAAGAAGAGGAGTCTTCGCGTCTTCTGAAGGTAGCAGACATGGCTGTGGACAGACGACGTGAAAGCAAAAGTGCGAGAGAAGAAGGCGCTTGATCACGTGTTCCTCGGCGAAAAGACAGCCGACAACTGGAAGAAGTATCAGAAGGCGAGGAAAGCTGCAAAAAAAGCCGTGGCTGTTGCGAAAGCCACTCATTGTAGTGATGTCAACGAAAAGCTCGCGTCGCGCGATGGTGAGCGGTATTTGTACCGACTTGCTAAGAGCCGCAATCGCCAAACCGAGGATATTGGAAAGTTCTTTGGCATCAATGATGAGAGAGGCCATCTTCTGACAGACCGCAAAAAGGCGCTGAAGCGATGGCGTGATCACTTTGAGGAAATTTCCACTATGGAATTTCCTCACCCGGCCATCCCTTCTATAGGTTCTGTTCACGGTCCCGTTCACAAGATCACCGTGGAGGAAACAGAAGCGGCTCTGAAGAAAATGAACCCATGCAAGGCAACAGGACCGGATGATCTGGCAGCCGATGTTTGGAAATCGAAGCTCTGGTATCCTGCTGAGTGGTTGACTGAGTTCTTCAACCAGGTAGTAAAGGAGAAGAAAGTACCGGAGTGTTGGCACACAGTACGACGATTCCGATTCGGAAAAAGAAGGGCAGTCCTGCAGACTGCTCCAATTACCGTCCGATTCGCTTGCTTTCGCACAGCATGAAGATCTTCAAGCGAATCCTCGACAGACGAATTCGTGAAATCGTCAAGCTCTCCGACAATCAGTGCGGTTTTGTGTCTGGTTGTGAGACCATTGATGCTATACACGCCGCCCGACTCCTGGTGTAGAAGCATCGCGAGAGACAGAAGCCGGCGCATATAGCCTTTCTCGATTTGGAGAAGGCCTTCGACCGCGTACCGCGTGAGGTTATATGGTACGCCTTACGGCAACACAACGTACCTGAGGAACTCATAGAGCGGGTGCGGATGCTCTACTCTTGCCCATAGAGCAGAGTGCAAGCTGCAGCTGAAACCTCAATGGAGTTTCCCATCTCTGTTGGGGTGCACCAGGGTTCTTCGCTTTCTCCACTGCTCTTTGTTGTCGTCATGGATGCCATTACGAGAGACCTTCAGAAGCCTGTACCATGGACGTTGCTTTATGCTGATGACGTAATGCTCGCTAGTGAGATAAGAATGAAAGCTTTGTGCGACAGCCAACCGATGTTCGGACTCAAATTGAACGTCAAGAAGACCGAGTACCTAACGACTGACGTAAACGAGTCCGGCTCCATTAGGATTGACGGCACTGAGCTTGCACCTACTTCGGTGTTTAAATACCTGGAATCAGCAATAGCGTCTGACGGCAATCTGATGGTTGAAGTGAATTCACGCGTGAGTGCAGCTTGGTCCAAGTGGCAATGGCGTTCGCTGACTGGCGTGCTCTGCGATAAGAAGATACCAGAGCACCTGAAGTCGAAGATCTACAGAGCAGTCATCGGCCAGTAGCGATGTGCGGCGCTGAGTGTTGGCCCGCGTCTAAGGAAGTTGAAACGCGCCTCAGCGTCATGGAGACGAAGATGCTGCGTTGGACGGCTGGAGTCACGCGCATGGACCGCATTCGAAATGATGCTATTCTGCAAAAGTTCGGTTCTCGCCGATAGCGGACAAGATGCGCGAAGCTCGCTTGCGATGGTACGGCCACGTTGTGCGTGGGAAAGAAGACTGCGTCCGCAAGATAGGCCTTGAGTTGGAAGTGTCAGGAAAGCGGCCTAGAGGACGCCTGAAGCAGCGTTGGTCCGATATGTTACACATGGACATGAAAGCAACTGGCGTCCACCCTGATGAAGCACAGAATCGAGAAAGGTGGCGTCACGACACCAGAAGAGCGGACCCCGCAACGAAGCGGGAGAAACGCTGAAGAAGAAGAAGAAGAAGAAGAAGACTTGTGTGTTTAATGCAGAGTAATCCTATAAACCACTACCCTCGTGGTCTTGTTGACTATTGAGACTACGAAGTGATTTAAGCATCCAATATTCAGCGTTCCAATATTCAACCGGAGGTCTATTCAAGCACGCAGAAGTTTTCTTTCCCATGTTCCACAGATTTATGGTTAGACAAAGCACTGTGCAGTACCGACTACCTAGGGGGAGCAGTTGACGCCACAGAATAGTGTTTTTGCTGGAAATGGGACAAGCAAGACATCGGTGTTCCGTTCACCCGCAACGTGACGCATTACCGTTACTCGCCCTTCTCCAATGCCGCTGGTCAAAACAAGGCCTTACAACTCCGCCATCTTAAAATGTACGTGGTGGTTCTTACCAGCTCTGCGCCGATCACAATACCATAAATCGCTCTTCGTATTCCTTATCACATAATATCATTGTGCTACGTAGACCGCAGTGTAACAAGAATCCCAGAACACACAGGACATTTGGAGATCCATGTACTTTAATGAAACCTGTTGGTGTGGAACGTTCGCCGCTGAACGAAACCTGATAAAACAACCAGCCTTACCTTGAAGCTTGTCCTAGAATGAAGAATTCTGAAGTTATCTAGGAAGATCACAGTTCCTGGCCTGAGAGCGATTGTCGTCGCGTTGTTCGTTGAATGGCAGATTCGAGAGAACGCCTCGTATGCCCTGTAGAAGACAATCGCCTTCCGCGCGTACAATTCCGAATCGTCGCCTCCTCGAAGTATGCGGAAAGGTGCACGATCATAGGGGTTAAACCTAAAATACGGTCACTCGTATTAGAGATCTCACAACCTTTGGTATAACTCCTGCGGCACGCTCGAAACGGTCGAACCTGCATAGTGACTACTTCATCACGTCAAGGGCGATCTATTCTATCTGATGAACCTTAAAGAGCTCTAGCTCTGTGGCTCTACAGTAATCACCATGTATCTTTATTATTAGGTTGTCAACTAAATTCGTGGACTCTTAAGCATTCAACAAAAATGTTTATTAACAAATAACTAACGTCAATCTTCAATCAAAGTAGGATCCGTTGGAACAAAGGACTGCTTCCCATTCATCAGGTAGCTGTAGAATCCCATGGCTGTAGAATTCTTGTGGTTTTGGTGGTTTTGAAGCGAAAAATCTTTGGAGGTGCATTTTGACCTGGTCCACAATGATGGATCGTCTTCCAGCCAAGGAGTGCTGCAGCGAACGAAAAAGGTGGTAGTCACTCTACGCACAGTCTGGGCTAAGTCTAACGTGGATGAGTTAGACGCTCCCAGTCAATCTCCTCGATTTTTTGAAGAGAACGGTTCGCGACGTGTGGTCTGGCGTTGTCCTGCTGAAGGATAATGCCACTCCTGAAGAGCTGTCGGAACCTATTCTGGCAGAGTTCAGCCTGCACCCGGCCTAACTGAGTAAACTAAAACCACTCACGATGAGTTCCCAGAAGATAACACCTTCTCGACACCACCAAACGGAGAGTATCACCTTCTTCTTGTGAGGGTCGGGCTTAGGCGTTGGCACTGGCTTTTGTTTTGCTCTAAGCCACTGGCTAGAACGCTGACGATTATGCAGTAGAGTCCACTTTTTATCACATGCTACCAGTCGATTAAGAAATGGTTCCTGCTTGTAACGATTCAGCAATTGTGTCGCGGCATCCACACGCTTCTTCCTGTGCGAGAGGGTCAAGTAGTGAGGCACCCATTTACCGAGTCTTACAGAAAAGCCAACGCTGTGTAGATCTTTCCAACAGACGAATGTGAACAGTTAAAGTCGAGTGCCAACGCGTTGTCAAGCTCGGATTGCCTTCGGTTGCGCTAATTCCAGCTCGACGGTCAAGGACAATCGGTCGTCCGGTGTGCCCATTGTCTTTAGTTTCAACGTTGCTTCCACGGAACTTCTTGAACCATTTGAACACTGTCAATCGTTTGACAACCTCACCTCCTACAGCTGCGCATATGTTCTTCCGGGCTTCAATTGCGGAGTGGCCGAGCTGGTTCTCATGAAGAAAGCGATTGCGAATGTTGACTCTGTGTCCATTTCAGACTCAAAAACATCCTACTAAGTCAGAATATCAGGAATACAAGAGTGGTTTCGAAAAGTGCAGACAAAATCGTTTCAAATAGTGGAAAGAGCAACAGAATCGACGCAAAAATAACCCGATAATCTCTTCTAGAAAAAGTGACTACGAATGAGTCTACGAATTTACTTGCCAATCTAATACAAGGCATACAGCAAGTGGTGAGATACAAGGGGATGAAGGGAAGGGCAGACGTGCCCTCTACAGACTGTTGGCAACACAGGTCAACCTTCTGGCCTGGGCGATGTAGACGAAAACCCATAGTAGGATGTGGCTATCCGTATGTCCCCGCTGGGAGGTGCGGATTGGGTTCAACTCGATGCGTTGTAACGCAAACGAGTGCTTATGTTAAACAGGAAATCTAATGCAATAAATAGAAACGACGGTCGTTCTTAACAGGGTGTGGCTATCCGTATGTCCCCTTTTTAGCACAGGTGTTCAAGTTTGGTTCCACATTTCCTGCTTTTCTCACCGCTTTTTTTCACAGCTAGATATGTAACATGTGATATATTGTATTATAACATTATCGCCCGATCAGCGGCTTGGCGTCCATCAAACGTCTGGGGCGTGCTCCGCCTCGATTTCCCTTAGGACCTTAAAACAGCAAACACTTCAGCGCGATACTATCCAAAACACGTTGCCAATTTGATTTTCCAAAGCTCGTATTTTCTACATATTACTGAATCTTTCCTTTCACCCACATTAAAACGTTCTCCCGGTTCATCAACATTATGTCGGAGTGAATTAACACCTAGCTGACACTGTCAATTTTTACAAGCCCTTATCTCTCCATGTTAACAAATCATCTGATGTGGAATACGGTTTCTACAGGTCTATGCTCAGACACACATAGTGGTTCGCGATCTTCGTGCTTTCCTAGATTGTAGGCTTAATTGTATAAATCACATCGACCCTGTATTACGTTGTCGGAAAAGTCCTGCACCAAAATTTTCAAACATTTTTCGAAATGTAACTAAAACTGTTGCGGTCCGCATAGTGGCACTGGCTTATTTACATTTTACATATATCCTATCCTACCATGTATAAGCGAGAATGGTCGCTTGTCTGTGTGTGAGTGAGTGCGTGTGTGTTTCTTTGCACAGAAGTGCTGAAGGAGTGTGTTGGGAGGAAGTATGGGAAGGGGGGGGGGGAATTGTAGTTGTCACCAGTTGTCAACTGTTGAAGTTGTCGACAGGCGTCCATGTTCAGACGACATGTCACCGACGTCGCGTAAAGGAGGTGCGGGTTGGGAAGAGATGTCCCCCACCTCCTTCAACAAGCGTCCCGGTTTAGAACAGGTGTCAGCGAGATGGGTCAACAGGTGTCAGCGAGGTGGGTCAACAGGTGTCTGGGTTCAGAAGACGTGTCACCTATGTCCCACCAAGGACGTTCGGATTGAGGAGAGGTGTCAGCGATGTCGCACGAGTGTTCCGGATTCAGAAGATGTGTTACCAGTGAAGGTGGGACCAGTAATGGGGGACCGGAGAAGGATGGGGTTCCAGTAAGGGGGACCGGTGTCATGAGCCTGAAGCTCATGATGTTTCATCTATAGCCCCGCCTCCACGACAGCAGCTTCGCGGCAGAGCAGAGTGACGGAGCATCCCTCGACGATCGCGCCTTTGCTTGCCCTTCCTCTAGGGCACAGCGAAGCAGTCTTGTCGGCGGACCCGCTCGCGAGCTAACTCAAGCCTCAATACAATTCCAAATTGTACCAGAAGGATCAAGGGTTAAATTCAATTAAGCCACAAAGTCCTCCTCTCTAGCTATCGGTAAATGTATTCAAAATACAGTGAAGTAATAGCATTTCTTGTAAGGTTAGAAAATAAAACTGTATGATAAATCGGTGTTATGTCTTGTAACGGTAAAAGAACCACCAATCTTTCCATTTGGGAGTGATGCCCCAAAACAACCGGTAAAGGGTTGACCAATAAAGGAGGGACCAGTGAAGGTAGGACCAGCAATGGGGACCGATGAGGGGGGAGGGGGGGGGAATCCAGTGAAGGGGGACCGGTAGAATGCTGACCAGTAGAGGTAACCAGGTGAAGGGGGAGGGGTCCAATGAAGGGGAACCGGTGAGGAAGGGTTCACCAATAAAGGAGGGACCAGTGAAGGTGGGACCAGCAATGGGGACCGGAGGGAACCAGTGAAGGAGGGGGAGGGGTCCAGTGAAGGGGGGAACGGTGAAGGAGGGGGAAGGTCCAGTGAAGGGGGACCGGTAGAATGTTGACCAGTGAAGAGGTAACCAGGTGAAGAGGGGTCCAATGAAGGGGAACCGGTGAAGGAGGGGAGGGGTCCAGTGAAGGGGGACCGATAGAAGGTTGACCAGTGAAGAGGGGACCAGGTGAAGAGGGGACCGGTGAGGAAGGGTTGACCAATAAAGGAGGGACCAGTGAAGGTGGGACCAGCAATGGGGACAGGAGGGAAACGGTGAAGGAGAGGGAGGGGTCCAGTGAAGGGGACCGGTGAGGAAGGGTTCACCAATAAAGGAGGGACCAGTGAAGGTGGGACCAGCAATGGGGACCGGAGGGAACCGGTGAAGGAGGGGGAGGGGTCCAGTGAAGGGGGGACCGGTGAAGGAGGGGAAAGGTCCAGTGAAGGAGGACCGATAGAAGGTTGACCAGTGAAGAGGGGACCAGGTGAAGAGGGGTCCAATGAAGGGGAACCGGTGAAGGAGGGGAGGGGTCCAGTGAAGGGGGACCGATAGAAGGTTGACCAGTGAAGAGGGGACCAGGTGAAGAGGGGACCGGTGAGGAAGGGTTGACCAATAAAGGAGGGACCAGTGAAGGTGGGACCAGCAATGGGGACAGGAGGGAAACGGTGAAGGAGAGGGAGGGGTCCAGTGAAGGGGACCGGTGAGGAAGGGTTCACCAATAAAGGAGGGACCAGTGAAGGTGGGACCAGCAATGGGGACCGGAGGGAACCGGTGAAGGAGGGGGAGGGGTCCAGTGAAGGGGGGACCGGTGAAGGAGGGGAAAGGTCCAGTGAAGGGGGACCGGTAGAATGTTGACCAGTAGAGGTAACCAGGTGAAGAGGGGTCCAATGAAGGGGAACCGGTGAAGGAGGGGAGGGGTCCAGTGAAGGGGGACCGGTAGGAGGTTGACCAGTGTAGAGGGGACCAGGTGAAGGGGGACCGGTGAGGAAGGGTTGACCAATAAAGGAGGGACCAGTGAAGGTGGGACCAGCAATGGGGACCGGAGGGAACCGGTGAAGGAGGGGGAAGGTTCAGTGAAGAGGGGACCGGTGAGGAAGAGACCAGTAATGGGACCGGTGAAGGGGGACTGGTGAGGAAGGTACCACTAATGGGGATCGGTGAATGGGGGAAGGGGTCCAGTGGAGGGGGACCGGAAAAGAGTTGATGAATAAAAGGGGGACCAGTGAGGGTGGAACCAGTAGTAATGGGGATCAGTGAAGGATAGGATGACCAGCAAAGGGGGGACCAGTAAAGGGAGGTCCAGTGAAGGTGGGAGCAGGGGTAGGGACCGACGAAGGGGAAGGGAGACCAGTGAAGGGTGAACCGGAAAAGGGCTGACAATAAAGGGGAACCAGTGATAAGGGTCCAGCTAAGGGGGTCCAGTGAAGGTGATAGACCTGTTTTGCTCTATTCCGCTATACCACTCTATATAGCAAAACCAGTTTTTTTTCTGTAATGAATGAGAGAAGGTCTAAAGAGGAGAAGAAGACGTTCGGGGTGTTCTATTCTCCGGGTTTGGGGCGAAGCCCCAACTAGACGTTCGGCGGCCGCCAGGCCGTTGAACGTCTGGTAACGTTATGTGCCTGTGACCGGTTGCTTCTTACAATTAGGGATATGAAAGCAATATTGATAACGAATGGACTTGGGTGCTCTAAAGTCTCAACGACTCAAACTGGCCGGTCATCGCGACTGAGCATCGCTCAATCTCTCCTTCTCCACTATCGCGTCAAGAACTTTTTGGGAATCGTAGACACGGGAGATGAGTCCTGGTTCTATGTCAAACATACCCGGAAGAACCAGTGATTCCCCAACGAGAGCCACCTCCGAAGCAATCCATCCCCGACCTCCACCAAAAGAAGATAATGCTGTGCTGTTGGTGGGACGCCCAGGAAAACCACGAGTTCCCGGTGGACGGTCAGGATGTACGAAATAGGCCACGCCCCTTGTAGCTTTAGAGACACAGAACAAATTTTCCCGCCCCTCGGCACGCTAGGATAGAAACTCGACTCCGCCCCCACGCCAACTCGGTCGTACATCCCGCCCCGCCGCCCTCGGCCCATGTTGCAAAGATGCCAAAAGTTGCAGCAGCGTGGGTGGGAGGTATTACCTCACCCACACTTCGATGATCAGGTGCTGCCCAAACTGCCTTATGTTAGTTTCAACTGCCATTTTAGGACAGCGGACTTTTAGCGGTTGAAGTTTCTTCCCCACTTACTCGCCCATACATATTTGAGCTTTCGACACTCGAAATGGCACCATCCTCTTCAGCTCGAAAAGCACTGTCGGATGGTATCAGTATCGACCAATTTTGGAGATCGATTTTCGATGAAGCCATCGTCCGTCTGCCGAGGCCTAGAAGCGACCTCGTCCTCGGTGCGAGAAATTGTCGGAAATATCGATTTTTCTAAAATTGGTCGAGATTGACATCATTCGATGGAGCTTTTGAGGCTAAACAGAATAGTTGAGAGAGTCGAAAATTCAAAAATGGGCGAGTATGGGCGGAAGAAACTTCATCGCTGCCATCCCCCGCTCTGAAACGGCAGATGGGGCTAAGGCAGTTCAGGCAACCGGGGGCTGAGAGCATGTCATCGTAAAGTGCCTTCAGTGTCCTGCTCGCCCACGCATTTGCATGATGTTAGCTCGCCGCGTCTTCCCGCAGTGGTCCACTGAAATCGGAAAAAAATTGGTCGCACAAGCTTCACCTGCATTTTCGCACCGCTGTAACTTAATCTCTTCATTAGCTACACCGTTGCGCTTTATGGAACTTGTGCTGTCTACAAAATTCTTGAGTTCCATTCGGAAATATTTGAACTTGACAGAGTTATTGCGCGCCGAACACGCCGGCGCGTCCAATTTGCGAACGGTCGCGCTAACTCGACTGATAGGTTTAATCCTACACGCGTTGCTCAAGGCGCACTCCAAAGCCTCGCTGGGACAGAATAAGGCAATTCCTGATTCGGGTGGCTGAAAATTTTTGATAAAACTTCCCAAACGCTCACTCTACAAGCAGTCGCGCCCACTCTATTGAAAGATTCTGTAAGCATGGTTCATGGCGGACTCCATAACTTAGCTGGACAGTCTTAGAGCAATACCTAAGTAGGGCGCCTAGAAATTTCTGATAAAATTCTCCAAGCGGCTCGAAGTAGTCTTGGATAAAATTAATTAATACAGCTTATCCTTTTGGTTTCAATGACCATATTAGAGGTTACGGAAATATATCTGACATTGACCACCCCTTAACATATAAAGAAAATCATCCTTTTTATAAATTAAAAATTAGGGAAAGAAATGGCAAAATGAGTAATAAACGAGAAAATCCTACTATATATAATGGCTAATGTCACGTGTTCGTCACGGGGAGGGCGGATTGGAGCCAAAAGATGCCAACGACTGTGCGGCGTTTGCCAGCCGGGCTTTCTTTGAGCGTAACCATGGGCGATTGCTGGTAACTATATCCTTGGCGGCTGATCGTCCAAGCTTACGAGACATTCAAGGGGCAACGCGTCAGGTTATGAATGGGGATCGAGTGCACAGCGTGGGGGATTCAGGAGGCGTGCCGTAGACGTCGTTCAGCGTGCGTCTGGATTCAGAAGACGTGCTGAAGACGTCGTCCAACTTGCGTAGGAACTCAGAAGACCTTCGCTGGACGTCGTGAGTTAAGATTCAGAAAACCTGCGCAAGGCGTCGCCCATCGTGCGTAGGGATTCAGAAGACGTGCTGAAGACGTCGTTCAGCGTCGTCTAACCTGCGCAGGGATTCAAAAGACATGCTGAAGATGTCGTCTAACGTGCATAGGGATTCAGAAGACCTGCGCTAGACGTCGTCCAACGTGTAGGGATTCCGAGTAAGGGTGACCAATAGGAGAGGACCAGCAAAGGAGGACCATTAGAGGGGGAGCGTGAATAAGGGAGCGGGGTACCAGCATTTACACTCAACATTGTTCAATGTGTGTCGGATTTCTGAAGACGACTTACAGGAGTCGCGGCACGTGTGTCGGAGTGCAGGAGTAGTGTCACACGCCGTGGCAACGTAGTGCCACGTGAATCGGTACTCTGTGTCACATGTGCGTGCTTGACTCTCACTCCGTTTCTTTGCCAGCACATAGGAAAGGAAGTATTTCGGGAGGGGGGAGGAGAGAGGTAGAGGGAGTGACCATGGATTCGGAGGAGTATTATTGCCGTAGGACAGTAAGCGGTGTCGACCAATACCGATTAATTTTAATTATGATTTTGCTGATTAAGCACCGGATCGGGACTCTCGTTACCTGTTTCTCGACACGCAGAGAACGAGCGCTTCGGAGAATAAATCGCGTGCATGTGATGGAGGGTGGATGCGCCTCATATGCGCAGTGAAAATTCTGCCCTAAAGACTGGGGTTGCTATATTCTCGGAGTTTGGCGGCGAAGTTTAAAACCAGATGGGATGGGGTTGTTCTATTCTCGGGGTTTGGGGCGAAGCCCCGAATCAGAAGTTTGGCGGCCGCTGGGAAGCTGAACGTCTGGTAATAATATAAACAATACTATCAATTTTGATGAATTTTTTAATAGACGTAACCAATTGAAATTAATAGCAGAAATGCATAGATACATTAATACTTTTAAGAAAAAATCCTTAAAAAGTTATAAAAATAACATGTAATAAAGAAAGTCTGAATAATATAGATCCGAATAATTATAGAATTCTTGTTAGTATGTTATGTAAATTCTGTTTTGATGAAAATAAAAGTAAACGTTTGAAACCACAACAAAAACACAATAACTATAATAATATAGTAATCACATATATAAGTAATGTTCTTGGTGAAGTTGACTTAAATAAAATGTATAATGATAGAAAAATACGTAAAATTATCTATCTACCACTACATAACTGAGTTAGCGTTCGATGACGTTTGAGTGATCTAACCTAAGTGAGATACGCTGCATCATCTACAGCGCGGCCAAAATTTGCTATTGAACGTGGAATGTTACTGCAGCAGGGGAAGCGTAGTCCCTTAATAATTAACACAACAGCACTACGCGCGCTTCTGAGCGCCCAAATTCAAAAGCCGTGCCGCCGACTTCATGTCATTAGCATGAGAAGACTACTAAAGGGGTAAGAGTAGAAGGGGACTTCGAGGGTGGAGAACCGACAACGACCAGGAGGGAGCGATCTGGAGAAGACATCGGGATGAGGGTGGGGGTAGTCGATAAAGGGAACAATTAAGTAGGCCAGGAGGTGGCACCAAAAAGGGTATTTAGGCAATAAGGACGGACCAGTAGGTTATTACCAATAAGGGGAAAGGCAGTAAGGAGGATCAGCAAGAGGATCCATTACCAGTGAGGAAGACCGGATTTAGCAGATGTGACGCCGATGTGAAATGGCCGTCGTCGTGTCGTGAGCGTGGGAGGGCTATTTAATTGGGGTAGAGTAGAAGGGAGGATTCCGAGGGGAGGGGATCTACCTTGAAGAAGGGACCTGGAGTCGGGACCAAGAGGAGGAACCAACAAGAAGGGAGCCGTAAGGGAATTCATACCGGGAAGGGGAATCTGCATATGCATAGCCTCTTCAGGCTCGACACAGCGGGGACTGCGCGCGCTTCTGAGCTTCTGAACTCGGAAGACGGATCTTCTGAGCTTCCGAATCCAAAGGACGGGCCCCCTACTTCGCGCAACAAGCATACTGATTCTGAATATGTGCCACCGACGTCTGCCGTGAGCATGGGAGGCCCACTAAGAGCGACCAGGAAGGAAAGGAACAATCTGGAGAAGGGGCCAGGACGGGGACACCTGCAAGAAGAGACCAGTAGGAGTTCATAGTGGAAACAAAGACGTGAGCCAGGAGTTGGGACCAGGAGGTTGGGGGAACTAAAGATGGGAGGGAAAACCAGTAAAGGCGGACTAGCAATTAGGCCCAGTAAAAAGGAACAAGTGAGGGGAACTTGGCTTCGGAAGAGATGCCAACGACATCCGAAAACGATAGATGTTGAGCATGAGAACGGTTGCGGAAGAGCAACCTGAGGGACAGAAGTACTGCGCAGAACAAACCAATGTCTTGCTGGACGGTCCGGAGAGAATGTCTGTGATGAAGGTATCGAAGTGGTGAACGGCTTGATACCAATAAAGCATGCTGCAGGTCCTAGATGTTGGCGAATTTTAAGTTTTACAAAATTACTTTCCATAGGTCAATGGTGCTGCAAAGTTGCGCGAAGTGCGCAAGTGCGAGACACGCCGTCAGGCGTGTCGGAGCACTTGTAGAAAATAATTCAAATAAAAAATGTTGCCTTTTAGATGTGTATTTAAATTACAACCTCCTTTCTCCAGGAACATGTTTAATTGCATTAATTAGAAGCACTGACTTGTCAGAATTAAATTCAATACTTAATAGTGAATGCTTATGTTTTGAAGAAAACTATAAAAATTTGTTGATAATACACACGAACATATTATCGCAGGTAATTTAGAAATAATTTCAGATAAAGTTTTTAAAAATTTAATTACAAAAAACACAAAATTTGTTCCGAAACATAGAGTTTCGAAAGAAAACATTCAACTGTGTTTTATAATGTTTTTTCTTTATTTTTAGACAAAATTAAAAATAAATATAAAAATTAAGTTAAAAGATTTCACCTTAATTTATTAAAGAGAGACTTAATATTTTGACGAAAAAAAATTCTGGAAGTCTTTATTATATCATATTGCTATAAAAAACAATAGATCCTTTAATAAGCTAAATGTCCGCAATGTAGAATACTTACACTTTTTAGGGCACATTTTGTGATTTACCCTCTTGACAAAGCAAGCAATAACTATAGTTTCATTTATAAAATATTCTACTCAATCACTTTAGCAAAAGAAGGGATCGTTTCAAAAAATAGTAAGATAAAAATTTCAAGATTCAATTGAATATATGAAATTTATAACAAAGAAAACGAACTTGAAATTATCAAGAGACATAAAATATTATGTTTAAATCATAAAATTAAGGTTGAAGGAAAGAAAGAGTTCCGCTAATATATTGCTTACCAAAAATACATAAAAGTCCAGTAAAATTTAGATTTATCACTAATATATATAATAGCTCCGTAAAAGCTCTTGAAAGAGAAACAAACAAGTGAAAGTGAAATTAAAAATGAAAAAGAAATGACTATAGTTTTTACTTTTTGAAAAAAAAAACATTTCATTAAATATATTGTTGTAATAAACTCCAGAAATAAAAATTTTGTTGGTCATTGGTCTGTTAATAACATAAACATTGCCGGAAATATAAGTAAAATTACCTCAAAAATTGTAAACTCTTCTCCGCAGACTTCAATAATATGTTTGCTAGTCTTCCTCATAATATTATTTTGAAAAATATAAAAGAATTAATTAGAATATGTTTCCACAATGCCGGGAAAAATATATTGTATATGATGGACATTATAACTTTATTTTACCAATAGTAATGCTACAAATGGTGACGATGTCCGATCCTCCACGTGGTGCCACTGGAAACTGCTTGTGAGCTAAGCTAAGCACGGACACTCGAATGCAGGCCACAGGCCCTTGTGACAAGCCGGACTCGAAGACCTATGTCACATCACCTGATGGGCGATGAGACACGTTTTTCGAGACTGCGCTACGGCGTCAGCGGGAGCCGACGCGCACTTGCAGAGCCCTGCGAGTGTGGAAAGCATGCGAGGGTCACTGATGCGAGGACGGCATCGGAGGGCAACTGAGCTAGTCCGAAAGTCCCGTAACGTAAGCAGGACCGGCGTACCAACGCTGAATGTGGGTACGTTGACGGTCCGCTCGTGCGAGTTGGTTGAAGCACTGGAGCGTAGAAAAGTTGATTTCTGTGCGGTGCAGGAGACGAGGTGGTTCTGCAGCAAGTCAAGGAACATAGGACGTAGCCTAAAGGCCGTACTATGTGAAAGTCCTAGGACCACCAGTGGTGTCGGAATAATCGTCTCCGAACGATTTCGTGACTCGATTGTAAGCGTCGAACGCTATGATGATCGATTGATGAAGATCGTTGCCTCCGCGAAGGAGCGACTCTATCACTCCTTCCCTGCGTATGCGCCGCAGAGTGGCTGCTCCGATCAAGCAAAGGAAGAGTTTTAGGGCCTGCTTGATGAGAAGACAGCAGAGGTACCGCCGAAAATGTCATCATAGTCGCTGGTGACGTTAACGGGACACGTAGGTGCTGCGAAGGATGGGTACAGCTGTCATGGTGGTTTCGGATACGGGTCTCGTAACGCCGATGGTGAGCGCATTCTTGAGTATGCGGAATCGCATAATCTCACCACTGCGAACACTGTTTTCCGAATACGCGACTTCCACCTCATCTCATACTATAGTGTGAGTTCCAAGTCTCAGATAGACTTTGCCCATGTCAAGAATCGCGACCGGAGTCTTGTTATAGACGCTAAGATCGTGCCGTATGAGACGGTCGCCCCACAGCATCGACCGCTGGTCTTCACCTTTAAGATCACCCTCCCAAGGGTGCAGCAGGCTGAGCGATGCGGCGCTGCGAGAATCAAGCGGTGGCGAATGAAAGAGAACGAAGCAGCTGTGATTTCTCTCGTACGGTTACCGGCAGTCACAACTGTCGATGAAACTTGGAAGAAAGCAGCCGACACGATACGCCAAGCTGCAAGGTTGGAAGTCGGTACAACGAAGCCTGGACGACGTAAGGTCGACAAGCTGACATGGCTGTGGACGGACGATGTGAAGGCGAAGGTTCGAGAGAATAAGTCGCTGTATCCTGTGTTTCTCGGCGATAAAACAACCGATAACTGGCAGAAGTGTCAGAAGGCGAAGAAAGCTGCAAGGAAAGCCGTGGCTGTTGCGAAAGCCACTCATTATTGTGATGTCAACGAAAAGCTCGCGTCGCGCGATGGTGAGCGGTATTTGTACCGACTTGCTAAAACCCGCCATCGCCATACCGAGGATATTTAAAAGTTCTTTGGCATCAATGATGAGTGTGGCCATCTTCTGACAGACCGCAAAAACGCACTGAAGCGATGGCGTGATTACTTTGAGGAAACCTCCACTATGGAATCTCCTCACCCGGTCATCTCTACTGTGGGTTCTGTTCACGATCCTGTTCACAAGATCACCGTGGAGGAAACAGAAGCGGCTCTGAAGAAGGTGAAAGGCGACAGGACCTGATGATCTGGCAGCCGATGTCTGGAAGTCGAAGCTCTGGTATCCTGCTGAGTGGTTGTCTGAATTCTTCAACCAGGTAGTGAAGGAGAAGTAAGTACCGGAGTGTTAACTGCTCCAATTATCGTTCGATTCGCTAGCTTTCGCACAGTATGAAGATCTTCGAGCGAGTCCTCGACAGACGAACTCGCCAAATCGTCAAGCTCTCCGACAACCAGTGCGGTTTTGTGTCTGGTTGTGGGACCGTTGATGCTATACACGCCGCCCGCCTCTTCGTGGAGAACCATCGTGAAAAACCGAAGCCGCTGCATGTACCCTTTCTCGACTTGGAGAAGGCCTTCGACCGCGTACCGCGTGAGGTTATATGGTACGCCTTGCGACAACACAACGCACCTGAGGAACTCAAGCAGTGGGTGCGGATGCTCTACCCTTGCCCAAAGAGTAGAGTGCAAGCAGCAGCTGGACCTCAACGGAGTTCCCATCTCTGTTGGGGTGCACCAAGGTTCTGCGCTTTCTCCACTCTTCTTTGTTGTCGTCATGGATGCCATTACAAAAGATCTTCAGAAGCCTGTCCCATGGACATTGCTCTATGCTGATGACGTGACGCTCGCTTGCGAAGATAAAGATGATCTCGAGCGGCAGGTGCACGCTTGCTGCGACCGCCTGGCGATGTTCGGACTCAAATTGAACGTCAAGAAGACCGAGTACCTAACGACTGACGTAAACGAGTCAGGTTCCATGAAGGTTAACGGTACTGAGCTTGCACGCACTTCGGTGCTTAAATACCTGGGATCAGCAATAGTGTCTGACGGCGGTCTGATGGTTGAAGTGAACTCACGCGTGAGTGCACTGGGTCCAAGTGGCGTTCGCCGACTGGCGTGCTAGCGATAGAAAGATACCAGAGCACCTAAAGTCGAAGATCTATAGAACAGTCGTGCGGGCGGTAGCAATGTACGGCGCTGAGTGCTGGCCTGCGATTGAGGAAGATGAAATGAGCCTCAGCGTCAAGCGTCATGGAGACGAAGATGCTGCGTTGGACGGCTGGAGTCACGCGCATGGACCGCATTCGAAATGATGCTATTCTGCAAAAGTTCGGTTCTCGCCGATAGCGGACAAGATGCGCGAAGCTCGCTTGGGATGGTACGGCCACGTTCTGCGTGGGAAAGAAGACAGCGTCCGCAAGATAGGCCTTGAGTTGGAAGTATCTGGAAAGCGCCCTAGAGGGCGTCCGAAGCAGCGTTAATCGGATATGTTACACATGGACATGAACGTAACTGGCGTCCACCCTGACGTTCAAGCGCAGGATCGGGAAAGGTGGCGTCATGACACCAGAATAGCGGACCCCGCGACGAAGCGAAACAAATGCTGAAGAAGAAGAAGAAGATTACTACAAATAATTACAGATATAATACAGCGGAAGATTTAACGACTCAATACTTACTTAAAAATAGTTTTACAATTTTCGGAGGATTAATTTATAAACAAATTGGAGGGGTCTGATGTCGATGATCTTACGTTATCAGTATTTGAATTCAGATTTTGTAAAAAAAACTAGTAACACAAAATCATTATGAAAACATACAAGCATAAAAGTATAAAATTCTCTTCAATTGGAGACAACACGTGAAGAAAATTTGAAGAAAATTTTCGTATGCTTTACTAAGTAATTCTTGTATGTATTCACTATTTTTATTATGAATAATGAGAATATCATCCATGTATCTAAATGGGTGTATGTTTTCATAACACATGACACTACATGAGTCAGATTGCGATTATAATTATCTCGATCTTAATATTAAAATTATTACCAATAAATTAATGGCAAAACTATACAATAAAACAGATAATTTTAAATTTTACAGAGTTTTGATCGCAACAAAACATCCTTTAAATTTTACGTTATTAGGTTCCCACATTTCAACTCAAATATACTATAAAAGTTAAAAAATCAATCATATTCACAGAAACATTGAGGCTAATTAGATGCTGCACAGCTTTTAACGACTTTGTTGATAACTTTGTTAAGTTGATAATTAAACTTAATAACATTGATTCAGTCTTCCTCGTGCAGTCACAGAGAGTGGTCGACCTTCACCACTCTCCGTCGAACTCAACCGAATCTTGCTGGCCATTTGAAGATAAGAAGACCGTGTCCAATACGCTCTTGCCGAGCGTGGGCTGTATGGCAAGAGCGTCAGCAGATTCTCTCCGCATCTGCACTCTCAACGTAAGGTCGATCTCAAGTGAGGTGCGTTTAACTGATTTTGAATCTGTAATGGAAGCGCTGAAGTTTGATGTAGTGGGACTATCTGAGACGAGGATATCAGGCTCGAACTGAATAGATCTTAACAGTGAAAATTCGGAAAGAGGAAAAAGTGCAGTTGGTTTCTACTTGAGATCGTCTCTGAACAGCCTCTGCAAATGTATTTTTCACTCGGATCGCATTATTGAGCTGATACTGAAACCCTCAAGTAGAAATGCTTCACGAATCATCCAAGTGCACGCCCCTCACTCTGGTTACGAAGAGTTTCTGGATATTCTGACAAACGTTATTGATAGACGTACGAATGCCCAAATGATCGCACTCGGTGATTTCAATGCCACACCTGGACCTCGTGCATGGCAAGAGCGCTACATAGGCATATATGCTTCGGATAAGAGAAACGCTCGGGGCGCATGCTAGCCGAATTTTGCGACAGCGGTTATTTCTGGCGAACTCTTTTCCAAAACAAAAGCTAAGCTCAGATGTACATGGAGGAGCAGCGCGCTCGGACTTGAAAAAGAAACATACCATGTTCTGGTTAGTAGCATGCAGGGTGTGAAAGATGTTGCTGTCCTGAGCTCCATAAATGCTGGAAGTGACCACCGATTGGTGCGTTGTACACTACTTCTCAGACAAACAAGGAGAATCACAAGACCGTACAGAGACTCCAGAATCGTTGACAGTGAGTTGCTTAGAATTGTGCACAGAACCTACTTGAAACAATGCACCCGTCCGGAGATGCAGTTGAAGATTACGCAAAATTGAAGCACATCATAAATACTGCCAGATCTAGCGACCCACTTTGAACCACTTGCTTCCAGAATTTCGGAGCACACCCGACAACTTTTATAGTTCCGTCGTAACCTCAAATTCGGAATAAATACTGCTCTGCAGAATATCGAATACGCTGAAACGTGTAACCTTGTTCGAAAATCACTCACAGAAGATCTTCGGCAATGTCATCTTGCGATTCTCACCAAAGCTTTGCAGACGAACAAACTCAGAATTGGACGCCAACACCTCAAGTGCTTCCGCAAAACTTTGCCCATTCTCCGACACAGGCCTCTCCCCCTTACCCAGCCCACTTCCCCAAGCCTTCGTCGAACCCTGTCCACTTTCTCCTTGAATCTTGCAGACCCAATAGAGGAGACAGTCATGGCTGTGGAATCATTCTATAATGACCTCTTCTTCTTCTTATTCTTCAGCGTTTGTCCCGCTTAGCAGCGGGGTCCGCTCTTCTGGTATGATGACGCCACTTCGCACGATCAAACGCTTGATCGGGGTGGATACCAGCTTCCTTTAAGTCCACGTGCAACGTATCAAGCCAGCGTTGCCTAGGTCGTCCTTTAGGCCGTTTTCCGGGCACATCTATGTTGAGGCCAATCTTCCGAACGGTGTCGCCGTCCGCACGAAGAACATGGCCATACCACCGTAGGCGAGCTTCACGTAGCTTGTCAGCAATTGGAGCGACGCCAAACCTTTGACGTACGGAGACATTGCGAACATGATCCAAACGCGTGACACCAGCCGTCCAGCGCAGCATTTTCGTCTCCATCACGCTGAGGCGGCTCTCAACTTCCTTCGTTGCAGGCCAGCACTCAGCACCGTACATCGCTACTGGTCGGACGACGGTTCTGTAGATCTTTGATTTTAAGCGCTCCGGTATCTTTCTGTCGCACAGAACGCCTGTCATTGAGTGCCATTTGGACCACGCTGCGCTCACGCGTGAGTTCACCTCGCACGTCAGACTACCATCAGACGCAATTGCAGATCCAAGGTACTTGAAATGTGTCGCTCGTACGAGCGCAGTGCCATTGATCTCAATGGACCCAGTCTCGTTTACGTCTGTCGTCAAGTACTCAGATTTTTGGACGTTTAGCTTGAGCCCGAACGCCGCCAAGCGGTCACACCAAGCTTGCACTTGTCGCTCAAGCTCGGCCTTGTCTTCACTGGCAAGCATTACGTCATCTGCATAGAGCAGCGTCCAGGGAGCAGGCTTCTGAAGGTCTCGCGAAATGGCATCCATTACGACAATGAAAAGAAGTGGGGAAAGCGCGGAACCTTGGTGAACAGCGACGGAGATTGGAAACTCCGTGGATGTGCCGGCCGGCGCTCGCACTTGACTCTTAGGACAAGAGTAAAGAATGCGCACCCACTCGATCAGTTCTTCAGGGACACCGTGCTGTCGTAAGGCATACCATATGACCTCACGCGGTACACGATCAAATGCTTTCTCATCGTCGAGGAAAGCAAGATGCAGCGGTTTTTGTTTCTCGCGATGTCTTTCCACAAGAAGACGAACAGCATGAATGGCGTCGATGGTGCCACAGCCGGCTACGAAGCCACACTGGTTGGTGGAAAGCCGGACGATCTCGCGAATACGTCCATCCACAATTCGCTCAAATATTTTCATACTGTGCGAGAGCAATCGGATTGGACGGTAACTTGTGCAGTCCGCGGGACTGCCCTTCTTCTTCCAGATCGGGATCGTCGTGCTTTGCTGCCAACTACCAGGAACCTTCTTCTCCGCAACAACCTGGTTGAAAAACTTCGTTAGCCATTCAGCAGGATTCCAGCACCTCGAGTTCCATAGTTCGGCCGCTATGTCGTCAGGGCCCGTTGCTTTTCCTGGCTTCATCTTCTTCAAAGCCGCTTCCGTCTCCTCCACAGTGATTTTCTGCACAGGACCGTGCGTAGGAGGGACGCAAGGGATAGGCGGATGGGCAAACTCTACTGTTGAAATTCTCTCGAAGTAGTCATGCCATCGTTCCATAGCCCTTTTGCGGTTCATCAGCAGATGGCCATTCTCATCGTTGATGCCAAAGAACTTTTCGATGTCCTCGCTCTGGCGATGGCGTGCTTTGGCAAGCCGATAAAGTTGTCGTTCACCATCGTGCGTCTCGAGTTTCTCGTTGACATACTCATAATGAGAAGGTTTTGAAACGGCAACAGCCTTCTTAGCCGCCCTCTTCGCTTCTTGGTACATACGCCAATTGTCGGCTGTCTTGTCGCTGAGAAAAGCGTGATATAGTCTTTTCTTCTCTTTGACTTTTTCTTTGACGTCGTCAGTCCACAGCCAAGTCTGCTTCTCAACCTTACGCCGTCCAGGCTTCGTCATGCCCAGTTCGGAACGTGCAGCTTGTAGTATCGAATCGGTTGCACGTTTCCATGTCTCCTCAACATTGGTAACTGTCGGCAACCGAATACGAGCAACAACAGCTGCGTCCTTCTCTTTCATCCGCCACCACTTGATCCTTGATGGTCCGCATCGCTCGACCTGCCTCAGCCTCGGAGGGGCGATCTTAAGTGTGCAGATCAGCGTACGGTGCTGCGTGGCGACAGTCTCGTATGGCACAACCTTCGCATCTGTGACCAGCCTTCGATCGCGATGCTTGACAAGGATAAAGTCAATCTGTGTCTTGGTATTCCCGCTATAGAAAGACACGAGATGGGAGTCACGCTTTCGAAACATTGTGTTCGCGATGGTGAGATTATGCGAGTCCGCATACTCAAGAATTCGCTCACCATCAGCGTTACGTGCTCCATAACCGAAACCGCCATGACAGCTGTAACCATCTTTCGCAGTCCCAACGTGGCCGTTGAGATCACCTGCGACAACGACAGCGTCTTCTGGCGGCACCTCTGCTGTCTTCTCATCAAGCAGGGTCCAAAACTCGTCCTTCGCTCGCTCGGAGCAGCCTGTCTGCGGAGCGTATGCAGAGAAGAAATGATACATACGCTGTTCAGCAGCAACAACGACCTTCATCAAGCGGTCACTGAAACGTTCCACGCTTGCAATCGCATCTCGGAAACGTTCGGAGACGACCACACCAACACCGCTGGTGGTCCTGGGACTGCCGCACAGAATGGCCTTAAAGCCTCGGCCTATGTCCCTCGACTTGCAACAGGACCACCTCGTCTCCTGTACCGCAAATAAGTCGATTCGTCTTCGCTCCAGTGCTTCTACCAACTCGCACGAGCGGCCCGTCAACGTACCCACATTCAGCGTAGCAAAGCGGGTCCTGCTTACGTTACGGGACTTTTGGACTTGCTCAGTTGCCCCCCGATGCCGTCCTCGCATCAGGGACCCTCGCATACTTCTCACACTCGCCGGGCTTTGCGAGTGCGCGTCGGCTTCCGCGGACGCCGTAGCACTATCTCGACAAACAGTTAACGCCATCAACCATGTGATGTGACATGGGATCTCCATAGGCCGGCCTGTCACAAGGGCCTGTCGCCTGCAATCGAGTATCCGTGCTTAGCTTAGCTCGCATGGCGAACAGTTTCCAGTGGCACCACGTGGAGGAACGGACATCGCCACCTCTATAATGACCTCTACCGCTTGTCATGTGGACCTCAGCTCCCGAATGCAGACCCAATCGACTTACGCCGTCGCCGAAGTTGAGGAAGCAACGAAAACGAGAAAATCAAGATCTGCTCCTGGTTCTGATAAGATTCAATCCTTCGCCCTCCGACCACTTGCAAGGACTATTTATTCATCGGTTGCTCAACACTATGATAGCAACAAAAACTGTTCCAGAAGAACTTACATTTGCTGACACGATCCTGTTGTATAAAAATGAAGATCCGACGGATGTTGACAACTATCGACCTCTTTCCCTTCTGTCAACTATATATAAGATCCTGACACTTTTCAAATCAAATTGGACACTTTTCAAACCAAATTGGACACTTTTCAAATCAAATTAGACATTTTTCAAATCAAATTGGACACTTTCCACGTCAAATTGGACACTTTTCACGTCAAATTGGACACTCGTCTGAGCTCGCCTAAGACTTTTTAAATCAAAGAGAACTTTCCGAATTCAACAACCTTTACACAGGTTGAACTACAGGCAATAAAATGGTTAGAAAAAATTTTTGTTCAAGAAAAATTTAGAATAACTTTTTTGATTTTTTTACTTTAGCTGCCCGAATGAGTGTAATAATTTTATAAAATTTTTACTTTTGGAGAAAAAATAACAAATTGTATTTTGTTTTAAAGCGCAGCAAAGCAGCAACCATAAAGTGCACTAAAAGACCGGATTGCGCCATGCATGCGAAAAGCTCGTCGCGATTTTTATTTGATTGATAGCGTAAAGTGCATTTGCTATGAACGCGCATACCCCGTAGTTCCATGTAAACAGCATTTACACTATCAATCAATTAAATATCGCGACGAGATTTTCGAGTGCATGGCGCAATCCGGACTTTTAGTGTACTTTATGGTTGCTGCTTTGCTGCGCTTTAAAACAAAATTTAATATGTTATTTTTCTTCAAAAGCAAACATCTTATAAAATTATTACACTCATTCGGGCAGCTAAAGTAAAAAAGAAATCAAAAAAAGTTATTCTAAATTTTCCTTGAACAAATTTTTTTCTAACCATTGTATTGAGTCTGTAGTTCAACATAAAAGTTGTTGCAATTCGGAAACTTCTCTTTGATTTAAAAAGTCTTAAGCGAGCTTAGAAGAGTGTCCAATTTGACGTGAAAAGTGTCCAATTTGATTTGAAAAATGTTCACTTTGATTTGAAAAGTGTCCAATTTAGTTTGAAAAATGTCCAATTTGGTTTGAAAAGTGTCCAATTTGATTTCAAAAGTGTCCAATTCGACCTGAAAATGATATATATATATACTCGTTGAAGCTCGTGCTATACTTCCAAAGCAGGCAGGTTTTCGAAAAAAGTTTTACACAGTTGATCACATTCAAACACTGAACGAAATCATCGAAAAACACGTGAATTCAACGTCTCAGCTTGTGTTATGTTCAACGACCTCAAAAAAGCTTTCGACAGCTAGAGTTCCCGGCAATATGGTGTGCTCATCAATCCTTCGGTATTGATAATAATATCATCAAGGTAATTCAACTGCTTTATGCCAATGGAAGTGCGATGACAAAAGTTGGAGATCGTCTGGCGAAATTGGATATACAACGCGGAGTTCGTCAAGGTGACACGCTTTCCCCACTCCTCTTCGTAGTTACTTTCCAATATGCACTGAATAATGTCAACTTTTCTAACAGAGGTATTCAAATAAATGGCAAGCTTCTATCCTACATGGCTTATGCCGACGATATAGTCCTGCTAGCGCGCTCCAGTGAGGAACTACAAACGAAGGGTGCCGACTTGATGATGGAATCACAAAAAGTGGGACTGAGTATAAATTTAAAGAAGACCAAATGGATGCAAATTTGGAGCTGCAGCCACTCTGCGATCAACAGTGAATAACGAGTGGAACTGAATGGCGACACAATACAGCGCGTCAATGAGTATGTGTATCTCGGCCAACTGATTACAATACCAAGAAATCAACTGAAGAAGTTCGGAGACGCATACAAGCTGGCCGTGCAATATTCTACAATAATAGAAGATTTCTCTGCTCAAGCACTGTGGCGATTTCACTTAAAAGAAAATTCATCAACACTTGCATCCTTCCAGCGGTAATATACGGCTGCGAGTCATGGGCCTGGATTAAAGAAATGGCCATCAGTTTGCAGTCAGCTCAGCGACGCCTAGAGCGCGCTATATTCGGTATACGCCTGGCTGACAAAATGAAAGCGAAAGTGATAAGAAGAAGATCTGGCTTGAAAGACTGGATAATATCCGCACTGAGGCGCAAATGGATATACGCCCATAAATTGTCGCTGAACACGTGCACCTCCCGGGCTCGAGAAGCGACAAAGTGGCTGCTGTCGGGAAAAAGAAGTACGGGGAGACCGAGGACACGATGGCTCAACTGCACGATAACGAGGACGAAAGGCAAAAAATGTGATCGACTGGGAATGGATGGTGAATAATGCAACAAAGAAATCTGCTGACCTCTTCGCAAGAAAGACTCGCGTATCCTTGTGTCGTTGCGATGTAAGAGTATAAATAAATAAATAAATAAATAAATAAATAAATAAATATTGATTATCCAATAGATATAATTATAAGAAAAACAATAAATGTTTAAATAGGAACAAATTTTTATTATATAAATATGATCAATATAATATATTGAATATTATTCCCAATTTACTTATTTATAACACAAAATATAAAATACGGAAATAGTAGCACTATATCTATAAATTAATTGCGTTATGTTTGTTAAACATTAATTCAAAATGAGAGCAAGAACTATATTCTGAGGAAAATGATAGGGATATACCTGATATACTTTAGCATAAACATAGTTGGTTTCATTTTATGAAACATTTCACAATGTGTGGTAAGTTTTAAGTTAAAATACATAAAATGGTAATAGAACTTTATAATTTAAAATATATAAAACTAATGAATAAATAAATAAATGGAAAATAATTATAATAAAAGATTAAATAATAATAATAGTAATAAGGAATAAAAATGATATACAATAAACGTTTAATAAAATAAAAACAATAAACAATCAATAAATAAATTAATCAAACTGTATAAAGAAGAATAAGAGAAATAATTTAATTGTTAAACAGTTGTATTGGTCTCCTGTTAAGAGGCTGGAATTATACAGTTCAAAAGTTTAGCATGTGTTGTCATGTGTTGCAATATTTAGTGAAGGCGTTTTAGGTTAGCAGTTCTGTTTCCGTATTATTTTTGATACAGTAGTGTTAAACATAGGATGTGGATTTATTTCATTTGTAAAATTTGGTTGCTAATCACGGACATTCGAATGCAGGCGACAGGCCCTTGTGACGGCCGGCCTACGAAGACCTATGTCACATCGCATGGTGTATGACAGTTCAAGTTTCTCGAGATAGTGCTACGGCGTCCGCGGGAGCCGACGCGCACTCGCAGAGCCCGGCGAGTGTAGAAAGTGTGCGAGGGTCACTGATGCGAGGACGGCATCGGGGGGCAACTGAGCTAGTCCGAAAGTCCCGTAACCTAAGCAGGACCTGCGTGGCTGCGCTGAATGTGGGTACGTTGGCGGGCCGGCCGTGCGAGTTGTTTGAAGCACTGGAGCGAAGTAGAGTTGATTTCTATGCGGTGCAGGAGAAGAGGTGGGCCTGCCGCAAGCCAAGTGACACGGGGACGTGGCTTCAAGGCCGTTCTATGTGGAGGTCCCAGGATCACCAGTGGTGTCGGAATAAGCGTCTCCCAACGATTTCGTGACTCGATTGTAAGCGTCCAGCGCTTTGACGATCGGTTGATGAAGGTCGTTGTCGCCGTTAAGGAGCGACTCTATCACTACTTCTCTGCGTATGCTGCGCAGAGTGGCTGCTCCGGTCAAGCCAAGGATGAGTTTTGGGACCTGCTTGATGAGAAGACCGCGGAGGTACCGTCGAAGGATGTCATTATCGTCGCTGGTGACCTTAATGGGCACGTAGGTGCTGCGAAGGACGGGTATAGCTGTCATGGTGGTTTCGGACACGGGTCTCGTAACCCCGATGGTGAGCGTATTCTTGAGTATGCGGAATCGCATAGCCTCACCATTGTGAACACCGTTTTCCGAAAACGCGACTCCCACCTCATCTAATATTATAGTGGGAGCTCCAAGTCTCAGATAGACTTTGTGCTTGTGAAGGATCGTGACCGAAATCTCGTCACAGACGCGAAGATCGTGCCGTATGAAACGGTCGCCCCACAGCATCGTCCGCTGATCTGTACTTTGAAGATCGCCTCTCCGAGGCTGAAGCAGGTCGAGCGATGCGCTGCTGCAAGAATCAAGTGGTGGCGAATGAAAGAGAAGGAAGCAGCTGTGATTTCTTGCGTGCGGTTACCGAAGTTACGACTGTCGATGAAACTTGGAAGAAAGCAACCGACGCGATACGCCAAGCTGCAAGGTTGGAACTCGGCACTACGAAGCCTGGACGACGCAAAGTCGACAAGCAGGCATGGCTGTGGACAGACGATGTGAAAGCGAAAGTTCGAGAGAAGAAGTCGCTGTATCATGTGTTTCTCGGCGACAGAACAGCCGACAACTGGCAGGAGTATCAGAAGGCGAAGAAGGCTGCAAAGAAAGCCGTGGATGTTACGAAAGCCACTCATTATGGTGATGTCTACCGAAAGCTCGAATCGCGCGATGGTGAGCGGTATTTGTACCGACTTGCTAAGACCCGCCATCGCCAAACCGAGGACATTGAAAAGTTTGTTGGCATCAATGAAGAGAGCGGCCATCTTCTGACAGACCGCAAAAAGGCGCTGAAGCGATGGCGTGATTACTTTGAGGAAACTTCCACTATGGAATTTCCTCATCCGGCCATCCCTTCTGTGGCTTCTGTTCACGGTCCCGTTCGCAAGATCACCGTGGAGGAAACAGAAGCGGCTCTAAAGAAGATGAAGCCCGGTAAGGCGACAGGGCCGGATGATCTGGCAGCCGATGTTTGGAAATCGAAGCTCTGGTATCCTGCTGAGTGGTTGACTGAGTTCTTCAACCAGGTAGTAAAGGAGAAGAAAGTACCGGAGTGTTGGCACACAGTACGACGATTCCGATTCGGAAAAAGAAGGGCAGTCCTGCGGACTGCTTCCATTACCGTCCGATTCGCTTGCTTTCGCACAGCATGAAGATCTTCGAGCGATTCCTCGATAGATGAATCCGTGAAATCGTCAAGCTCTCCGACAACCAGTGTGGCTTTGTGTCTGGTTGTGGCACCGTTGATGCCACACGTGACGCCCGCCTCCTGATAGAGAAGCATCGCGAGAAACAGAAGCCAGTGCATATAGCCTTTCTCGACTTGGAGAAGGCCTTCTACCGCGTACCGCGTGAGCTTATATGGTACGCCTTGCGACGACACAACGTACCTGAGGAACTTATAGAGTGGGTGCGGATGCTCTACTCTTGCCCAAAGAGTAGAGTGCAAGCTGCAGCTGGAACCTCAATGGAGTTTCCCATCTCTGTTGGGGCGCACCAGGGTTCTGCGCTTTCTCCACTCTTCTTTGTTGTCGTCATGGATGCCATTACAAAAGATCTTCAGAAGCCTGTCCCATGGACATTGCTCTATGCTGATGACGTGACGCTCGCTTGCGAAGATAAAGATGATCTCGAGCGGCAGGTGCACGCTTGCTGCGACCGCCTGGCGATGTTCGGACTCAAATTGAACGTCAAGAAGACCGAGTACCTAACGACTGACGTGAACGAGTCCGGCTCCATTAAGATTAACGGTACTGAACTTGCACGCACTTCGGTATTTAAATACCTGGGATCAGCAATAGCGTCTGACGGCGGTCTGATGGTTGAAGTGAACTCACGCGTGAGTGCAGCTTGGTCCAAGTGGCGTTCGCTGACTGGCGTGCTCTGCGATAAGGAGATACCAGAGCACCTGAAGTCGAAGATCTACAGAGCAGTCATCGGTCAGTAGCGATGTACGGCGCTGAGTGTTGGCCTGCGACTAAGGAAGTTGAAACACGCCTCAACGTCATGGAGGCGATGATGCTGCGCTGGACGGCTGGAATCACGCGCATGGACCGCATCAGAAATGATGCTATTCGGCAGAAGTTCGGTGTCGCGCCGATAGCGGACAATATGCGCGAAGCTCGCTTGCGATGGTACGGCCACGTTCTGCGTGGGAAAGAAGACAGCATCCGCAAGATTGGCCTTGAGTTGGAAGTATCTGGAAAGCGGCCTAGGGGGACGCCCGAAGCAGCGTTGGTCCGATACGTTACACACAGACATGAAAGTAGCTGGTGTCCACCCTGATCAAGCACAAGATCGGGAAAGGTGGCGTCGTAACACCAGAAGAGCGGACCCCGCGACGATGCGGGACAAACGCTGAAGAATAAGAAGAAGAAGAAGAAGAAGAAGTAAAATTTGGTTGCTACATAAGTTAAGTACATAAGTTAAAGTGTATATTTAAAATGAATGGTTACCTTCTTAGTTACCTTCTTCACAGATGAGCCTCGGGGCAACTAACTGTAAACATGTTTTCTATGAAGATAGAGGCGAAACAAAACATGTTTAATGTTATTGTTAACTGTCGTTGTTCTACGTGTTATTGTCCTTTGTCTACAATTGTTGTGCCGCTATATATATATATATATATATATATATATATATATATATATATATATATATATATATATATATATATATATATATAGCGGCACAACAATTGTAGACAAAGGACAATAACACGTAGAACAACGACAGTTAACAATATCATTAAACATGTTTTGTTTCGCCTCTATCTTCATAGAAAACATGTTTATAGTTAGTTGCCCGAGGCTCATCTGTGAAGAAGGTAACTAAGAAGGTAACCATTCATTTTAAATATACACTTTAACTTCGACCCGCTCGTCATCTTCGAAGGCCTAAAAGTGGCTTGAGGATTCCGATGTTGCTATCTATCCGACCAAACGCCTCATCGACTCTAGCCTTTCGGATATCGTCTCGAGGCATAGCAAGAAATACCAAGCCTATGAACGACAAACTCACCCGCTGTTCCACCGCTTGTGCGGAGCCAAGTCTTCTCTTTGTGCTAAGTACGATAGACTTTTGGGTCCTAGCCATGGAAATTCTGGAGTTCATGAACGCAATTTGCCTACAGACCACCGCTTTAATGAAACTCATGCTGAAGATCATACGCGGCAGACCAGAGTTACTGTTATCGGGGACACTAACATTTCATCCAGCGCATGAATTTCCTGAGTCTCGGTCCGTCATTTTTCGCCAGCACGAAGCATCAATGCACTAACATTCCGCAAAGTTGTAGGGGGTTTACATAGGCTAAGGGATGCCTTGCGAGCTAGATACAGACGTGAACATAGTCCGAAGACCACTACGAATCAGAGAATACCCTCATTAATACCATTTCCGCAAATGTTTTGCAAAGAACCAGCTCCTGTTCCCGAAGTTGATGT
>OX375866.1:56979677-57000267 GCA_947359475.1 Heligmosomoides polygyrus bakeri | reverse complement strand
CTACGCCAGGCTTGCCGGCTTCGCCGGCTTCGGGTATGGTGGGCCACGCTGAGAACGGAGCCCAAACCTAGATGGGATTCCTTACTCACCCAGCGTCCGCGCCGGCTTCGCCGGCGACTGACGCTGGATGTGCGGGCTACGCCAGGCTTGCCGGCTTCGCCGGCTTCGGGTATGGTGGGCCACGCTGAGAACGGAGCCCAAACCTAGATGGGATTCCTTACTCACCCAGCGTCCGCGCCGGCTTCGCCGGCGACTGACGCTGGATGTGCGGGCTACGCCAGGCTTGCCGGCTTCGCCGGCTTCGGGTATGGTGGGCCACGCTGAGAACGGAGCCCAAACCTAGATGGGATTCCTTACTCACCCAGCGTCCGCGCCGGCTTCGCCGGCGACAGACGCTGGATGTGCGGGCCACGCCAGGATTGCCGGCTTTGCCGGCTTCGGGTATGGTGGGCCACGCTGAGAACGGAGCCCAAACCTAGATGGGATTCCTTACTCACCCAGCGTCCGCGCCGGCTTCGCCGGCAACCAACGCTGGGTAAGGAAGCATCCCTAGCGTCGAAGTCGAACACGTAGAAACGAACGAATGCTACAGATTGATGCCTTGCTGTCCATCACTCACACCCCTGTATAGCATTCAAGAAAACGCAGCAGCACTCCTGCTTCGTCTGGAGTCGTGTTCACAACCTATTGCAGCTCGTCAGGCCTAATCGAACGCCTGACCGTTTCCGTCCAGCCGCCGTGCCTTATGCGACGACGTGTGACGATCTTCGGAAGAGGTGACTTGGGACAAAAATAATGTCCTCCTCTGCATACAGTGCTAGTGGAAATTGGTCAAAGCACTGCAGAAAATTGGGACCTTTTTCCTTCTTTCACTGCATCTGAGGGAAATTCAGCATCGCGTTCAAAAAATCGATAACACCGAGCGATACTGACTGCTTGATCCAGGTAATAGGATATTGATTGCCAGATCGAAGTGTGAGCCAAGGACGCAAGTGTGAGTAGCGCCGCGTCGCAGACCTCTACCGCAACGCTGCACGTGTTGTCTGAACCCGGCAGCAGCGGCTCGTCATAGCCGCGATGACGCCTTGCGAAACCTCATCCAGTGGGTGTTCTTTGGTGACCACCCGGCAGTGGCAGCGTCGTGATAGTCAACAGCGGCGGTCATGCCTGCCTGGGTAGTAAACACCGGCGGTCATGGCTGCCTGCCATGCTGCCATGTTGTGGTGTTTACGGTTGGCGGCGGCGATACGACGAACGGCTGGGTCTAGCGACGGCTGTCGGCAGAATGTCGGCGGAAAGCGACAGAAGTCTCCCGTCAGTGATTCATGCCTCTCTGCTTTATATAATAGGATACTATTATTATTTTTGGCTGAAGCGGTTTTTTTAATTATGCGCTAAAGTGTAGCTGCTTAGGGTGTTGGCTTTAATTTTCATTTGTTACAGATAAATGATCTCGTGAGTGATTGTACTGTAAGGCCTTTGTTATACTCCCGCGGGAGCGAAGAGGGCTCGAAAGCGCTCCCCCTCCGCGACCATCGCTGCAGGTCGCTCGTCGCAGAGCACTGCACTATGCACTTCCGCTCACTTGTTTCAACAATTCCTTGGTTCATGACCATACCACAGCAATTTCAACACACGTCTGGTGATGTTGGGTGGTCATGCGATGTCTCTGTTGTAATCCTCGTAGGGTTTTCGTCCATGCTAGACTCATTTTGGGTATTTTTCGACGGTTGGAACGACTAGTTTTTTAGAAGATATTTTCTAGGCCGTTTTTTCTCACTTTTGTGCCGACTCCGCTTTTTTTGCCTCTGAATATCCTCGTCGGCACCGAAAACTACATTTCTGTGCCGAACATGTCATCAGAGCCTTCCTGCGACTTGCCCGGCACAGAAATGTGCCAATTGAATGGCTAGTTTTTTTGAGGAGATATTTTTCGAGGTCGTTTTTTCTCACTTTTGTGCCGATCCTCGCATTCGTTTCGCCTCTGAATTTCCTGCTGGCACCGAAATCTTCATTTCTGTGCCGAACAAGTCACATGGAAGTTCTACTGACATACTGGGTTTACTGGGTTTCCGTACCTGTGGATGGAATCAGGAGTGAAAGAAATGCATGAGGCGACAAAAGCATAGCGCAACCCCTCCCCCTAGCAAAACATCGCTTTCCGAAAATTGGGCCACGACTGGGAAGTTTCCGTGCTAGACGCGTCACGAGAACCCTCTCGTGTCGTGTAGAGCACGGAAAAGTAGGTTTCCGTGCCTGGAGATGGAATCACGAGCGAAAGAAATGCATGAGTCGACACCGGCATGGCGGAACCCCCCCCCCCCCGCTAAACATGACATCGACGAAATACCGTTGGAAACCACAATCCTACAAGGGTTTACGGATCAGATGGCGATAAAACAGGAAAAACGCGAAATCACGAACGTAACGATCGACAAAACAAGTATCCAAGAAGAAAATGCACTGATTCAACTGATTCGCTAAAATTCTACAAAAGTCTCCGTCTGCAGAACAGCGTGAACTATGTCAGCCTCAGCGATGGCTACGGCTCGCGAAGCGCATCGCGAGCCGTCGCGTCGCCGTGCTCTCCCGCGTCGCTGCAGCGGACGGGAGTATACCATAGCCCTAAGACGGAGTTCTGTACTAGTGCGTAGTCTTTAGTATACTTATGCTCTCGCAAAAATTTCGAATATTCGATTTTACGATTTCGATTACCGAAAATTTTCGAGTGTTCGAAATCGAATATATTCGAAAAATTTGATTTTTCTGAATATTCGAATTCGAGTGCATTCGAAAAACGCGATTTTCTGAATATTCGAATCCGATTACATTCGAAAAACGCGATTTTTTGAATATTCGAATTCGAATACATTCGAAAAACGCGATTTTTTGAACATTCGAATTCGAATATTCGATTCGAATATTCGAATTCGAATGAAAAGTCAGGCTCTATGACAGACAGGATAGAAGGCAGCCTGGAAGAAAAGGTGGAAGCAATACATAACGGATTCCTTCCTAGTTAAGCACGAAGTTTTTTCAATAAGCCTCTTATAAACTCTCTTATGTATCGTAAACATGAGGTGTAAAACTTACACGTAGTAGGATCAAAGGGCTTATGGAAGCATATAATTTCCTTGTTTATTGGAATGCGAAATTTTCTTAAAGAAGTGCTCGTGTGTTGCAAAGTGCTGCTCATGAAGAACAAAGAAAGGGCTTGAAAAGGCCACAATCTGCTTGAGCCACTGGAAGCTTCTATGTCACTTCAAGCGATCAATTTTGGAGTTGGTGGCTGACTGACTGTTTAAGAACTTTCGTGAAAGAATGCTTTCGGCAAGCAGCAGCAAATGACGGACTGACGACGAAGTGTTATATGTAACTCTGTAGCAGATCTGCCCTGCTCATCTAAAACCGTGACATATCACACTGTCAATTTTGTGGCCACAAAATTTATTACAGGTAGCTAGGAATAGGCCAGCCATGAGTGCTGGTTCCATTTCTTTCTGGTGATTCGACCAAGTAAGTGGTAGAGAGAGACATATCTTATTTGTGATGAACTTGTGAATGTAACTATTCTCCAGCCAACATATTGATTAAACGGTAAACGTAACAAAAATCGATCGCTAAATAACAGCCAGCCGATCTACAGTGCCTCCCTTTTGTGAAGTCTGGCATACGACCGACATATCCACGCGACTCCCACTCCCAAAGAGTGCACCCCAAACAAAGGCTATTGGTTCAGTTCCCGCCCAGCCAAGCAAGCCTTGTATCCCTTCGGGGCTAAATTGGTACTAGATTTCCTTTTGAAGAACAAAACAGTGACTTGTCCCTCGGCTGGCCGACGCAACTAATTCTTCTTGCCAAATACGCATCCAAATTGCACCCACGATATCCGTAGAGGTAGAATGCGTGCCGAATCTCAAGAATGATTGGCTGACATCGCCGTTTCCCTTACAATATATCATTTACGGAACCGTAGTTGTTGTAGAAATGACAACCAGAGCATTCTGCGACTACGGAGGAGCAGAAGAGCATAACGAGTTGCGTGATGAAAATCACAAGAACGGCTCCATGAGGCATGTTCTGCACCAAGAGGATATCGACATGGCACAAGACCGAAGCGCACCCTTTTTGACCCTCACGCGCATCCTGCAGACATTTGATTTTTTTATTATATTTGCAGAAGGCAAACATTAAAAACAACGCTCAATACTACAAAGCCAAAACAAACACAAACAAACACAGATAGATTTTCCGTCGATGACGATTAGGTGTCTCCGATTCACCACTGCAGTGATTCTGCGTAGAAAAATCCTTGCTGCTCAACATTGTGAACGTTGTAGAAGCTCTCCCTTTTGACAGAGAGGCTTTTTGGGAAGTAATCGGAATCGATGAGGCGCTCAGTATCCCAGCACCGAGCCACTATCGCAGCAGAGCTTTGGCTCACAGACAGAACCGTTTTGGAGATCCTAATTACCCGAAACATCTATCTCCTTCTCAAAATACAGCGTTGCAGAAATTCCCGTTGGGCATTCGAATGACACTTATCGAATACTCGAATAATTTTGGCCTCCTCGGAAATTTTGAATATTCGAACGGTTTCGAATACCGAAAATTTTCGAGCATTCGAAATCGAATATATTCGAAAAACGCGATTTTTCTGATTATTCGAATTCGAATACATTCGAAAAACGCGATTTTTTGAACATTCGAATTTGAATACATTCGAAAAACGCGATTTTTTGAACATTCGAATTTGAATACATTCGAAAAACGCGATTTTTTGAACATTCGAATTTGAATACATTCGAGAAACGCGATTTTTCGAATATTCGAATTCGAACATTCAAATTCGAATGAAAATAATTCGAATACCTATTCGAATGAGTCATTCGAGCATAAGTGTAGTCTTCAGACAACTTGCCGCTAAAATTTTTAATGCACCAAGGCACCATCTGTTTGAATGACATTAAATGCTGTTTATAATGGACGTTGCCCTTGTGTTATTATACGTGATAGTAGCATAACACTGGCCTTTTTATTAATACAAAAATGGTTTAGGCCCACTGGTCTCCTCGTGAGCGCGTGGCAGCGCAGCCGGGAGACGCCGGCTGTCGCGTACACACCAAATCGAGGTTCTTGGTTCGGATATTCCCCAGCCCATCTAAGTCATCCGTCCTCCGTGAGGTTGGCTAACCATTATTAGATGCATCTGTGAAGGATAAAATATCCACTCGCTGGCCACCAAAACTCGTATAGACCAAAAACACTCAAATTGTCTCCATGATATCCCGTAGAAGTGGAATGCGTGGCGCATCTCGCATAAAGGTCGAATAGCGCCAAATTTTACCCATTATTGTTGAGATTTCTTCAGCATTATTAATGATGCACCGAGTGAACTCTACTTGAAGCCCATGAGGGTTCAGCCTATTCACCCTCTCGAAACCCAATGCATCACACCATTACGAAGCCCACAAGTTTCTTCCAAACTTCGTCTTGAATTTATTTAGTAAACAAACAGCATTTGGTGGCACGCAATTTCTCCATGGTGAGGACTGTTTCACTTAAACGCCTACGTCAGGTGTCCCAATTCCTAGAGCATGCTGCTCGAAATAACTGCAAAGAGTAGGCCACTGGAAACAACAGCCTAGGACCACATCCCGAAATAAACAGTGCACCTCACTGCAGAGGAGGTTCACCTAGCACCCAAAAAGCTGCTACAACAACGATCAAGATCGCGACTTACCCTATTATCCCATTTTCATGCGAAAGCGGACGACTTTCCGGTTTTGGCGACGTAGACGAGACTGAGGTACCGGCCGTGGCAACCTGTGTGTCGTCGGAGAGCGTACGGATTGGGTATGACCCGACAAGTGGACTGGTCCTACGCGCTATATCTCAGACATTGGGAGAGTCCACCTTCAGGTGAAAGTAACGTATTTTGACGTCAAAGATGACTTATAAAAGCTATTTTGGGGCGGGGTTTCAGTAAGCGGTCTACTACCATAGCAAGATATACTGCGCAAGCAATTGTAGGTCTACACAGGTCATTTAGCGTGGTAGGTCGCATTCGCACGGTCGGTATCGCACGGTCGGTCGCACGGCAATTGTAGGTCTACACAGGTCATTTAGCGTTTCGGTTCGCACGGTCGGTCGCACGGCAATTGTAGGTCTACACAGGTCATTTAGCGTGGTAGGTCGCATTCGCACGGTCGGTAACGAAATGAATGCGCACAATCACCTTGGTTCCCATAGTTCTTAAACTGCTTATTTACTCTATTTATGGAAAGCATAAGACTAAACAGATTATAGAAACGATGATCAGGTGCAGAAAGGAGGACGTTCCTGAAAAATAGTGAAATATTTTGATGAGATTAAAACCGCAACATCCTACTAGGTGAACCCACCGAAGTCTGCTCTCATCAAACGGTGGGTACTTCGTGCCAAGTTAGTGAAATTTTTACTTTTTGAAGTTTTGTCATGTTACTGCGTGAAAAAAAGATTGCTTTCATAACCTTCCAATCAATTTTTGGACTACTTATGTCATAGGAGAAGTAGGTGATTGTCGTAATACTGCTTTGCAAAGCCTAACTGGTGCATCTTATTAAGTGGATATATTCGGAAATGCGGAACAGTACATATACATGTAAGTAGTACATTTCGTTGACGAAAAGAAGCATTGAGTGCATGTTCAGCAATCTGTTAATTCAGGGAAGGGCAGGGCATACTGTTGTGAAATAATCCTATTTATATGTAAAAGACCTTCACTACCAGGCATAGCAAATGTTCGAAAAACTGTTCTACATAACGTCTATATGGCGCGCTTTGCTGAAAGCTCTGTTAGTTTACTTCTGATATTGCAGTAGTGTTAATACATGTGCATTATAACAGATTGAATTCTATTTTTTAGGTTCTACTAGAGCTCAAAGTAAGAACTTTAATAGGACTTTAATGATACTAGCCACTGTTTCTGCAGCAGCACCGCAGGATATTGCACATCCACTGATTGAAGGGTAGCAAGGACAGGAGTCATCATCAGACATTTTGAGGCACTAGCCACCCACCACGTGCGCGTGCGCGTGGCGCCGACATCTTTCGCAACGCCTCACGTGTCCTCTTCGGCAGCGGCCATTGCTTACCTCTCGGCGCTTCCGTTCGCAGAAAGAAATCGGGATTGTGTCTCAAACTTGGGTGATTAAACGATCGAGCCCGCAAAGTTTACAAAGTTACCCAGATTTATGGTCTGACGAAAAAACGTCCTGTATTATTCCTGTATTATATATATACAAGTGCTCCGACACGCCTAACAGCGTGTCTCGCACTTGCGCGCTTCGCGCGACTTTGCACCATCACTGACCTAAAGAAGGTAGCTTTTGTCAAACTTAAAATTCGCTAACATCTAGGACCTGCTGCGTACTTAATCGGCATCAAGCCGTTCACCATTTCGGCTCCTTTCATCATAGACATTTTCTCCACACCTTCCAGTAACATCATTGGTTTGTGCTGCGCAGTACTTCGGCCCCTCCACTGTGTACACGTCCTCCGAATCCGGGCGCCAGCTTCCCCTCACTCGTTTCTTCTTTCTAGAGCACTATTGACCCCCTACTGGTCTCTTCTTGCTGGCTTCCCCGCCCTGGTCCCTCCTTCAGGTTGTTCCTTTCCTTCCTGGACGCTTACCTGGTTCACTCTAAAGAGCCCTTACTTCCCTTCTCCACCACCCCTTAGTGGTCCTACCATGCTCAAGGCAGACGTCAGTGACACGTATTCAGAATCAAACGCTCAGAAACGCGCGCAGACGCCGCTGAGTCAAGCAGGAGAGGGTTGCGCTTCCTTAAACGGCAAACGTTGCCCGTGAAAGGTACGCAAAGGCGTATCTCGCGCGGGTAAAATTTTCCGTTTAACGTGGGATAATGCTGAATTCTGGATGCGGCCGCTCGTCGTACGACGACGATGTCACCTCTTCTAACTCCAGATGCTTGTTGCGCGACGAAGGGGACCCGTATTCTGGATTCAGACGCTCAGAAGCGCGCGCAGATGTCGCTGCGTCAAGCAGGAGGAGGTTGTGCTTCCTCTGCTGCAGCAGTAAAGTTCTCCGTTCAACATGGGATAATGCTGAGTTCTGAATGCGGCCGGTCGTTGTGCGACGACGATGTGGCCTTTGCTTCGTTTATTTTCGCTTCTTCTGACTCCAGACGGTTGTTGTGCAACGAAAGTGACCCGTCTTCTGAATTCAGGATTCGCTCAGAAACGCGCGCAGACGCCGTTGTGTCAAGCAGGAGAAGGCTGCGCTTCCTCTGCTGCAGCAGCATCTCATGCTCAATTCTGAATGGGATCCCTCGTCATAGGACGACGGTGTCTCCTCTTCTGACTCCAGAAGGTTGTGGTGCGATGAAGGGAACCCGTCTTCTGGATTCAGGCACTCAGGAACGCGCGCAAACGCCGTTTTGTCAAGCAGGAGGAGGCTACGCGTCCTGTGCTGTAACAACATCCCATGTTGAACGGCAGACGTTGCCCGCGCGAGGTACGCGGAGGCGTCGCAAGGGGTTCCATGAGATTGCGCGTGGTTCCACGAGGCGTATCTCAGCCAGGTTCCCAACCTGAGTGAGATACGCCTCACCATCTACAGGGCAGAGAGCTAACTCAATTATATAGTGGTATATATATATATATATATATATATATATATATATATATATGATTCGAGTATTCAAAGGGGGGGGGGGCGACGTTTGAGGAAAAACCGTGATCATGACCTCGGCAGCCTTAGTCTCCCGTACCTACCGTAACCTATCGTAATCGGCCGAGATTTCATAAACGGATATCAGATTCGTGATCAGCACCCTTAATAACCTTTCTGCTCGAAGTTTGATAGGAAAAAACACATAAGACAAAACAGGTCCGCGGGGGACGTTATGAGCCACCGGTGGCTCATAGCGCGCGCACGTAGAAACGCGCGCGTGTGCCAGGCGGCTTTCTGCCGCAAAACGCAGTTGTCAATGTGTTAAAATAAGTATATGTTAATCCTTCCATGGATCTCCCTCGATAGAGACTCTTCGGGCTCTCATGTTAAGAGGGATCTCGGGCCGCTTGTCGCAGAGCCACGTGGCGCGCCCCGGTGGATAGGGGAATGAATCGCGAACCAAATTCGACCGTGTGCTGGCCAGAGACGCAGGTGGGATGCAGGGGATGGACTTCTTGCTCCTGCTGTCTCTAGTCGACTCGTTCCTTGAGTGTGGGAAAAGGATGTTCATGTGCGTGTGGATGTTCACAGTGTGAGTGGATGTGTTCGCGCCTGCGCGGATTGTATCTCTGTCAGCCCGGTCCAAACCTTGCACTCGGCAGACTGGAAGTACATCGTAATGCGATTCGAGGCCGCCTGAGAAGCGGCAGAAAAAGCGTTTTTTCCACCTACATTTAAAGATAAGGCCGGTATTGTAGCTACCGTGTGTACTGCAGTCAAACACACCGAAAGGGCCTCATTCGCCCAACCCTGAAAGAGCCCTATTTCCGCAGCGATGGGATGGACGAGAACGGAGAGGCTGCTAGAATTTTAGGGCCTAACCAGGCTGCGCGAATTGAGGACTAGGATGACGATATGTACATATAACGCCCGCACGCTTGCATCAGAAACATCCGTCGAGGACCTGATGATGCAAGCCAGGATAAAGAATAACCGTAATTTGCTGTACAATAAGACGTGCCCATAGTAGACAGACCCGATTAGTATTTCAATTCTGCAAACTGTTAAGGGAGTAGAAGATGATATTAGATGATATTTGAAATGCGCCGCGCACTCTAGTTCTGTATGATATCGGGAAAAATTGAAGTTCTGACCCTCTCCAAAGACCATATGAAGATCCTACAATTCATAACAACCTCCTCTTTTTTGTATTTCCTTATAAACTAGCTCGTCCTGACAAGCAGAACAGCACAGAAAAGTACAAACTTGATTGCTATGACGGATCGACCAGTACTCACATGTTCATCATAGTCCTCTGAATGACCAGCGAAAGCCGCACAGGATAGTCAATGGGTACAGGACAGCATCTACCCTAGGTTTGAATGCTAGACTGAAGTAGGGCTTGAGCTCGCGCGTTATATACAGGCATTCCCTCTTCCGGTTGAACTTGCGGTCTCTGGAATAGATCTAGAACGCCTCAAGGGCTTTGCGCACCGAGGTTTGAACCTCGTGCCCCAGAATCCTCACCTCAACGTCAAAATCCCCACCATGACACTTGATCCTGCGGTAACTTAGGGCAGCGGATGCCCACGGTTTCTCCTTCCCATGCAGGTGCTCCATTATCCTCACACACAGAGGACGGCCGGTTCCACCGATGTACTCCTGAACGCAAGTTTCAGAGTAGATCAGGTGGACTGCCTGATACGGTGCAGTGAGCCTCTTTTCCCGTCGAGCAATCCACACAGTTAGGGGTTCCACAGCAGCGATCATATACACCATTACGGACTGGGTCTTAAGGTTGTCAGGTGGCAGACCAGCCACCGCATCCGAGTTTTCCAGCCCAAATCTCCAGCTCAGATAGTTCCGTATAGAAGTGGTCACTTCATCGGAGACGAATGGCGCTAGAAAGGGGATTTTTGGAATTGACGTAGTGGCGTTTTTTTAACCACCTTTCCCATGTCTTTATGAGGGTTTTCAGAGTGAATAGCCATTGGAAACGGCTAATTTCTGAATCATCTCCAGGGGCCGGATTCATCAACGACTAACCCGCGGGTATAAGGGGTAGAGATACCCACAATGAAGCCTGCGTCTCTGACTCTTGCGTTATCTCTGCCTGACTCTTATCTTATCTCTACCCCTTATCACCCGCATACCCACGGGTTAATTGTTGATGAATCCGGCCTCAGGGATTCGTTTAGCTCACCTTCCCTTGCAGACACACACTACCTGTGGTTCGGCACATGTCCCTTACGAGTGTTTTCTTTGTCCGATTTGGGGGTGCCGACTGACTATAGACAATAATGTTTTTGCAGCTGGGTTTCCGATACCACTTGATGATGTAACTATACGCTGCCAGCTAAACTTGAACATTGAAGAAATGCAGCCACTTTCCGCAGGGCTTTTTCCTTAGATTGATGTAATCGGACTGGCTGTTCATGACCTCAAAGCACTTCTCCATTTTGTTTTGCATGGCACAGGCGATGAAGCAGTCGTCCACATATCGGCAGTATAACAAAGAAAGCCGTGATACCAACGGTGCTTCAATCCTTGACAGGAAAGCAATGGCTAGTGTGCGTAGTGCCGTAACACCAAACGACTCCATGACACACGTGGTGCTAAAGCGCATTCTGCTGGGGTATTCAAGGAACATGCTGGTATTACAAGGATGAGCTTAAAGCATTTCACTAATCGTAAGAACTGATGCGCTTAGAAAACGGTACTAGTTGGGAAGAAGTACAGGATTGGCTCCTATTTAGAAGTGCGTCAGAATTGATACATCGTGTATGGAAGTGTTCACAGAATCACATTCACTGCGATACTGTATACCTTCTCAGCGTTTTTTTTTAAAGAAGATTCATCCCAAAATAGATCGAGCGCGTGATTTTCTCTAATTATCTATGTCTCAGCCCTCTCCCATGCCAAGGGAGAGGGCTGAGACATAGATAATTAGAGAAATCTCTTGGGCGCGTGTAGCGCAGTCGGAGGAGGCGCGACTGTCGCGTGCACCCGATACCAGGTTCCTGGTTCGGATTTCCTGCCCAGGCCAACCAAGCCTTCCATCCCTCCGGGGTCGGTGAATTGGTGCCAGACTTGTCTGGGAAGGATAGAGCGCTGGCTTGTTCATCGGCTGGCCACCGCAAGTCATTGTATGGCCAAATACGCATCCACGTCGCCTCCACGACATCCCGTAGAAGTAGAATGCGCTGGGGCATCCCAGAAGGGAGTGAGTAACGCCGTCCTTTATCCTTTATCCTTTATCTATGTCTCTTCCTGCACAGCGACTGAAAGGAATATCGAGAACTTTCGAATTGGCGCCTGTAACAGACATGAGCTGTAACTCAGGTGAACGAAGACTTTCGACTGATATGACACGATTCTAGATTAGAAGATATATAGAAAGATAAATGAAAATACATAAATACAACTTCTAAGCAGAAATCCGTTGCTATTTTTCTTCTTTTTCAATGCTGTCCAACTTTTTACCCTGATCGAAACTTAGGGCACTGATCACTCAAATTCTGCGCGATAAAGTTGTATGCTTGAAGACTGGAAGTTTACTCCACCTTCGAATAAATTTATTCGATCGAATAGAGCTAAACCATTCGATTTTCAAATATCATTCGAATATGGCTTCTTTTGATGCTCGAATTCGAATGAATATTCGACTTTTCAAAACCATCTCGAACGAATATTCGATATTTGCAAATCCTACTCAACACGCATTTGACCATGAACATCGACGAGTCCCTGACAAGCCGAATCGGACGTCTGCGACTGAACCGATGTGGTTCCGTGCAAGCTTTGACTGTGTTCGTTGGGTATGCTCCAACATCCGACTACAGCGACAAAGACGTCGAAGCCTTTTACGTTGAGCTGGAGAAGTTCTATGAGGAAGATCACACCATCTACAAGGTGATCGTCGGCGACTTCAACGCCAATATAGGGCAACGAAGGTCGCCGGAAGAGCTTCACATCGGAACCCACTGTTTGGAGTGAAACGAGCAAGGCGAATAAATGACTGGGTTCATCATTTCGATCAAGAGCATTCACGGAAGCTCACAGTTCCAGAAGCCTCCCGCCGTACAATGGACCTGGAAATCCCCGATAGCCAGTTCCACAACGAGATCGAGTACTTCATCTTCAACCGCAAGTATCCTAGCTTGACCGACATCTCCGTTGTCCCCAAGTTCTACACGGGATCGGACTACCGCCTCCTTTGAGCGAAGTTCCGCCTTTCGCGTCAAAGAGAGAAGGCCGCAAAATTAAGAAGAGGAGTCTCAGAACGACCATCAACTGGGACCGCTATACCTCTCTTGCCCGCCTTTGGGAACATACCGCCATGGACAACATAGACGAGGAATACGATCGCTTCCTGCACCACCGTCCCGCTAGTGCTAAAAGAGCCGAGAGTTTGAAGACCATCAAGGGATATCTGTCTCCAGAAACTCTCGAGCTGAAAAGCAAGCATCCAGCCCGCCGGAAATTCACCAACTTCGAGACCAAGATGACCGCCCTCCGACGCCCTGATGGAACTGTCACTCTTTTCCAAAATGACAACGGAGAAGGTCGCCTACGACTTCTACTAAGATCTCCTTGATAGCCACGTCCATCTGCCCCATGCCATCTTCCGCATGATAGATGCGTCGTTCCCTCAGTTCTCACTTCCCAGATCCGACACTCCGTCTCGTCGTTGAAGAAAAGTACATCACCCGTTCCTGACAGGATCGGACCCGAACACTTGAGGAACTTCCTGCCAGTTCTCATCAACACCCTGGCGCGGCTCTTCACGCGCTAACTGTCGGAGTGCAAGGTCCCATCACAGCGGAAAACCAGCAGGACCGTTTTGCTGTACAAGAAGGAAGACTTAAACGATCTTAAACGATATTGGCAACTATCGCCCGATCTGCCTGCTGTCCGTAGTCACCAAGCTGTTCACTCGAGTCATCCTGAATAGGATTAGCAGAACGCTGGACGAAGGACAGCAGTGCGAGCAAGCAGGATTTCGAAGAGGATTCAGCACGGTCGACCACATACACACCATTACGAAGCTCATCGAAGTGTCGCGAGAGTACTTCGAGAGCTGTACAGTGGGCTCAAGATTTCACCGTTCTATAATAACATCGTCGTCAACGTGAAAGGATGGGTTCGGCAAGGGGAAACCATATCCCCAAACCTCTTTTGCGCCACCCTCGGAAGCGCCATGCGAACTAGAATGGGAAGACATGGGAGTGAAGATCGACGGCCGCCAACTCATCGTCTTCGCTCCGTTGACGCACCGTGCTCATAACACCGAGCATTAGCCAGGGGGAGCGTACGCTGGTCGACTTCGATCGTGTATGTGGGAACATTGGAGTGCAGCTGAATCTTACGGAGACGATGATCATGAAGAACAGACAGTTTCTGATGCTCCATTTTCGCTCAACGGAGTCAAGATCTCCGAGTGTTCCAGCTGTACGTGTATCTGCGTTGCGAAATCAACATGGCCAACGACCTAGCGCTGTAGTTGGGCAGGAGGGAACGAGCTTTCAAGAGCATCGAAGAAGTCGTGAAGAACGTGAATCCGTGCCCACCTCTTCGACTCCACCGTCTTTTCCTGCCCTGCCGTACGTTACAGATCTGTGCCATATGAAAGCAGAATGAACACGCGATCAGCGTCGCGCAGTGTGGAATCGAGAGGACGATGCTCGGAGTGACACGATTCGAGCAAATGAGAGAAGACCTCCGGAGTCCCGAGCTTCGTCGAAGTTCGAAGATCAGAGACGCTTTCCATGGGCCAAGAGTCGAAAATTAAGCGAGACGGCCACTTAGTGCGCTTCGCAGACACCCGCTGGACGAGAACCGTCACCGACTGGATTCCGCAGGATGTCAAGAGACACTATGGCTCCCATGAATGCGTTGGTCGGGCTTCTTCGTGAAAGCCCTGAACGAACGATGTGACGCTCTTCGTGTCCCTCGAGCGAGGACGATCTATTGGAGCACTTTGGCAGGGACGAATAGAGACGCTGCGAACGCCCGCTCGAGCGGCACGATGATCAATGGGACGACAGGTGATGCAGGTGATACATTTTAGTCATACGTCATTATAATACGCTGCGTTCGATTAACGTTGGTTGTTGACCAGTTGAAGTTGAAACATAAAACGTTTTATTAATTTTTACTTTAAGCAACACTTCGCAGCTAATTGCACATTTTAACGAAATGTAACGATTTACCTGAAACTAGCGCAAAATTTCATCAAATTCGTTAGAAAATTTGACACCCAGAACTTTGAACTCCTGGTTTCAAAGGTGAGTGTCGAAATTTATGAAGCGTTTGGTGCCAAAAAATTTAGCGTGCACCTATAAACCGTACAAAGAGTTCGAACGCCGCCTGGACTCCATCTTCAGTCGATCTCCTCCCAAGAGACTTTGTCCCTCCCTCCTTGTTAGCCATTCCGTGAATCACAGGCCCCTTTTCCTTGATGGATTGGGGTACGTGCTACATGACATCATTGTGTTTCGACCTGAAGAAGGGCTTATGCTCGAAACGTCGATAAACATCGATATCAAGCAAGCCAACAAATCAAACGAATGTCAAATGAAACCCAGGAACTATCCATTTTGGGCAATCTAGACCTACGAACTCGATTCCATCTTTGAAGGAACGCGTTTGTTGTAGAGTTCAATTATGCTGCTTCCTAGCAAAATCTACAAGAGAGTGGCCTCTCTCTTCACTTCGTTCTCCCCTACAGGGCAAATGAACTAATACCCAGGTTCATTTGCTCCATGAAATGTGTGCGTCCTTTGTATTTGGCGGCACTATTCGAAAGACAACCTCATTCTTTAGTGGAAGGCAGAAACGGGCTGTATTTATTAGCGTATTGAAGAAAAACATGTCGAAATGTACCGTCGATGTTTTACAATCCAAATAATACCTCTGTTTCTGATGCCGAGTTTCTTAGCAGTAGGCCCTTAAGGTATATGGTGTTCAGCTGGATTCAGCTCATTGTCATGCAGTAAATGGCATCAGGCTGTGGACTGACCAAGATTTTCGAAAAATACAAATAGTTATTACACGGCACACCTTTTCGCACTACGAGCAGCAGCGCGTCGCTCTTTGTCTCCAACGACTTCAGGTGCGTGGCGACAATCCTCGTAAAACTGCGGCGGTTTGAGCATCTCCAAAGTAGTGACTTCGGAAACAGCATCCGCTCTAAACCAAGCTTGATAGAGGAAACGGAGGCTCAATGGATCCGCAAGGGAGGAATGAGTCGGTTCGAAACGAAAAGAGTCTTGGTGAGGAATTCCACAGCAATGACCAGTCGTGCACAAGCGGTCAGATAAGGAAATCATTGGCCGACCTCGTTCGGGCAGGCGACAATATCGATCCGTACTTCTGCTGAGAAACCCCTCGATACGAAGCAATCGTCTAGCACATGTGGGTGTCCTTCTTGTCGCCCCTCATACTTCGTCTCACAAAAAAAGCAAGCAGGAGTAAGCCTTAGAAGCCTTGAGCGAGCTTCGAAAAGCATCCACATTTCCAAGCTATCGATAAGTGAAAGTTTGTGGAAGGTGGGCTAGGTAGTGTGGAATGGGCTTCCACTACTGAGCTCTTTTGCTCCGATCTATTTTCTCCCAAGCATTTTCCTCACTTTCACCATTTGGCTTTGCCTTGTGTAAGTAGCTTGCAATTTGTATTGTGACCGTTAATGTCGACATGGCTATGGTTAATGACCTGTATTCAAGTGGAGTAGCCCTCACTCAGTCGATTCTATTCGTTTCGTCTCCTCGCAGCTTTCATCCTGTCGTTGTAGGATTTCGTAAGTGGTGAAGCTGACGAGAGCCTTAATTCAGTTTCAAGCAGTTCTTGTATACGACGAAAGCGTTCTTTAGAGGAGATCACCATTGCCGCTTTGTGTAGCTCGTGTTCCAACTCCTGCAGGTCTTCATACGCCTGCAGTTCAAACTCGTAGCGCTTTCACCGTCCCCACGAGGTCCGATCGAATTTCTTCGGATAATTGGATGATTCGGATCAGGGGTGCACACAAAATTCTGTGGTTAAATTTTTTAAACGAAATTTTTTAACGGAAAATTTTCGTTAAATTTCCGGTAAATCGTTAAATTTCGTTAAAAAACATTTAGATGCAAACCCTTCTTTTAACCCATTGACGACCGCGCGGCAAATCGCGTGTCTGGCGCGTGGGACCGCGCGCTGGGACCGCCTTGAGGCTCGAATCTCGTGCACTCACTACTTCACGGTATTCTAAATGAAGCTCCCTCTCCAATGGGTGAGCCACATACTGGAAAAGGCCGTAACAGGTTCGAAGCAAAACGTAGAAGATGTATTTGCTGCTACAAAAAGGTCAGCACGAAAAGGGCGCACGTTCGTCACGAATTGTGCAAATAAGGTGACCACACGATGTAGCAAGTATTTGAAATATTTTTCCTAAATTGGGTTCAAGTTTTTCGCAAGGAATTTGACTAGATGTCTTAACCATGACCATTTTTGTAAGATATACGTAGCTGCTCGTGAGTAGTATCTATTTATTTGAGGTCTGAATAGTGTGTTGTGCTGATTTTTTTAATCAAAGCTTTCATTAGAAGTAAATGATTCTCAGACCACTGTGCAGGTAGCATTGGTAGAGTCCAACGAATCTAATGAATACTAGTAAATTATGAAAAATCGAAGAAGTCCGCCGCAGCGAACATTTTTTTAACCGCGGGCTAAAATTGGGCCGCGCGGTCCCACGCGACAGAAAAACTGCGGGCCGAAATTGGGCCGCGCGGTCGTCAATGGGTTAAGGGAAAAAATCAAGGAAAAACCTTATACGTTTCAATTCAAAAGGTCAACAGCTGAAGTGCAAGGAATGGAGTGTAACTTTGCAATGTAAAATAACAGTTCATCATCATCAAGCGCATAAAAGTAGATAAGCCTTCAGTATCAAATTACCTACAGGGTGTAGAATAAGAGAGGTATGGAATTATCATTCAGGATGATCACCGACAAGGCATCTTAAAATGTGCGATCAGGCAAAATCCGGAGTTCCCCTTTCTTAGTTTTTTGCGAAACCGTTCCGAGTGAATGTTCTATGAGCATATACAATCTCGACGCCGGCATCCCCCCATCAATTACAGAAATGATTTAATAAAGATACAATTAAAAGCCTATCAGTGGAATGTGAGCACGTTGTCGAACGCACGATTTTCGAGTGCCCGGTGTGTGGAACCAATCCATTTTTTGCAACGTCGAGACCGTGACACGGCATCGTGTCACACGGTCCTACATTGCCGAGAAGGTGTGCTACGTCGTCAACGTGATAACGTTCAGAAAAAGTAGCTTTCCTAATTTTTGTTAATAGCGTTTTCTTAAATCGTTTAAAATATGTCCAGCGAGCGAAAGCATTCTTTCCGTCAGGACTGTTCCAGGTGGCGGGGAAAATTATTCTGTGATAAACAACGCCAGGTGAGGATAGGCATATCTTACGAGGAGGTTAGACCAGTTTCTTTGTGGATTCGTTGGCGTGCTTGTGGCCTCGGCGAAGAAACAACTAGGTCCAAAATGCACCAAAGGTTAGAAGGATAAAGGGCGGCATTACTCAATGACTATCCCCGCAACGCACTCTACTTCTACGGGATGTGGAGGCGGGTTGAATGGGTATTTGGGCGTACAATGACTTGCGGTAACCAACCGATGAACAAGAGACAAGTCTTGCACCAATTCACCCCGGAAGAATGGAAGGCTTGGTTGGCCTGGGCGGGAAACCCGAACCAAGGACCTGGTATCGGGGCACGCGACAGCCGGCATCTCCTCAAACTGCGCTACACGCGCCCCCGAAATGCATTTAATTTTTTAAAATTCAAAACATTCATGAAAACATTAAAATATTCTTGCTGATTTTAACGGAAACAGATTTTAACGAAAAATGCCGTTAATTCGTTAAATCCGTTAAATCGATAACCGTTAAATGTGCACCCCTGATTCGGATAGCGGCAACTACGCGGATCCCGGATTTTTGAACGATTCGGATAGGGCAGTCTCGCGGGGCTCGGATTTTCGGATGATTCCTCTTACCCGACCGTTTTTCTGCAGTTCTTCACAATCACTGAACAGCCGAGGTGCCGGGGGCCTGAACTGATGCATACTTTAATTGGACGCTCTAACTATCGCATTTCTTCCACGGTAAAAGATGTTCGTCAATGCTGTTTTTGTCAGTAAATAACTATTTCCTTCCTTTCTCATCCAACGATTTGGGAGCGGCAAAATTGTTGGAGTTCCCGTTGTCTCCTGCTGTTTTGCTGCTAAAGATTCCTCGCTGTTTCTGTCAAAATATGTCAGAGTTCTGGTTTTGTGGCACCGCCTTACGGAAAGTTAGGCGGTCGCAGCAGTTGACAGCTTCTGCTGGCTACCGATTGCAGCCCAGCTTGTTCAGAAGAGTCTTCTTCGTTCGTCTTACCCTTAGGTTGTCATTGTCTGCGTTGACAGTCCAGTCTCAATTGGCTTCGCGATTAAACTCTTGTCTCGTCTATTGTACTCGCTCTCACGTCCACTGAACCACTATTATATTTGGGGGTGTAAGTCTTACGCAAAAATGAATTAGAGGAAATTGAGGGAGAACTTCGACTGGTGGCGATGTCCGTTCCTCCACGTGGTGCCGCTGGAAACTCACGAGCCGAGCTAAACACGGACTAGAATGTAGGCGACAGGCCATTGTGAAGGCCATCCTACGGAGATCCATGTCACACCACATGGTTGATGGTGCTCCATATATCACGGGCAGGAGTGTGCGTAAATGAAATTTCAAAATTTCGTAAATCGTAAATCGTAATTACGAAAAAACCGTCGTAAATCGTGAATCGTAAACCGTAAATCGTAAGAGTCACGTGTAGTGCAGTACAACTAAATTTCCAGAGGCTTTTCCCGTTAATGTTAATCAGATGTGATTCAATATTTATTTATTTGTCATGTTATTTTCAGCTCATTCTGAACAGTTTTCCTACCTAACTGTTTCCCTTTTTTACGCCTTCTTGTTAGTAAGATGCCTTTGATATCAAACTTTACACGTTCCTAGAAAGTCGAAAAAACTGTAAATTCAAAAACTTAACTTAAGCCTATGCATGGTATTCCAACAAAAACCCTGCATCGTTTGAATATCCATTAAATTCCAAATTTACTATCAATTTTTCGCTTGGCCTAGAATTTAGGAGAAACAACAACGAAAGTTTCGCTGGCAACACTAAGATTTAAAAAAATCGTTTCACTTCTGTACAGTGGGGCGAAAACAGCAACTGCGCATGTACTAATCTAACAAACGTACTGGGCCGTACGATGAGACTGCACCTTGCATTCTGATTGAAGGCATGGCGCAATCATCGCACCGAAACGCTTCTCTTCTACGCTTTTCAACATTTGGAAATAAGTCCTAAAACATTCGGAAAACCTTTGTGGTGGAAGCCGAGGAGCTTCACCAGTCACTGCCAGAGGGAGGTGAACGTTGGTGAAATTCATGATTCCCCAACGTTCACCTCCATCTGACGGTGACTGGTAGAGCACCTCGGCTTCCACCATAAAGGCTCTGAAGAAGGCGAAACCGCCGAAACGAATAAAGTGTCGTAACAATCTCGGTGATCAGCTTCACAAACCAGCAATTCAACGCGATGCATCATGCCGAGATTCATGGAAAGTCGGAGATGGAATTAACGTATAATTTTCTTGAGGCATCTTCAGTTTGGCATCTTCATAGACAGACAATTTTTATTTAGAATGTGTCCAGCTTGGTTTGAAAGTAATCCTGCTTCAGATATGAGTTGTGGGAGGAACACGGTTGAAGTTAAAACTGGTTCAGTTTGAATTAGTTGTAAATCTATGCATAAAATTCCTTAAATATTTATTATGTTGTCATTTACTGACATTAAAATTGTCTTTTTTAAATTATAT
>OX375866.1:56905076-56979477 GCA_947359475.1 Heligmosomoides polygyrus bakeri | reverse complement strand
CCACGAAAGTCGCGTGCTGAGGGAGATGTCGCTGGGGTGCAAGTCCGCTGATTGAGACACAATCCTGGTGTTGTTTATTTGAGGCTTTCTTGTAAACTTCATACTCTCTTCATGTAGAGAAGGGTAAGAGTTTGACAATTAAGTGCTCACAATTGGAAGGAAATTTGAGCTGCGTCAAATGGAAGGGTGAATTTCTGCCGCACTACATCGTTTACTGTGTGGCAAGATATGTTCTGCTGTTCTCAAACTGATACTGTCCAGAAGAAGGTTCTGTGTTGAAGTCACAGAAATGTAGGCATTTCCATCAGTGTGACTTAAACGTGTATCTCCATTAGGGTGGATGAATTTGTACACATCTGGCCTCCGGACGCGCAAAATACCTTGCTAGATGTCGTGCTTTTGGGAGAGCAATGCTTCAAACTGCTCTGATCTTTTGTTCTGATGCGATATAGACCGAAATTTGATGCTAAAGGCCGCTGGTAGGTAGAGCCACTGCTCAGAGGGGGGGGGGGGGGAAGGCTCGCCTTATGAAGCAGCCCTATACGACTTTTCGTGTGCAAGAAATTAATGATCCTATAGAGCACTGGTGTGCTCCACCACAGTAGCGGATATCCTCTGAATACGAGATGGCCCACCTCCCCCCCCCCCCCCCCACCCTCACTACATTGTGCCTGAAAATCTAATACTTGTCTCAGTCGTCTAATCGTTAAAGCTATTCCTGTCGCAGATAACCAGCATCAACAAACTCTCGCACCTCTCGACTTCCGAAACGCTCCGATTTTCTTTGTCTTGTGATGGCTGGCCGAAACAGAAAAGAATGCGGTCCGAGTGCTCGCGAAGGGACGGCAAGTGACATCATGCGCGCGCGATTGCCGAAAACAGAATTGACGTCTTCTGGTAGAAGTGAAATGTGACAGCGTTTGTTAGCAAAGTGCGAGTGAAAAGAAATTCAAATGATTGAGATGTATCTGGTGGGGAAAGTTTGGAACAAGAATTGGGATTATCACTTATTAACTAAAAGTTTCAGAAGCAAGTGCTTGCAAGCTTCTATAGGAGGGGGAGGGGAAGATACGATGAAGTAGAAACTAGAGTTTTCTATATCCATGAATTGGTAATTCAGCGCTCCTGAATGCTCCCAAAACAAGTCGGTTCTTCCTATCCATTTCTACAGCTGCGTCGTTCTCGAGTTTACGTTGACTTCTGACTTCACAATTGGACGAGATTGGTTGGAACATGCGGGAGCTGCGAATGAGTCTTTTCTCATTTAGTAACTCTAAATGGTCAGTTTCTCGGATGCGCGGCCATTAATCTAGTGAGTCGCCTTATTTGTGATTATACTAAATTGTGGACTAATACTGTGATCCTTGAACAACCTACCTCAGTCTAAATGTGAGAGGTAAGAGCGTTCGTCATTTATATTCCTCTCATGCACCTCCTCATCAGCTCCATCGTGTGCATAACCAACGTTTACAACATGATCGTAGTATTGCGCTTATTGATGCAACAGTGAGGGCGACAAGTGAAATAGGGTGCTGGTAAGTAATGTTGCATCCTCTTCGTTCGTATGGCACTTCAAGTATCATGATCGTCTAGGATCTCTGAGTTAAGGCCTATTGCTAATTTACTAATTTCAGTGAATTTAGAATGTAGTAGGGGTTTATACAAACACTAACAAGTGGAGCCGCTTGTCTACGACAGCATTTCGAGTCATTCGAAAGCATTTGTTAATAGAAAGTACGGGTGGATACAAATGCGCACGATCTTGGGAGCGGGGACAACGGTTGCGGCCGCCATTTCGGACAAGTTGCTAGCCGTTGCCGCTTCGCGCTGTTTTTGTCGCGTTGTGTCGCATCTCCGCGCCGATTACATGTGAACTGGTCCCCGAAAAGTTCCGTCACGCGCGAGCGGCGAGAGTCAGACGAGCAGAGTGGGTCTCCAGATTGGGCTAGGGAAGGGACTCCGGGGTGTGGCGAACAGGGAGGCGTGGAGTGCACGAGACGACACGACGAAAAACCGCGCGCCGCCTCGGCACTATGCCAAGCGGACCAGTTTTCCGGCAACGCTCCGCGCCACCATGCTCTCTGCATGTAGCTCGCCGTCTGACACACTCTTTCACCGCCAACGTACACTACCATGCCACTCTACCGTTTCCCGAAAACCTGCTACTAAAACAATACCATATCCGACTATGAGCCTTAAACTTCACCCACCGAAAACAAAGAAGATTGAACGTCACGTTTTCCTCGTGTTTTGAAGAATTACGCCAGCATTTTGGTGTTTGTGGACATGCTTCTCAGTAAAAACTAGATCTGATGCATCTAAATTGTTATAAATTTATAGAGAAATGGGAAACACCTGGGAACGACCTCTTTCTGCTGAAAATCGCATTGCCTTGTGGTACAGTCGAAATCTAGAAGTCACCTTCCAACCTACACGCTCAATGGATCAATTTTAGAACAACTTTCTAGTGCACGACATTTAGGGTTCCATTTTTCCTGGAACCTAAACTTTGAACAGCATTATAAAGCACTTGTAAGGAAGGCCAACTAGCGAATTTACAATTTGTTTGAGGTGTTGGAAGCCAAAGATCAACCTTCTCTCGTGAGAGCCTACAAATCTTACGTAAGGCCCATTGTAGAATGTGGTGTTTCAGTCTTCAGTCCCTGTCAAAAGAAGGACATAAAACTCCTTGAAAGTGTTCAAAACAACTTCACCCGTAAGCTTTTTCTGAAATGTCGTGGTCTGAGTTATGACAATATTCCGAGTGAGTCTGACAGGGCTAGGATGCTTGGTTTTTCTGCCTTCAGACTAGATGAAAAAGAGCAGATTTAATCATGCTGTTCAGAGTTCTGACAGGAAGGCTTTCCATTGACCCAGTCGGGTTTTTTGGTACCCCTTTGACAATTGACAGAAGAGGGCATCTCAGGCTCTATATGCAAACCCAAGGTCGAAAGTGAGGCCAATTTTCCTCTATAGGAGCATCAGGGAGCTCAACACCCTACTTTCTGAGAATGAGAACATGGTTAACATGTCTCTGACTTCTTTCAAACGTCTAATTACACTAAGGTTTCGTTAGGCTTCTTTCCTCTTGTTTTTCCTTTGCTCAGTCACCCAGCTCCTTATATCTAATTTTAATGTGTTATTGCCTTACCGCATATGTTATTGTTATCTTACCGCATGTGATTATGATCCGTGCCTTGTAATAAATAAATGAAATAAAATCTCGCATCAATGATTCTAGCAAGTGTCTTCTGGTTCAGCACAGTTCTTTTGACTTGGAGAACACTTCCGACACACAGACATTGTTACAATGCTGTGCAACTATTGAACGGAACATAGGTTCCCAGTTTGACCCCTTCCTAATAGAACCGATAGCGGCTTAGAATTGTGGAAGCTCATGTGTGCACTCTGCTTTCTTTAAAACTCCCCTAATGTTGGCATATAATTGCACGTGACGAGGAGCCTTGAAATGTTCTCAGGAAGAATGAATGTCGCTCTTATGCATGCATCAGATCAAGCCCTCTGTGGTACATACTCCAGTTCTTTACTAATAATTATTACTTTGGTCTATCCGACACCACACGAAGCATGATGAGTGTTCGAATGTGACGGGATTAGGACTTGTTTTAGGACTTGTTTTTTTTGTTTTTTTTAGGACTTGTTTTTTTTTGTTTTTTTTTTCTTTTTCTTTTTTTCTTCTTGCCTATGTATGCACATTTTTCAAAACGAGGAAGTCAATAAGACGCAGCGGTCTTTTCGGCTAAGGAGTCAGATTAAATGTGATCTAAACCTAAATGTGTTGACATAGAAGTAGTTTCACCAAAAAACATGCAGAAAAAACACAAATGAAAACCATTGCGTCCCATAATCATAATAACCAACACCTTTCAAAACCCTCATTCAAGCCTTTACATGTTGGTAAGTTCCACGGTTTATTCCAGTCAAACGCTTTCGGGTGAAATTAGGCAGTGATTGCGCCTTGTAACGCTCAGAAACATTCCCAACTCCGAGTGCTTACTCCGGCTGGCAATCGCAGACAAGGTAATTATGCGTACCTTTACAAAAACCAACATATTCGAAACGTGATTTTTCTGTTTCCTATGATTTTTGGCACTAGTTAAAAGTTCCGACTCCACCGACAAGACTTCGGTCGAAAAATTTTTTTTCGCTGAAACTTTGTCTAGGGGGGTTATTTGGGGTGCTGATCACGAATCTGAGATCCGTTTTCAAAATTACGGCCGATTACGGTAGGTTACGGTAGGTACGGGTGACTAAGGCTGCCAAGGTCATGATCGCCGATTTCGCCCAAACTTCGGCTAGGGAGGTTATTTGAGGTGCTGATCACGAATATAACATCCGTTTTTCGTTTTACGCTGGAGTTTGGGCGCAATCGGTGACCAATACCTTACTCACCGGTACCCACCGTAATCTACCGTACTCCAGCTTAAAACGAAAAACGGATCTCAGATTCGTGATCAGCACCCCAAATAACCCCCTAGACGAAGTTTCAGCGAAATCGGTGACACTGCCTGGACCACCCATGTTAACGGTATGGGTGGTCTCCGGCCGAATCGTGAAAAACGGATGTCAGATTCGTGATCAGCACCTCAAATAACCCCCTAGACAAAGTTTCAGCGAAAAAATTTTTTTCGACCGAAGTCTTGTCGGTGGAGTCGGAACTTTTAACTAGTGCCTGATTTTTTTTTTCAAAATTTCCATCCATTCCTAGTCCCTAGACTCGCCGATACACTTACAACTGGAAACAAAACTCGTCCGAGTTGTCCGGGGTGCGTTAGTTAGTTTATCAAACACTGGTCCCTAGCCGCCCCTGTCGCTATTAGTGGCACCCTCGTTAGCATTTGTGCGTTCCCGATCCGACCCACACCACCTCGGGAAATGTACGGCCGGAAAACTTCCTAACCGTAATGAAAATGTTTCGTGTACAGGCACAGAGGAAGCGCTGCAAATTACGGAGAAATAATCAGCTGTTTTCTACTACGAACCAAGGGACGACCGATGAATGAAGAAAGACGTGAGGGTATGTTATCAACTGGATATTGGATTCGCTATAAAGCCTATCAAAACGCCGTTATGTCACATTATGTACACCTATCCACTCGCCTATTTATTGTTCTCCTTTGTTTTTACGGGTTTTGGGAATCATCTTGCAACAATGACCAAGTGAGATCCATAGTGGTGCTGAGTTAAACAAGTCATAGCTATGCGTCACATGGCATCAGGCAAACTTTTGTTGTTAGTTAGATAAGGGCATATATGAACTAGTTAAATGAGGTGGAGCTGGGAGTAAACAAGCATTTGCAAGCGTTTTTTCCTCGGCTAGATTCGACAATTAACGATATGCCGTTTATGCCCTTTTATTTGCTGGCAGCAGGTCAGATAAACCTTTCAAACAATTTGGCAGGTGTATTAGTTCAGGTCAGATAAACCTTTCAAACAATTTGACATGTGTATTAGTTCTCAACATCGATGAAAATAACATCGAGAAGCCGGGTACTAAGCGGCTGATGCCCGCTGTACACCGGGAAGGTAAGTTAAAACGGGTAAGTAAGATCAGCCACCCCCTGGAGTGCCATTCCTTGCTTAGTTCTGTGCTCAGAAACCGCGTTTAATTTAGTGTTCCAGGACCATGGTCTCATAACGGAGCGGGTACCAGCCCGCTTAGTACCAAAAGCCGTAACTGTATTGGGAGAATCCATATCTCTACGGTAAAAATTCAAGGCTAAAACGTCCGATCAACATTTAGCCTTAAAAGTATTAATTATTTAACCAAGGGTTTCGGAAAATGTACATTTCAGTAAATAAATGACGAGTGGTCTAATCATAGCCTCAGTAGGCGTTTCTTGTACCCAACAACTAACGAAAATATAAAAAATCCCGACACTTGGACACTGCTTGAAAATTAGCTTCAGTTATGCCTGCTTCACTTAATGAGTGACGGAAAGGTCGAACTCCTCATATGCTAAACACTGCTGCTGAAAATGACCTCACTAAGCATCACATAAACCAAAACATCGACGAAGTCGCCCTCTTGCCCCTCCTCTGCTGCTCTTATGTGGAGGCATAGTTCGAAAGCATCATCTTGACGGCAGCATGTCCGCTTTAATCAGCAACGTCTCTGCTCCAGTCCGAATTCCCCCTACCTCCGCGTAGGGGACGCAATTTCCCGCCAGAGCCCCGGAGTACTGTATTCCCAACTTGATGTGCATCGCGGGAGTACGGTACTTCCTTCCCATTTCCCGGCGGGGCGCGTCGGGGCGAGGTATGCATACGGCCCCCGATGTGCGTCCTGACCCGCGCTTCCCTCCCCTGTCCTCCCCCCAACCTGCACCATCCTTGCTTGGGTTGGCGAAATGAATACCTCGCTGCTGTTTGCTTGCTCCCCGAAGGTGACGGTCGATTGGCAGTGACGCGTGGTGTTTTCCTGCTATCAGTGTGTTGTTCGCATCGTGTCTTCGTAAATATCGGACGATTTGGCACAGGACTGTTTGTTTCAGGATGTGGGCGCTGGCAGAACGTTCATCGATCTCGCTGATCATGGCTCGCCATCCGGCTATGCCTGTGCCGATCAGAATGCTTTCCGATCGGATTTCCGAAGCCTACAAATCTGCAGCTCTCAGAGTGAGAATTTATTTTTCTTTCTATGTGTAACGTCGTTCTTGGAAACGTTAAGCGAAGTTGTGGTATCCACTTAGTGGTAAGTACCGATTATATATTAGCTTAAGCTAATCTAAAAAGGTGATACGAGGGTGCACGTTTAACGGCTAACGATTTTAACGATTTAACGGCCCTATTGTACTTTCAAGACTGCAGAGGTCGGAGAAAATTTTTCGCCCAAACCTCGCCCAGGGGGATATTTGGAGTGCTGATCACGAATCTGAATCCGTTTTCGAAATTCCGGCCGATTACGGTATGTTACGGGAGCTACGGGTGACTAAGCTCATGGTCACCGATTTCGCCCAAACTTCAACTATAGGGGTTATCTGGGCACCAGGACGTAACTCCAACGCCACGTCGCGGCGTTGAAACGCGGACGTGCGCTCGGTGACGCGTGGTTAGCCGCGGGACACGAAATTTTGTCAGTGCCTACTCCATCAAACACTTTGGATACCTTTCCAGGTTCAACCCCTCCTAGTGCCACCACAGGGAGCCCCAAATGAAATGAGAGAGACGAACTCCCTCGGCAGAGGCGTTTGGAAGAAAAGGAAAGCAGTAAAGTGCCCATACTTCTGCTTGTCATGGAGAAATACGAAGGTGTTCAGTGTTTGCTAAAAACGGTGCTTACCAATGTCATCACACGTTTACACGTGAACTACGACAAGTGAGTTGGAGAAGGGTGACGGTCAAGTGTAGAACAAAGCTAGAATTAAGGGAAAAGCTACGGATTAGAGCCACCCTTGGCCGGTCTTTGAATCCTAGCAAAAGTCTCACGTCTCAGCAGTCCCTGAAAACTTCAAGCTCTTGATAACAAGGCCATCTGTTCAAAGGAAGTTCGTTAAAATTTTCGGGAACTTACAAGCTTCCGAAACTTCTGCTTAATAATCCCGACTCAGTTCTTGTTTCGAATTTTCCTCACCAACTCCTTGGCCGTTTCCCTTTATTCATCTGAAATAGATTGAGTCTCATTCCACCCACCCTTTGTTAGCAAACGCTCCTACTTCAAGAAGGAATCTTCAAGAAGGCCTATTACTCGTATGTTCATGTTCAATAAACATGTATGGAGATATAACAGCTCACTTCATTAGGAATCTGTGCACTCTAATTTGCAACCGGCTGACAATACACTAGTACGGGCGAGGTACGCATAGAGCTGGGCATATAATTCCCTACCGGGAGGCATCAGACGTGTCTCACCCAACTACTTTCCTTCTTCTACCCGAAAAACGTGGTCGATAGTCTCCGGCACACACCTTCGCACTCTTGCCGAGTCACTAGCCTTGCCTGTCGGAAGCGTTACTAGCTGTCCCTGTCGGAAGAAATAAATACATTTCCCCTCAATCATTTGAACTTCTTTTCACTCGCACTTTTCTAATAAACGCTGTCCCTCAAAGCCTCAAATAAACAACACCAGGATTGTGTCTCAATCAGCGGACTTGCACCCCAGCGACATCTCCCTCAGCACGCGACTTTCGTGGTGATCACCCCTCTCCTCCCAAATGGCCCGCAGCCGAAGCCGACGAGCCGTCGTAGGCGTTTTCAGCGCGCCATCACGACTTGCCACGGGCGGCCGTGCCGCACCCTCCTCGCGCGGCAAAGCTAAAGGCTCCCGCAGACTTGGCCAGCGGCGGACGGCGAAATCGATGAGTCACGCCGCTCAACGGCCCGCGGCACCGCTCAGCGGCGACGGCGAAGTACTATAGTCTCTCTAGTCGGGACCAACTGGTGACGCGCCCGTTTCCGCTCTGGATCCCCGCCGCGAAAGGGCAGAGCGCAGACAGACTCTCCCGGCGCCGCTTGAGCGGCGCCGTCTCGAGTGATTCGAATCATTTTCGGTGGTCCTTCATCATAGGGCAGCGGCAACGCGGCAGACATCTGGCCTTAAGTGACCGTGCTCGCACGGGGAGCAAGCTGAACATACGAAAGCGCGCGGCAGCCGCTGCTGCGGCAAGCGCGACATAGTATGTGCTGCAACAGTCACGAAGTCTAATGCTCTTGTGACCGCAAAAGCTTCATTTGCCACCTCTGCCCAGCTACTTGAGGGTTCCCCGATGCACTTAGCCAGAGAAAATGGATATTTCGAGAGGGAATTGAATGAACTAAACGAAGAAATAAACAATTGCTTCCATTGTGAGATTTAGTCTCCCTTTATGACAAGAAACTTCTAAAGTCCTTCTTTCCAAAAGCTACATATCTAGATACATTACAGCACAACTCAGAAGTTTGCTAGAGCTCCATTTTCCCCTAAAGCCCTCCGCACACTTTTACGGCAACGCGGCAGCCCTATCTTTAAGCATGGGGCAGAGACGCAGAGTCGCCGCGTGAGGCAAAACTAGCCTCGCACAGCCTGCCGCTGATGTGCCGCCTTCGCGGCAGACGCGGCAGTAATCCTTCAAGGCATTGTTGCCGCATTGCCGCGTTGGTGATTGAGCGAGCGAGAGGAGTGCCGCGTGAACTCTAGCACGCGGCAGTGGAAGCCGCGTACGCGGCTGTTCTGGCCTCTGCCGCGTACGCGGCTGCCGCAAAAGTGTGCGGAGGGCTTAACAGCCCGTTCAGGAACGATGCGTCAGTGGCGGCTCGTCGCGTGTGCGGCAGAGGCTGCCGCGCGCGCGGCGAAAACTTGTATGTTCGTACTACCAGCCTGCTAGCAGAGGTGCGCCGCTCATCACCAGGTAGTCAGCGACTGGATGGCCGAGTGGTTACAACGGAGGGCTTTCAGGGAAAAGTCAGGGGTTCGGATCGGGGGGTCGGGATCCTGCATTGCTAGGCTTACTCGGTACATTTCTGTCGATGTATACTGTAACTGGGTCACGGTAGTGTACCATAGTGGCACTATAACCTCATTCTAACCTTGGTGATACGATATAAACACAAAAATAAACACGCAAAGCGACACCGTTCATAATACATTCGATTGGCCATTGAGAAAAATAGGTGATTTTCGTTTGAGTACAAAGTAGAAAGTATTCTATGTCTTGACCGTCTTCGTTAGGCATTGACGGTGGGTCTGTCAACATTAATGTACCTCACGACTCCAAGGATCGATGAGAAATTGGAAAAATTGGATAAAAAAGATTTGATTTTATTTTTGTTTATTTATTTACTTATTATTTTAATTTTGTTTTTATTTGTTATACTTTATTATTTATATGTTATTTATGTTTATATTTTTAATTAATTAACTAGTTAAGGTATTCATGTTTGATTTTCTTCGACCCCCATTCGACCTCTGGAGAGAAAGCATAACAGTATCGATCTGTCTTGTTCATCCTCAACCAAACATGTTGCTAGTGATCTCACGGCCGTCACATACAGCAACCTCGTCACTGCTACAAGAAGACGTAGTACTACCCACATCGTCGTCATCCTCCGGCGTTCCTCGGTAGCATTCAAGAGCCTGTCCCCACTTCAAGATAGATAATTCTTTATCTTGACCGTGTTCGTTAGGCATTGACGGTGGGTTTGTCAGCACTACTGCACTTCATGTCCAAAAGTAGAGGAGATTGAAAAAAGATGAAAAGGATTTATCTTTATTTTTCACTTATTATTGCTTATTTATTAATTTTATTTATTATGTATTATTTATTTATTGTTATTTATATTTATATTTTCAATTAATTAATTGAGGAGATCGCCATGGCAGATGCGTTTCGTGGCATATTTTTCAAAACGCTACGCATGGGGATATTGACTGTGTGATGAGGATAAAAGTTTTTTGTTTAATGTTTATTCCATTGACGGTTTCTCATTGGTGATGATAGCTTGACTTGAACGAAGCGCGGATGTAGACTGGTCGCCGGGAGGATGACGACGATGTGGGTAGTATTACGTGTTCTTGTAGCAGTGACGAGGTTGCTGTATGTGACGGCCATGAGATCACTAGCAACATGGTTGTTGAGGATGAAAAGACATCGATACTGTTATGCTTTCTCTCCAGAGGTCGAATGGGGGCCGAAAAAATTCAAACATGATTACACTAACTAGTTAATTAATTAAAAATATAAATATAAATACTTACTTACTTTGATACTTTGATGGTCCTTTTGTCGGCTGGAGGTCTTCTCAGCGAGGACCACAACTCTTCCAGACCGCTCGATCTCTGGCTGTTTGCATCAGTGAGGCAGACTCCGCTCTCTGAAAGATCTTGACAATGAGTCTGCCCATCGCGTTGGCGGTCGTCCCAATGGTCTCTTATGGTCTCTCGGGAGCCATTCTGTGACACGGAGACTCCATCTATCGTCCTTTCGTCGAAGCAGGTGTCCGGCCCAGCGATATTTGGACTTCTTCATGTACTGCAGCGGGTCTGCTAATTGCGACTTCTCCCGTAGCTCCGAGCTTCGTAGGCCTTCTTGCCATTGCTGACGAAGGCTTGTCCTCAGAAGACATCTCTCCAGTGCACGATGCGTAGTTTGCATCGCTCTGGCGATTGTCTTGTTGTCGGGCCAGGTTTCCGTCGCGTAACACATCGCAGGCAGTACAGAGGCGTTGAATATCGAGGCCCTGAGGCCGGGATCCTTGACCTGATCGGTGACTTCGCGAATCGAACTGAAGGCTGCCCATGCTGCGCGTCTCCTGCGGGCGATTTCAGGAGCGAGGTCGTTATCCATGTTCAGCTCTCTTCCCAGATAGACGTAGGAGTAGACCTGTTGTAGAGCGACTCCATTTAACCTTACGAGTCCCGTGTCACACCACTGGTTGACCATAAACTGCGTTTTGGACATATTCATGTCCAATCCAATCTTCATACCTGCCACATTGAGCTCGTTCAGCATTTCCTCGACTTCTGCCGTGCTGGTAGAGATGAGAACAATATCGTCGGCGAAGCGAGGGTTGCTGATCCGTTTACCGTCGATAAGGTAGACTTTATCGTTCCAGTTCAGGTCTTTCATGGCATCCTGGAGCGCCGCTGTGAATAGCTCGGAGAAATCGTGTCTCCCTGCCGTACTCCTTTCACGAAGGACATCAGCAGAAATGCCGTCCGGTCCGGGAGCAGTGCCCGGCTTCATCCTTCTGATGGCATGAGCAACTTCTGATTCCAGAATGGGAGGTACTTCCTCAGCTGGTGGCATCAAGCATTTCGGGACAGTGATGGAAGAACGGAACAGATCTGTATAGAATTCTTGAACGATGGCCTCCATCGCTCTTCGAGACGTTTGCGTTGTTCCATCCTTATCCACAAGGGCTGGCATTATTGCCTTCTGATCGCAGAGATCTCGTTTGCAGCGCTTTATGCTTGAACCTTTCCCAGCGGCTTCTAACAGCTTCAATCTTCTGTAGGCTTGAATGGACTCCTTCACTGCAATTCGACAGGCCTTCGAGATGGTGACTTTTTCCAGATGGGAAGCGTTGGGATCCAGTTTAACAGCTCTTCTTTGCTCCAAGAGCTTAATCGCATGTGCGTTGAGTCTTGAAGCAGGCGGTGATGTGGCTCCGCAAGAGCTGCTAGCACATTTCAACAGTCCTTTGGAGAGAAGGTCGTAGTCTTCCGATGGATCTTCAAGAAGATTCCAATCATACGACTTTATTGCACATTCCAACTCCTCGGACTTGAATGTGGGGATCCTCACCGGTGCCGGTTTATGAGTGTCAGGCTTGAACATCCTCTTTTTGAGAGTCAGCTTCGCACGGACAAGACGGTGATCCGAGCCGGTGTCAAATGAAGGCAGCACGGAGACGTCGAACAGACTCCAGCGTCTGTTTGTAAGAACATGGTTGATCTCCGAACGTGTTTCTCCATTTGGGCTTTCCCAGGTCCATCGTCGGTTTGAAGGCTTCTTAAACATAGAATTTCCATGGTAGAGACGGCACGCGGATAGGAAGTCTATCAGGCGCTCTCCGTTTTCGTTCTTTGAGGAAGTTCCATGTGGTCCTAGCCTCCATTCGTCGTGATCATTCGTACCGACGATAGCGTTAAGGTCACCAACGACAACTTTGTACTAGCTCTTCTCGTCGTTGACAGTCCTTTCGAACAGCTTGTAGAATTCCTCCTTTTCTTCATCTGTGATGGCAAATGTTGGAGCATATCCATTTATGATGGAGATGGTTCCTTGATCTTTGGGTTCCAGACGAAGAACAGCTACTCGCGGACTGATGATCTTATAATAGTCTACAAGGTGGTGCACTGTCGAATTGACGAGATATCCAACTCCGCCAATATTCTTTCCGTCCACCTTTGCTCCGATAATGAGAAGCTCGTTGTGGCCGGTCCTTCTTATGGTTTCCGTTCTGCCTTTCGTTTCCTGCAGGGCGATAACGTCGTATTTGATGTTGCGGCTTCTGTAAAGCAGTGTCCGAAGATCCTGCTCAGATGCGATCGAACGACAGTTATAAGTGCAGACGAATAGGCAGTTTCCGTGTCGTGGTGGGAGGGAGTTTCCGGTAGTCCGATTCCAATGACGTCCTGATAGCTTAACTCCGAGATTAGATGGCCCCTCGCCGGAGGTGGATGCAACCGACGTCGTAGAAGTCCACCTCCGGCGTGCGGAGGACTGGGGCACGGGTTTAGTTGTTTGAGCCATACCGGTGGTCTGGTTATTCACATGTTCCTGGCCAGGGATACAGGAGAGCCGCCCATACACGACAAAGCGTCGCGTACTGCGTGACCGTTTGTGCCGTTATCCATCATAAAGTGATGTTCACCCCTTCACCGCGGTGAGGTGGCACATGAAGGAGAAATATAAATAACATATAAATAATGAAGTATAACAAATAAGAGCAAAATTAAAATAATAAATAAATAAACAAAAATGAAAACAAATCTTTTTTATCCAATTTTTCCTATTTCTCCTCGATCCTTGGATTCGTGAAGTACAATAATGTTGACAGACCTACCGTCAATGCCTAACCAAGACGGTCACAACATAGAATACTTTCTATTTTGTACGCAAACGAAAATCACCTGTTTTTCTCAATGGCCAATCAAATGTATTATGAACGCTGTTGCTTTGCGCGTTTATTTTTATGTTTATATCGTATCATCAAGGTTAGAATGAGGTTATAGTGCCAGTTACACTATACGTCGACAAAAATGGACCGAGTAAGCCTAGCAATGCAGGATCCCGACCCCCGGATCCGAACCCCTGACTTTTCCCTGAAAGCCCGCCGTCGTAACCACTCGGCCATCCAGTCGCTGACTACCTGGTGGTGAGCGGCGCACCTCAATGTTCCACTTCGGTTACTGTACCGCTAACAAGCAAATTGTGAAATAGCTGTAATTCCGCTATTGTTCCAGCCCCAAACCTTTAACAGGTTAGATTGTAACCGCGACATGGCAGTTCCAGATGTCAGTTTTGCTTTATCGGCCCGCACTGAGGTGATACGGTTTTCTGGGTTTTTTTTTTTTACCTACTCAGATGTCCGCAGGAAATTTTGAAAACCACTACGGTGCTCTAATACAATCTACAGCACTCAATAGGTCACTCTTGAAATTGCCACGGGATGTTCATTAACCTCCATTGTCATAGTGAGCGTTTAGGCAGTTTTACAGAAATTCTCAGCCGAACATACGAAACATCTCACTTGCCTTTTGGGGCAGTGCTATAGATCCAGTGAATTAGCTAAGATTTTTAAAAAGCGTCAGGAGAAGCAGTCGAGACAACTGAGATTTCTTGTATATAAAGAAAGATGGGTCCAGTTCTTTCCAACGAAACTCTGCAAACGGAAATTTCATTCGAAAGCTTTAGTACGGGGTTTAAAAGGCCTTACTCGCTACGTGTGTCCTCTACTGGTACTGATGGTGGCTACTGGTACCGATGGTGGCTGATGGGTCAAAGAGATCGGCTGAGTCTAGAGAGAGCTAGTTCGTAGTGAGTTTATTCGGCCGCATTTGAGAGACGCTGTACCCAGTCTACGAAGACACTCCCTATAAGGAATTAAAGCGCCTATACGAGCAAAGCATTTGTAGCTGAAACTATCCTGAATCTTCCCTAGAGCATCCATCTGACTGTTTGTATGGAGACCAAATGAGGGAACCATATTCCAAGATTGCCCTTACGTAGTGCGCGAATAAGTGGAGAAAAACCTTAACATCTCGCGTCTTAAATGCTCTAAGGATGTAGTTGGACACTGAACTAGCCCGTGCAATAATCCTTTCGATATGACAGGAATAATCTAATTTGTTTAGTAGTTAACACCTAGGCCTTTTACAAGGAGGACCTGAATGAGAGGGTATCCATTTAACCCTTTCATGACATTGTCCGACGATGCCGTCGAACAAATTTTTTGCAGCGCGGGACAACGTCCGACGACATCGTCGGACACCATCATAAAAATAGTTCATGGAAAGTTATTAAACATCTAACTGTACAATATTAATCTCTAAGTCCACTAATATATACGGTAAAGATGGTTCATGGGAAACTTCATTGGTTAGTGTTCTATACATATCTAACAAATAGTGCAAGAAACGACGCCGTGGCACACCATTATAACAATGCTTTATAGGCAGTTTTTGATTATATGTTGGTATAATATTACAGGCACTACTGGCTAGTATCTACATCTAACATTGTCCTCAAGAATCTTCCTTGTTTACTGCTATATTCATTTCCATGAAAATTGAGTATGCTCGCTGGATAATTGTCCGACGACGTAGTCGTACACTCGGCACGCGAGGAAAATACGGCTGTCCCACGCCGGTTATACCTCAAAGAACTTCCCTGGGCGAGGTTTTTGCGAAAAATTTTTTCGACCTCTCATCGACCTCTGGAGTCGTGAAAGTACAATAGTGCCAATTTTCATTTAATTGCGGTTACAATGTTTCCTTCATCTTGATCGATATTGCCGTCCTCCTCCCCCACCCCCGTTGCCATCACGGTTAGGACGGAACCTGGAAACTTTTAAATTCAGCAAGAATCATAAGAAACAATCGTCTGCGGCGATATTATTAGGTTGGAAAAAAGCCTTTTCATTTTTTTCAAAGATTCATTACTTCACAACTATAATGTCAAATCAATTGAGATAAACTCCATTTTGTTCCACTGCACTTCTCCAAAGACAGGGTACTTGTCTAATTCCCCTCGCTAAAAGGACTGCAGTTCCGGAGTCGTACCATTGCTGAGTCCAATTTTTGAGGTCTTCATCCGTTTCAAAATATTCCTCTCCAATTTCTTGCCTGAGAGCGTGGAAGAGATGATAGTCGGTAGGAGCGAGGTCAAGACTATACGGTGGATTTGGCATTACCTCCCAACCCAGCTATTTTATTGTTTCTCTTGTGAGTCTTGCAACATGTGGTTTTGCACTGAGCGTCTGACAGGGCACCTAGAATCCAAGCTCCAAATTTCCATCAAAGCCAAGACCCTTCAGATGGATTCCCACAATCCTATGAGACACTTCGAGCTTCTCTGCCAGTTGACGTGTCGTCTGCCTACTAGCGGTACGAAGAAGATGGAGTAGTTCAGTGTCGTCCAATTCAGTTGGCCTTCCTTACCTTGCTTTGTCCTCGAGTGAATAATCTCGCTTTAAAAACTTTCCGAACCACTCATAACAGGCGCGATGAGTAGTAGATCCCAACAAGTCTATATATATATATATATATATATATATATATATATATATATATATATATATGACGTGCTGTAGATCGTTTACTGAATTCATGAAGAATGCTGTGCCGAGAATGGCCATGAGGTAGATCTGGCATTGAGTCCGAAAGATTGGATAGATAACGAAGTACAAGAAGAGTCTTGACCTGTGACCGCGTGCAACGGTAGACAAGTGTGGTAGGATTATGAAATAAGCAATCAATACTGGCTATTGTTGTCAGTATGCTGTGTCAAACGAGGTTTTTAGGTGGATCTTTATTATTGCGGCATGACGTTTCGACTTTCCGTTGTCTTCAGAGGCCTGAAAGTGGAGCAACAGGTTTATATTTGCGCTCTACTCCACCAAGCGCCTTAGCCGCCCTAGCATTTTCGACCCACTCCCGGAGTCACTGCAGAGAGCCCGAATGTAAGAGACGAACTCACGCATAGGATCCACCGTAGGGGCTGGTATTCGCCCACGCTAGAAGACCAGTAGAGGCGAATGAGACCCACTCAGTGGATTGTCGCCGACCGGTCACTTACAGTTCACAATGAGACACAAATGGCAAGAAGTCACTCGTAACAGAGAGGCATCATTTCGGTTGTTCATTACCGGATTTCTACTAAAAATCCAGAACGCCTCTAACGCTTTCCTTGCCGATATTTCTCCTTCAACGGCCAAAGTGCTGCACTTCACCTCAAAATCGTTCCCGTTGTGCGCATCAATTCTATGTTTACCAAGCGGACTTCTTGGTAATTCACGTCTTTTGCTGGCTAGATGTTCCTTTACACGTACTGCCAGAACCCTTCCCGTTTCCCTATATATTTTGCATTGCAGGCCGAGCACTCGAGCTCGTAAATTGCCCCGATCTTTGAGCAATCTCCCAGTCTTCCAGTTGGACATACAATGCAATTCTCCGATATGCACTGCGTATCATAGATCTATTCCGGACTACTAGCTGCCGTTTTATGTTATCGTTAGGAATGTTCACTAAGACACAACATCATCCCGCAGTTGTGCACTTAGAATATCTCTCTGAATTTCAGCAGTGACTCTATCGGAGATGAAGGGAAGCAGGAAAGGTATCCTATTTGGTCGGGGTATGTTTTGGCGGTTAGCGTGAGATGTGGGCCGACGACTTAACATAGTATAGCCATTAGAAGCGGCTATATTGGAAGCTAGCTGCAAGGATTCTTGTCGTTCGTCAGGGCCTGTACATATTCTCGTTGCTGTGCGAAACATGTTGCTTATTACAGCTCGTTTCACAGCAGTCACCTGGCGTGAATCAAGATGTTCTTGGAGCTTTGCTTACGGTACCACTTCACGCTAATTACCCCGTTGGACAACTTGACCTGTGTACCTTTCCTGCTTCCCTTCATCTCCGATAGAGTTACTGCTGAAATTCAGAGAGTTATTGTAAGTGCACAACTGCGGGATGATGTTGTGTCTTAGTGAACATTCCTAACGACAACATAAAACGGCAGCTAGTCCGGAATAGACTCTATGATACGCAGTGCATATCGGAGAATTGCATTGTATGTCCAACTGGAAGACTGGGGGATTGCTCAAAGATCGGGGCAATTTACGAGCTCGAGTGCTCGGCCTGCAATGCAAAATATATAGGGGAAACGGGAAGGGTTCTGGCAGTACGTTGTAAAGGAACATCTAGCGAGCAAAAGACGTGGGTTACCAAGAAGTCCGCTTGGTAAACATAGAATTGATGCGCACAACGGGAACGATTTTGAGGTGAAGTGCAGCATTTTGGCCGTTGAAGGAGAAATATCGGCAAGGAAAGCGTTAGAGGCGTTCTGGATTTTTAGTAGAAATCCGGTAATGAACAACCGAAATGAGTGCCTCTCTGTTACGAGTGACTTCTCGGCATTTGTGTCTCATTGTGAACTGTAAGTGGTCGGTCGGCGACAATCTCACTGAGTGGGTCTCATTCGCCTCTACTGGTCTTCTAGCGTGGGCGAATACCAGCCCCTACGGTGGATCCTATGCGTGAGTTCGTCTCTTACATTCGGGCTCTCTGTAGTGACTCCGGGAGTGGGTCGAAAATGCTAGGGCGGCTAAGGCGCTTTGTGGAGTAGAGCGCAAATATAAGCCTGTTGCTCCACTTTCAGGCCTCTGAAGACGACGGAAAGTCGAAACGTCAGGCCGCAATAATAAAGATCCACCTAAAAACCTCGTTTGGCACAGCATACTGACAACAAACTAACCCACCATGCCGAGGTTTCAAGAAGAGAGAAGTTGGGAACTGGCTATTGTGGTTACAAGGAGAACGGTAAAAACTTCTCGAAGTGTGAAGAGACTTTTTTCCAATTTAATAACTTGTGGTGGCAATTTGTACTCTAATACTCTTAGGCCTTGTTTAGTGTGCATGCGACGCGATTGATCAATTCGGCCACTACACATGGCATTGCGTCGCGAGACGCGCGCACACTAAACAAGGCCTTATTCTAGAGAGTCGTCAGCCATGCCATATTGAGGCGTAGTTTATACTTGTACCGCCTCGCCTCGCTGCAGGATTATTCCTCCGTTTAGAGATACCCTTCAGATAGTGTGCATGGGCGGGAGCATTTTTCCGCCTCTAATGCACTTCCCATGTACTGATGGAGATCAGGGGCCGGATTCATCAACGACTTACAACAATTTAACGGAGATAATACAGCCGAAATTCGTGATAGCGCGGCTTATCAACACGAAGCATTTCACCTTATCGCTTGGTAAGCCGCGCTATCAGGGATTTCGGCTGTATTTTCTTCGTTAAATTGGTGTAAGTCGTTGATGAATCTGGCCATTGGTATTCATCCCTGGTACGCGCTACATTCGAAGCCGGTTAAGGTAACCCTACAAATGTTGATAGTGACGCAAAACGCAAATAATTTCACACACAAAGACAATGCCATTTTCATGTCGATGCTCCTTTTAAGTCAAAGTGGGTATCTTTGATATCAAAATGAACTCTTGAAGTCAAAAAGACGAGTTTCAAATCAGACTGAACATGCTTACAAATAACAACATAGGATTGCGATTTGAAAAATTAATGGAAAAGAAGTAGGGTAATTCCGTTTACGTGAAGCTGTGCATAAATCAGAGCAGTCTGAATTGCGGAGGTGGGGAGAAGCGGCTGGTGTAGTACTCCTTCCTGCCTTTTCAAGGCCTCCCACTCCGGCTGTACTCCAAGTGTACGCAGAAACTGCAAAACAGCTTTTATGGTCTAAAACGAACCCTATTTTAGGACTGATGCATCAGCTTGTTCCATCCACTTTTAATTTGGCGTTAAGATATGATATGGTGTATGCTTGCGACTTGTGCAGTGTAAAGGCCCCCACAGAGTTCTGCGGCAAGGCCGCTCGCCGCTATGGTTAAGGATAGGGCAGGGACGCCGGCGACGGCGAGCTCTGCCTCTCTGCCCTATGGTTAAGCACAGGGCCGCGGTGCTGCGGCAAAACTCTGTGGGGGCCTTAACTTGTTGTATGGCGCCATAGGAGAAGTTTCTGCAGCAGTCTGTTCCAAATGTTCTATAACATTCGGTAGAGCAAAAAGTGCCCTGTACCTCTCTGTCATTCTTGCTCAACCGTGGAGGGCTAACCCGTAAGATGGAATCCGATAGAAAGCAAATGATTTGGAGAACAATATTAATAGGGTGTATGCAGAGGGGAACCCTCTGGCCCGAGAAACATTTAGTATGGTGATCTTTATAAGCGATAAAGGTTATCAACCGTCATCATGGGTCTTTTCATAGTCCTGATGGAATCGACATCAGCGAACCGAGTGCCGCCTTTCAAGACGACTGAAACACTCTGAAACTATGAACAGGCGACAGTAGCGATGGTGGCGACGGGAGCGACTGCGGAGCGTGGGACAACAAGGATCATTCGGAGATAAGATGCGTGAAAGCTAACTGTTAAGTTTCCCCGAGAATATGGAACCCTAAAAAACAAACACAGTCCTCCATCTATGCAAGCACTACCATGTTCTTGGTTATCGATGTAGTGTTATTGAGCTGTCGACCAAGATTGTTCACGTCTTTTATTAGACTGACGTTAGCCATCTTGGTGGACAGCTCAATAACACTACACCTGTAATGAAGGACGCCATGTCAAGATTCATTAGAAGTCGAACCTGGGCACTACTACGTTGTTCCTAGCAGGTTGTGCCTAGGTCTTTTTAAAATAAGTGCTGGAAGTAAAGAGACGCAAGTTTCTAGCCCTTCGGAGCTTCAGTGATGACGAGTTAAGCTCTTCAAGAACGCTGGTCTTTTCCACGGGTGACTGGTAGTGGACTATGAACAGGCCCTAAGTAGCCGACATTGGAGGAACGAAGGCGTGTTGTGTAACTGGGGCTTCAAATCTTTTGGCTGCTTTATATTGTATTTACATTATATATGGGGAGATTTCGCATTTCAATATTTCCTCATACTTCCGTTTTTTAATGTTTGTGAAGTTATACTAGTAAAGCAAAAAAACGTGAAGTGCAACCACAAAAGGCGCCGGCCTTTGCTTTCACCCAGAATCGACTCGTGGTCCGGATCTCAATCCAGTTGCGAACCCTACCGGAGTCGGTGAATCGGTAAGATACATCTCAAGGAAGAAACAGGTGTTCTTTGGTGACCCACCGGAAGTTGCTGTATAGCAAAATATTCACTCAAATTGCCTCCTAGAAACATAACAGAAGTAGAATGTGTGGCGCATCCCACAACGGGCTAGATTGGTGCTGGCTTTTGTCGCGTGAGGTTTTATCAATAAGGCTAGATTGCACATATGTTTTTCGTTTACTGCAGTTTCTTTTAAGAAGCAACCACAGTCTGACGTGAAAGGTGGAACCGGCTATGCAACCAAGGTGACATTCGACACTCAAGTGAAATCGCAAAGAACTCATGGAGCGGACGCTGGTTTGAGATTCTTCAACTTAACTTGCGTTCACCATTGTTGCAGATCAATATAAACGAAGTGTTTATCGTTTAGAAACTGGTGTGAAGCCAACTAACATGCAGAAACGCTTTTTGATCATGACGAGATTGTTCAAGAGCAAGAAGGACATCCCAGAATATGTCGCGTAAGTACGCTGTTTCTGTTGCATTTTTAGAACGCTGCTTCACTATTCGATTGCAAGACCTCTACATGTGTGCGAGGCGACGTAATCATAAGTCCCCATGTCGATTCATCGCGTCGCTCGTCGCGTGCCCACTAGACGATCCCTTAAGGCCCCCCCCAGAGTTCTGCGGCGTTGCCGCTGCCCTATCCTTAACCATTGCGGCGAGCGGCGTTGCCGCAGAACTCTGTGGGAGTCTTCACATCGTCGGTTTATAACTTTGACTCATCACATTAACGACTATATGCATCATTTCTGCTGCTTACCTTTCCAACTCGTTTTTCTTTTGAAATGAAACAGTATTGCGCGGGCTTTTCCGCTATATCCGTGTTTACTGCAAAAAGCTTCATCAGTCACGGCAACGAAATACTTTGATGATACTCAAAAAACGTCTATAGTACGGGGAACAATACCATCTCATTGCTACATACATTTTCACACAACTCATTGTTTGCAATCTTATACATTTCTTATTTTTAAAGGAAAGATAACGGCTTGATACTTGTTTTAATAGCAAGGAGGTGACTGTTTTTTAACGCCAAAAAAGAGCTTGCGCCATGTTCTCTTCCAAGACGTCGCGATTTTTATTCGATTGATAGCAGAACTTATATTTGCATAGAATTTGACACCTGTTAACGTTAACGTTTACTGTTTACAAGGAAAACAACTGTAAAGGACACATATCCTCATTTCGATGGTTGCTGCCTTGTTGTGCTTTAAAATGAAATTTAATTTATTATTTTTTTCTAATAATAGAATTCGGTACTAAGCGGGCTGGTGCCCGCCGAACACCGGTAAGGTATCTTAAAACGGGTAAGTTAGATCAGCCACACCTCGGAGTTCCTTCCCTTGCCTAGTTCTGTGCTCTCCTCCGCTGACGCGGACGAGAGGTAGAAGCCGGGTTTATTAGAGTGTTCCACGACCATTCTATTATCCTATTACCAGCGTCGGTCGCCGGCTCCGCCGGCGCCGACGTTGGAGTGTGCCGGCCACCCAAGCTAGCCGACTACGCCGGCATCGCCTCCGCGGGCCACGCAAGGCTAGCCGGCTCTGCCGACGTCGGCTCCGCGAACTACACCGGGGCTAGCCGGCTCCGCCGGCATCGGCTTCATAGGCCACGCCCGGCTAGCCGGCGTCGGCTGCGTGGGCATCACGAGGCAAATGTAATGGAAAGGGTGGGCACCGATGGCCGCGTGGATGGTTCATCGTGAGAGGCTGTGGAGGGCGAGGGTATGTGGAGGAGCAGAACTGAAGGTATACGTGAAAGGAGGTAAGTAGGAGAAGTAGGAATTGTGGGAAAAGGGGATGAAAAACAAATGCAACGGCTGAGGTGGAACCCACAGTTCGCAGCTGGGGTTCGATTGCAGCGTGGGTCAGCGATTGTAGATGGAGCGAAACGGGGAGAAGGCGTTGAAAAGGGGTCAGATATTAGATGTGATTATAGCAAGGTGGGAGGAGGACGTTCCGCCTGAAAGCGGGACGGGCAAAGACGCGGGACAGTGCCTGCGGATCCAATTAGCGTCGACTCGCGCAGTGACACCCGCCACTTCGCGCTGAGCCAGACGGCCCTCGCCGCGGAGGCGATGTTGACCTGGCCGACCACGGGAGCCGAGATCGACAGATTTGGTGTGATTTTACAATCGATAGAGAGATAGGAGGCTCGGATGGCCTTCAGTGGTAGTCCAGAAATTGGGATTGGTCTGAACCCTAGCATCTTCTATATTAGAATTTCGAGCTCTATCGAATGAGCCAGAAAAAGAATCTTGCCTCAATAACCCTTGTAACGATTTTCATTTCAGGCGCTGTTTAACTTTCGTTAAATATCAATTTTTATTTATACCGGAATTAACTGCGAGGCATGCTTCCAGGCTGCAATTGCACAAGGATTCCAATTAGATAGACGAGTCCTACTATATATAAAGGAGCAAGCGTGTGTGTGTGTGTGTGTCACTGTGTCACACCGTCACACTCTCCGTCCGTCCCACTTTGAGTTGGGGCGCGGCAGCCGAACACGTCGACAACCGTGCCTGGCGAGCCGGAGAGGTACCGAACACGTCGGCAACCCTGCATGGCGAGCCGTAGACGTGCCGAGCACGTCGGCAACCGTGCATGGCGAGCCGTAGACGTGCCGAGCACGTCGGCAACCGTGCATGGCGAGCCGTAGACGTGCCAAACACGTCGGCAACCCTGCATGGCGAGCCGTAGACGTGCCGAGCACGTCGGCAACCGTGCATGGCGAGCCGTAGACGTGCCGTACACGTCGGCAACCGTGCATGGCGAGCCGGAGAGGTACCGAACACGTCGGCAACCGTGCATGGCGAGCCGTAGACGTGCCAAACACGTCGGCAACCCTGCATGGCGAGCCGTAGACGTGCCGAGCACGTCGGCAACCGTGCATGGCGAGCCGTAGACGTGCCGTACACGTCGGCAACCGTGCATGGCGAGCCGGAGAGGTACCGAACACGTCGGCAACCGTGCATGGCGAGCCGTAGACGTGCCAAACACGTCGGCAACCGTGCATGGCCTGCCGGAGACGTGCCGAACACGCCGGCAACCCTGCATGGCGAGCCGTAGACGTGCCAAACACGTCGGCAACCATGCATGGCGAGCCGTAGACGTGCCGAGCACGTCGGCAACCGTGCATGGCGAGCCGGAGACGTGCCGAACACGTCGGCAACCGTGCATGGCGAGCCGTAGACGTGCCAAACACGTCGGCAACCGTGCATGGCGAGCCGGAGAGGTACCGAACACGTCGGCAACCGTGCATGGCGAGCCGTAGACGTGCCAAACACGTCGGCAACCGTGCATAGCGAGCCGTAGACGTGCCGAGCACCTCGGCAACCGTGCATGGCGAGCCGGAGACGTGCCGAACACGTCGGCAACCGTGCATGGCGAGCCGTAGACGTGCCAAACACGTCGGCAACCGTGCATAGCGAGCCGTAGACGTGCCGAGCACGTCGGCAACCGTGCATGGCGAGCCGGAGACGTGCCGAACACGTCGGCAACCCTGCATGGCGAGCCGTAGACGTGCCAAACACGTCGGCAACCATGCATGGCGAGCCGTAGACGTGCCGAACACGTCGGCACCCGTGCATGGCGAGCCGTAGACGTGCCGAACACGTCGGCAACCGTGCATGGCGAGCCGTAGACGTGCCAAACACGTCGGCAACCCTGCATGGCGAGCCGTAGACGTGCCGAGCACGTCGGCAACTGTGCATGGCGAGCCGGAACGTGCCGAACACATCGGCGGCACGAAACTTCAGCCCTGGGGGTAATCGAGGTCGCTGAACACGAATCTGAAGTGGACTAATCGATATCGATCGGTATTATCGATTTTTTGAGGATTTTGTTCAGGCGGCACGAAACTTCAGCCCTGGGGGTAATCGAGGTCGCTGAACACGAATCTGAAGTCGACCAATCGATATCGATCGATATTATCGATTTTTTGAGGATTTTGTTCAGGCGGCACGAAACTTCAGCCCTGGGGGTAATCGAGGTCGCTGAACACGAATCTGAAGTCGACCAATCGATATCGATCGATATTATCGATTTTTTGAGGATTTTGTTCAGGCGGCACGAAACTTCAGCCCTGGGGGTAATCGAGGTCGCTGAACACGAATCTGAAGTGGACTATCGATATCGATCGGTATTATCGATTTTTTGAGGATTTTGTTCAGGCGGCACGAAACTTCAGCCCTGGGGGTAATCGAGGTCGCTGAACACGAATCTGAAGTCGACCAATCGATATCGATCGATATTATCGATTTTTTGAGGATTTTGTTCAGGCGGCACGAAACTTCAGCCCTGGGGGTAATCGAGGTCGCTGAACACGAATCTGAGGTCGACCAATCGATATCGATCGATATTATCGATTTTTTGAGGATTTTGTTCAGGCGGCACGAAACTTCAGCCCTGGGGGTAATCGAGGTCGCTGAACACGAATCTAAAGTCGACCAATCGATATCGATCGATATTATCGATTTTTTGAGGATGGCGCTCAGGTGGCGCGAAACTTTGGCCCTGGGGGTAATCGAGCTCGCTGAACTCGAATTTGAAGTCGACCAATCGATATCGATCGATATTATCGATTTTTTGAGGGTGGCGTTCAAGCGGCGCTAAACTTCGGCCCTGGGGGTAATCGAGGTCGCTGAACACGAATCTGGAGTTTGTTTTTGAGGTATGAAGGCCTAAAAGTTGGGAAAAGAAGATGGTCGGAGTGTTCTCTTCTCGGGGTTTGGGGGCGAAGCCCCCAACCAGTCGGAGGCGGCCGCTAGGCCGCTGAACGACTGGTTTAATATAAGTTTAAAGCATTAGTTTCGACATGACATCTCTTTAGCATTTCGTAACTGATTTTTTCCATGGAACGTCTTAATGCACACATCATACATTTCGAGACTAAGACTGGATAAGTGTTCATCAAATCTAATGTTCACCGAGAGTAAATTTCATCACGCAATACTTCAAATTGCTCGTCCAGTGGCGTGCCTTGACATCTTGCTGCAAAATTTTCTTATTTCTCTGGGACTAATTGCTCTGGAATGGTACCGCCCGTCGAACCCATAGAAGACAGTTGACCATAATTACTATACATTTTACTAGAGCTATAATAGCTCGACATCTCTCTGTCTACATTATTTCTTCTTTCAGCATCTCAGCATCTCCTTCTAAGGCGCTTCATTTCATCAGGGGTCTGAAAGCATCCTCCACGAGATATTAAAAGTTCTACGAACTAGTAGCATTACTTTCATATTAAGTAAACATTTCGCCTCCAAGTTTATGTCGTGGAGTAGCTTTATCAATGTGGCTAGTGCAGGATGTTTGCATCCCAAAAGCCTCTTCAAAGTACTGCAACACGGCACATAGTCTGCTCTGTTCGTCCGTTGCACCTCGTCCAGGGCGGGCTCAACAGCACACCACGCTGCTGTAATCCGGGGCGGTGCCGGACGGCGGTGGCGCGCAACCGTAGTTCAGGGAGACACATAACGTACGAACCCCCTTGCTTTTACCACGTTACTGGGTTATGTTGCAACAAGACATCGCTATAACAAATTGCATCTTCGATACCATCCACTTGAGGCGTAAAGAAACTGAATTGAATCAATTACTATTTTATTAGGTGATTTTATTTATTTTTTTACTTTATTGACCTTTCTTCCACCAATCACCCTTAGCTGTAGGTGGGCTAACTTAGGTGGGTGGGCGAGCTTATATCCACGGACCACCTGCCTGGGGACCCTGTTGAGCACGACTAGCAGGTCAAACCCGCAGATGTCGACGAAGGGTGCCAGCTCTTGCGTCATCTCGATGCACTCCTTGCGGTTGATTTTTGGATTTTGGGCAGCGATCCGAAACGCCTCGAGTGTTCTGCGTGCCGAGATGTCGCGCTCGCGCCAAGATCTTAACAGCCGTACTTCAACCATTGTACCACCTTTGCTTCGGACACTGTGATCCCCCAAAGGCTCTGTCGAAGGCGACAACGCCGAAACGTTAGTTAGAATAAAGGTCGATACGAACCATTAGTGTATGCCTTTATCACTATTATTTCTCCACAGTTTTCAAGTATATTTGTTTTAGACTCAGCTGTTCACCTTCTTCACTTTTATTTCCCATGTAGAGTCTTCCCTTGGTGAGCAATTTATGTTCATCTCTATACGATTCTTATGCCTCTGATGCTTCAGACCTGGAACAATGGACCGCATGCACGACCGATTGCGTGTCGTCTTCATTGCTGTGGGTGTTGCGGTATTCTTCATCATCTTCTACATCGGCGAGTCCATCAACGCCACAAGAATTGCTCGTGATCGTGATGCTGGCGTCGTGGTGAAATCGATGTGATCAATTCCAAATTCCTATGGAGGCCCATGTTGTCGTGGTCTTCTCCGAAATTTCTACTCGCTTTGTGTAACTGTTTTTACCTAGGCGCTCTCCACACTTTGGAAAGCCCCATCGTGGTGGTGGTGGTGATGATGGCAGATCATTGTCGAACCATCTCGAACAATTCAATACAACATTCGGTTGTTACAGTATGGGCTATTTCGACGAGCCGTAGCGTAATCGTGTCTTCTTACCTGTGTTTAGATTCTTTCTGTTGTACATAATACTGTGTTAGTGAACTGGTTTGCGAGTAATGAGCTCGTTGCAATTCATACATTCATTCGGCCTTGATACGACTGTAGAGCATACGTTGCAAGCGTTGTCAACGTACCTTTGTGTAGATTTTTTTCACAATGTCTATCAAAAAACTTCTGTGATCTCCGACATTCTGTTTCCTCAGTGGGTACATATTTCGAAGTGAATCGCACCTGTTTCGTAGATTTGCAATCATTTGTTGCAGAGAAGTGTCGAAATGGGAATCTTCCGGAAGGTGTTCATGAATGCGACAGGTATCCGCGACGATACCGAGGTGTGCTTATGCTTCCAGCTCAGGCATGTCAGTTCGCAGCGATTGCTGTAGTCCTTTTTTTAGGAACATAAGAAGGGTTCGTACGAATGGAAGAAGCAACATTTGACCCCTGACCAGGTTAAACTCACAATGGACAACGAAGGACGATATAGTGGCGTAAGTGCACTCAATTCTCGCAGTGTTATCTACTTTTTGAAAGCGCAGTTCGCTCCCGGTTCATCCCATTATAGCGCGTTTGGAGGGACCGGCGGAAATCCGCGTTATAACAGGAGTTGCGTCCTAACCGGAGCTGACCTAGGAAGCTAAAGGCATAGGATATCACTCATGACTAAATCGCAAAGGCTAGCGACGAGTTGTTGTTCGTCAAAAATTGGAATGGAATTGGTGTTGTCTCACAGCACACAGCCGGTTGTTGTGGGATCACTTGCTCCGTCAGCTCGTTAATCGACATAATGCGCTTGGTCGTCGGTGGAGTCATTAGTTTTTTCTTAAATGTCTTCAGTTTTGAGCGATTTTTTCGTGTTCATCTTGTGTTTCTTTCGTATATACCTGTTTCTCGTGCTAGTCTTACACACCTTTTTTTCCGTCGCTTTCCGCGTTTCTTATGCCGTCCCGCAATTTCTCCTGCAGCTTCACGTTTCTTGTCGAGTTTTTTCATGCATTTTTCTTTCGGCAGATTTCTTGTTTTTCGGCTATTTTTGAACCGTATGTACTTTTTCTTTATACGTGAGCGGAAAACCGCGGAGAAACAAAAAAGATATGTAGGACTAGCTCGAAAAACAGAGATATACGAAGGAAACATAAAATGGACAATAAAACGGCTCAAAAAAAAACTAAACTAAAAGTTTCACCTACTGTATCATCATCGAGCGCATCCGATCGATTGACGAGGTTAGCGCCTGTTCATACCTCATACGACAGGAGCGTCGACGGACGTAGTGTGGTGTACGTAATTGCACCAGTGCACCTTTTTTTAGGCAACAAAACCTAAAGGATTAATGTAGCTACGTTTGTGTTTGCAAACACTTAGTAGATTTTTGCTTCAGCAAACGATCTAGTAGGAAAACTTAAGAACCAAATCGGGCACTAGTTAAAAGCTCTGACTCCACCGACACGACTTCGATCGAAAAAATTTTTTCGCTGAAACTTTATCTAGGGGGTTATTTGGGGCGCTGATCACGAATCTGACATCCGTTTGTCACGATTCGGTCGAAGACCCCTAATACCGTTAACAAGTGTGGTCCAGGCAGGGTCACCGGTTTCGCTGAAACTTCGTCTAGGGGTTATTAGTGTTGCTGATCACGAATTTGACATCCGTTTTTCACGATTCAGCTGAATAATATAGATACAGGATGGCATAGGGTTACATTCTTAAGGTTTCTGCCGGAGACGGTAGGTAGAGGTTGGAACGGGTAAGTGGTTCACCGAGTTACGAAATCCGCGATATTGGCGGGAAAAAAGAAAAGGAGTGATTGCTGCTTCGAGTCGTTCGTTGATTACGATACAACCAACCATGGCACTTCAAGCTCTCCAAAGGAATCGACTTCAAGCTGAACTATGTGACTTCAGATTGAAGGATTTGTACGAGAAGCTTGACCTAGACAGCTCTGCTTTCCATGACACTCACGCGGAGGAGAGCACACAACAGAGCTTCCAAGGCTTTTGGAGATTTCAAGGCTAACCTCTGCTGCAGGCTAGAGGCCGCGAAATAGTGCGCATCGATAGGAGGCGGAGTCTCTGCGTCTCTTGCCAGCGCGCGCTACTTCGCAAGGTCTTAGGCAATTCGAACTTAATGTAACGGACTTATAAGGCATTCCCGCAAAAAAAAAACGGCTATGGTATTCGTTCTTCTCATAGCAGACTATCCCTTGTAGACCAATTTTGAACAAGATCAAGTAAACAAGTACGACAAGTACAATGGTACCGACCTATTTTGAACCAGAAGTACCCATATTGCCTACATCGTAAATCTGGCACTCAAAAGAAACATAAAAGCATTCGTTACCTTGGTCTGAAGAACGGTACAATACGAATCGTTTCCTTCCAGCATTAGTACGGTGTAATTACGTGCTCCACACTCCGTCCGTCGCCCCAGTCAGTCCCGTCGCCGGCGCGAGTATGCGCAGGCGACAAGAGCGAAAAAAGCAGTTGGAGCGCCAGCGCCGGCGCTCGAGTATGAACAGAGTTCGGTGCCGATGGCTCGGTTTTAACCGATTTGCATGTTTTGCACGGGCGGCGAATTGCTCTTGTCACGAAGTATGAATAGGTCCATACGGCGCAAGCGGTGCCACAACAACCGCTTGTGTGTTGTGAGACAACTCGTCCAATTCTTGACGGGCCTATCGTCGCTATCCTTGGATTTAGTCGCGAGTTAGTATATCTATGCCGTCGAGCGATCCTGAACTGCTGTTAAGAAGCTGCTTCGCACTGGCAGTTTTAACTATTAGTTTTTGTCTCGATTGGTGACGGTTCCGCTCTTCTGGTGTGGTCACGCCAATACTCCTGATCACATGCTTGATCAGGATGCACACCAGCTATTTTTAAGTCCAAGTGCAACGGGTCTAGCCATCGTTGCTTCGGGCGTCCTCAGGGACGCTTTCCAGGGACATCAACGTTTAGGCGAATCTTGCGGATCGTGTTGTCGTTGACGCGAAGGACCGTACCATCGAGGACGAGCTTTGCGGGCTTGTCGGATATGGGGACGTCACCGAACCTTGGTCGTATGGGGCCCTTGTGAACGCGGTCCAAACGCTAACTCCTACCGCCCATTGTAGCATTTTCGTTTCCATTACGCTGAGGCGGCATTGGATTTCCTTCGTCACGGGCCAGCACTCAGCACCGTACGTCGCTACTGGGCGGACGACTGTTCTATAAACCTTTTATTTGAGGTATTGCTTTGTCGCAGAGCACCCCAGTCAACGAGCGCCATTTCGACCAGGCTACACTCACGCGCGCATTCACCTCCAACTTAGGCAGCTATCGGACGTGACTGTTGAGCCATAATACTTGGAAGATGTAAATCGTGAAAGCCCAGCTCCATTGATCCTAATAGATCCGTGTTCGTTCACATCCATCGTCAAGTACTCATCGTCAGGCTTTTTGACGTTTAGTTTAAGTCCGAACAGTGCCATGATCGCACCACGCCTTTGCCTGTCGCTCGAGTTTTGTTTTGTCTTCACATACAACCACGACGTCATCTGCATACAGCAGCGTCCAAGGTGCCGCCATTTGGAAATCTCGTGAGATTGCATCCATCACGACAACGAAAAACAGTGGGGATAAGACAAATCCCTGGAACACTCCGACAGAGATTGGAAACTCCATCGAGGTTCCCGCTTCCTTGGGCAAGAGTACAGAATGCGCACGCACTTAATAAGCTCTTTAGATGCCATGTTGTACCATACAACGGCAGTCGAACGTCTTCTCCAAGTTCAGGAAGGCAGGATGTATCGGTTTCTGTTTCTCGTGGTGCTTCTCTAACAGAAGACGAACGGCGTGAATGGCATCCAGAGACGAAGATTCGTATGTTGTGCCAAAGAAGGCGAAATGTACGGTAACTGGTGTAGTCCGCCGGACTGCCCTTTTTCCAAATCGTGATGGTCGTGCTTTGCTGTCAGATCTCAGGCACTTTTTTCTTAGCAGCAACCTGATTGAAAAACGCTGTCAGCGAGTCAGCAGGGTACCAGCGCTTCGACCCACAGGTTGGCCATCAGGACCAGAGGGTTTGCACGACTTCATCTTCCTCAGGACTTCTTTGGTATCGCCCCCTGTAATCTTCTGAACGGAGCCGTATACAGGTGGTGCAGAAGAAACAGCAATACGTTCAAGCTCTACATTCGAGACTTCCTCGAAGTAGTGGCGTCATCGCTTCATAGTCCTCTTACCATCCATCAGAAGAAGACTGTTCTCGTTAATGCCAAAGGCCTTCTCAATGCCTTCTGCTTGGCGGCAGCGAACTTTTGCGAGTCGGTAATGGTAACGCTCACCATCGCGCGTCTCCAGTTTCACTCACATCAGCGTAGTGTGCGACTTTATCACCTACCACTGTCTTATTTGCCGCTTTCTTCGCTTCCCGATAATTCCGCCAATTATGGACTGTTTTATCGCCGATAAATACGTGATACAGCCGTCATAACGATGTTTTGTTGCGATCAAAACTGCTAGCGCCAGGCGGGATTCGAACCCGCACCCCTCTCTAACCGGGCAGGAATACTCTGCGCCATGACACCACCGGCGTCGTTTGATCGAACGCAACATCCACACCTCGTGGGACTGATGAGCACTCACCAGTATATCGGGGTGAGCTGACCGCTGATATCAGCATGGAACCAGTTAAGCTGATGGTCTTCATAAAACTAAAACTTAAAACTTATTTGAATCATACAGCCGTTTCTTTTCTCGGACCTTTTCTTTGACATCATCAGTCCACAGCCATGCTTGCTTGTTGACTCAACGCAAACTTTGCTGTTCCGATTTTGAAGCGTACAGCTCGAACTATTGCTTCGGTAACTTCTTTCCGTGTTTCGTCGACAGTTGTTACCTTCGGCAATCGAATGCGAGCAATAAGAGCTGCATCTTTCTCGTTCAATCGCCACCACTTAATCCTTGCTGGATTGCATTCCTCGACCAGCCTAGCCGTGGAGGGGCAACCATCAGTGTTGTGTCGCAACCGTCTTATAGGGCGCGGTCTTCGCGTCTGTGACCGTGCCATGGTCGCGACGCCTAATAAGTTTTAGCGATCCCGCTATAAAACGAGGTGAGGTGAGAGTCACGCTTTCGAAATTTTGTGTTCACTGAGGTAAGGTTGTGCGAGTCTGCACACTCTAGGAGACGCTCCCCATCGGTGTTTCCTGACCCATAGCTAAAACCACCATGACAGCTGTAATCGTCCCCGGTTGCTCGTTAGAGAACTGGAAAATGTGAGGGGAAAACTGATGTTACCAACCGGTAACAAAACAATAATATGGATCGAAATTGATTGCCTTTCCCCTTCTGCCCTAGCCTCTCCATCACAATCTCGTCATCCCGCACCAATTGATTAAATCTGAGAGAAAACCGTTAAAAAGGATAGGAATATCGATATTGATTGCATTTCCTCAGCTATGAGCCCTGCTTGCAGCCATCATAGTCACGTGACTCCCACCTCGATCGGTTAATTCTGAGGGAGAACCGAGAGCACGGTCAAAATATCGGTCTATTATTAGATATTGGTTGCCAGATCTAGACTTTTCACGCACTGTGAAATACAGATGCAACGGAAAATTCAATAATGCTACAATGCGATAAAAGCGCTTGCAATGTGTAAAGACGGCCTGAAATGGCTGTAGAAGAAGGAAACGGCTAGGTAATTAACAAACACTTCACACGTGGAATAATCCTATGTGAAATCTGATAGTGAGAGGAAGCCAGTATCACCGCTCAAGAGGTTGACGTGCGCCTACTCCAGATTGATTCCTAGCTTAGTACCACTCATATCCCAACACTTACAAGGGAAGGGTCTGAACGGGGAGAGCTAGTCATATTGGAAGGATCCCCGCTTCTCTATTAGTATAAAAATATGTTTTTTTGTCAATTCGCTAAACCCAAGGAGTTGGGGTCCTTGAAATTTCAATGGAGTCGGCGCCTCACGTTTCTGCGGTCTTGTATGCCCGTGATGCTCCGCCAGCAACTGGTTCGGAGCGCGATGGATAACGACGTTGCTTCATGCGAAAGAGGTCGGGGGTCTGAATCTTCGGCGCCGATGCGTTTTTGCATTTCAACTGATTGGTTGAGATTTGAGATATCCTGACGTCTATTCCATTTTCAGACCTTGGGCGCATTCTTCTAGCTGTACGCTGTGGAGAGTAACTTTCTTGCGACTTGTTTATTACTAACAGGGGTTTTAACAAGAAGGCAATGAGACAGCTATTCAATATAGTGATGTGTAAACGTTAAACATCAGTGATACACAGGCACAAAGTGCATGAAACAGAAGCACTGGTCACAATAGGACAAGCTACAGGCTCCTCACCCTTTGCTTCCATACATCGACAAATGATATCGGCTCCACAGACGAAATCGGATTCATGTCCTTTCCTCCGAAGCAAGAGTTCCACCCGAAAACGTTACCATATGTCCACTCCTTGTGGGCTTCTCCACGTCTATCAGGCGAATCTCGCGGATCCCAATCCTCTTGTTCTTCCACCATTTCCAGCTGTTCGTCTTCGTCAGCTTCAAGTTGACGTGCTTCGAAGTTGTTTAGTATGCTGGCCATCCGTTTGGCCAGCTTGATTTCTTCCCTTGAAAGCTCCTTGTCTAAAGGTGGATCACACTTCAGCTAGGGCAGGTGGATCATCATCAGGGATGTGCGGAATTTCCGTTTCCGTGTTCCGAATTCCGGTTTCCGGACATTTTGGACTCTTCCGTTCCGTTCCGCGTTCCGCCTGTTTTTTGTGCCGGAAGGCGGAAACGGAAATGGGCACTATTCCACACTTTTCTATTGAACACAATCAGCTTATCAATTAAGAACACAATCAGCTTATCAATTAAAGAGAGTTCTCCCTCAATTGTGAGAGAATTACTGTTTGATAACTCCAGTATTAATATTCTTGAAATTGGTTAGGCTACCAAAAAAAAAAAAAACACTCAAAATGGCAACGGCAGGGTGCAGGGCAAAATTACTGTGCTACAAAGGCTATGCGGCATTGTATGCAAAGAAAATGCACTCAACATTTGAATGATCATAAAATTTTTGATCCATTAGTTACAAATAGCTCACAAAAACTTTGTATTCTTTATTTCTTTCTATTCTTTGTAAGCATATCGCGCAATATCATGAGCCAAAGGGTTCAGTGAAGGTTGTGCCATGCGGTTGTCTGCTCCAAAATTACATCAGTGTTCTTGTTCATCAGTGCTTAGTTTCGTTAGGTGTGATGCTCATTCATAGAGAGTTATGCGATTCATTTTTCAATGAAGCATCACGAATATCTTTCATGAGCTGCTGTTTTGATTGACTAGGGTGACTTATCGAACTCTGGAAGTTTGGACGCACCATGACTAGTCAGTCATCCAGTTATCGTCTTAGATACCAGAATGAACTCTGAGTGCTGGTGTTGGTGACTACAATATAACTGCTAATCTTGAGCATGCAGATATCTGTGCAATCATGACGTCGTCCATGACGCCACAGGTTTTTAAAAGTGTTGTGAGGAATGTCTTTCCTGGTCGGAAAATGATCTAGGTGCTACTCCAGTTTTAGCCCTTACCCGAGTCGGTTTTTTAATGCGGGTCTGTAAGTAACCTCAAGTGGTTAAGTCGGTTAGGTCTCCCATTCAAAAAATATCAGCTTCAAAAAAGTCAGCGAAAAACCCGTCGCAGGAACTAGATATGGTACTATTGTACTTTTGGTACCCCACTTAATCTTGTTCAAAATAGGTCTACTGGGGGTAATCTGCCATGGGAGGAACGAATATCATAGTCGTTTTTTGCGGAAATGCCTTATAAGCGAGTTATATTAAGTTCGAATCGCCCAAGGCCTTGCAAAATAGCGCGCGCTGGTAAGAGACGCAGAGTGCGTCTCCTACCGATGTGCACTATTTCGCCGTCTCTGGTCTGCAGCAGAGGTTAGCCAGGGCATAAGCCTTGAAATCTCGAAAAGCCTTGAAAACCCTGTTGTGTGCTCTCCGCTCGCGCGGAGGAGAGCACAGAATTGGGCAGGGGAAGGGACTCCGGGATGTGGGCCCACTAGTGCACCCGTGCTAAAATTGCCTTCATCCTGTTGTCCCCTCCGTTGCTAATATGGAAACAAATAAGACGCGGATCTGTAATCAAAAAGAGGAAATAAGGCTGCACTTGCATTCGCTGTGTGTAGCTAGTCGCCGCGCCTGCCCGCTGGTCCCCCCCCCCCCCCCTCCACGGTCGCAATTGCGTGCTGGTAGGAGGCGGTGTCTCTGCGTCTCTTACCAGCGCGCGCTATTTCGCAAGGCCTTAGGCAACTTTAACTTAATGTAACGGGCTTATAAGGCATTTCCGCAAAGAACGACTATGATATTCGTTCCTCCCATGGCAGATTACCCCCACTAGACCTATTTTGAGCAAGATTAAGTGGGGTACCAAAAGTACAATAGTACCCTAGATATGGAAAGAATGCATGCTGAAATAGTCCTATCCTACTATATATAAAGCAGCAAGCGTGTGTGTGTGTGTGTGTCACTGTGTCACACCGTCACACTGTCCGTCCGTCCCACCTTGAGTTGGGGCGCAGCAGCCGAGCACGTCGGCAACCGTGCATGGTGAGCCGTAGACGTGCCGAGCACGTCGGCAACCCTGCATGGCGAGCCGTAGACGTGCCGAACACGTCGGCAACCGTGCATGGCGAGCCGTAGACGTGCCAAACACGTCGGCAACCCTGCATGGCGAGCCGTAGACGTGCCGAACACGTCGGCAACCGTGCATGGCGAGCCGTAGACGTGCTGAGCACGTCGGCAACCGTGCATGGCGAGCCGTAGACGTGCCAAACACGTCGGCAACCCTGCATGGCGATGCCGTAGACGTGCCAAACACGTCGGCAACCGTGCATGGCGAGCCGTAGACGTGCCAAACACGTCGGCAGCCCTGCATGGCGATGCCGTAGACGTGCCAAACACGTCGGCAACCGTGCATGGCGAGCCGTAGACGTGCCAAACACGTCGGCAGCCCTGCATGGCGATGCCGTAGACGTGCCGAACACGTCGACAACCGTGCATGGCGAGCCGCAGACGTGCCGAACACGTCGGCAACCGTGCATGGCGAGCCGTAGACGTGCCAAACACGTCGGCAGCCCTGCATGGCGATGCCGTAGACGTGCCGAACACGTCGACAACCGTGCATGGCGAGCCGCAGACGTGCCGAACACGTCGACAACCGTGCATGGCGAGCCGCAGACGTGCCGAACACGTCGGCAACCGTGCATGGCGAGCCGTAGACGTGCCAAACACGTCGGCAGCCCTGCATGGCGATGCCGTAGACGTGCCAAACACGTCGGCAACCGTGCATGGCGAGCCGTAGACGTGCCAAACACGTCGGCAACCCTGCATGGCGATGCCGTAGACGTGCCAAACACGTCGGCAACCGTGCATGGTGAGCCGTAGACGTGCCGAGCACGTCGGCAACCCTGCATGGCGAGCCGTAGACGTGCCGAACACGTCGGCAACCGTGCATGGCGAGCCGTAGACGTGCCAAACACGTCGGCAACCCTCATGGCGATGCCGTAGACGTGCCAAACACGTCGGCAACCGTGCATGGCGAGCCGTAGACGTGCCAAACACGTCGGCAACCGTGCATGGCGAGCCGTAGACGTGCCAAACACGTCGGCAACCCTGCATGGCGATGCCGTAGACGTGCCAAACACGTCGGCAACCGTGCATGGCGAGCCGTAGACGTGCCAAACACGTCGGCAGCCCTGCATGGCGATGCCGTAGACGTACCGAACACGTCGACAACCGTGCATGGCGAGCCGCAGACGTGCCGAACACGTCGGCGGCGCGAAACTTCGGCCTTGGGGGTAATCGAGGTCGCTGAACACGAATCTGAAGTCGGATCAATCGATATCGATCGATATTATCGATTTTTTGAGGATGACGTTCAAGCGGCACGAAACTTCGGCCTTGGGGGTAATCGAGGTCGCTGAACTCGAATTTGAAGTCGACCAATCGATATCGATCGATATTATCGATTTTTTGAGGATGGCGTTCAAGTGGCGCGAAACTTCGGCCCTGGGGGTAATCAAGGTCGCTGAACACGAATCTGAAGTCGGATAAATCGATATCGATCGATATTATCGATTTTTTGAGGATGGCGTTCAAGTGGCGCGAAACTTCGGCCCTGGGGGTAATCAAGGTCGCTGAACTCGAATCTGAAGTCGACCAATCGATATCGATCGATATTATCGATTTTTTGAGGATGGCGCTCAAGTGGCGCGAAACTTTGGCCCTGGGGGTAATCGAGGTCGCTGAACTCGAATCTGAAGTCGGATCAATCGATATCGATCGATATTATCGATTTTTTGAGGATGTCGTTCGGGCGGCACGAAACTTTGGCCCTGGGGGTAATCAGGGTCGCTGAACTCGAATTTGAAGTCAACCAATCGATATCGATCGATATTATCGATTTTTTGAGGATCACGTCGAGGAAGATCAGCCGATCCATCTCGATTAACATAATGGTCAGAAGGCCTAGGAAAGAATAGGAAACCCGTAGCGGCCATGGCGTCCTATTCTCGGGGTTTGGGGGCGAAGCCCCCAACCAGTCGTAGGCGGCCGCTAGGCCGCCGAACGACTGGTGATAAATAGTGAAAGAAGCCCCTGAATATTTGTTTTCGTTATTGCTCAGCCATAGACAAAAGGTTATCATAGCAATATTATGAATTATATTATTTATATTGTTGCTTCGTTATGTTATGATGAGGATGAGCATTAATATGTGGAAGATTCTGCTGCTCGCCAAGTTCTGAAAAAGAAAGGCGCAATGGAAGCCGCTTCTGACGTCGTTTCAGATGCACTTTTGAAAAAATGGCGAACATGTGTCATTTCCGTTTCCGCGTTTCGTATTCCGCTTTTCGGCCATTTATGAGCGTTTCCGTTCCGTGTTTCGTCTTCCGCTTTTTCAAGAAAAATTTCCGCACATCCCTGATCATCACTCCAGCGACATAGTTGGTGTTAGGTTTAGAAAACCTTAAGCAGATCTCTGATTTCCAGTTGAAAGGCAAATATGAGGAAACGAGTGTATCGATGGCCGTTAGGTCAATTTGCGGAATCCACAGACCTTGTTTCACATTTTAACCACCTGCGACGTCACATCCTGGTCTCCTGGTTTTGAAAATCCGATGTTTTCCCGAGGTGATTGCTCCAGTAGGAAACAAGCTGTGAGGAACCTGTAGCTTTTATACGTTGCCTGTATTGTGACCAGTGCTGCTTCATGCACGTTGTGCCTGTGTATCACTAGTGTTGAAGTGCATACATCATTACGTTGATTACCAAAGCATGCAGCTGGAAAATTTTACAAAAACCTCTGAAAACAGCATAAACCTCAGAATCCTTTAAGTCTCAACAAATCAGATAAAATGCAAAAACGCAGCGACGCCGAAGATTCCCCCCCTCCTGACCTCCGTCGCATGAAGCAACGTCACTACTCACTGCGTCCCGAGCCGCTTGTCGGCGGAGGCATCGCGGGCGTACAAGACCGCCAAAGGCGCGAAGGCGCTAGTGAGGCGCCGATTCCGTTGTAACTTCAAGGACACCTACTCCTTGTGTTTAACGACTTGACAAAAAATTAACGCATTTTTATACTAATACAAGGGGTGGGGTCCCCGTTCAGACATACGCTTCAGACCCTTCCCCTTTCAGAAGAGTGTCCCCATTACTCCTGCTTCGTCTTCTAACGTTGTGTTTACAACTATTGCAACTCGTCAAGCCTAAGGCCTCGTGCATACTTCCCGTCGCCGCGATAGAATTTGAACTTCTCTGTGCTCGTCGCATCTCCCATCGCTCTGAAAGGAAGCGCGACGGCGATCGGTCCAGGACCAACGCTAAACATCGCGCGCGGCGCGAAAAAGTATGCCATGCCCGTGATGGGCGCGGGAAGGCGGCGAAGTTTCCTTTGGCTATTCACCCGCGTGCGGCGGAGTGGCCATGAACTGAGCGCCGCGATGGCATCGCGGCGATGGAAGTATGCCCCCGGCCTAATGAAATGTCTTACCTTTCTGTTCAGTGGTCGTGCTTGGTGACCTAATACAAAAATACTATCCTCCGCTGTATATATTAGGTTGTAACGAATTAAATGGCACTGGCTTGCGCCATTTTTTGGGCCCGTCTTTACGCGTTTGATCAAGAACAAACCGTAACATGTGGCATATCATTTAGAAGCGCAAACTTTGCTCTACCGATGAGTACCAAATTTTCTATGTAAAAGTGGGAAAACTTTGGAGTTTTATTGACTTTTTTGCAGATGGACAAAAGGGTAATCCGAGGCATTTACTTGTATGAATTCAAGCTGGGCACTACAGCTAAGGAGGCGGACGAGAAGATCAACGCCGCATTCGGTCAAGGATGTTCCACAATTTGGACGGCGTATCGTTGGTATCAGAAGTTCCGGAATGGAGATGAGAGCTTGGAAGAACATGAAGGTCGTGGTAGGCATAGTAATTTTGATGAGGACAAGCTGAGAGATGTGGTAGAGGAGGATCCACACAAAGGTACCAGGGAGATAGCGAAGGTTCTTGGCGTCAGTCACAACACAGCTGCCCGGCATCTGAAGGAAATTGGAAAGACCAAAAAGCTGGAAAGATGGGTGCCTCACGAGCTGTCTGAGGAGCAAAGAAACCGATGGATCATATGAGATCTCGTCCGCACTGCTTCTACGGAACGAAACGGACCCATTCCTTGATCGCATCGTAACCCGTGACGAGAAATGGATAATGTACGACAACAGGCGACGATCGGCACAGTGGGTGAACAGCGATGAGAGCCCCAAGGTTTTTGCGAAGCCGGAGTTGCACCAAAAGGAAGTAATGGTGACAGTATGGTGGTGTTCGCTGGGAATTATTCACCACAGCTTCCTCCCTCCCAGTGAATCCATCACGGCAGAGAAGTACTGCATTGAAATTGAAGAAATGATGAAAAAGTTGAAGGATATCCGGCCGGCCTTGGTAAACCGAAGGCGAGTTCTCCTTCTGCACGACAATGCTCGCCCCCATGTAGCACGAATGACGTTGCAGAAATTGAATGAGCTGAGCATTGAAACTCTACCACATCCTCCGTTTTCCTCCCGACCTCTCCCAAACAGACTACCATTTCTTCAAACATCTTGGCGACTTCATGGTAGGGAAAATATTCAAATACCAATAGGATGCCGAAAGTGCCTTCGAAGATTTCGTCAATTCCAGAACTTCTGATTTTTATGCTACTGGGATAAAAAAGCTTGTGTCACGTTGGCAAAGATGTGTAGAATGAGGTTTTTATTTCGATTAATAAACTTGCCTACAAGCCGAGATATTAACTGTTTAAATTTTACAGTGGTTCAGTGCCATTTATTTCGTTACAACCTTATAGTAATATGGAAACTAGGCAAACCACTGCTGAAAATTGCCGACCCAAGTTGAAAACGCAGCCGTACCGAGAGCAGATCCCACCAATTTTCTTCACTGACCTGTTTTGCTCCACGGCTTAAATTGGAGGACCTGGACAGGTAGAAAAGCATAGTAACCCAGCGCGCGAAGTAACTACACTGACATCATAGGCCACTAATTTTGAGGGGGGGGGGACGTAGCGCAAGAACTACATACGACCGAGGATTTGTAATCAAAACGAGGAGATAATAGTGTATTAACATTCGTTTATGTAGAGACGCACAATAGGTGCGCGCCACGGCACGGCATGGTGACCTCTCCCCCCCCCCCCCCCCCCCCCCGACCTTAATTGCTCCATGGATTGGTATATATCATGGTTTTTTCGCGCGTGTGCAGCTCACAAGTGTTCATAGTCGGTAGTCTGAAGTCTCAAGCAGATCACACCTTGTAGCTGTGCTGTGAGATTTGTTCTATCAGGAACAAAAGAGGATGTATGTTTGAACGCAGATTGCACAAAACAATGTTTTACACATTTGCTCAAACTTGGAGCGACTGATAAGGGTGATATGCTGTTACATGACGTTTTTTTACGATCAAAAGTCTTGTGTCAGGCGGGACTCGAACCCGCACGTTCTGCTTACCGAACAGGATGATTGTTCAACAGTGTTGTTTAATCGCACGCAATATTCTTGTACCACAGGTGAGTACTGATAGGCCAAACGCTAATGGTGGTAGTGCGCTAATATCTTACTGGGAAAGCAGAGGATGCGGGCTCGAGTCTCGCAGGGCGCAAGTTTTGATCTCGTCAAAGTATCCCGAAGCACCAGGTTACTTAGTTTTTCGATCATCGTGTTTAACCTTACCTCTGTTTGTTTATTCTGTAATTCCTCACACATTTTTGTCATACTTGCGCTTATCATAGAGAGTATGTGTGAAGACAGTGACAACATTATTACTCTAAACTCACGCTATGTTCTGTCAGATTGTTTTCATGGTTCTTCTTCACATATTTCTTTCCAATTTAGCTATTGCATGTGATTTTTGATAATTCTGTGCATAAAAGGGTGTAAGAAGGTAAGCCCCAGTTATAGCGCGGGTTCCCCTGTCCCTTCAAACGTGTTTTAACGGGGGGAGGTTGTACAAGGAGGCCTTTAGTATAGGGGAGAGGTAACCTTTCATGGCCATACGACTCTTGAAGATATCACACGGATTATTACCGGGCGCAAATGGGCTGGGGGGAGGAGGTCACCATGTGGTCAGTAGATAACCGCCTTGGTAGGTGGGCGCGAGCGTGTCCATTTTCATCAGCAATGGCCTAGTTCAGTTCACCATAGCTGTGGAACACACCACTGCTACATAAAATTTTTAGTTTTGTACAACACAAAATGTATAGGGCGGTCTTACACGGTGACCCCAACCCTATTTGCGCCTATTACCGATAGCGAACGACTTTTTTTGCAGATTCCGGCTATTCCGTCAGACATCGGCTACAGTAGCGGGAAAGAGACTGGAGGCAAAAAGAAGAGCGGAGTAGTTTCTCAGGTGGCCAGCAACCCGGGAGTTATTCTTGGTATGGGACTCACTACCCTCGCACTGCTTGGTATGTTCAGGTAAGTTGGTGTTTCGTTGTCGAGGCAGATTCGAGAGCAATTTATTACGTTACCTATTGTTGCTTGTAGATCGTCGTTCGTTGGCGATAAGCTCGGAGCTCAGAAGTATATGCAGTACCGTATAATGGCTCAGTTCTTCACCGTTACCGCCCTAGTTGCTGGTGTTACATTCTTCGGAGCCACTTATGAAGACGAGGAGGCGCCGAAATCGACAGCTATTCTTCACAAGCACTGATTTGCATAATTCTGAAGTTCCCTTGTAGTGTTATGAACCTAGTTACGACGTTAGCTGGTCCTATAGCATGGTGATTTTAACCGGTGGCGGACTTGAGTTGGTTTTCGTTTTACTTTACCCGTGGATGGAGTTATTGTAAAACCTCAATCTATGGCTATTCTATTGTTCATGTGTATGTCGCTCTGTATAGTGCTCTTGTGCAGAAATTCGTGTAGGAAGTAGCTTCTGCTTTTACCAACACGACGTTCTTGAAACGGTAGGATGATGTTTTATGACGTACATTCGAGTTTCCTTAATGAACCATGTACATACAGAAGTGTTCTGGACTCGCCGCTCATTATTATGCTATGCGTATTGGTTACCTTTTCGATGTTGGAGGGAAGTCGTCGTCTGCGTTGTGGTGAGGTGCAGCGAACAGTACGAGGATCTGCGTCCACGTATTGTTTGCAGCTATGCTTTGTCATTCTGAGGAGGTGTGCTCAGCAATGATGTCTGCTGTAGGCAGAAAATAAGCTAATAGGCAGCAAAAGAAGTGGTCACGAAAAACAGTGAACTGATAGCAACCTTATCATCGTTCTATTGACAAACCCGGTAGGTACAATGAGACTAGAGGTTTTTGGGAAGAACTATGGCCTAACGCCGTTGTCGATGCAGGACAGGCTAGGCTGCATTGCGAGTGTGACAAACCTTTCAAGCACGAAGGGAAGTGCTCGAGTCGTGCCTATAAGTGCTCTGGTCTTGTATGCATTTTAGAAGTATTTTGTTCTCACTGTTTGAGTAGGTTCCGTTGGAAGCTTTTGTAATGTTGGGTTGACCTGTTGTACAACTGAATGGGCGCCCTACTGCAGCTACCCTATGGGCACAACAGGGCCAAAATAAGCCGGAGCACGTTTTCATAGTGCTAGAGGTAGCTTGTGGAAATACACGAGGAGCATTGGTCAGATGCGGTTGCAGTCTTTCTTCTCGTCTAAGACAATGCGTCGCTCATCGTTTGGATGTTTTTGCGATCTAGCGCTGGTTATCTTATAGCAGTGACTTGTGAGGTTTTCATTCATAAGAACTGGAGTAGCGTGTTGAGGAAGAAGTGTTGTTGCCTGTTTATTCCTAGCGCTGGAGCCGAAGCGCTTTGAATACCTCTTGAGTGACCCATAATCGTTACTTTTTGCTTATCCATGAATGAAATTCTCTTGAAAAGTTCAAGTCTTTTATTCCATGGATTTTTTTTATAACACTGATTAGCCATTGGTGGTTGTAACAATGGTGTGCGAAACAAGTGCAACCGCACAGTAACCAGATTTGAAAATCAATTTTTCGATTAAGCGAAAGTAGTGAACGAGGACGATGATTTTACTACTAGCTGCCCTAATGGCTTATGGTTAGTTGTACCTGACCTTCTTGAGGCCATTTTTAATCGTTGTTAGTTGTTGGTTTCAGCGCTGCCAGCTATGGGAATTCGTCATCCTCTAGCGATCCTGTCAGAACTTTAGACTCACTGGTGGTTTTCCTCTTGTTAGTCCATCTCAGTCTGCACCAGCTTTTCTCATCGTTACTGGCTTCTGTGTGTGAGTGTAAGCGAGAAGCCTGCTGAGCAGTTCATTGATCGAGCTAATTCTAAGCAAGTGAATCCAAAGAATGACCCGTTAGTGGGAAAGCAGGTGCAGAATGATTTTCATTTCCTTCTGCTTGGCATAACCCTCAGACCTACAATGCACAATAGATACTGGACATATTGACGAACTATTCAGGGTAGGTGAGCAAGACAAGTAAAAGAGAGGCGGGAGGTGGCCTTTGTTCATGAACGGAGGAAGCTCCCATTGCTTCTGCTATACTCATCCTTTGCGCACAATATTCCGCGACCGACAAATTTCGATATGACGACGGACCAAGAGGGGAGGGGAATAGGGTGTAATCGTGTCGACATTCTGCCGCTTCATCTCCGAATCATATCGGAATCAATATCACGTTTGATCACCACCGTCAGTGTCTTAACAGGAAACTGTATTAACGGTCGGTCGGAGCGGCCCAAGTGTTGTATCTGAGCAGAAACGCCTCTCTCTCTGGGAAACAACAAAATGCAAATATCTCGACCCCAATACAACTCAGCGCAGAGTTAGGGACGAGGGGAGCTGGGCCGTTAGCAGCGTTAACCCTCTGCCTGCGCGCGAAGGGTAGGTTCAAGTTGGCTGAAAACAGCGATCATGGGGATTACGCCGCTCCTCTACCCACTGTGCCCCCATCGCTCACGGCGGAGTGGTGTTCCACCCCCCGCCCTTTAAACAGGGGCGTGGCAAATGTCTGCGTCTCCACTATCTCGTAAGGCAGCCACTGGACTCTCGAGCAAGCCCAAGGGGTTGGGGGTGGGCCGGCCAGGGGGACGAGGGGGTAGAACGCTCGACCCCCATCGCTCACTCGTCATCGCTGTTTCAAGCCAACTTGATCCCCCCGTCCGCGTGCAGGCAGAGCCCTAACTCCGGCAACAACCCAACTTCCCTCGTTCCTAACTCTGCGCAGAGTTGTATTGGGGTCGAGATATTTGCATTTTGTTGTTTCCCAGAGAGAGGCGATTCACCCATATACAACACTTGGGCCGTTCCGTCCTACCGATGAGATAGTTTCCTGGTTAAACCAAGGAGGAGAAAGTATTAGGTTGGCCGGAAAGTTCAGGCGGTTTTTCCTTCTCGTTCGTTTATTACTGACCAGCGTCCGTCGCCGGTTTCGCCGGCGCCGTACGCTGGACGTGCGGGCCACGCCAGGCTTGCCGTCTTTGCCGGCTTCGGGTATGGCGGGCCACGCTAGGAACGTAGCTCAAACGTAGCTAGGGATGTTTCCTCATCCAGCGTCCGTCGCCGGTGCCGTCCGCTAGACGTGTGGGCCACGCCAGGCTTGCCGGCTTCGGCCCAATGAGAGAACACGTAGTTTGAAATTTTATAAAAGTTTTATTTATTGAGAAAAAAAAACAATGAACTAAAGCTTGTTTTGAAGAGCAGGAAAGGTGCCGTTTTATATCGCCAAAACAGAGAATGCGCCATGCCCCGTCCGAAAATTAGCGATTTTCGTTCGATTGATAGCAAAATTTCTGTTTGCATGCAGTTTTACACCTGCAAACGGTGTAACACAAATAATTGTAATAAACACATATATTCTAACTTTCTTGTCAATCAAATAAACGTTGCGTTGAACTTTTTAGTGTATGGCGCGATCCAGTCTTTTGCTGTGGCCTGTGAACAGTCATAGGTACCAGTTCTACGAGGTAGACACGAGTGAGATATACACATTTATGGTCGTACAGTCCACTCAAGTAAGGCACAAGATCGGTGGGCAAGGAGTCGTCCAGCGGAAGGGTGCGGGCGAGGCTGGCAGGGAGGCAGGTCGACCAGTCGTCAGGCGTCCTCGAGCTCGAATCCCCCTTGTAGCTCGTCGCTCGTCCTCCGATCGTTCTCCGCCTCCTGTAATCATATACTGAGATCTCCGTTAAGCTTGAGCCATGCCTTGCGTGTCGATTGCACATTTATGTGAGGATTTCCTAGGCTCTTACACCTCCCCTATTCACAAAACGTCCGTCCTCGGACGTTGGACGGGAGCATGGCGCAACTGATACGCAAGGCGGGGATAAAGTTCAAAAAAAGGGGAACGATGAACTACTAATGTAAATGAATGGTAAAGTCTTACCACTAAATCCGGATGCTCATGACAGAATGTCCTCCAACGTTGACGTGCGGATGAACACTCCGTGTTCCTGCGCCAAGTGAAGGACCCATGCCCAGTTCCTCAGGCCACGCAAAGCGGTGACGTTCCCGAGCACGATTTGGCCATGGCGACAGCGCGTCAGGGCGACGTTCATGCGCAACGGATCGTCCAGGAAGTCGCTGGAGTCGGGATCCACGTCGGAGCGGGTCGTGAGGAGGATGACGATATCCACCTCTCGTCCTTGAACGGAGTCGACAGTGTGGATCGTAACTCCTTGGCGGGCCGCGTAGTCCTGGAGAAGGCGGGCCTGCTCCTTGTAGAAAGTGATGATCGCCAGGGACGTCGGCGGGATTCCTTTCGCAAGGAGGGCCTGGACGATGTCGCGGCAGTATCGCGCTTCCGTCTCGTTTGAGTGGGAGCCTCCGGGCGACCTTGTCGATCTCCCCTCTACGTGGACCAGTAGGAACGGCATCTTCTGGTTAGGTAGACGGAGGAGGTCTGTGAACATACTGCGCTGCTGCTCCGGGGTACCGCTGATTAGCTGTCCTTGGTAGAACAGACTATTTGGCAGGTCGTTCAAGGCTGGATGGGCCCGGAATGTAGTGAGCAACGGAGCAACGGGGACGTCCCTGGAGAGGAGGAGACTCATCGCTCCCCGGGCTCCATGGATGGCGGCGGTTGACGAGCGGTCGCACCTTATGTGGGGCGCGAGTTGGTGCACGTCGCCAATCATTATCATGCGCGCCTCAGGGAACCATGACGTCATAGCGACAAACGCCGGCTCGGGTATCTGCGACGCTTCGTCGCAGATGAGGACCTGCGTTTCCCCGAGGTAGGTGTTGAAAAGTCCGGATGGTCGCGTGGAGTTGAGAAGCGTCGCCGTTGTCATACACACGATCCGAGGAGGGCGCAGTCGGAACATGATGCCGACCGCCTTTTCGGTAGCGAGCGGGTTCTCTCGTTCCGCTATGACATATTTGTCGCGTTCGGCCTCGGAAAGCGTCAAGGTCCGCTCTGGATGGAAGATGGATGTCTCGTTGAGCTCACGTCCTCGGGCGTATTTTATCAGCGCCTTGGCTTCGTAATCTCGTAGCTGACCCTGGTAGTCCCTAGCGAGGCGTCGAAGAATGGTGTGGAGGTCCACGGGCGTTACCGGCGTTCCTTCGCGTAGCGCCGAGTCAGCAACGAAGCGCAGAATAGGGAGGTGCTGGAAGTCAGACGGCGACAAGAGTGTTTCAGTAAATTGGGCAACAGCCGCATTTGTGGTTGCAGTGGCGACCACCACATGTTCCTCATCCGCTTCGGCCAGCGTCGCGGCGATAAGTGCACCGACCACCGTTTTGCCGGTTCCGAAGGCCGCTTGTATGGCCAGCACAGGGGTGTCGGAGGTCCCCATCTGGATGGCACGTATTTGGTCGTCCCGCAGGGCCAGATCGCGATTACGGACTCGGACCGATAACACTGGCGGGGGAGGGGGAAGGGCGGGTAGACAGGAGGCGAGATGCGCCTCTGGGTCATAAACCGCGTCCAGGATCTGGTTGGCTCGCCAAGGTGTGTGCACGTCCTCGTCCAGACCAGCGAAGATTTGGTGCTCCGCGAGAAGGGCGAATACTGGGTCCGCACCTGTAGGGAGGGTGGCCAGGCGGACGCATATGCCGACTTGGGTGCGATCGTCCGGGCCTGTCTGACCGAACTCCTGGATGGCTCGGCGCAAGGGTCGGTGACAGTTGATCGTGGAATGGAGTTCCACGTCCGTGATCCTTCGCGCGAAGTCGAACGATGTTCGTGATATCGTCAAACGTCCAACAACCTCCGAATCCACGATCCACACGTCAGTAGGGCGCTGGAGGTTCCATCCGATTTCGGAAGTGATTCCTTCCAACTCGAATCGAAGGCGGATGGGGTGTGCGTGAGGACTGGGAACCGTAGCCATGACACGGTGAGTACTTTTGTCGTCGGCTGCGTGGGAGGTTGCCGCCAATGCTGCGCAGGCTACGCTGAAAATCTTGCCCATCCGCTTACGGGCGACCTTCTTGTTCCTCGGATAGTTGGAGAAACGCGCCTCCCGATCTCGAACCCATTTCTCGTCGGCTGGGGTAGGACGGAAGACGCGGAGGGGCAAGATCGCGGCGTCTGGGTAGGCTGGGAGAAACACTCGGATGGCGTTGGTGAGGAAGTACTGGGCAGCCTCTGAAACTGGTAGTTGAGAGAAGCGCATGGCCGTGGAGACGTTGACCCTTCTTCCGCGAGGAGAAGCTGGTTCTCCCGAGTCTCCGTGATATCGAATTCGCAGATCTTAGGCGCGATGGAGATGGCCTCGGGGCAGCCTTCCAGGGCGATACGGAAGTTGTTTACGCGATCGTTTTTTGCGCCACGACGCGGTACCTCGAGGACCAGTCCAAGAACGATCTCGTTCGTTGAAGGCGGGGTTACCAGTATGAACTCATGCACTCGGAAGAAGTACGGGTGACGAGTGTCCATCGCGGTAACGCGAGGAAGTCGAGCTCCTGCGAGCGTGGCCTCGGGATTCTCGAGCGCGGCCCGAGTTGGTTTTATGGACTGGACCCAGACGAAATCCTTTACCGACATTTGGGAACGGTCAAAACCACGAGTTTGGGGGAGGGAGTTGACGGCGTATTGGTCCAACACGATACAATGGAGCTCCAGATGGTCCGGACCGGGGATCAGGAAATCCTTGGCTTCCAGAACGACGCCTTGGCCGTGATTTTTGGAGACGACCTGATATAAGGCCGGGAGCGCACCGTTCCGCATGGGAGGGCAACGCAGGGTAGGCGGGCGTCCTTCTGGCGACTGCGGAAGGTTGGGGTCGGTGCTGCGGAAGCGTCCTGCGCGGAGGGAAGAGATGATGTTGTCTGCCTGTCGTCTTAACGCCAGTGCGTCGCGGATGGACATCAGCTCCACTATCGGCAGTGGTAGGTTGGGAGAGGGGGTTCCGATGAAGTGACGAGGGAAGAGAGACCGCGCAAACTTGCTACTGAAATATCCGGCGGGGCCAAGGTGACGATAAACGAACGATGGGAGGTGGCTCGTGACCGAGGCCTCGGAAAGATTCGACTAGATAGGCCGACGTGCCAGGTACTGTGCCCAGGGGTGGTATGGCACCCATGCATTAGTGTAGTTGTCCGGAGTCGTTGGAGGCAGAGGGGGTCCTGCCATATGAGGCTTGGCTCCATCAAGATTAGGCATGGCCTCAGGCTGACTTAGACGCTCACGCTTCGGTGGAACGGCGGAGGCCGATGAGGTCGACGATGCAGGAGTATGTAGTCGTCGTGGAGCGGAGAGGGAGGTTGGATTCCGTGAAGTGGAAGGAAGCGTGGACGACTTCGACGTCGACGGTTGTGGTTCCGAACTTTGGGCATCAGCCCGAGGAGTGCTGGGTTCCGTGAGTGCTGGAGATTTAGGTGCCGGAGTTCCCTGCGCCGGAGTGGAGTCGGAAGGTTCAACGATGTTAAGGCGCTCCAGCTGCGGAGGTGATGTCGCTGAAATAGAACTCTTGAAAGCTGTGGAAATCGAGGAGGTCCCCGGCAGAAGTGTGAGTGGGGACGAGGTGTTAATAGTGACGGATAGTTATGATTATGGTTATACCTGCTGAAGGTGGTGAGAGGTAAAGAAAGAAAATGTCGTACCGGCGGTGTCCTCGAGTCCGAGTATCGGGCCGCGAGCGATGGAGGTATCGGCTGGTTCGTTGTTTGCTGACGGAGGAAGAGAAGCTAAATTCGTAGAGAGTTAAAAGATTGGTTGTGTAAAGGCGGACATGTATTGTTAGAACTGCTTACTATCTGGAGTCTGATGTGGTTCAATGTATTGGGCATAAGCCCGGATGGCGGTTGCAATAGGGGCGGTAGTCATCGAAGAGAGGTCGTCGACGGAGGGAGCGTCGCGCTGTGGTTCCGTAGCTTGGGCAGCAGCCCGAGAGGTGACCGTATCGGTCGGAGTGGCGTTCGTTGCTGGAAAGAGCAGAGATTGATAGAGGAGCAGATGATGGTTGAGAAAAGAACGGTTGAGAGAGGAAAAAATACCTGGGAGGAGCGAGCGAGCAGTATTTTGTGGTTTCAAGGTTTGGGCAGCAGCCCGTGGGTCCGAAGGGGTCGAGTCTAAAAGAAGTAACCGGTATACGTTGGTATGTGGAGAAAGAGGATCTACAAAGGTGTGGCCGTACCGATTTCCCTTAGTGGAGCCGAGCTCTCGTGAAGGGCCATCGATTGGGTGGAGTCGACCAGTGCCGTAGAAACGGGGAAGCTTGCACCACTAGGTGGGGTTTCGGCCCCAGCCTTCGAGTCTACAGGACTGCCCGTAGGCGGCGGCGAGGTTGTTGAAGGCTTCCGGCTCTGGCTCGCCTGGGTGGACGCTGAGGACGAGCCCGAGGTCTTCTCGGACATGGAGCTCTGCATGCTCTGCATGCTGGCTCGGCGTGCGGCCCGTAGCGGCCGAGGTGGCGGTAGTGGCGGCGCGGCGTTATCCGGCTGGTCGTAGTGAGCGCAGAACGAGTGAAGTTTTGAGCGTGATCTGATCAATCTGAAACGGTACGAGGTGAGTGACGGGGGTGGCGGACAAACGTAATTGTAGCGCGGCGAGACAGAGGAAAGAAGAGGACGACGCGTAACGAACGATCCGAGAGGAGTGTAGAGATGGAGGTGCGAGCAATGGGGGTATATGCTAGGTGAGGTTATAACGTTGCTAAACGAGCCCTGGAACGAGTATTGTATGTGTTGTGGCAGTAGTAGTGGAATCTGTGAAGTTCGGGTCAGGGAGTGAATGTTTGCATCCATAGCCTCTTAGTTCCACGGAAGTTGCTCCTATCGACGAAAGAGCTTGCTCTTCTTCTGCAGGAAGCCAAGGGGACGTGAACACTGGACCAGATGGGGCGAAGCTTTTCTTCACCTGCTTCATGTGAACACGGCGTGGTTTCGCCTGTGGTGCCGTAATGCTGACTATAATGAGGTGAGGGTGATCAACTTTGATGACGCGATATTGTCCTAGCCATGGATAACAGAGTTTCTGGGATAGTCCAGGTTTGGGAGTGAAATCCCGAAGGTACACCGGATCCCCTACAGTAATGGATAACGGCGGGCGGGAAAACTTGTCGTACTGCCGTTTCATAGTGTCGATGCGGACCCGGTTGCGATCTGCGGCGATATTCCAGGCCTCGTGCAGTGAATTGATGAGGGATTCCTTATAGAGGCCATAGTCTACGTCCACTTGGAGGTGACGCTCGCGTTTATGTTGCAGTAGGAGGTCAATGTTTAGTATAGGGTCGCGCCCAAAAACCAAAAAGAACGGCGATTCGTTGGTGCTGCTATGGGTGGAGGTGTTGTACGCGAACGTGCAACTTGGCAGGTACAAATCCCAATCACTTTGGTCTTCACGGATGTACGTGCGGAGCATCTCTTGGAAAGTGGCAAAGACGCGCTCGCAGGGGCCATTACCTTCGTGGTGATATGGAGTAGTAAAGTAATGATTAATTTGAAGAAGTCGGCCTAGTTCTGTTAAGAGGTCTCCTTTTAGATACGAAGCGTTATTGGTCACTAGTTCGAACATTGCACCGAAGATGAGGACGCAGTGGGTCATAACGGCGTGGGCGACTGTAATGGCCGTACAATCTGGAAGAGGAGCTGCTATCACGTACTTAGTGAAGTGGTCGATGAGGCAAAGGATATATTTGTTCATCCGAGACGATGGTCTGTAAGGTCCACTGAGGTCTAAGTGAACTCTGCTGAAAACCGCGTCAGTGTGCACCGGGAGAAGTTTCTCCCTGTTGGCTGGGTGAGGACGTTTGCGCTGACAGGGGTCACACGACCGTACGAATTTAAACACGTCTTCCTTCATAGATGGCCAGAAGAAGCGGCGTGAAATTTTGGAGAGGGTAGTTCTCCAGTTAAAGTGGCCTCCAGCAGTGGGACTCGAATGGAACGCGATGCACACAGGTTCACGGAGTCGAGCGGGTAAGACTAATACTTCTCGAGAGCGCGCGCCGGAGTGGGTAGCGGGTCGGAGGTAGTAAAGGCAGCCATTCTTTTTAATGATACATTTATCGAGAAGAGCGAGGTACGCTTCTTTGGTATCTTCTGAGGGCGAGTTTGCGAACGACCCGGTTTCTATAAACTGCATGAGCTGTGAGCACATTTTTGAACTAGGCATCTCGGAAACTCTATGATATCGTCGTCTTCGGGATCGTCCGTCGTCGGGGCAGGTAGGGAAGTAATGCTACGACTGAGATGATCAGCTAACACATTAGAAGAGCCTTTCATGTATTCGATGGAGATATCGTAGCTTTGCAACTCCACAACCCAACGGGCTAGGTTGTCGTGGGTTTTTCGATGCCTGAGAAGGAAAGTTAGAGGTTTGTGGTCGGGAGGACACGGGTGTGGTTGCCATAAATGGTTGCGCGGAAGAATCGAAGGGCGCTTACCATTGCGAATAATTCTATATGGGTGGGGCTCCATTTCTGTTGAGAGGGTGTTAGGACCTTACTAAAATAACCTACGGCCGAGGGGGGACCAGATATGTCCTGTTGTTGGAGGAGGGCGGCACCTACTGCAATTTTACTCCCATTGGTATGTAGGATAAAGTCCTTGTCGAGGGGGAAGACGAGGCAAGGGCGGGAGACAAGGATGGTTTTGAATTGCTGGAAAGCTTCTTGCTGAGGGGCCTCCCATTGGAACGGGGTGTTTTCTTTGCACAGTGCATACAGGGGTGCGGCTATGGAGGCAAAATTCTTGACGAACTTGCGGAAGAAGTTAGCCATACCTAGGAAGCTTTTGACAGACTTAGTAGTTGTAGGGGTGGGCATATTTTGGATTGCCTTGATATTTCTTTCTGCTGGAGCATAGGTGGCGCCTGAGATTTCGTGTCCTAGAAAGGTGATTTTGGATTGAGCGATGTTAACGAGTTTTTCCCTGATACCTTAATGTTGAAAAGGCGGAATCGCTCAAGGACTTTACGCAGAGAATTAACGTGAGAATCAAAATCCTTGTCGAAGACAATGATGTCGTCAAGGTAGGCCAGACAATTGTCGTCCAGGCCGGAGAGAATTCGTGACATGGCACGGCAGAAGTAAGCCCCGGCGTTGCGCAACCCAAATGGCAGATATACGAATTGGTAGACGCCGCGATGAGTGGCCCATCCGCTTCGCTTGACTCTCAGGAGAGAGAAGGAGTTGCATGTATCCGGAGGCTAAATCGAAGGAGGTATAGAAACGGTTGCCGGATACACGCTCCAGGAGGTCCTCAATACGCGGTAGCGGATAACGATCTGGGATGGTGATGTCGTTGAGGGGACGAAAGTCGAGGCAAACCCTTAATGAACCTCCTTTTTCTTAACTAGAACGGTGTTATGTACCCAGGGCGTGTCACTTTCTACGATCCTTCCGGTTTGGAGAAGTTTGTTGATGTGGTCATCCAATTCTTTTTGGAGGCGCGCGGGTATCCGTGTAGGACGGTAACGAGATGGTGGGACTTCAGTAGTTGTTTTAATAGTGATCACGGTGTGATCGTACGACCCGAGATCATACGAAGAAGAGGAGATGCGGTCTTTGAATTCGGTGAAAAAGTCGTGTAGTATACGACGCTGTTCGTCGGTAACGTCGGCCTTGTCCAAGTTAAGTTGAAGCGGGGTGTTGGGTGACGGTGATGGTTCCTGGCGCAGAGTGTTGACTGATGGGGTCCTGCTAAAAGCAATCCGGGGGTTCTACCAGTGTACCCGAAGGGAGATCGAGAACAGGTTGTGCTGTAGTCAAGTGCTGGTCTTTGTAGATGATATGTGGTGATTCGGTAGGGTTACTGAGGTACAGCCGAGCAGTAGGAGGCTGGAACACACCGGGTGCCACTAGAATGTTGTCGTCAGTTAGAAGCGTGCCGTGGTTCATCTAGGTGACGTCCTCCCGAGTCGACGAGTCCGCTACATAACAAGGGACGAAGCCTTCCGAACCGGGATGTAGTACCACTGTTGTTGCAGCTCGCACGATGGAAGGAGAGCTAGATGACGCGGGATCAAATCGGTTGTGGTCCTTGGGGGTGGAGATTATGGGAACTGTTTCTTTGCCTACGAGGAAAGCATGTTTCGCATAGTCGAGGGCCCAAAAAGGCAGACGCTGCAAAATGTCGTTACCCAGAATGAGGTTGTACGTGTCCACCGCTCTTGGAACACACTCCTTTTCTGTGAAGTGCACCACCTGCTGAAGGGTAAAGGTCCCAATCTGCAGGAGAACCGGAGCACATCCTACAAATCGAACAGGAATGCCGGCCATGCCCAAAGCCGCTGAAACCTTAGAGGGGCTGAGTCGAAAGATGCCCAAAAGTGGTAGTAGTGACTGACTAGCGACAGTGATCCCAGCCCCCGTGTCGATCAGTGCGACCATATGGATCCCATTAGCGCGGATTGGAATCTGTGTCACAAAGAAGTGGGCTGGACCTTCAAGGGACAAAACGGCCATCGGTACCACCGATGCCCTTGGGGGCCACGTCCCGGTGGTATCGATTTCTACCTGAGAAATGTCGAAAGGGAAGGGTGAAGACTCGGTAAGCCTAGCCGGATTCCTTAAAGGTGTGACATTTGAGGCCGCCGCAAGAGAGGTTGGCGTCGAATTAGAAGTGAGCTGTACGTCCAATGGTGAAGCTCTAGGCCGCGGTGGCAAAAACAAAGAGGGAAAATTGAAGCGTAGATACAGGGAAATGAGTGACCTAAGGACGAGGCCGGAGACGACGCAGCAACAAGCGAATACCCAAATGTCGAAGAAAGAAAAATTCCAAGGAAACGAGAAGGCAAAGGGGCTCACGGATGCGTCAGGAGTCCCGTATCCGTGGGGTGGTGTTACGTGCGAGAAGTGCTCCAGGACTCTTTCATGGTCCATCGTGACCCATAGTTCGTGGAGTTGTTGATCGTTGGAGGTTTCACTGAAATTAGTTAGGACTAAGTTATGGAAGATTGTAAGCTGAGGAGCGGAGAGAGGTTGCGTAGGTTCAAACACTGATATATTAGAGATAGATGAAGAAGAAACTTGCGTCAATGAACCGCTAAAGGGGGAGAATCGGAGAAGATGCTTGTCAGAGTGGAGGTAGAAGTCCGTTAACGCGGAACAATCCCGTACATCAGCGCGATTGACTATAACGCCTGTGTCAGGGTTTAAGAAAGCTCTTCACTGTGATCCGCTAGGTAGGGAAAGGGCGACCTTTGGCATCGAGTAGCAGGTGTCGTTGAAGGGGACAAGGCGAAACGAAGCTGGGGGAACCGGTACACATCGCCGCACCTGCACATAACCTCCTCCGAGATGAGTCGCCGCAATATCTTGCCGCTTCAAAAGATACCGCATAGCTAGCGTGGTTTCCATACGAATGGCGGAAGCAAGGGCCGCAGCAAAAGTATTTGTACGGACGCACAGGGAAAGCAGAGCATGACGAAACACGGAAAGAGACGCTAGCTGGATCGTACCCTCGGCGGCCAACAACTGCGCGGAGAGCTGGTTGGATGTAACCAAGCCTACGCGATCCGGAGCGTGTCTCGGGGTACGTGGAGACACTTGAACGGCGTACCCCTGGTCCGTGACGATCAACTGCTTGTAGCAATCAGAGATTCGGGAGGAATTATCATTCCAGGAAAGCGAAAACTCCTTAGAGTCACTGAGCCAGATACCGCCTGCCATATAACCACTCATCCGCGCGGTGAGGACGAACTCGCATTCCTCTTCTTGATCCGGAGACCATATGACGACCGATCCATCACGGAGGGTGCAAGCACCGTCTTTGTACATACATGCGGATAGGTCCCCAACGGAAGCCTGAGGAGCACCCGAGGAGTGGCGAGCGAAGACTATTGTGGGTGAGAGGTAACAATTGGTAGTTTCTGCAACGTGGTCGACGCAGCATCCAAAAGGGGCTGATGGAAATGTGTAGTCAAGAATGTGGTTCGTACGCCATACCCCGGAATACTCTTGCAATTCGCCTTGGCTACAGTGATGATGACGGGACATCTGCTTACACTCTTCTACCGAAACTGCCAAGTGTGCTTCTGAATGCGTTGCCCTACAAGCTCCGAAGAAATTGACCGAGTATACGACGGAACGTCGGACAATCCGACAATAGGAAGCGTTAGACGAATAAAGTTTGGTGTTGGGACGATAAATGTGGAGGGAAAGGCGTTCTGGTTGTTTCTGGAGAATGGGCAACAGCCCGGAACAGTTATAGGAGTCAGGAAGGAAAAAGAGAGTATCCGGCGTGTCTTTTGGGCAAAGCCAAACGTCTACGGAAAAGCATGGTGTAGCAAAACAGAGCAGTGTGACAGCACAGAAGAAAAGAGAACGCACATCTGGAATGGTCGAGGAAGACGGTACACGACGCTCCGAAGAAAGTGAGGAGCGCGTTAATTCGTCGTTGCGTTGGAGCAATGCTTCAATTCTGGCTCGAGAGTCATCTAGTTGTTCCTGCATGGAGAGGGAAAGTCGTGATAGCCTGGCCTCAGTGTCTTCAGTCGGCACCACCCCAGGAGAGGAGTGGACTGAAGGGCCATAGCTTAAAAGTTTGGGGTGGAAAATTCGCCCGATTTCTAGAGCGGTTGGGGAACTCTATGCCGGAACGGCCGGGACGAAGGACGCGGGGTAGCCTGGCCTGAGAGGAACGGTCTGGAGCAGCGACTTTCACCGATGGTGGCTTAGCCGTCGGGTTGATCAAGTGTTCCGCCGCCGCTTCGGTAAGAAGCTGCTCTACCATCTGAGCTTTAGACACTGCCTGTTCGAAGGATACCGGGTTGTCTAGCTTGACGAAGTATCGGATATCACTTCTAAGGCGGGCTACGAACTCCTCCAAGACCCGGTCTTTTTGAGTGGAGGCATCCTGTCCGCTGGTGGCCGACCGTACCAAGTTCAGAATTCTGTTGGCGAAGGTAGACACGGACTCTCCGAGTTCCTGACGACAAGAACTGAGTTTCTGTCTCGCGACGTACCGTTGCTGGGGACTTTCAAAGAAAGAGGTGAGGTGGGAGACGAGCAACGCGAAGTTCGTGCGGTTCTCTGGTGGTAGTTCGTCCACCTTCTCCCGAGCTATCCCTTCAAGATGGCCGATGAGGAAGCGAGCCCGTTGTTCATCGGTGAAAGGGACAGCTCTCATATCCATCACGTCCTGGAGGCGCCGAAGCCAAATGGAGAATTGGGGTCCGTATCGGCCGCGCCTGAGAATGGGGCCACTCTGGTTTGAACCGTGTCCTGTTGGAGCATAGCTACCGTAGGGATGTTATCAAGACGCCGACCAACCACCGAAAAGGATTCATTGAGTTTCTCAGTCAGAGCGGCATTGCCCTCGTTAATCTTACGAGTGAGTACCGCCGTGTTAGCCTGAGTATCCGTCCACACCTGATCGATAGCCAAGGAGGTTGCGTCCCGAAGGAGTTTGACATTGCGCCCCTGTACCGGCGCGTCATCGTCAAGTCCTTCAAGGGACCCCTGAAGGTGGTGTGAGGCCGGAGGATCAGGGTCAGGTTTTGGTTCAGTACTTTGGGCAACAGCCCCAATCGAAGTCTTAGTGGTACTTCGTGTAAGTACCGGCATAGAAAGCAGTAGCAGACAAGTAAGCAGTAGCAAACAGTGTGAGCCACAATGGGTGACGACCACTGGAAGGGGATGAGTATATGTATGCACGGTGGGTTGCAACTTTGAAATCAAATTGAGTGTCTTCCAAATCGAGACGAGATAGACTGTCTGACCGCGATCTGAGCTAATCACGCAAATCCCACCCGGTCGATTAAGTCTGACAGAGAACCAATAACACAGGTGAAACGATCGATAATATCGATCGATATAAGGTCTGAAGGGAAGCCAGTATTTTCCTGATAGACCTGCGTCGTCCATCATAATCACACAACACTCACCCGGATCGATTACGTGTGAGTCCATCAAACGAACGTTACGTTGAACTTTTCGAGCACATGGCGCAATCCAGTCTTTCGATGCAGATTTTTTCTCAGAAAATAAATATTCTAACCATCTTGAAGACCCTGCAGTTTAACCTGTAAGAAGCTCGTCTCGATTTGGAAGACGTTAGATTTGATTTAAGAGTTCATCGTGCAGCTTGGAAGAGTGTCCAATTTGGTTTGAAAACTATCCAATTTGATTTAAAAGGTGTCCAATTCGACGTGAAAATCATGCAACACCCACCCCGGAAACTGCCCGATCGAAACGCCTTAGGCCATCATATGCTTTTGCTAATGTGTAGGGAGGTGGATGAAGAAGAACACACTGGCAAGAACGCGCAAAGCAGAAGCAAGCGGTGCGGCGCATCGACGTCTCCCCTCAAAGGTCATGGGGTGTGAGCCGTGCCGCGGCGCAGACCTCTTCCGCAACGCTTCACGTGTTCTCTGAACCCGGCAGCGGCGGCTCGTCATAGTCGTGGTGACGTCTTGCGAAACCTCATCAAGTGGGTGTCCTTTGGTGACCACATGGCAGTGGAAGCGTCATGGTCGTAAACACCTCGTGGAAGTAAACACCACCGGCAGCAGTGGCTGCCTGCTATACCTATGTCCTTTTCGAATTCCGAATTTTAGTCGAATTTCGAATATTCGAATATTCGAATCGAAGAAAGTCCAACATTCGAATTATTTGTTTATTCGAATATTCGAGAAAGTCCAATATTCGAATTATTCGTTTGTTGAATGTTCGAGAAAGTCCAATATTCGAATTATTCGTTTATTCGAATATTCGAAGGCTTCGAATTTCGAATAATCGAATTTCGAATATTCTTTATCAATCTCTTAACAAGTAAATGGCACTCCTCCTCGAAGACCAGGGAATTGTGACCTTTTGATAAGAACGATGTTTTGTTTCGCGCGTCATTCAAACTGGCCGAATTGTGTGTATGCAATCTGTCAAGGGAAGGGCCTGGAGCGTATGTCTGAAAGAGGAGAGCGATTCATATAGGGAGAATCCCCACCCCTCAATTAGTGTAAAAATGGGTTTATTTTTGACAAGTCGTTAAACACAAGGAGTAGGTAGTCTGTTACAATAGAATTCGTGGGTATTGTACGCCCGGCAAATGGCTCGGAGCGCTGTGGATAGAGACGTTGTTTCATGGGTGGGAGGTCGGGGGTTCGATTCTCCTGCTCTACGCGTTTTTGCATTTCATATGTTTGGTTGAGAGTTGAACGATTCTGACATCTATACCATTTTCAGATGTTTTTGCCTAATTTTCCAGTTGTACGCCAAGAAGAAATTTCTGGTCACTTGTTTATTACTGACCGGTTTTTTAACCACAAGGCAATGAGAAAGCTATCCAACTATGTATAAACGTTCAACACCAGTGATGCACAGGCCCAAAGTGCATGAAACAGAAGCTCTGGTCACAATCGGGCAGCGTATAAAAGCTACAGGCTCCTCGCATGTATACCAGCCACACCACTTTCAATGTCATTATAACAAATCCGTTCTCCTTCAGCTACTCACAGCTTCCACATCTACCTTAAGGATGTTGTCCCGTTTTTGCAGGTTAAAAGCAGGATCGTGCACAATGACGTGGGAGTGAAATCATTCCACCCGAAAACGTTATCATATGTCCACTGCTTACTTGCATCTCCACGTCGATCCGTTCATCTTGCGGATCTCAATCTTCGTCTTCCACCACATCCAGCTGTTCGTCTTCGTCAACTTCAAGTTGACGTGCTTCGAAGTCCTTGAGTGTGCTGGCCATCCGTTCGGCCAGCTTGATTTCTTCCCTCGAAGGTTCCTTGTCTAATGGTGGGCCACACTTCAGCGTAAGCAGGTGGATCACCACTCCAGCATCGGCGGACATTGTTGGTGTTAGGTTTTAGGAAACCTTCAGCAGACCTCTGATTTCCAGTTGACAGGCAAAGATGAGGGAAAGAGTGTATCGATGGCCGTTAACGTTCCTTGTTTCTTCATTTGAACCACTTGCGACATCACTCTCGACTCCTGGGCCCGGATTCATGAACGATTTACTGGCGGGGAAGTGTAAAACTTACCCCCACTCCCCAATTACGCGCGATTCATGAACGCGCAGCGGGAAAAATCCGAGGTAAGTGTCGAGGTAAATGCTACCCCGTCAGCGCGTCGGGGAACATTTACCTCCAAGGCGAGGGTTTTGCTCCGCGGCCAACTTCTGACCCAATGCATGCCTCCGCTGGCCCTTAGCCAGCTCTGAGCTGGCCGCCAGCCGCAAATTTAATGCCTGGCAGGGGCGCCTAGTTGCCGTCGCCATGCGCACTTCGGTGAGTTGTTTTACCTGTTGTTTTTCTCTATTAGGCTTGCATTCCATGATTTTTTGGGCTCTGTGGACCATGGCGGCCCACAATCACTTACTTTTAAGTGAATTGCTTCCTTTAGTGGCATTGTGGTCGGCTTGGGCCACCATGAGCCTAGTCCACCACGCAAATCGAAATTAACGATTTGCGTGGGTGGACTATGCCCGTCCCTTAGCCTTCCTTGGCATATGTTGTCTAGGGAGGCTACTGTGGTGGATGGCACCCATTATTAGTCATGTAGGCCCACATTTACCATTGTTTCTCTACTTCCTGCTATGTTACTAGTTTCCACCCCTCTCCCTCCTCCCCACCCCTCGTCCAACCCCACATTTCACATTTCATTTCCCCTAAATACGATGCTGCTAGTGTCGGTGCCAGCGACGTCCCAGCACCAAGTGTGACTGCTTGGCTCCGCTGCTAGCTGATGCCAGTGGGCCAGCGGAGGCATGCACATTGGGACAGAAATTGGCCGCGGAGGAAAACCCTCGCCTTGGCCGTCATGAATCAGAAAACGGAGGTAAGTTCGGGGAAAGTGGCGGGTAAATGGCAGGTAAGTGGGGGTAGAATTTAACTCCGGCCGCGTTCATGAATCCAGCCCCTGGTCTTTGAAAATCCGAGCAGGATGGTTTTTCCCGAGGTCATCGGTCCATCTACTAAAACAAACTGTGAGGAGCCTGTAGCCTTTATACGCCGTCCGTATTGTGACCAGTGCTTCTTCTTCCTACACGTTGTGTCTGTGTATCACTGATGTTGAACGTTTATACATCATTATATTGAATACCACTGCATGCAGCTGGAAGAATTAGTAGAAAACCTCTAAAATGGTATAGACGTCAGAATCCATCAAATCTCAACAATCAATTTGAAATGCAAAAGTGCAGCAGCGCAGGAGAATTGGTACCCTCGATCTCCCTCGCATAAAGCAACGTCGCTATCCACTGCGCTGCGACCCGCTTGCGGCAGAGGCAACGCGGGCATACAAGACCGACGAACTCGTGAGGCGCTCATTACATTGTAACTACAACGACCCAGTACTCTTTGGGTTTTTCTCGGCAAAAAATAAACACATTTTTATACCAATTGAGGGGTGGGGATTCTCCCTATATGACTCGCTTTTCCCGTTCAGACATACGCTTCAGACACTTCCCTTGTTAGTCAACGCGAGGTAAGCGCGGGCAAACGCGGACCTCCGCTGCGTCCCTGCTTTCTTCGAACGCCATCGAGCGTCCTGCGGCCAGTCACGTGAGTCGATGAATAACAAATGAGTCGGGTTATGGCTGTTCAATGACGCTTTTGCCTTTGGTATACTACGGGAGGATCTCCGTTTTGCATCTCTACCCCAAGTACAACGACGGAACGATTAAAGCCGGAAGGAGCCTCGGTAGGGAGGTAGCACTTTCTGGAGCCTGGGAAGCTCCTGCTTTCTGCCAGCAAAGACGTTAAAGAAGAGAGAAAGAGCAAGCAGAGTAAGAGCAAGTAATCGCTATGGAGTACAAGAGCCAGTAATACTCCGTTTCCTATGAAAGCGAGTCATCCACATTTTCGCAATAACACTACCCAAGTCGTAGTGTCTTATCAGATTAGGTTACAACCATGGGCTTCGGGTCCGTTTGCTTACAAGTGAAGCGAAGCTCTTCAACGGAGCCAGAACACAGACTGAACCATTCATGAGCCTCCAATGTGCGTTTTCTGCACCAGATCGCCTTTGTGTTATTTCATCGTCCGTGCTAGCCATTCTTTTACCACCTAGAAGCTTCGGTATAACCTAAGGAAGGACACTAGCCCATGGAACAAGATCTATAACAATCTGGCTCTGCCTATCCAAGGTGTTTCTCTCTTCTCGGGGCACGAATTCTTAGGGAAGCAAGGGTGCTTCATTATAGCTTTGTCACCGTCCTTTGGTCTCGTGAAGGGAATGGATGGAGCAGCCTTCGCGGCGCTTTAACAACGGCATCTGAGCCTAGACACCGACTTCCACAGCCTCGGTTCGGTACTCCCATCCTTTTCGCAATTAACAAACTGGTACAAGAGTAATGACAATCTGAAGCCTTTGTATATGCCGCTCTGTCGAACGCAGTTTACACTGGGTAATAAAAAATAAGTAAATGTCAATCATTGGGTGACAACAATAAGTAAGGTGTTCATTTGATTATTCGAATATTCGACAATTCGAAATTCGATCACTCGAAATTCGAAATTTTGAAAATCGAATATTATTCGATCATTCGAAATTCGAAATTTTTTCCCAAGGACAAAGGTATACTGCCTGCCACGCTGCCACGTTGTTTTCGGTTGGCGACGGCGGTGCGACGAACGGCTGGGTATAGCCTCAATTTTCACCAGCTGCTGGGAATGTCACCAGTCAGTGATTCATGCCTCTCTGTTTTATATAATAGGATGCCGAAGGAGCAATTCTGAACGACGTTTTATGTCAAGTCAAGCTGGGCTAATCCGCCGTCCAAACGCCCGGCAAATCAGGCATGTGTGGGGGACGAACAGTGTTGGAAAACGGATTGTGCAACGGTGTTTCACGAAATTTCGTTCTGGAGATTTCGACCTTGAAGGTGCACCCCGAAGCGGGAGACCTGTAGCAGTCCAGGACGACGAGTTGAAGGCATTCGTCGAAGCTAATCCATCGCAAACAGTTTGTGAGATTGGGTAATGTCCAGGAGTCGGTAATACTGCTGTTACGGATGGTTTGCAATGCCTCGGAAAGGCAAAAAAGCTCGAAAAGTGGGTGACACTGGGTTTGCATGGTCGTAAGAAATTGTCGCGTCCCGAAATCCGTCCTTCTTTGCTCCTCCGGAATCAAAACGACCCGTTTTTGGATCAAATAGTCACATGTGATGAAATGTGGGCTCTATACGATAACCAGTGACGATCAGGGGCCAAATTCATCAGCGACTTACAGAGATTTGATAGAGAAATTACAGCGGAAACTCCTGAAAAAAAAACGCGAATTAACGCGACTTACCAATAAGCGATATGGTGGAATGTTGGCGTTATGAGGATTTTCCGCTGTATTTTTTTTTGTCAAATCTCTGTAAGTCGCTGATGAGTCCAGTCCCAGGACAGTGGCCTGATGTCGTCGAACACCCCAGGCACTTCCCAAAGAAGAAATCCCACCAGAAAAAGATTTTGGTCGGCTGCCGTGATTCATTACAGCTTTCTGGAAACAGACCGAACCATCACAGCAGAGTTCTAGTGTGACGAAATCGTCAAGATGGACAGAAAATTGCGTGAGCTGCAGCCGGCAGTGGTCAGCAGAAGAGGTTCCATTCTTCTGCACGACAACGCCAGTCCAAACGTTTCGCAAATCACCATGCCAAAACTCAACGAACTAGGAGTTGAAGTTCTGCCTCATCCGTCATACTCACCAGACCTTGCGTCAACCGACTACCACGTTTTCAAGCACTTTAAGAACTTCGTCGCTGGTAGGACCATCGCAAATCTGGACCACGCAAAAACAGCCTTTCTAGAATGATGGAATTGGAATTAATCAACTAGCTTCGCGTTGGAAAAGGTGTGCTGATTCGATAGGCGCTTAATCCGACTGAATCCGGTGAATATGAAGAAAGCTATGATCGTTTGAAGCGGACCATTTAAACCGCCAAATCTTTCAATCTGGTACCGTAAACTATTATAATGTGTGCTTGCCCTTAACTAACGACTAGGTATTATTTGGAAGCTACAGTGATAGCCGCACATGGTGAACGTTAAGGGAGCAACCGGGAGCCAGATTCACTGGTCGCTTACCGCCCTCTAACGGTGAGGATACTGCTAAATCCCCTGATATGACATTCATCAGCATCAGGTTTGGCAGTATTTTCACTGTTAGAGGGTGATAAGCGGTTAACGAATTTAGCACCAGTTGGCATATACGCTACCCCGCCCCCACCCTCGAGGTTTAGCATATGCGGCTATTACTGAATTGATAAATCACCAAAGCTCGAGGTATGCAGACAGATTCACATAGATGCCAATATAAATAAACAAATGAATAATTAGATGTCAACACAGCTCAAGCTGAATTTAGGATGAGGCAACAGATGCTATCGAGTGTTTTTAAGAGAAGTTTCTGAAGATTAATTCTGGAGGGGCAAGTTGAAACCTATGGTAGGCCACCGATTTCTTAAGTATTAGCAATGATTGAACTAAATCTAAGGAAGGGGTCGTTGAGAAACTTTAAGGGAGTGGCTTGTCCCGAACAAGCTGAGTACCGCAGAAAACAACGGAGGCGCTGAACAACATGGAAAAGCCATCTATGCGCAGGAGAAAGACACACATAAACCGGGTGAGCTGAGGAAGTTGAGAGAGGGACGTTGTTTTTCACTAGCGACTACACATGCCGAGCTTCCCGGTTCGGCAGAAGGTTCATCTTGAAACTAAGCTCCGATTAACTGTGAGGACAAGATCAAGCATAGCGTTCAGAAAAAAGTTCTTCAGTAAACCTTTTTCTGTCTCGAGAATAGGTTTTTGAGGGCTACACTTATCTCGCGCGCGAATGAGCTATCCATACAGTGCCTTATCAATCCACAAGGCGGCCTGCCGCAAGAGGCACCGCTGTTGTGTCGCAGCACTTGTAAGAGATTTTAGAATAGCATGTAGCAAACACGATTCTGCCCTGATATCTATAGCAAGGCGGGCGGCGCTAGAGTCCATCAAGGAGTGTTTATCAGTGATAGTGCTCAGCGTCAGATTATCAACATTTTTTCATCGATTTGACACTGGCTGGCGTAACTTCTTACACCTGCGACTGCCCTACGTAATTCGGTCCTAATTTTTTACAGTCCCTCTATGGAATAGGAGGGAAATCTGCATGTGTATATTTTGCAATTTTTCTTTTTAATGAGTTCAGAATCGAATTCGGAACAATTATTGGCCGTTTCAAAAAAATTATTTTTGTGAATGCATGGGACGTTGACAGCAGTCCTGCTTGAATGTTCGAGAAAGTTTGGACGGAACGTCGAGAAGGAGTGGGTGCCCGACCTGATTTGTGGGATATTTGTTCACAGGAATTTAGCCGAGAACTGTTTGTATCGTTAATCACACCTATTACGGGGATCATAAAGATAAATATTTGAAACAAAAGATATGAATGATAGAATGTTAGAAATGAAATATATAAAAACAAGGGCCCCGACACGCATAACGGCATATTTCGCACTAGAGCGCTTCGTGCGGCTTTGCAGCAGCAATATTTGTAGAACATAAAATTTGCTAACATCTAGGTTCTGCCGCGTACTTTATTGGCATGAACCCGTTCACTACTTTTGCACGTTCATCATAGGCATTCTCACCGGATCGTCAGTATCATCATTGGTTTGAGCTGCTCAGTGCTTCTGTCCTTCAGGTTGCTCCTTAGCAGCCGTTCTCATGAATCCACACCCTTTTTACGTGACAAAGGTAACCTGTCTTCTGCCTGCTTCACTGTTCCCCCTATTGACCCCCCACCCATCTGATCCCTCCTCAGGTCCCTCATACTGGTCGCTCTCCTGGCCCCACCTTGAAGTCCTCTTACTACTCTTACCTCTTCAGTGGTCCTTCCTGAAGTCGGCGACAGGGCTTCTGAATCTGAACGCTCAGGAACACACGCAGTAGCCATTGTGTCAAGCATTAAAAGGCTGCGCTTCCGCTGCTGCAGCAACTCACACGTTGAATAGCAAATTTTACTCGCGCGGTAGATCGCGCAGGTTAGATCACTCAAACGCCATCGACGGCTAACTCATTCATATATAGGTGGTGATTGACGCAGACCTCACCTACGTTGATTTTATGATGTTAGAATATAAGCGGAAGAGTAACTCACCGAATCCGGGCAGGCCCCTGAAGCGCAGGACTCAGTAAGGAATGGTCGACCCCTTGACGGCAAACGCGCCCCAAGCAACACAGGCGAGGCGTAGGCTAGGATCGATATAGGTGATGGCAAACGCGCCCCAGGCGAGACGGCCAAGGCGCGGGAAGCGGGTTAAAGGAAGAGCCCGCCAAGAGGGTTAAGGCCGGCTAGTCAGAGTTTTTGGTGTGGTTGTATCTTAGGGACCGTCCTCTGTGCTCGCGGTGAGCCTTCTGGCGCCCTGTTAGCTCTTAGTGAGCGTTCTAGCTCTGTGTGAGCATCTTGGAGGCCTGTTAGCTCTCAGTGAGCGTTTCTAGCTCTGCGTGAGCATCTTGGTGTCTCGATAGCTCTTCGTGAGCGTTGCTGAGTCTCGATAGCTCTTCGTGAGCGCTGCTGGCTCGTTGTGAGTGCCTTGTGATTCGTTACCTGCTTGGAGGCCTGCGAGTAGGAGGCCTTAGTGTACGTCTCATCTGCAACATACTCATCAGCGCCACGGTATCGGGTCCTCGCTAAGGTATCTCGCGGAGGCAACAGGGTGAGCGAAAGTATCCTGTGATAAGGTCGTCCGTGATAAGTTTTTCCGGCCTGTGAGTCTCTTAGGGGTCTACGTCTCGTGATAGCTAGGTTCTCTTTAGTAGTACTACTGCGCTTCAGCGGGTCTGTTAGGGCCTGATAGGATCGTGATTTTGTGTAACGTGCATTTGTGTTCTGCTTCTGTTTCTTTCATCTGTCAGTAAATTGTTTTGTTCGTTGATAAAGGTTTTTTATTAACTAAGGTGTTGTGTATTGAAGAGTGCCCGTAATTATCGGGTCTATCGATTACCTAAACCTTAATATCCATTTCACCCGGCTCTTACATGGGGGCCGAACCGGGATTCCGAAGGGTTCGTAACAGGTGCATCGTTGTTAGGGGATGGTGTACAGAGAATCCTGTTACAGGAAACGCCGAGGCAGTGTTCGACTGGAGCGACGTGTGCCGGACCCTCGAGGCCACGTTCGGCGGCATCAGCAACGACGGTGCCAGCGGTGGAAGACCCAGGTCCGTTAGTTTCACAGCAGTTAGTAAACTATCTTAGATCAATGGCCTGTGTCGACCCTGGAATATTTAGGGGTACGAGGAATGAAAACTTTGAGGAATTTTTGAGAAGATTTAAAAGAAAGTATGAGGAGGTTGTAAGGGGTGAGGCGACCCTAATAGAGATCCTAGGTGATGATCACTTAGCGGGACGCGCCAAAAGCATCTTCACGGCACTGCCGAGAATAATTAAAGAGCAGGGTTTTGAGGCGGTGACAAGAGAAATGGCTAGGCTGTTGGCGTTTGGTTCCTCGGCGGGACGCATGAGGGCTCTGACGGAGCTGAGAAACCTAAGAAGGAGAGCTAACCAAGACGTGGCGGACTTCTGCCTCGTGCTGGAAAGGTTAGGGAGGCAAGCAAACCCTGATTGTACGATAGAAGACCGGTCGATGGAGTACGCTCAAATACTCCTGGATAATCTTAGTGACTGGCCGGAGCACTTTCAGTTAGTGGGTGCCCTACATAGGATAGGGCCGCGTAGAGGGTATGAAGAGATCAAGCAGCTAGCGCTAAGCATAGAGCAGTCTAAGCTCATGTTTTCGAATATGAGAACCAGCCCACCGAATTGGAAAGGGAGAGCAGCACAGTACCGAAATGTGGGTCCCGGAGAAACGGCAAGAGGGACATTCAAGCAGGAAAATCCTAGGATGTCTGCATCGGAAAAGGATGAACGTCTCCGTGGTAATTCCAGGCGAGAGGTCGGAGACATCAAAGGGCCTCGTGGGGAGAGAACGGAGCCCAGGCAGGAAATGGGTGAGAAGCGGAAGTGCTACAACTGTGGCAAATACGGCCACATAGGTAGAGAATGTCCCCAGAAGGGGTCGAGAGTGAATCAAATCAAGCAGAAGAGCCAGGAGCCAGTAAGGGAAACTATCTCAAGCATAATTAAGCAGGTACAGAGCTTGGGAGTGTCGGTAAAGGATCACAAGGTGGAAGGAGATGCGCTGGTAGGAGATCGGTTGGTAGCGCAATTAAACCTGTTAGGAAGTACAAGCCCGGCGCTCCTCGGTACTGGTTCTATGATAAGTATAATCCCTGTGGAGACTTTAGCCAACGCGCAAAGGGAAGGCTATGTTGTAGATTCACTGGAATTGATTGGAAAGGCACAGTTGAAACCGGTTTTTGACGCCTCCAATAACAAGATGGAATTTTTTGGAGCGGTGCGTATCGCAGTGGAGTTAAGCGGAGGTAATAGATGCACAGTGCCGTTTCATATAAGCAGAGCGAAAGACAACGAGATAATCGTTGGTACTAACGCCCTGAGCAAGCTAGGTGTTGAGGTATCAATATCGAAAGGAAATGGAAAGGCCAAAGTACAAGGAGCGCTTCAAACTGAACAGGGAAAGGTAGTGGTTGTGCGGCGTTTGTACGTCCCTCCGTGTGAATCAGCCCTGGTGTCAGTGCGATGTGTTGGAAGCGATGACGGGAAGATAGATCGAGTAATATGGCCTACTAGGGAAGGAATAGCCGCTGGCGTGTTCCGGATCCAAGACCAAGAAACGAAACTCCCCGTGTTCAACGACAGCAAAGAACCCATGATGCTTCGAGAAGGAGAAGAGGTAGGCCACTGGGGTACCGATAAGTGGCATCAGCGCTGGGAAGAAGTTAACCCCATGATGTCGTACGGTGGAGAAGAATCATGGGCGGAAGGCGAAAGATTAGAAAAGCTCATCGAGCTGATTAGGCAAAATGTTGATCATGGCAAAATGGATGAAGATGTCTTAAATCTTCTGAAGATGTATCAGGACACGTTTGCAGTGACGGAAAGAGAGCTGTCGCAGACGGATTTAGTGAAAATGACTATAGATACGGGCGACACAAGGCCGATAAAGATGATAACAAGACCGGTACCATTGGGAGTGAGGCCGAAATTGAAAGAGTTACTAGCGGATTTACTGGATAGGAAAATCATTGAAAGAAGCAAGTCAGAATGGGCATTCCCAATCGTACTAGTGGCAAAGAAAGACGGCTCTTTGCGGCTGTGTGTAGATTACAGAGAGTTGAATAAGAAGATTAAGTTAGATGCTTACCCGCTTCCGAGTATAGAAGTCGTTCTACAAAGCCTTAGTGGCAAAGAATACTTTTCAACCTTGGATCTCTGTAGCGGGTACTGGCAAATTCCGTTAGCAGAGGATGCGAAAGAGAAATCGGCGTTCACGACGCCTGAAGGGCTATTTCAATTTGAAGTGACCCCTTTTGGGTTAAGTACGAGCCCACCCGTGTTTCAGCGGTTAATGGACATCGTGTTAGGAGACATACTGGGCTCCGAAGTCTTCTGCTATATAGACGATATTATGTTATGTACGCGGTCGAGGGAGCGTCACATAGAACTTTTAGGAGAGGTGTTCGCGCGGTTGAGGGACGCAGGACTTCGCCTGAAGGCACAAAAGTGTTTCCTGTTCAATCGTAGGGTGTCATTTCTCGGCCACGTAGTTGATGGAGAAGGAGTCCACATGGACCCAGGGAGAATTGCGGCCATCGAGAACTACCCCGCCCCGAAAAACTGCAAGGAGTTGCGGACTTTTCTAGGAATGGCATCATTCTACAGGAAATTCTGTTTGGGGTTCTCGAGGATAGCAGGATGCCTGTACAATTTAACCTCGCCAAAGGTTAAGTGGTCCTGGGAGAAAGAGCATGAGGAGGCGTTTGGCCAGATGAAGACAATGATAATGTCAGCTCCGGTTTTGAAGCAGCCAGATGTAGATAGGGCGAGGGATGGTAGTCGTCCGTTTCTAATTTGCACGGATGGTCGACGTATGGACTAGGCGCTGTGCTCTCGCAGGAGGGGGACGATAAACAGATGCACCCCATATTTTTTGCCTCGAAGACTCTGAGTAAAGCTGAGCGGAGGTATCACGTCACGGATTTAGAGGCGCTTGCGGTGGTGTTCGCGATACGGCGGTTCCATATGTTTATTTATGGCCTGCCGACTGTTGTCATGACGGATCACCAACCGCTGACAGCTCTGTTTAAGCGCACCAATGTCTCGGCCAGAGTCTTAAGATGGTCCCTGGAGTTGCAGAGATATAAGCTTGAAATCCACTATGTTAAAGGCAGGGCAAATGTAGTGGCGGACGCATTGAGTAGAGGAGTCCCAACGTCGCTGGAATCGGAGTCGCTCGAAGGACTCAATGAAGCAGTAGTCAGCGCTATGAGCACTAAAGAAGAGTCCAAATGGCTGAAGGAACTAAGACAGGAACCACATTTAGGAGAGGTGGTAAGACTGGTAGAGGAAAAGAAGTGGGACGAAGTGGTGAGAATCCCAGGAGAATCGCGACTGCATAGGATAGCAGACTTTGAAATTGAAGACGGCGGGTTGAAAATGCACCTGGAAACGGGCCAATTGGTAATGGTAGTGCCGAAAAGATTCAGGTACGAGATATTCCAGGAAGCTCATAGTGGCGTCTTCGCAGGCCATTTCAGCGCGCATAAGCTGATAAATAAGTTAAAAAGGGAAGTTTATTGGCCAGGTATGAACCAGGATGTTCAGAAATGGACCAGGGAATGTCAGCGTTGCTTTGTGCATAACCCACGTCAGACCCTGGTACCACCATTACGACCGGTTGTAACAACAAAGCCTTATGAGATAGTCGGCGTAGATGTCCTGGAGCTGGGTTTAACGAGGAACGGGAACAGATACGCGGTAACGGTCATAGACCACTTCTCAAAATATGCCGCCGCATATCCTGTGCCGGATAAGTCGGCTGAAACTATCGCGAAAACGGTTTTCGTACGATGGATAGCAGATGGCTGTAGGTGGCCTAAGACAATTCTCTCCGACAAAGGAGGAGAATTCGTAAATCAAGTCATGGAGGAAATAACGAAGATTACGAAAATTAGCCACATCACGACCAAGGGGTATAACCCTAGGGAGAATGGGCTCACTGAACGTCTAAACGGAACTATAGTGGCCATGCTTAGGAAAAGTACGGTAGTTCCGACCGAATGGGACACAAGATTGCCGTTCTGTTTGATGGCATACAACATGATGCCACACAGTGCGACGGGCGAGAGTCCATACTTTCTGCTCCACGGCATAGATCCGGCGTTTCCTTCCAATATCGTCCCGAATTGAGGAATAACATGGTATAGCATGGACAAGTCCATGGATGAGTACAAGACGGAAGTACTACAAGCGGTAGCGGAGACTAGCGAAAGAATAAAGGAATATAATGACCGCGTCAGGGAAAGCATGAAAAGGCACTACGATAGGAACCAAAAAGTGGCAGGCAAAACCTTTCCCAAAGTAGGCGATCGGGTCTATGTGTTTTCTCCGAACGAAAAAGCGCGAAAATCGCACCCAAAACTGGTCTGTGAGTGGGCGGGCCCATTTCGAGTGTTAAAGGTGAGTGAGAACTCTGCCCTGGTCGCTAGGATTGGAGAGAATAGCGACCCTATACGAATCCAATTCGACATGTTAAGAATTGTCCCCCCTGATGACAGGGTCGATACAGAGCACAATAGGGGACGGAAGGGAAGAAAACCGCGAGTAAGAGCATGTAGGATTAATGTTTCTCCTTTTAGGAGAGCGGCGATCACGAGCATTCTCGACAAAGGACATCTCCAAATGGAATGCATTGACGAATGCTTCGCAAACGTTACGTTGGGTGACATCAGTGGAGTTCCACTGCCGGGCGCTTTTGCTCGAAAACCGTTCCGAGACGTGTGGGCTGCATGGAAAGCAGCATCGATATTCATACGGTCAGATATATCGGTGGCAGAAAAGATCCAGCTCTACAAGGACAGGGTGATTGTACTGGACGCCGAGGCGCTTCGGAACATTCTAAGGCTGGCCTACAATGTGTGTACGGACTGGACAGAGTTCGTGTGTTCAAACGAGGGAATAGCCAAACATCCGCCGATCGAGGATAATTGCGTGGTAGACTTCTACAAAATCGCGTTCGAGCGGCTTAAGGAGGACCTGAACGAGGAAGGAAAAGTCAAGCGCCCGAGGAAGGAAGGCGCGGTCGGATACGCTGCACCGGAATCTGCACACTTGATGGAGAAGGACGGCCCCCGAAAAGGCCTAGTCACGAAGGTGGTGACGACATACTCAGAAATGCGCGATGCTCTGAGTGATTGGATGCAGTTAGGCACGTGGATCCTCGTTTTTCCTATTGCGGACGGTGGCGACGGAGCCGTGTTTGAAGAAATCGTGAAGACTGCGAAGTCGCATCTCGAGCAGGGTGGCGTAATAGTGACAGCATGGACGCCAGTGACGTCACAGAATGTCGCCAAATGGATATCGATGATGGAGTTATGGCGTACGCTCGATGCGACGTTTATAAGATTCGCAGGCCCGGATCAGGTCATATCAACAGCGTCCAATATGCTGGTAGAAGGAGAATTGTATCTCAAGGTGGGAACTCCTGAAGGAACGGCTCAATTCTACAATGCCTACCCGGGAGTAGCTGCGGCGAAGAACCTTTATGAGGCGATAAGGAAACAGGTCGTAGGAGTAGAGCTGCCAGATGTGATGTCTGAACGGTCGATGAGGACATCGACTTCCCTGAGGGGAGGCGTGTTAGAATATAAGCGGAAGAGTAACTCACCGAATCCGGGCAGGCCCCTGAAGCGCAGGACTCAGTAAGGAATGGTCGACCCCTTGACAGCAAACGCGCCCCAAGCAACACAGGCGAGGCGTAGGCTAGGATCGATATAGGTGATGGCAAACGCGCCCCAGGCGAGACGGCCAAGGTGCGGGAAGCGGGTTAAAGGAAGAGCCCGCCAAGAGGGTTAAGGCCGGCTAGTCAGAGTTTTTGGTGTGGTTGTGTCTTAGGGACCGTCCTCTGTGCTCGCGGTGAGCCTTCTGGCGCTCTGTTAGCTCTTAGTGAGCGTTCTAGCTCTGTGTGAGCATCTTGGAGGCCTGTTAGCTCTCAGTGAGCGTTTCTAGCTCTGCGTGAGCATCTTGGTGTCTCGATAGCTCTTCGTGAGCGTTGCTGAGTCTCGATAGCTCTTCGTGAGCGCTGCTGTGTCTCATTAGCTCTTCGTGAGCGTCTGGTGGACTGCTGCTCGTTGTGAGTGCCTCGTGATTCGTTACCTGCTTGGAGGCCTGCGAGTAGGAGGCCTTAGTGTACGTCTCATCTGCAACATACTCATCAGCGCCACGGTATCGGGTCCTCGCTAAGGTATCTCGCGGAGGCAACAGGGTGAGCGAAAGTATCCTGTGATAAGGTCGTCGGTGATAAGTTTTTCCGGCCTGTGAGTCTCTTAGGGGGTCTACGCCTCGTGATAGCTAGGTTCTCTTTAGTAGTACTACTGCGCTTCAGTGGGTCTGTTAGTGCCTGATAGGATCGTGATTTTGTGTAACGTGCATTTGTGTTCTGCTTCTGTTTCTTTCATCTGTCAGTAAATTGTTTTGTTCGTTGATAAAGGTTTTTTATTAACTAAGGTGTTGAGTATTGAAGAGTGCCCGTGATTATCGGGTCTATCGATTACCTAAACCTTAATATCCATTTCACCCGGCTCTTACAATGAAAGCTTTTGACAAGGCTCCGTTCCACGATTTATTTACAGGCTATTCATTGTGCGTAGGCATCCATACAAGATTTATAAATGGTTAAAAAATTTGCAACGAAAGATTGATTCAAGGTGGAGTGAATGAGTCATTTTCTGAGCCGTAGTTATCCCATAAGTCCCCGCCGTTTTTTCAACGATTCACTGCAGATTTCGCCGGCGGTCTCTTGCATAGCGCTGCACAGCTTTCGAAAGAGAATGATTTGCTCTATCAGAACATGTATTGCATTTCTTTTTTCATCATGAATTTTGTCAATATTCAGATCGTTGAAGTGAAAAGTGAAAAAGTGAAAAAGTAGCCATTTGCGCAGTTTTTTATAGCACTTGGAAGACAATGTTCCGTACTACAAGAATATGTGTTGGCCTTATTTCCTCACTTGCCCTTATTGATTTTTAGTCCATCAAATTGAA